>CM019063.1:347254648-347854648 GCA_009667805.1 Leptobrachium leishanense
AACATAAAGATTGCTGGGGTTTAGGAAATCCTTATGAAATAAACAGTATACATTTCTGGTGACTTAATAAGGAAACATGATTGGAACCTCATAAAAGTTTCTCAGTTTGTGCCAAACGGGTACTTGTTCCTTTGGGAAAACAGGCATGTTCCTGCTCAAATTCATCCGTGCACAGAAGTCTAAATACAAATACTTTCCCAGGAGAAAGTATAATTTATTATATATATATATATCAGTGGAGGCTCCTCCATTGAAGCAGAACTGTACCAGTTTTTGGAGTGAAAAAGTAAATTAAAAATAATAATAATAATAAATATTAGTTTAAAAAAGAAAACAATTCACACACAATACCTGCTAAGCTGTTTTTCCAACGTCTGGCTGCTGGCAGCAGTACAGCTGCAGCTGAGCTTGCACATATGGGCGTTTTCATTATTTGTCCTTCCTGAGAGCATTTCACACATGCTCTATACCTTTCTGCTAGAGGGTTCAGCCCCTAGTCATTAATTTTCCATAAGGTCACCTTAGAAAAGCATCCACTCATTATGAACAATGCTATTATTGGCTCATTGCAAACAGAGGGTGGAATTACACTTAGGAAGCAGGAAGAGCAGTGAAGGACCTCCCACAAAGCAGCAGACAGCAGGGAGGACTGAGAGAAGCAAGCAGTGAGCTGGTGAGTAGTAAATGTTACTGTTAAAGAATCCTGTGCTGATGTTTAAAGGACTGGATTTCCCACTATGCTCAGCCATCAGGCTGGCAGAGCATAATAGGATAAACATTCCATAGCATAATGTCAGGGAATCTGATGTCTCACACAGCTGGGTTTGCAGGTATAGCGAGAAATCCCCATCCTGTTTCTGCTCCTCTAACTATCAGGGTTATTCAGAGAGACGGGAAAAGCATGAGAATGACTAGAGAAGTGAAAATTCTATGTCAAAATAGCCAAACCAAAAAATTCTCCCATTTATCTCACTTTCCAAATCGGCTATTTTGACCTAGAATTTTCCATTCTCCAGTCATTCTCCTGCTTTTCACCTCTCTCTGAATAACCCTTTATGTGTCTTCTCTACATCATCATGTGTGGCTGCCAGGTGTATAATGGCTGTCCATCGTCTGCCCCGGAGAATGCAGCCTGAGAGCAAGCAGCAGCTGCATGACAAGGAACTGGCATGAGTCAAATACACAGCGGCCAAGAGGGAAGGAAGGGGAGAATGTAAGCATGAGAGAGATGAACAAAAAGGTTGAGACAGATAATGGTAAACAGGGGCGGACTGACAAGACTCAGGACCCCCGGACCAAATAAGCCAAGGCCTCCCCACACACACCAGACTCCACCCTTTGAGCCGTGAGCGACCTGGCCCTGATATGTGTGCGAGCTCACTCTTGTGAGAAGGTGCAGCGCCGCAGATGAATCACAGAGGGAGTCTAGGAACTATTTGTTCCCAGTCTCACTCTGCTCCCATGGAGAAGAAGCAGCAGAAGTATGGGATTTAATGGGGGGGGGGGGGGTTAGGAGAATGCAAAATTAGCTTTGAGGAGACGTTATTTCACAGTGAAATACCGTCTCTGGTGTGGAAGCGCAGGTTAATTTGGAATAGTCTGTGCTTCCACGCAGAGCACACTCCTACACACCGGACATTACTGTATCACAGAGCTCCACAGCTATAAAACTCACAGTAATGTGTGGTGTGTATGAGCAAATCACAGAGCTCCACAGCAATAAAACTCACAGTAATGTGCAGTGAGTATGAGCGAATCACAGAGCTTCACAGCAATCAAACTCACAGTAATGTGTGGTGTGTATGAGTGTATCACAGAGCTCCACAGCAATAAAACTCACAGTAATGTGTGGTGTGTATGAGTGAATCACAAAGCTCCACAGCAATAAAACTCACAGTAATGTGCAGTGCGTATGAGTGAATCACAGAGCCACACAGCAATAGAGAAATCTCAATTTATCCTTCCTGGTAAAATCCTTTACAAATAAATAAAATAATAAATAATAAAACTCACAGTAATGTGCAGTGTGTATGAGCATATCACAGAGCTCCACAGCAATAAAACTCATACTCATACACACTGCACATCACTGATTTTTATTCCTGTGGTGCTCTGTGATATGCTCATACACAGCGCACATTACTGTGAGTTCTATTGCTGTGGATTCTGTGATACAGGTATGTGCGGTGTACAGTATATGAGTGTATCACAGAATCCACAGCAATAGAACTCACGGTAATGTGCGCTGTGTATGAGCATATCATAGAGCTCCACGGCAATAAAACTTGCAGTAATGTGAATTGTGTATGAGCGTATCACAGAATCAACAGCAATAAAACTCATGGTAATGTTCAAAGTGTATGAGCGTGAATTCTACTGCTGTGGATTCTGTGATACGCTCATACACAATTCACATTACTGCAAGTTTTATTGCCGTGGAGCTCTATGATATGCTCATACACAGCGCACATTACCGTGAGTTCTATTGCTGTGGATTCTGTGATACATTCATATACACCGCACATAACTGTATCACAGAATCCACAGCAATAGAACTCACAGTAATGTGCGCTGTGTATGAGCATATCATAGAGCTCCACGGCAATAAAACTTGCAGTAATGTGAATTGTGTATGAGCGTATCACAGAATCCACAGCAATAAAACTCATGGTAATGTTCAGAGTGTATGAGCGTGAGTTCTATTGCTGTGGATTCTGTGATACACTCATACACACCGCACAATACTGTATCACAGAATCCACAGGAATTAAACTCAAATACATTAGTAATATAAATGTTGTTTTAAATTTATTCAAGTAAAAATAAATAACACATATTTTTATTTAGTTTATTATTTTAAAATATATTCTAAAGTTGTATAGTAAAAATAAATAATTAAAATCTAGATATACACACACACTGACTTAACCCCTCACACAGACTTAACAGAACACACACATAGACTTAACCACACACAAACACACACACACACAGACAGACTTAACCCCTCACACACACACACACAGAGACTTAAACCCCACACACACAATTAACCCCACACACACTTAACCACACACACACACACAGAGACTTAACCCCCTACACACAGACTTAACCCCTCACACACACTCACACACACATGCACTTAACCCCATACACACACACAGTCTTAACCCCCACACACACTTAACCCCCACACACACACACAGTCTTAACCCCCACACACGCAGGCTTACCCCCCCACACACACAGAGACTTAACCACACACACACACACACACACAGACTTAACCCCTCACACACAGCCAGACTTAACCACTCACACAGACTTAAACCCTCACACACCCAGACTTAACCCCTCACACACACACGGACGTAATCCCCCACACACACAGAAACGTAACCCCTCGCACACACACACACACAGACTTAACCACTCACACACAGCCAGACTTAACCCCTCACACACAGCCAGACTTAACCCCCCACACGGACTTAACCCCTCACACACACACACTTAACCCCTCACACACACACAGATTTAACCCCTCACACACAGCCTGATCCAGAGTTAGCCCCCCACACAGACTTAACCCCTCACACACACACAGACTTAACCCCTCACACACAGCTTGAGCCAGACTTAACCCACCCCGCACACAGTCTTAACCCCTCACACACACAGACTTAACCTTATCCACCCACACACACAGATTTAACCCCTCACACACAGCTTGAACCAGACTTAACCCCCACACACAGACTTAACCCCTCACACACACAGACTTAACCTTATCCACCCACACACACAGACTTAACCCCTCACACACAGAGACTTAACCTGACCCAACCACACACACACAGACTTAACCCCGCACACTCACTCACCCCCCTGCTTACTTCACCCTGGTGGTGCTGGAGCCTGGGAGTTTTCAGAGCTGTCAGGTGGGGGCGGGGCTTCTCTCCTTGCAGCAGCTGAGTGCTCCCCTGTCAGTGTGCGTGAGGGGCCCTGAATCTGGCAACATTCTAAACTACAGGGGGCCTCTCAAGAGGCCACGATCGGCAGGAAGGGCCTGGTCCACGGCTGCGCTGCAACTCTCCAGGGGAGGTGAGTTGACAGCAGGAGCAGCCAAACATTGAGCCCCGTCACACTGAAAGAATCCAGGTGTGGTGCCACATGCAGGCAGCTGATGATGACATCGCTCAGCAGTCATGTGATGAGACGTCACATGTGTTTCTGCGTTCTGCCATAGAGGGATGTTCGGAGGAGCTCCTGCAGCAGTCTGCTGCCTAACCTTCCCCGCCCCACGCCCGATTCTTTGCAGATTGTGATGACCGCCTGACTGCACTGCAGTCATCGTGACTTACATTATTTCAGGCAGACTACCAGCAGGTGAGGCCCCAGGCCCTTGGTCCAGGTCCGATCTGCCCGACTGGTCAGTCCGCCCCTGATGGTAAATAAGAGAGTGAGGAGTGTGACAGTGAGTCCTGCCTTTTTATCTCCCTGTCAGGACCTGGTGGTGCTGCTGCTGTTGGGCCAGCATCCTTGGAGACACAGACAGATTGTGTAGCTGCTGGCTCTGCAGTCTGTCATCTTGATGCCCTGCATGGTGAAATGGGAGTAGGCGGAAGCAGCCCACATCTCCTGAATGAATTCAGGAGCCGGGCTATGCAGGGCCAGGTGCCTGTCACCTTCTGCAGCCCTGCTTGCCTGGTTTAAGTGCTTGCCCAAGACACATGCGTTTCCGAGGCTGGGCTCATCATGCACCCGTATAAAGGTTTCAAAGCCCCTACAGTCCAGTTGAAACCCGTATGGGTGGCAACCCTAGTTGCAGCTGAGACCTGTGCTATGCTGCTCATCTGATGACTCAGAGCTGTCTCCCTCTCTGAATGCTGTGCCAGATGAAGCACAAAGGAGCATGGTGCAGCTAAAGGAGTGTCACGGCTCCCCCTGTGTCCTGGTGGCCGGCAGCACAAACCTCACTGCTCGCTGGCCAGCCACAGAGTGAAGTAGCCAGGGATCGTGGCTGAGGGTCGGTGACATGGGTGGGGCACACTGCGATGATGCGACACCCGCCGGATTTAAAATCCAAGCAGTGAGGTGAGCTCAATGCCCTGTCGCGGTTTTCCCTTCAGTGCAACTCCCATACTATTTGACTATTGCTATTATGTGTATGACCCCTGGCTTGCCTCCTGACCATTCTATTGTGTTAACCCTTTTGCTCTCCACTCCTATCGTGTACTGACTCCTAGCATTGTGTGACTTCCTATTCCAGCTCTGATTCGAATAAAGGGCTACACTAACACTGAGCAGAACAGTAGACTAATCAGATTTTGGTATGTCTAATGTGAGAAAAGGAGTTAATAAACAGTGGAGGTAAATCTAGATGGGATAGAGAAGGTTTATGCAGTAGTAATTCTGGTTGAGCAAAGGACTGGCAATGGGGATCATGAATTGGATAAATGGGGACAGCAAAGGGGATGAATGTAGGACAGGAGAGAGTTAGTTTTTAAAATGCCAATAGGTGATACTGTGGGCAAGTGTTATAGTAGCATTTTCTCAACAACCAACACTACTGCATATTCCGCATAATCCATTACTACTATCGTGCCTCTCTTATCCGCTGCTCATAATCCGATTGATGGAATAAATTCTTTAACCTATCTACTGAAGAAAGCAGACTACTGAGTAAAGGATTAACATATATACCAAAACCTACACCACAAGAATTACAATGGAACAACGATCTCTGTATATTTGGTTGTACCTTGAGATTACAGATTTTGTAAGAAAACGAAAATGGTGCAACAACAAGAAATTTCGTCCGAAAAATAATTTTGATCCAGCCCCGAACCAGCCACCTGTCAAAACATTCTTAAAAAATGTTAAAACCAAAGCACTAGAAAATATGAAACACCATAAACCGCAAAATTATAACACCACCAAAAAAGAGTGGAAAATAATTAAGAATTTAGCAAATGATCCATCGATTGCCATACGAGCAGTGTATAAAGGAAGGCTCAATAGTAGTAAAGGATTATTTGGAATATGCACAAGGAATGTATATACTGTTGACTGATACAGTTACACATGAAAAGTTACAAAATGATCCAACAGAAATAATAACAAGAAGGTTCGAAGAATGCCTTATGAGGGGGCTCCAAGCCAATTACATTATTAAACTTATTATTATTAAACTTATTATTATTAAACTTATTATTATACTTATTAAAGAAATACCCAAGAATCACAATTCTATATGGTATTCCTAAAGTTCACAAGGATCCAAGAGAACCCCCAATGTGTCCAATAGTCTCACCCATAGGTGGAGTCATCGACCCTTTGGCCAAATGGTTGGATTTCCTGTTCAAAGAACCTGTTCATGAGATTTCCACCTGCGTAAAGGATACACCAGCAATATCAGCAATACAGATGGATTTGGGTGAAGTTGTTTTAATCACAATGGGCGTAAAAAGCCTCTACACAATTATACCTCATGAAACAGGGGTGGAGGCGATGAGAGAGCTTCTGTCGGACAAGTATGATGGTCCATGTATTATTTGTATTAGCAAACAAACAAACAGACAGAGGTACAAAATGGCCTAAAGCCATTTAGTACCCAATGGGGAAGACCAGGGATATTAGACCAATATTGGAAAACACGCTGGAGAGGAGACCACATTAATACATTGACGTGCTGGGCAGTGCTTATGTCAGGAAAACTGTACAATATTAGTGAGAATATTGAAGTGCATATCATTGGATATGTATCTCAGGCTTAAATGGCAATTATAAATTCTAGCTTTAACTCACAACATATACATATATTATAGGACAAAACCTGACACTAAATAGGCATGAACATGCCAAACCAGGGGGTCTAGGACCATAGTGGGATATCACTGATATCCCACTATGGTCCTAGGCCCCCTGGTTTGGCATAACAGGATTTGGTCACTGTCTGGACTTGGGGAGAGAACGTTAGGTCCGAATCGAAAGTGACACCAAGACAGCGAACTTGAGGCATCGGCTAATGAGTACTCCATTTACTCTAGAGATAGGTCAGATTGGGTTTTTCTCGCAGGTAAGAGCAATGAGAATATAATTTTTGGCAAGATACTGATACTGTTCCGCATAGAAGGCTTATCAATAAATTGTATTCTTTGAGCTTGGATTCCAATATTGTTGAATGGATTAGGCAGTGGCTGAGTGACAGACAACAGAGGGTTGTGGTAAATGGAGTTTATTCGGCGCAAGGTCTTGTTACCAGTGGGGTACCTCAGGGGTCAGTACTTGGACCCATTCTCTTTAATATTTTTATTAGTGATATTGCAGAAGGTATTAATGGAAAAGTATGTCTTGTTGCTGATGACACAAAAATTTGCAACAGGGTTGACGTTCCTGGAGGGATCAGCCAAATGACAAATGATTTAGGTAAACTAAAAAAATGGTCGGAGTTGTGGCAATTGAGTTTTAATGTGGATAAGTGCAAGATAATGCACCTGGGACGTAAAAACCCAAGGGCTGAATATAGAATATTTGATACAGTCCTAACCTCAACATCTGAGGAAAGGGATTTAGGGGTTATTATTTCAGAGGATCTAAGGGTAAGTAGTCAATGTAATCGAGCAGCAGGAAATGCTGGCAGAATGCTTGGTTGTTTAGGGAGAGGTATTAGCAGTAGGAAAAGGGAAGTGCTCATGCCACTGTACAGAGCACTGGTGAGACCTCACTTGGAGTACTGTGTGCAGTACTGGAGACCGTATCTCCAGAAGGATATAGACATCTTAGAGAGAGTTCAGAGAAGGGCTACTAAAATGGTGTACGGCTTGAAGGAGAAAAGTTACCAGGAAAGGCTTAATGATCTTAACATGTACAGCTTGGAAAAAAGACGAGACAGAGGAGATATGATAGAAACATTTAAATACGTAAAGGGAATCCACAAGGTAGAGGAAGGGAGTATATTTAAAAGGAAACAAAATAGCAAAACAAGAGGACATAGTCTTAGATTAGAGGGGCAAAGGTTTAAAAGTAACATCAGGAAGCATTATTTTACTGAGCGGGTGGTGGATACATGGAACAGTCTTCCAGTAGAAGTGGTAGAGGCCAAAACAGTAATTGAATTTAAGCAAGCATGGGATAGGCATAAGGCTATCCTAAACAAAAGATAAATCCAGGTCAAGTATCCATGTAATTGGGCAGACTAGATGGGCCGAAAGGTTCTTATCTGCTGACATTTTTCTATGTTTCTATGTTTCTAAGATTGAGTTTAACCCTTTCGCTGCTGAGTCATTTCACGCCTGTGTGCTGAGGTCATTTTTACCAGTTTTGCTCATCATGTTTAAACGCGTTTTGAAGCCATATTTAATTATATGACCCAGACATATTATATATCGTTCTTTCCGGCAAACTCGGCAGATTCATAATATATCATTATTATATGTATTTGTCTTGCCCTGTCTGTATATTATTAAACAAATTCAATACAATTTTAATTTTCAATAATTTACAACGTGTAAAGTGTTTTTTTTTCACATTTTAACATGCGAGCGTTTGCGGTTATATTTTCTATGGGTTATGCTTGTTAAAAAAAATTGAAATGGGGACTCTACATTTTTTTGGGGGAAATCACGCGATTTTTAACAAACGCACCCCATACCAAAAACATTAGTGCAGCATCATTGTTCACATTATAATTGAAATGGAACAATATTGCTGCATTAACAAAACAAAAAAAAACAAAAAAACTGTTTTTTTTTTTTTTTTTTTTATATTTTTTAATTTTAATTTTTTATTTTTTTTCTTAACTTGTAACCTAGTCATGTTTGGTATCATTAGAAAGGCCATGCTCCAAACATTAACCCCTAGCTGCCACGGATCGAGAGATCATTGGAACCCCCTATCTCCACCATTGGTGGTAGCTAGGGGTTAACTCTAAAACAGACGTCATCGCGCTATGCACGATGACGCCAGTCGTCAGGGGGAGATTCCGGAAGCTTGGCCGACATCCAAAATGTCAGCCAGCTCCGGGAGAGGATCCCGATCTGGCGCCTTTTGGTGTCGAATCGGGATCCAGCCCCAAGGGGTTAAAGCCAGCCACTGTTTGGAAGGGCAGGTTGTGCTCTTCCAAACGGTGCCTGACTTTCACCACTGCCCCGCACGGAAGGGGAGATAGAGAGGTCCAAAGGACCTCCCCCCTCCCTTTCAGGTACCTTCACGGGGGGGGGGGGGCGCCTGCAATAGATGTCATTGCGCCGCCGCGATGACGTCTATTAGTGCCCGATGCGGTCCCGGATGCTGGGCTGACTTCAAGGATGTCAGCCCGCACCGGGGGGCACGGCGATCGGCTGGAATTCCGCTTGACTCGCATATGAATTTAAGTGACATCCCATTCCTAATCCATAAGGTTCAATATGACGTTGGTCCACCCTTTGCAGCTATAACAGCTTCAACTCTTCTGAGACGGCTGTCCATAAGGTTTAGGAGTGTGTTTATGGGAATTTTTTACCATTCTTCAAGAAGCGCATTTGTGAGGTCACACACTGATGTTGGAAGGCTTGGCTCTCAGTCTCCGCTCTAATTCATTCCAAAGGTGTTCTATCGGGTTGAGGTCAGGACTCTGTGCAGTCCAGTCAAATTCATCCACACCAGACTCTGTCATCCATGTCTTTATGGACCTTGCTTTGTGCACTGGAAGAGTCATGTTGGAAGAGGAAGGGGCCAGCTACAAACTGTTCCCACAAAGTTGGGAGCATGGAATTGTTCAAAATGTCTTGGTATGCTGAAGCATTCAGAGTTCCTTTCACTGGAACTAAGGGGCCAAGCCCAGCTCCTGAAAAACTACCCCACAGCATAATCCCCCTCCAACAAACTTTACACTTGGCACAATGCAGTCAGACAAGTACCGTTCTCCTGACAACCGCCAAACCCAGACTCGTCCATCAGATTGCCAGATGGAGAAGCACGATTCATCACTCCAGAGAACGCATCTCCACTGCTCTAGAGTCCAGTGGCGGTGTGCTTTACACCACTGCATCCGACGGTTTGCATTGCACTTGGTGATGTATGGCTTGGATGCAGCTGCTCGGGCCATGGAAACCCATTCCATGAAACTCTCTGAGCACTGTTTTTGAGCTAATCTGAAGGCTACATGAAGTTTGGAGGTCTGTAGCGATTGACTCTGCAGAAAGTTGGCGACTTCGTCGCACTATACGCCTCAGCATCTGCTGACCCCGCTCCATCAGTGTTACATCCTCAGCCCCTGCTGTGCTTCCTGGGGGGTCTGGGCATGGTTCGGTGCCACTGGCTGGTCATGTGCCAGCACATTGTAATGGCCGGGCGGCGTCTGAGGGGGGGGCCTGGCGTGGTCACGACGAGCTTCTGGGTTTAAAGCAGGGCGCGACGAGTTCCCTCGTCGCCCTGACGTGCAGTTCTGTTCCCGCATCGCTTCCTATTGTTTTCATTGATACTCCAGTTGCCGACCCGTTTATGTCTACGATCCCTGCTCCTGATTTTGACCCGGCTTGTTTTTGACCATTTTTATTCTACGTACCATAGCGCTTGATAGTACTGTGCGTCGTGGGTTTAACCCTATGCAGGCTGCTTGGGGTTTCACTCAATTTATGGGGATCTTCCCATCTCGCTCTTGTTTACTATCTATAGCCTTACTGGGGTTCTATTCCAGATCCAAGGTTCATGATTTAAGTTCATGTATTTCTGTACAAACCACAATAGCGAGACAATGTTTGTTTTCTGCATATGATTGTCGTGCTCAGCTTGCCAAGTATACCCGAGTTTGTACCAGCTTTAAACCTTTATGTGTTTCAGTAGACCCTGGTGCTTACAAGGTACAACATACTCGTTTGTGCTTATCAGAAAACGTAAAGTCTGTCAGGTCGGTGACTGCCCTGCAGTCTGCACAATACAATAACCGTCAAACGTACAACCTCGGTTCACCCACTCAAGTATTGAAGTCATCTGTATTGTTGTGTGCTCTAAGTTGTCCGTTGGTCTCGAAACCTTTGGAACTTAGTAGCAAATCAGTTGTCCTGTTACACTCCTTGGCTTTGGAGTACAAGTCTGAAAATACTGTGGGCCATATTACATAGTTAGTGCTAACTTAACCAGAGCTGTTGTAAACTTCCCAGAGCCATTATAGCCTATGGAGGTTTTAAGTTTACAACAGCTCTGGTCAAGTTAGCACCCACATTGTAATACTGCCCTGTGTGTTTTGCGACCATCAAACAGATATCTCTGTCCAACAAGATCTCAACCTCGCTACTCTTGTGTGAGCGCTACAGAGCCCGTTACAGTCAGTTAACGTGGCCTACCACTTTGTGACTGAGTTGCTGTCATTCCCAAACACTTCCACGTTCTTATAATACAACTGACAGTTGACTGTGGAATATTTAGGAGCGAGGAAATTTCACAACTGGATTTGTTGCACAGGTGGCATCCTATCACAGTTCCACGCTGTGATTCACTGAGGTCCTGAAAGCGACCCATTCTTTCACAAATGTTTGTAAAAACAGTCTGCATGCCTAGGTGCTTGATTTTATATACCTGTGGCCATGGAAGTGATTGGAACACCTGATTCTGATTATTTGGATGGGTGAGCAAATACTTTTGGCAATATAGTGTATGTCTGCCCTGCATAGCGCTGATTCAGAGAATTCATTGATCTACCCTGTTGCCGAATCGGAGTGTATGAGGACCTTGTTTTTTGCCAAATCTGCTTGTATGAAAATCTTCTCTGTTGCCAACTCGGAACGTTTGTGAACCTGAGAGCCCAGCCTCATATCTGAACAAGCAGAGAGCATAACAGTTTGTATGACCACGCTTTTGTTAACCCCTGGTGTATGAGCAAACTGCCTAAAACTCTTCCTGACTGTTTTCAGTTTCTCAGTGAAGTTAACCGTTTGTGCCTCAGCGATAACTTGATCTGTAAACCTGCTTAAAGGACCGTTTAAAGGATCGGAGGGGTAGAAGTCGGTCCAAGAGGATCCTCACCGCGGTTGTGAAGGGTGAGCGGGACATCGAACGTGACATAGACTTAATAACAGTCACGTCGAGGAAGTCAAACTTTGTTTCTCCTGGGTCTCTGTTAGGGAATTATCTCAACCCAGGGTGCTGTACATAACAGTTGTCCTTTAGTTAGTCTGCACTTTATCTGTACTATTATTTGTAATTTTCATTGTATATGTTTGGATTCTCTATAGATAGCGCTGTATTCACTGTTCTTCCATAGGGCTATTTATACGTGGAGCACTAGGTATGATGCTGTACAATTTCTTTCCTAAAACTTGCTTTGCACCATATTCTGGTCCTTTGCATTGTAAGAAGCTGGGCCTTGCACACTTGGCCCCTCCTTCCATACAAGAAATCATTATGGACATTTATTGGATTACTGGACCTTGACCGTCCTCTGCACTGCTTCCTTTTCTAAGACTGATGACTTACTTTGCAGTGTAATTAGCTTTATTTTTGCCCATATGAAGGTGCTTTCATCATTTAGAATTCTGGCAGCTCAGGGTATTCCTGAGCATGCTCTGTATCTACCATGGACACTATCTTGGTTGTTTGTTTATTTATTGGCTTAGTCTGAATTTATCAGCTGGACCCGAATTTAGCTGCCATGTCCAGTATTATAAGCTATCCCTGAATTTATAGACTGTACTTGAAACTTTATTTCTTTTTGGGGGGTCTATTTTCCTGCCTTTGTGACCATAGCACTGAGTCTGTTGGTGGATACTGTAGACCCATTGGGACACCTACCTGGGGTTGAGGGGAGTGATTCTCCACCCTACACCTACAATATATTGTTCTGGGTACAGTATATAGGTATGTGCATGTCTGTTTGATTTTCAAGAGCTGTATACACTATTGAAATGGCATGTTGCCCTGAAATGTTTGTTTTTCACTGCTCACAAGTAAACAGGTCACACTAGTGGACCTATTGCAAGCAGTGCTTTGTCGCTTTATTTTTTTGTGAATTTTCAGTTTTCCTTCTTGCTAGAGGTGTACAAGAGGGAACCAGTTACTCCAGCAGCAACTGACACCTTTGTACATTTGTACAGACATGCAGTCCCAGGGTTATTTTCCTTTCTGAGCTTATCTTTCTCTACTCTTGTATCAAACATCTACAATATTCTATTTCTGGAATTTTAACAATTCTATTCAAATATGCAACTGCTACTTTAATATTTTGTTTATAGAACCAAACATTTCTGTATTTGCTTGCTCTGTTTCATCAGCACTGGGCACCGCTTTTTCCTCACATCTTAGCCCAACTTCAAATCCAAAACCTAGATGTCTCATTGGATCTTTCATCTCATTTTCAACCTCTTTGTGACACGGGAGATAAAATTAAAAAAAGTATTCTATTGTAGATTAATGTATTGAAATCCATACAGGGATCAATTGGTTGAGATGACTGTCCTTTTTCTTCTTAGTTTAGAGTATCATTCAGTATCATTCATTCAGTATCACGTTTTGAAGATTAAACGTATTTTATTAAGTATCATGACAAGATCACAATCTAGTGCTCAAAGACCTCTTTAGGAGAAACATGAAAGCTGTTGTAGCATAAGGACAATATTCTCAATGAGTAAGGACCATATGTGTTCTGTCTTTTCTTCCAATTAGCTGAAACAAATAGGCATGGAACAACATTAAATCTGGAAAATGTTTATTTTACTTTCTATTGTAACTAAAAGTTATGTGAACATACTTGAAATTGAACGAATATATTTTTGTTGTAATATTAGTTAAAATAGAATAGTTCCTAACAAATTAATATCTGCCTGAAACTATTCCACTCCCCTTGAATTGAACCTAAACTTATCCAGGAATTGGAGTTACCATTTAATTTTCCAGCGATCAGAATCGTATGCATGTTATATACAGTATATTTTATATTTTGATATTTGTTTATAGAGATAGGGCCGTGGTGTACTTCTTATGTCTACTCCTCACGACTGTTTTTGAAAGAACAGACAGTTGGCCACTTCAATTGATAGTCTTTAATAGGTATTCATTCAAACCCACAACTTAGCTACCTAGCAAGGAGGAACACTTCAGGCTAAATTACGTTCTCAGCGTTAAAACGCGGGCGCAAGAGAGAACAAACTGCGCCCACAGTTTTCCCCCTTGCGCCCACGTTTTAAAACTGGATTACAATGCAGGCGGAAAAAATGCTGCCTGCATTGTTACCACGCGTAAAAATCCTGGATACTCGCGGCAGCGCTGAGCGCAGCCACGAGCATCCACTCGATGGAGTCCATCAGACTCCATTGAGTTCCCCCCTGCCGGTCACATGTAGTTATATGCAGGGAGAGACTGGGGGGACTTTTTCCCCCAGTCTTTCCCAGCTCCCGCTGGATGGAGGAGGTGGTTGGAGCCGTGGTCCTCGCCGCGGGACAGAGGGTGAGTATGTGATTTTATTTTTTTTATTTTTAATGCTGGTGTTAACGGATTCTGCAGAAGTGGAATCCGTTAACACCAAGTCCTATCTGTAGTTAACTTTTCGCTAACCAGAGCCAGGCGTTAATCAGCGCTGGGACTTTGTAATCCAGCGTTGATTAACACTTTCCGCTCCCCATGTTAAGCTTAGGGAGCACAAAGTACAGTAACCTCGCGTTGAAAAGCGCAAGGTACCAAACGCAAACAGGTTACTTAACCCGTTTGCATTTGGATTGTAATATGCAGTAAACACTGCAGCAAACGTTAATGCTCATGCAGGTGAGCGTTAACGTTTGCATTAAGATCGTAATTTATCCCTTCAAATATATAGCAGCGTTTTTTTTTATCTTGTTTGATATGGGAGATTTTAACTAAAATAAACAGAATTCTCTGGGTAACCCATATATATTTTATCAGAAACACATTTTTTACTGTCAGACTATGGCTTTGTATTTGTCTCATGTAGTCAACCACAAGGCATAGCTTTGCAGTAAGCTATGATTGCATGCCAATTTAATCTAAACAATGCAGTCTTACAGTCACTTCAAGAGTTTGGATGACTGTGTGCATAGTCTCTCAGCCAGGAAAGCATTATCACTGTCATGCTTACCATCCTGCCAGACCGGGTTCCTCCCTTGAGGGTCTTTGGTGTGTGTGTCTGACCCCTGCGGAGGTCTGGTCCTGGCACCCGCTCCATGGGACCAGACGTGGAAGCCGCTGAGACAGCACAGTGATTCTTCCTTCAGCCTTCCAGACCTCAGACTAAACGGAGCATGCGCTGACCTTGAGACTCCTCCCCGATGTCATGCTCTACACGCGAGAGCTGCGGCTCCCTGTTATGACGCGGCTGGATGGACACTCACACCTGTAACCACTCAAGACTATCACATATAAACCCAACCGAACTGTGAGTCATTGCTCGCTTATTTTGTTGAGCTAAGTCCTATACTTTGTTCCTGTTTCTCCCTTCTATTGTTATATTGACCTCCCATTGTCAACCTCTGCCTGTTTTACCTATTATCCTGATTGTCATCTGTCTATCGACCTATTGTTTATGTCCTATTATCCTGCCTACTGCCTGCCTTTAAGAACTGTATTTGCCTGTGGATTACATAATTGCTTATCCTCATCCATCGTGAGTTTTGCCAGTGATATATATATATATATATACATATACACACACATCTCTATTCCATCATGTGATACGCTTCAATCAAATAATAAATATCCGCTTCCTCTCATCAACCGAATTAATGGATAGACTTCGTACAGCTCAATTTTTTACCAAGCTGGATCTTAGAGGAGCGTATATTCTTGTCAGGATAAGAAAAGGAGATGAATGGAAAACTGTGCTTCGTTCCATGTATGGACATTATGACATGTATGGACATGACATACAGGTTATGAAATGCTATGACCTTTGAAGATACAGGATGTTAGTGAAGGTATACAGAAATCCTCGAAAGTGATGTTGGAGAGAGAAATTATGTAATAAAAGTTGAATTTTACTAAATCCGTTAAGAAAATCTACATACTATCAGGGTTATTCAGAGAGAGGTGAAACTCTGGAGAACTTTTGGAGAAGTAAAAATTCTAGGTCAATATAGCCAAACCAGAAAAATTCTCCCATTTATCTCACTTTCCAAATCAGCTATTTTGACCTAGAATTTTCACTTCTCCAAAAGTTCTCCAGAGTTCCACCTTTCTCTGAATAACCCTGTAAGTCACACCAGTTGAAACAAAAAAAAATAAAAAAACACAGTAAAACAACTCTGTAAAGGTATACCAAACAAATATTATAGGCGCTAAAAGCTTAGGATCCTTTAAGGAGTCCTTGGTACTATCCCTAAGGTAGTAACTAAAGGTGCACGTACAGCATAGAAGCCCTGAAGGAGGTCTCTAGACACACAGGATTATTCAGAGAGCGTGAAAAGCAGGAGAATGACTGGAGAATGAAAAATTCTAGGTCAAAATAGCCGATTTGGAAAGTGAGATGAAAGGGAGAATTTTTCTGGTTTGGCTATTTTGACCTAGACTTTTTCATTCTCCAGTCATTCTCCTGCTTTTCACGCTCTCTGAATAACCCTGACAGTCTCCTGGTAAAAAAAGCCAAAAGGGAAAAGAAAATAGTGCTGCTTTTCTGCAGTAAAGTCAGCAGGGTAAATCCCCTAGAAACAGGAGCAGTTAGGCATCGGTGATCACGGGCAGAGTAAAGGGTTAAAAGGGACAGAAAAAATTAATTTGCTAGCTCTAGCTCAACATGTTTCGCCATAATGGTGCCATAATGGCGCTTCAAGCAGCGTGCTTTTAAGCAGAAGAGAAAAGGAAGTCCTTTTACTCTGCCCCGGATCACCGAAATTTTTAAACTCTAAATAAAATTATTGTAAGTTTTGTGTTCACCCTAAAAGGAGCTCAGGCTATCTACTGTGAGTTTTGTTGCTGTGGAGCGTTGTGATACACTCATACACACTGCACATTACTGTGAGTTTTATTGCTGCGGAGATCTGTGACACGCTCATACACACTACTTCTGCTCTGCACCGCATTCTTAGCTGCAATGAGTAGGTGATCCCTGCCACAGCAGAGCAGTGGCAGACTTGTCATCTGTAGGGGTCTGGAGGGGGCATGATAGCTTATTACCATATGGGTCTGAGTGGATTTTGTCTTATTAAAACATTTACTTTAAAAAACAGTTTTAAGAAATAAATTCTGTACACGTCTGTGTTGCATTATGTGTGTGGGGTTTATGGGGGTGTGACCTACAGTGGGCAGGGTACAAGGGGTCCCATGATCTTCTATTGCCTGGGGGCCACACTAGTTGTCAGTCCGCCCCTGGATACTGACGACGAGGGGAGGCTTTTTGCCCATGGAAACCTATCCTTGGTACTGAACCCCATGTTAGAATTACTATGTAACTATAATTATAATGCACTGCTTGTTGAACCATGATAGAAGGAAGAAGGATTTTTTTTCACCTTTCGGGAACAATTGTAAAATGCACCAAGAGGGTTTTGGTCTTTTCGACATTGGTCTTTTCTTTAATCTATACCACAATACAAAAATATATAATATTTGATATATAAAGTGTATAGGCTTTTCCCATCCACTTTATTTGCTTTTTCTTGAGCTACACTAGGCTAATTTAACTTTCGAGATTTAACCATGACTTCCTTTTGGGTGGCACATAGGTCAGCTTGCACCAGCCAGTGATTGTGGATTCCTTTACTTATAACGGCAAGGAGAGCCGCGGCCCACTAGACAGCACTGTTCCCTGTAAGGTGTGCAAGTGTGTGTGCGCATCTGTTTTACCTGAAGCTCACATAACAAAATTATGTGCACAGACAGACTTCAAGCCTGGGCCAAATCAGGAGCAGGGTCTAGACATGTGCATTCGTTTTAGTACTAAAGCGATTTAGTCAGAATTTTGGGATAATTTAGTTTTAGTATGACTCAAGAGAAACGAAACTGCTCAGTACAAAAAACGAAAGAAACTAAAATAAAATGCACTACATTTTAGTTTCAGTCCTTTTTGTGATATTACATTGAGTGAAAGAGACCAGCAATGAAGAGCGCGACATCGCAACATCCGAAGTTCTGCACCCTCCACATGCCAATGCAGTAGGATGTTCTATACAGAGAGGGGCATTAATTAATGCAGGAGGATGTTCTATACATTATACAGAGAAAGGTATAAATTGAGGAGGATGTTCTATACAGAGAGGGACATTAATTAATTCAGGAGGATGTTTTATATATTATACAGAGAGGGGTATTAATTAATGCAGGAGGATGTTCTAAACATTATACAGCCCTTTAAAACCAGTGACTGCGAGCGCTGAGATCGGCTGCTTGTTACATTATCTCTCAGTACAATGTATCCGGCTCAGTTGTTACAGTAACTGACTGTAACAGTGCTCAGAGTTTCAGTAAAACAAGGAAATAATATTGTTCTAACCTCTCTGAGCACTGTGATGAGCAGCAGTCAGTTACTGTAACAGCTTTGCCTGACACGGGGCACTATTACAATGTTGGTGCTAACTTAACCAGAGCTGTTGTAAACTGAAAACCTCCATAGGCTATAATGGCTCTGGGAAGTTTACAACAGCTCTGGTTATGTTAGCACCAACTATGTAATATGGCCCACATTGTGCTGAGAGTGAGAGATACTGTAACAAGCAGCGATCTCAGCCCTCTGAGGAGCCACTACAATAGTAATTGTATCCATTGGTTTTCGGATGAATGAAATTAGTTTTCATACTAAAGAACTGAAAACGAATTTCTTTAGTAACTAAATAAATTGCATTTTAGGACTAATCCATTAGTTCAAAACGAAATTTTGTGCTGTGCACATGTCTAGCAGGGTCTGTGCTCCCTAACATGTGCAACATGGCTTCCATGAATGCTGGCAATGCTCTCACAAGGTATCAATAAATCTTGGCATCTAGGAGGCCTAGGAGTTGCATCTCCTGCCTCTACAACAGAGAAGTCAAGGGATGGATACTTTAAAAAGGAGAAGCATGGCGTTGGATATTGGTAGAAGTCATTTAATCTATGATTCTCTTATGACACGTTGTATACCTTTTGCTTGTCTCAGCACTCTTAATAAAAATTGTTAGTGTAAAAAATATAAATTAATAAAAAGGATCTGACTTCAAAGTTGTTAACCCCTTTCCCCATAACAAAACTCTGCCACTCAAGCTCAACAATATACCTAACGTATACGCACATGCTCACGTCTGCAAATAAGCATGGCATAAAATACTATGAATCAAGTGCTCTTATCAATGGTATATTATACAAACCATACACACAATGTCAAACGAGTCTCCACGAAGTCTTGGAAATGGACGCCAATCAAGGCCGGGGACAGACTAGCGCACTATGTGCGTCCGTACTAATGTGCCTTCCGGCGTCCGGCAAGGGGAGCCGCGGCCCACTAGACAGCACTGTTCCCTGTAAGGTGTGCAAGTGTGTGTGCGCATATGTTTTACCTGAAGCTCACATAACAAAATTATGTGCACAGACAGACTTCAAGTCTGGGCCAAATCAGGAGCAGGGTCTGTGCTCCCTAACATGTGCAACATGGCTTCCATGAATGCTGGCAATGCTCTCACAAGGTATCAATAAATCTTGGCATCTAGGAGGCCTAGGAGTTGCATCTCCTGCCTCTACAACAGAGAAGTCAAGGGATGGATACTTTAAAAAGGAGAAGCATGGCGTTGGATATTGGTAGAAGTCATTTAATCTATGATTCTCTTATGACACGTTGTATACCTTTTGCTTGTCTCAGCACTCTTAATAAAAATTGTTAATGTAAAAAATATAAATTAATAAAAAGGATCTGACTTCAAAGTTGTTAACCCCTGTCCCCATAACAAAACTCTGCCACTCAAGCTCAACAATATACCTAACGTATACGCACATGCTCACGTCTGCAAATAAGCATGGCATAAAATACTATGAATCAAGTGCTCTTATCAATGGTATATTATACAAACCATACACACAATGTCAAACGAGTCTCCACAAAGTCTTGGAAATGGACGCCAATCAAGGCCGGGGACAGACTAGCGCACTATGTGCGTCCGTACTGATGTGCCTTCCGGCGTCCGTCGCAGCGTTGTGACGCTTCAATGGGGACGGCCACACGCTGTTGCCACACACAAATTGCACGCAACAGCGACCGTGTTGCGGCTGTGCTGAAAGCCTCCCTGTCGAAGCGCTACAACGTGCTTTCGACGGGGCTGCAAAGCGTGAATCGATCCTCCATAGGAGGATCGAGCCTTGCAGCGCTGAGCGCACTAACTGCTCTCAGCGAGGTGGCCAGACGGGCGTCAGAGTGGAAAGAACGTTCACTCTCACAGACGTTTCTTCCACTCTGCAAAACACTCGTCTGACCCTGGCCTAAGAATACCAACAGCAGCATGTGGTGCCACTGCCCATATTATTTACCAGCTCCTTAAATTGTGAGCCCAACTGATAATATAATGGCTGGCTGGTAACTGTGCAACGGAGCCGAGGAGACTATGCTTTTTCATATCAGTGTCTCCCTATTACAAGTTTGGACAATATAAGCCATTGTCTCTATTTATAAGTTGTAGAAGGGACTTTTTAAGCTTCGTAACACCAACCAGCCCAGATTAGGTACTGCAGCAACATTAAATGTTAATAGAGACATAGACAAACTTGGACTTAAAAAAATCTTAATAAATCCTTACTATCATTCAGAATGTTGGGCACTTAATACAAATAAACTAACTCTTGCTAAACTGCATACATTGATAAAAATAATCTATTTTTATTAGCAAGGTTTCCATTTAATCATTAAAAACAATTGATTTCGGGGGGAGAGTTGACTTTTTTTACCATTAAAACAGCTATTGCAGAGTTTTGGCATGTTACAGCATCCTCCTTTTAGAATTCATTATAGATAATTGCTTGTGTGTGTGTGTGGGTAAGTGTAATGGATGCTCTTAATGGCTTTAACCTACTGAATGACAGATAAGGAGAATCTCATATTTTACACACTCACAACATCTAACTGCTTTTCCATTCAAATAGTTAAAAATGTAAATATCTGGTAATTTTTTCCCCTTTTATTTAAAAATTATTAGTTATGTGCACGGGTGCGTGATGCTTGTTAAAATCTTGACAATCGAATAACTACCAAACTGTACTGCAACTGTTTCTCCCACCCAATGCTTTTTGCATCTCATTGGCATTTTCAAACATTAATTGACTCATTATTCTAATTCATATTCAGGACAGGAAGCTGATTAAGGAAGGCAGATGCAGAATCTCCAGACACATTTGTATCTGCATTGTTTTCCCGGCAGTTTACTCAAGTTATTACAATACTTAGTAAGCATTACTGCAGAGAAAACACAAAATGTGTTTCACTAAATAGTTTTCTCGGAGGATTTTCTTTTTTTCCATTTCTTTTTACTATCTCATTTTCATTTCGTTCACTGAAGCAATAATATGTGGTAATGTCAATAATATTACAATTTGAAGCGTCTTTAACAAACTTGTAGTTATATTTACACCATGTTTAATTGCATTGCTTTTTTCCCTATTTTCAGAATAGGTTTTTCAAAAATTAAGTTTCATTTAGTCAATGTGACAGTACTTTGTTAGTAACTGTCGCTTATCTTGTTACTAGCTTTCGCCCATGGCTTCACTCGCGTGGATTTTGGGATTTGTTATAATTGTTTTTAAAAGAAATATGAGGTTTTATTGTTCAAACCCCCCCTTTTTTCAACCCCCTACTTGGGATTTTCGGAAAATGGTAAAACACGTTTTGGTTTTTTTTGCACGAAGATTATAAATACCAAATTTCACACCTGTAACATCATTGGTTTTTGAAATATAGGTATAGTGATAAAAGTATTCAACCCCCTTCCCTGGATTTTTGGAAAATGGTAAAATACGTGTTTTTTTATTTCTCAAGATGAATCTAAATACCAATTTTCACGTCTGTACCATCTTCTGTTTTTGAGATGTAGGTATCCTGTTGAAAAGTATTCACCCCCCACGTGGGATTTTTGGAAAATGGTAAAACACATGCTTTTTTTATTTTTCAGGAAGATTGTAAATACGAAATTTCACACCTGTAACATCTTTGGTTTTTGAAATATAGGTATACTGATAAAATTATTCCCACCCCTTTCCCCGACCCCCCCTTAATTGGATTTTTGGAAAACGGAAAAAGACATGTTTGGTTTTTTTAATGCAGATTGTAAATACCAAATTTCACACCTGTAACATCTTTGGTTTTTGAAATATACGTATACTGATAAAAGTAATGGGGGAAGGTCCTAGTGAAGCAAATAGTTCTAATATTCAGTTATGGATTTTATTTATTATTGGATTGAACGTTATCATACCAAACCACAGTAAATGATCCCGCCTGAAGATCTCTTTATGCAGATTGGTACTGCTTAAAGCACCAGTCTCGTATTCAATACAGTTGCACACACGGTATACACAATCCAAATGAGTATGTAACCTTCTGCAAAATGTAGCTAAAGTGCATATAACAAATGTATACAATAAACGTATTTCAAGATCCGTCAAGTCACAAGTATACAATCTGTCTTTAAAATTGCACGTAGTCACCAATGCCGAAAATCTCTGTTCTCAAAGTGCATATAAAAGGTGCATATATACAGTCACGCACAGTTCTAATAGGGATATACTGGCAAATAGTCCCACACTGTCAGTGCATTAAAGTGACCAGTGCCTAAATACACAAAAAAGTGACCCGTACCTAAAACCACAAATGTGCACTTACAAAGTGCATAATTGTTCTTAAAAATGTCTAAAGTAGTTCATTAACTTGTTAAAAATGATAGTAAAAGTTAATAATAAATTATTTTTGATAAATGGTAAATACATTTTTTGACGAATCTAAATACCGATTTTCACATCTGTAACATCTTCTGTTTTTGAGCTATAGGTATTCTGTTTAAAATATTCAACCCCCCTTTTCACCCCCTTAGGAGTGGAGTTTCCAAAAATCCTTCCTTAGTGGGTGCCCACATCATGAAAACAGTGCACCTTCAAAATTTCACGTTCCTAGGTTAAACGGTTTCAGCTGGGCGTTGATGAGTCAGTCAGGACTTTCACATTTATATACAGTATATATAGATTAAACACCACTTACATATGCAGAACAGCTATGTGTACTGAAAGGAAACAACATGCATACATAAACATTGCAGCGTATAAAACAATTAAGACACACAGATGTTAAATTAACACACTCACAAACACACAAATACTCCGTGTCATGGCTTGAAGATATTCACCATGCACTAAACACTGAGGCCTATATTACATTCTTCACGCAAAAAGCCTCACGCAAAGCGAAAATCTTTGCGCCAAGTGTTAAACTTTTGCACGCACAAATCACCGCTGGAATTACAATCATCACGGCTTTTTTCTTCCGCCGATCAATTGCGTGCGCAAACAGGATGCGCACAAATGCAGGCGCAGTGCCATCTCGCGCAAAAATCTTTGCGTGCTCAGTTTTTTGCACCCATTCAGCCAATCAAAATGAAGAAACACATCTATCAAACGCCACTGAATTGCGTCTGCCAGAGGCATCAGAGACGGGTTCTGCGCCTATGATGCAAAATAAGCACATATGCTACAGTAATGATACACACACCTGCCATCATCCATTATATTGTTGCTGTTCCTTTTAATGGGCTGTTTTTTTTTTTGGGTTAGCCAGGTTGTTCAGATATGCCGTTAGCACCAGCTTTCAGGAGTTGCTAAAATTATGCGCGCAAAGGCTATGCGGTAATTACCGCAAAATAGATTGTAATACCATACTCATACCAGCGCACATTCGCATTTGCTCTTACAATGTTAAGTATAGGACGCACGCAGTACAGTTAGTAAGCAGGGTTCGCGCAGCATCACCCGCGTAGACGATTCCGCGCGGTTCTTGCGCTGACTATGTAATACGGGATTAGGTGCAAATGGTTTTACCCCACACGTTAATTTTTTTTTGCGCAAACGTTTGCGTGAAGATTGTAATTTAGCTCTGAGTGTGCTTTACTATACTGTTCACCTGCACCAAATTCTGACATCACAGTCTGGGCTTAATTTCCTATACAGTCAGTTTACATAATTCACATCTTGCATAATTTTTCCTTGCCCAAAGCTATGACAACTTATTTATACTCAGCGTTCACCTATGCTTTACCGCTTGTGGGTTTCTGTTACCCAAGAATGAGCTGTTTCCACCAGAGTCTTTACTACTAAGTGCTTTACTACTATGTGCTATTTATTGAAATAAATATTATCACAAAAGTGTAGGAGCTGTGGAGGAACCCACAGAAGGACACTGGGAAATATTTGTTCCCAGTTGTCCTTTGTGCATGATGAGAGAAAGTGGGGGATTGCACCACCATCTTAACTATGTGACTCAAGGTAAGTTTATTATATTTTTGGGAGGTTAATTTGCCAGTGATTTTGTAAAAGAGTCTGCAAAAAAGTTTAATGTTAAGATTAGAATCCTTGTTTTGCTATTATTTCTTCGTCATTGTGATTCCTCACATTTTAGGGAAAAAAAGAGAGATTCATGGAGCAAAATCTGCTTCAATACATTTGACACTTCTGTCTGCACAAATGAGTTGGGACACACCATTTAATTATTGAATTTTGCCGTTTTAATCAGTCCCACTGCCCAAAGTGTATAAAATCAAGCACCAAGCCCTGCAGTCTGCATTTACAAACTTTATTGGGAAAAATGGGTCGTTATTATTATTATTCTTTATTTATAAAGCGCCAGCATATTCCGCAGCGCTGTACAATAGGCACAGTATAGACAGGGTTACAATACAATACAATGAACAACATTTGACAAACAGTACAGGAGGAGATGAGGGCCCTATTCCCGTAGGAACGTTATGAATAACTCACTGAATTAAACGTGGTACTGTGATAGTAAGCCACTTTTGCAATAAGTCAATTTGTGAAATTTCATCCCTGCTAGATAATCCATGGTCAATTGTAAATCTACTATAAGTGATATTAGTGGAAAGTGGAAGTGACTAGGAACAGCATCAACTCAGCCACAAAGCTCAAGACCACGTAAAGTCACGGTCACGTATCCCTATATATATCACAATGCAAATCCCTTTAAGCAGTCCCTATCTACCCCATCGATCCTTATGTGGTCGGTAATCTGGCTACTTTTAGAGACACAATCATATATACATTGGCAAGAAAAAGTATGTGAACCCTTTGGGATTACGTGGAGTTTTGCATGAATTGGTCATAAAATGTGCTCTGATCTTCATCTAAGTCACAACAATTTGAAAAACACAGTCTGCTTAAAATAATACAAAACAAACATATGTTTTCATGATTTTATTGAACAGAACATGTAAACATTCACAGTGCAGGGTGGAAAAAGTATGTGAACCTTTGGACTTAATAACTGGTTGACACTCCTTTGGCAGCAATAACCTCAACCAAACGTTTCCTGTAGTTGCAGATCAGACCTGCACAACGATCTGGAGTAATTTTGGACCACTCCTCTTCACAAAACTGTTTCAGTGTAGCAATATTCTTGGGATGTCTGGTGTGAATCGCTCTCTTAAGGTCATGCTACAGCATTTCAATCGGGTTGAGGTCAGGACTCTGACTGGGCCACTTCAGAAGGCGTATTTTGTTTTGTTGAAACCATTCTTTTGTTGTATTACTTGTATGCTTTGGGCCATTGTCCTGTTGCATCACCCATCCTCTGCGGTCCTTCAGTTGGCAGACAGATGGTCTTACGTTTTCCTGCAAAATGTCTTGATAATCTCTGGAATTCATTTTTCCATCAATGACAACAATCCGTCGAGGCCTGAGGCAACAAAGCAGCCCCAAACCATGATGCTCCCTCCGCCATGTTTTACAGTGGGGATGAGGTTTTAATGTTGGTGTGCTGTGCTTTTTTTTCTCCACACATAGTGTTGTGTGTTTTTCCAAACAACTCAATTTTGGTTTCATCTGTCCACAGAATATTTTGCCAGTATTGCTGTGGAACATCCAGGTGCTCTTTTGCAAACTTCAAACGTGCTGCAATATTCTTTTTGGACAGCAATGGCTTCCTCCGTGGTGTCCTCCCATGTACTTCATTCTTGTTTAATGTTTTCCTTATTGTAGATGTGTCAACAAAAATGTTAGCATGTGCCAGAGATTTTTGTAAGTCTTTAGCTGACACTCTAGGATTCTTCTTTACCTCATTAAGCATTCTGCGCTGTGCTCTTGCAGTCATCTTTACAGGACGACCATGCCTAGGGAGAGTAGCAACAGTGCTGAACTTTCTCCATTTGTAGACAGTCTGTCTTATCACGGACACATGAACATCAAAGCTTTTGGAGATACTTTTGTAACCCTTTCCAGCTTCATGCAAGTCAACAATTCTTGATCGTAGGTCTTCGGAGAGCTCTTTTCTGCGAGGCATGGTTCACATCAGGTAGTGCTTCTTGAAACCAGTAAACCCAAAATTGGTGTGTGTTTTTAAAGGGCAAGACAGCTTTCAGCAACACATCCAATAATATCACACTGATTGGACTCAAGGTTGGCTCACTCCTGGCTCCAATTAGCTCTTGGAGAAGTCATTAGGCTAGGGGTTCACATACTTTTTCCACCCTGCACTGTGAATGTTTACATGTTCTGTTCAATAAACACATGAAAACATATAATGTTTGTGTTGTATTATTTTAAGCAGACTGTGTTTTTCAAATTGTTGTGACTTAGATGAAGATCAGAGCACATTTTATGACCAATTCATGCAAAACTCCACGTAATCCCAAAGGGTTCACATACTTTTTCTTGCCACTGTATATATATATATATATCTCTTATGAGGAATAATACACAGGATAGGGTTAAACGGAGGCAGACCTGATATATACAATAAAGCATCACAGAGTAGATCAGGATTGCTAGACACTGGCACCCAAAGGGTGGTGGCAGAATCACTTGGAGATAGAGTTGTCAGGAAACGCCGAAAGCTGGTACACAGGGGTGGTTCTCATACAAGCCAAACCACTTAGAGAGAGAGGTCAAGGATAGCCAAAACTGGTACACAGGGGTGGTTCTCATACAAGTCAAAACAATAGGACTGAGCAAAAGCAGAAATGAGTCAGTGAATCGAACTGCGAGTCACTCAGCATCGAGGGAAGGAACGCCACGACAGCGCGAAGAGCCGGATCGCTCTGTCTGCTTTTAAACACGGCGGGTCCACGTCATCCTTGCCACCCACGCGAGCTCCGGAAGCCAGCACAACTTCTGGCACCCGGCTGGTTGATGGTGCCGCCGGGTGCCGGGGCCCCCTCTGAGCTCCAGGCGTGACAGTCACAGAGTGGGTTCACAAGTGCTGAAGCTCATGGTGTGTAAAAGCCACCAACATTCTGCTGATTCTATAACTGAAGAGTTCCAAACTTCCACTGGCATTAATATCAGTAGACATGTGCATTCGTTTTAGTACTAAAACAATTTAGTCCGAATTTTGGGATAATTTAGTTTTCGTATGACAAGAGATACGAAAATGCTCAGTCCAAAAAACGAAAGAAACTAAAATAAAATGCACTACATTTTAGTTTCAGTCCTTTTTGTGATATTACATTGAGTGAAGAAGACCAGCAATGAAGAGCGCAACATCTGAAGATCTGCACCCGCCACATGCCAATGCAGTAGGATGTTCTATACAGAGAGGGGCATTAATTAATGCGAGAGGATGTTCTATACATTATACAGAGAGGGGTATTAATTAATGCAGGAGGATGTTATATACATTATACAGAGAAAGGTATAAATTGAGGAGGATGTTGTATATACAGAGAGGGACATTAATTAATTCAGGAGGATGTTCTATACATTATACAGAGAGGGGTATTAATTAATGCAGGCGGATGTTGTATAAATTATACAGAGAGGGGTATTAATTAATGCAGGAGGATGTTCTAAACATTATACAGAGAGGAGCCTTTTCTTTTAGCCCTTTAAATCCAGTGGCTGTGAGCGCTGAGATTGGCTGCTTGTTATATTATCTCTCAGTACAATGTATCAGGCTCAGCTGTTACAGTAACTGACTGTAACAGCGCTCAGAGTTTCAGTAAAACAAGGTAATGATATTGTTCTTTTTTTTTTTTTGAAAACATATTTTATTGTGATTTAGAAACCATAAACGACTCCAGGGGGTGCTAGGATACAACAGTAACTAGTACACAACATCAAGATATAATGCACCCCACCTCGTCTCAACATCCACTAAAAAGACAAACTGGGGAGGACATACAGGAGAAAGAGAGGAAAAGGATGTAGAAAGCAAAGAGGAAGAGAAGGGAGAGGAAAGGCAGAAAGGAAAGGGGGAGGAGAGAAAGGAGAAAGGAAAGAGAGAAAGAAAAAAGAGAGGGGGGGAAAGAGGAGAAAAAGGAGAGGAGAAAGAGTCCTTTCAAGACCCGTCCGTCACAACACGGTAGCCCCAAGCATCCATCACCTGCGAGCAAGAGGTAGGAAGTTATTTAAACATCATGGTTCAACCAAGGCTCCCACAATCTAGAAAACGCATCCATAGTGTGGTGTACCTTGGCCGACAGTTCATCCATAAGGGCCACGTCTCTGATATTAGCCAGCACCCTGCCAAAGCGGGGGGGGCTCCAATGCCCTCCACTCAGCCGCAATGGCACGACGCCCCGCCAACGTCATCTTAGCAAGTAGCTTGTTCTGGCGCAAGGAGAGGTCCTCCAAGGGGGACGCAAGGAGAAAAACTGTTGGCGCAAAAGGTATCTCCCTCGCCAACACAGCTTGGGCATTGGGCAAGAGCATGCAGTTTCGACCAGAGTGGTTTAAGACGGGGGCATGTCCACCACATGTGCAGGAAGGTTCCCTTATCGCCACACAGTCTCCAACACACATCAGTGGTAGTCACTTTCATTTTGGCAAGCTTCTCCGGGGTGATGTACCAGCGGAATATCATTTTTAGAGATTGCTCCTGGTGCGTAGTGCATATAGATGACCTCCGAGCTGCCTCCCAGATGTCCAACCACTCATCACCTTCCAACTCCTCACCCAGGTCGTTATGCCAAGCTTTAATATATGTCAATTCCTTCCAATCAAGGGTCGAGGTAATAGAGGAGTATATTGTGGAAATAAGGCCTTTGGGGTATCGTTCTTGAAGGCACAAGCGCTCAAACCACGAAGGCTTGGTAAGTGCTGCGGCTCGAAGGTGGGGTTTGGTAACAAAGTCCCTCAACTGTAAAAATCTGAAAAATGTAGAAGGAGGCAGAGAGTGTGTACTCTGTAGGTCCGGATAGTGCAGGAGGGATCCTTTGGGGTAGAAATCCACCAGACGCTGAAGACCCGCGTCCTCCAATAGGCCAAAAGGCTGCGGGCGCAAGCCCGGGGGGAATTCCTCATTGCGCAAGATCGGAGTAAGCGGCGACGGATAGCTTGTAAGGTCACATTTAACCGTGACAGAGTCCCATAGTTTCACTGCAGCTACGATAGCCGGGCATTCCGTGCGTAATGCTGGACGATGAGGTGGGGGAGTCCAGAGCCAAAATTGTGGAAGATCCGGCGACATCATTAGAGACTCCAAATCCACCCATCTCCTTGCGCCCATTGGGGAGTGCCATGCCACTATTTGGGCTAACCGTGCTGCTCTGTAGTACGAAAGAAGAGAGGGTAACCCCATCCCTCCCGCTGCCCGAGGTCTAAACAACGTCTGCCTCGCCACCCTATGTCTCTTATGTTCCCACACAAAGGCATCTATGGCAGTCAGTAGCGACGTTAGATCTGATTGCGTCACAAGTATCGGAAGGGCTTGAAAAAGATACAGGAGGCAAGGCAGAACGTTCATTTTTATACAGTGCACCCTCCCCAACCATGAAATATGCAGTTTAGCCCATCGGTCAAGATCACTTTTTATACATTGTATCAACGGAGCATAGTTAAGAGCAAATATTTCCGAGTGGGACCCCGGGATCCGAACACCAAGGTAAGATATGGACTTTGTAGTAGTACGAAAACCATGCCGATGTTCCATAACTTCGGCGTCCCCCTCCGAGGCCCCCACAAGGAGAGCCGTAGACTTAGTCATATTAATTTTGTATTCCGCCACCCCCGAGAACCGGTCCAACACCTCCAACAGCCGCGCCACCGAGGGAACAGGGCAGGTAAGGGATAAGAGGACGTCATCGGCATACGCAGAGACTTTATATTCTTCACCCCTGTAGGAAACCCCCGCAATCAGCGGATCCGATCGGAGTGCCGAGAGCAGAGGCTCCAGGGAGAGCGCGAACAGCAGCGGCGATAGAGGGCATCCCTGCCGAGTGCCGTTCGTGAGATGGAAAGGATGAGGGGGCGTACCCGGTACCACCACCTGCGCCACCGGCGTATCATACATGACTCCTATCGAGGACGTGAACTCCTGCGGGAACCCCAGGTGCGTCAACAGTTGGAAGAGATAAGACCATCCCACCCTGTCGAAGGCCTTTTCAGTGTCTAGGGACAGGAAAACTGCGGGTACCCTCAAGCGCTGCGCAAGCCATACCAGGTCACAGGCCCTCCGGGTGTTATCGTATGCTTGACGGCCGGGGATAAACCCCACTTGGTCAGCATGAATCAAAGTTGGTATGATCTCATTCAATCTGAGAGCCAATACCTTGGCTAAAACTTTAATATCAAAATTAAGGAGGGAAATCGGTCTGTAATTCTCCGGGCCCAGAGGATCCTTACCAGGCTTAAGAATAGTAACAATAGAGGCCGTCAAGGAGTCCCTTGCAAAGGGAGTCCCCGACCTCGCAGAGTTACACATTGTGGTAAGGTGAGGGAGTAAGATGGGCAGAAATGCTTTATAGTAAAGTCCTGGGAGTCCGTCCGGACCCGGGGCCTTATTTGGTTGCATGAGTCCTATGGCTTTCCTAACCTCTTCGCTAACTATCGGCGCACCCAGGGTTGCAGCCTGTGCCTCTGTCAGGGTCGGCAAAGCCAACTCGGACAGAAACCGCTGAACAGTAGCTACATGGGCTGGGTTATCTGAGGTCGCTTGCGGGGAGTGGTTATATATCTTTTCATAAAATGTTGTAAAAATATCCCTAATCTTAGAAGAGGATCTGTGGACAGTTCCCGCCCTGTCCCTCAGGGCTCCCACGCCCCTGTGATGCTGGAGGCCTGCTATCCTCCTCGCCATAGGGGTATCCATTTTGTTTGAGGGTTCATAATAAAATTGTTTGGACCAGAGCATGGATCTGCTGACTTCATCCAAAGATAGCTGGGTCAATGCCCTTCGCGCGTCTTGCAGAGCATCAAAGGTCACCGGCCCAGGATCCGCCTTATGCTTAAATTCTAGCTTACGCAAACTAGCTTGGAACTGCGCGAACTGTTCGGCTTTACGCTTTTTCCTATAGGAGGCCTGGCTAATGAGCACCCCTCTTATAACCGCCTTATGAGCTGCCCATACCACTGAAGCGGGTACTTCGTCTGTACCATTAACCTGAAAATAACATTCCAGCTCCTGTCTAACCGTCTGAGAGACCCCCTCCGCGACCAGGAGGGTCGGGTCCAAGCGCCACTGTCCAGGGGTCCGGCGTCCCGGCATCCTGAGGTGCATGCTTACATCAGCGTGGTCAGACCACGTGATCGAGCCAATGGCGGGTGACCCGAGCTCCGGGAGGGAGGCGGGCGTCACTAGCAGATAATCAATCCCCGAGTACGACGCATGAGGGTGTGAGTAAAATGTATAATCTCTAGTTGTGGGATGGTAAGATCTCCAGACATCAACTAGGTCTAGGGCCCTGACAAAACGGTGAAACTGTTTATCCTGAGTCCTGCGCTCTCGGGGCACCGCCGGCTGGGAGGCATCAGACCGATCCAAGGTGGGGAAAAGCACAGCATTAAAATCCCCGGCAACAATCAAGGCCCCGGATGCATGGGAGGAAATAAACATTTGTAAGTCAGACCAAAAAGAAACATCCGGTACGTTCGGGGCATACACCGAGACCACAGAGTACTTCTTGTGAGCAAGCCAACCATTCACCACCAAATACCTGCCCGCCCCGCCCGCTACGACCGTGTCCAGCGTGAAGGGGCAGGAACTACGTATGGACACCCCCCGGGTCTTATTGGAGGCACACGAGGAATACACCTGGGAGTAGCGCCTGTCACAGAGCCGGAAGGAGGCAGACTTCGGGATTCTGGTTTCCTGCAAACAAGCTATGTCCACCTTTTGGCGACGCATCTCTCGAAAGAGAAGATGCCGTTTTCCAGGGGAATTAAGTCCCTTAACATTCAGGGACCAAATCCTAAGGGTCTTAGCCATCATAATCCATTAACACGGGGAAAAGGCTCCGCGACAGGCCCCACCCCCGAGCAGAGGAAGGTAGAGAAAGAAGACAGATGAGAGAAGGAAGGAGGAGAGAGAAATAAAGACAGGAGGGGTAGACGAGAAAGAAGTGACAGAAGGACACAAAAGACAGACGAAAACATTGGAAAACCAACAAACATTTAACATCAAAGTCCATGTCCTGGCTTGGGGGAGAAACCCGAAAACCAGGCGTTGGGGGGGAATCAAAGGGCAATCAGGAGACCACCTGCTAATCCCACGAATAGAACCAGTCACCCGGCAGGCGACGATGCAGAACCTTAAATCAGTAAAACATAACTTCCAGCAAACCAAACAAAACGCTTATAAACTTTGCAACAAGTACATGCATAAGAGTGAACCAAGCTATCCCCTCGACCCTCGGGCAGCAATCCCCTGTGTCTAAAACATCAAAAAGCAACACAATTGGTGATAATAGTGAATCAGAGGGGGTTTTCCACAAAGTCCAGTGCTCCGCGGCCAGGGGGGCCTGAGCACTCACTGTCATTTACATGTAAGAAAAAGTGAAAGAGATGAAATAATGAGAGGTCGCTGAAACGCGAAAGGCGCAAGTCGCAAGTACTCACGCTCTCAGCTCTGGGAGCGTGCCATAAAAAAGAAGAAAAAGCATGCCCGGTGGGCGTATCAATCGGCGACTTCTTGCCATTCCGCAGGGAGACGTTGTAGTTGTGGCGGGAGAGTGGAGCGAACTCCATCTGGCATCTGTAGGCCCAGGCGATCCATGAACGCAGGCAGGGCGCTCACAGTAGTGCAAGAGAACGTGCGAGAGTCTTTAGTGACAATCAAGCGAAACGGGAAGCCCCAGGTGTACTTCAGGCCTTGAGCCCGGAGCAACTCCGTCACTGGCCTCCAGTCCCGGCGTCTGGCCAAGGTGATCGGCGCCAAATCCTGGAAAAGTTGAAGCTCCACATCCTCATAATGCAGACACTGCTCTCGATTAGCTCGCAAGATTTTTTTTTTGTTTTATAGTGCAATCGCAAGATAATATCACGAGGTTGGGAGTTGGGGGGGCCTCTGGCCCGTAACGCACGATGAACCCGGTCCATTAGAAAGCTCTCAGCAGGTAAGTCAGGTAACAAACGCTGAAACATGCCCACCACCGTAGCTTCCAACGCAGCCTGCGACACCTCCTCTGTTAGGCCTTGTAAACGTAAGTTATTGCGTCTGGAGCGGTTGGACGCGTCTTCCATGGCCTTCTCTAAACCCTCCACCCGGTCCTGTAGCTGGTTTACAACATCAGCTGACGTGTTAGCCTGCTGTACTACCTCCTCCACCCGGGCCTCCAAATCGGACGTGCGGGAACCCAGGGCCTGGATTTCTACCTTTACAGCCTGGGAGCCTCTCATAATCTCCCCAGCCAGGATCTCCTGTACCTCCGTTATTTTTCGGAAAAGCGCCTCTATGTCCTGTTTGGAGGCCGGGATCAGGTTGACGAGGCCCGCCGAGTCTTCACCTCCATCTTCCGGCGGGTAATGATATTGTTCTAACCTCTTATATATAAAAATATTATTTACTAGTTTTACTGAAACTCTGAGCGCTGTGATGAGCAGAAGTCAGTTACTGTAACAGCTTTGCCTGACACGGGGCAGTATTACAATGTTGGTGCTAACTTAACCAGAGCTGTTGTAAACTGAAAACCTCCATAGGCTATAATGGCTCTGGGAAGTTTACAACAGCTCTGGTTAAAGGGACACTCTAGGCAACATGACCACCTAAGCTATTTTAGGTGGTCATGATGCCCGGAGTATTCCCTTGCCTGTCCCTCCTGCCTCCGCTCAGCCGATCGTCAGGAAAGGCTGAAAACAGCTGAGAGAAGCGGAGGACTTTACTCCGCCCTCCCAGCTGTCAGTCAGCAGAGCGGGAATCATATTTCCTGCTTCTGCCGACTTTTGCCGAGTAGGAGACGTCATCGCGCTTTCAGCGCGATGACGTCTCCAACTCACCGCAGAAGCTGGCGGCTCCCTCTGAGGGTTAGTGTTGCACGCATCCTCTTGCGCGCAACACTAATCCTCAGAGGGAGCCGGGAGGAAGCCTGCCGATTGGCTGGCTTATGTGAGAGGCGCGCATGCGCGCTTCTCACGTAAACCAGAAGCCAAGAAGCATGAAGAAGGACGGGAGCGGAAGAGGAGGGAGGGGAGTATAAAAAAAAAAAAAGACGCCGCTGAAAAGAAGAGGATTTTAGGGTAAGTACTACAGTTACAAAAAAAAAAAAAAAAAAAAAAGATTTATTAAGGGAATAGGGATGGGTTAGGATAAAAAAACGGGGGATGATTTTTTGAGTAGAGTGTCCCTTTAAGTTAGCACCAACTATGTAATATGGCCCACATTGTGCTGAGATTGAGAGATACTGTAACAAGCAGTGATCTCAACCCTCTGATGAGCCACTACAATAGTAATTGTATCCATTGGTTTTCGGATGAATGAAATTAGTTTTCAAACTAAAGAACTGAAAACGAATTTCTTTAGCAACTAAATAAATTGCATTTTAGGACCAATCCATTAGTTCAAAACGAAATTTTGTGCTGTGCACATGTCTAAAGATCAGTATACAAACTGTGCAATGGGAACTTAGTGGAATGGGTTTCCATTGCTGAACAGCCACATGCAAGTCTCATTACCAAATACAATGCCAAGCATCATATGGAATGGCGTAAAGCATGCCACCACTGGACTCTGGAGCAGTGGAGATGTTTTCTTTGGATTGAAGAATCATGCTTCTCTGTTTGACAGTCTTATGGATATGTCTGGGTTTTGTAGGTGCAAGGGGAATGTTGCCTACCTTACTACATTGTGTCAACTTTAAAGTTCGGATGAGGGATAATGGTATTGGGCTGTTTTTCAGGGGTTGGACTAGGCCCCTTACTTCCAGTAGAGAGAAATCTTCATGCTTCGGCATACCAAGACATTATGGACAATGCTATGCTTCCCCCTTCATGGGAACAGTTTGGGAAAGGTCCATTTCTATCCTAGCATGACTGTGCCCAAGTGCAAAATGCAAGGTCCATAACAAAATGGATGGAAGAGTTTAGTGTGGAAGAACTTGACTGGCCAACACAGAGCCATAACTTCACCCCCATCAAACACCTGGGATGAACTGGAACAAAGAAGGTAGGTGAACCTAACAAATGCTCTACTGGAGGAATGGGCAAAAATTCCCACAGAAAGAATCCAAAAGTCTTGTGGAAAGCCTTCCCAGAACAGTGGAATCTGTGCTGCATGCTGGGCACCAACTCCTTATTAATGACAAACGTGATGTCATAAAAGTCCCCATTAGTCTAATGGTCAGGTGTCCCAATACTTTTGTCCATGTAGTGTATTTCAAAATAATATCAAATGTGATTAAAATAAAAAAGTTGTAGAACATACCCTAAGTATAAGAAACCAGATGTAAAAAAATTCAAATAATAACTGCATTAATATTTGCATCTTGCAAATTATTATTTCTTATCAGATACATATTAACGATAATTGTCAGAATCGTGAAATAATAATCTAAACAAAATTATCTAACAATAATCTAAAACAAGAATTATTAAAATTGTAAGCTATTTTCAAGTACTTTATAGACTGTTGTATACAAATGATGCTGCTCATCCAGTAATTCCTCTATAAATTATAGATTGTAAAGATATTCCATGTGATTACACATTGTATATTTATTTGGAGCATTATTTTAACAAACACTTTTAGTTATTGAATATGATGCTGTATTCCAAGGCTGTGAATTTAGCCAAATGAGGTATCCTTTATTTGATCTGGCATGATCAAGGTTTCTTAGTGCCAAAATGTAAAGCTTCCTAATTCAACTGACAGAGAGCCACACTTAGACCTTTTCAATTTCTCTTTAGGAATTTATATCCCGATTAACAATGGCATGAGCAGAAAGGTTTCTAGCCTAGTTTATACATAGCCCATGGCTCCAAATTAGCCACATATTCTAAATGATCAGCAATTGAGTCATAGGTGTTAATGAGTGGAGGTTATCCAGAAGCTATCTCAGAGAAAAGAAGCATACAAGTTGAGACTTCTGAAAAGGCAATGTAGAAATCTGAACAATTCCTGAAGTCAACTTGCATTTTAATCATTGCCTCTTTTTACTGCTGAAGGAGTGCTACTGTGACTTTCCCATCTGTAAAAAGTGAAAGTGTGGTTACACATTTGCCTGCTTTTAAGGTCAAATGTCTCCTTTCCATGTCTTTCTGATCCATATGGGCTAGAAATGCCACAATACACAATCATCAGAAAGGCAGATTGTGTTAAGCAAATATGACCTTTTTATTTTGCATATGTAAAAAGTAACAAATTGCACTTGCTAAATCCCTTTACTAATCTCTATTTTTTTTGTTTATATTTAACATAATTTGATGTTTCTTAGAAACAACAAGTTGGTAGAAGAACTTTTTTTTACTAATGTTATTTGTTTTTATACAGCATGAAATTATTATTATTATTATTATTAATTTATAAAGCGCCAGCATATTCCGCAGCGCTGTACAATAAGCACAGTACAGACAGGGTTACAATACATTGAACAACATTTGACAAACAGTACAGGAGGAGATGAGGGCCCTATTCCCGTAGGAACTCACAATCTAGGAGGGTTGGGGTTGGAAACAGGAGGAGAGGACTGTAAGGTGAGAGTGATTGATGGTTGCATCAGTGAGTTGGGTGGTAGGCTTCCCTAAATAGCAATGTTTTCAGGGAGCGTTTGAAGGAAGAGAAGTTAGGGGAAAGTCTGACAGCACGAGGGAGAGCGTTCCAGAGAGTGGGGGCTGCGCGTGAGAAATCCTGCAGTCTATCATGGGAAGAGGTGATGCGGGGAGAAGCTAGGCGCAGGTCACTGTTTGACCTTAGGGAGCGGGCTGGGGTGTATTTGGTGATTAGTGAGGACAGGTAGTGGGGCGCTGAGTTAGTGAGGGTTTTGTAGGTAAGGATAAGGATTTTGAACTTAATTCTGCAGTGGATGGGGAGCCAGTGAAGGGACTCGCAGAGGGGAGCGGCAGAGACAGAGCGGCGGGTGAGGTGAATTAGCCTGGCGGAGGCGTTCAGGATGGATTGTAGGGGGGAGAGGCGGGACAGAGGAAACCTAACATATATCATAATTAACCTTAATTAATCATAGAAGAACAACACACAGGGCCACATTACATTCTCCACGCTAAAACGGGGGTGCTAGGAAGAAAAAAACTGCGCACGCAGTTTTCTCCCTACCGCCCCCGTTTTATCGTGAGATTACAATGCAGGCGCTTAAAAAGCTGCCTGCATTGTTACCCGTTCCTTTTTGTGTAATTCATGCTGGGGATATTACACGCTCATAATTTATGTGTACTCTATCACCACTTAAAACTAAAGCATCTCAACAATTCATTCGGCATATCCTCCTTCATTCAATGCTCTATAGCAGTGTTTCCCAAACCTGTCCTCGGGACCCTCAACCAGGCCAGGTTTTTTCAGATCACCTTGGGGGAAATGCAGACTGAATCATGCAATCACTGAGCAGCAAATCATATCACCTGTGCTGTGCTTCAGATACCTGGAAAACCTGGCGATGCGGAGGGTCCCGAGAACAGGTTTGGGAAACACTGCTCTATAGCCATCAATAGACATTAAAAGGATAAGACCTGGGAGGAAAATACTGTGGGCTCTATTATATTCTCCGTGCAAAAGCGCACGCGCAGTGCAATTTTTTTTGCGCGCATCGTTAAACATTAACGTGTGTAAATTAACACTGGTATTGCGATCCGAGCGCATCTTTCATCTGTCTGAAAATATCGCTCATAAAAAAAATATGTGCGAAAACGCGCGCAAATTAATGCTTCGCGCAGAAATCGGTGGGCAGACAGTTTTTTTACGCGATTCAACCAATCAGAATTAATTACCACAATTGTCTCCCGTTCAGTTTTTGCACCTGTCAAAATCAATCTGAGTATACATGCTGCAGCAATAATAAAAACACACACAACCTCTCTATTTTATTGTTTGGGTATGTGTAGAATGTGTAACTATACTGTGCTGTTTTTTTGTTTTCATCCTGGTGTATTTGGTTTCGGCCAGAACGTTCAGATTTGCAGTTACCACCAGCTTTTAAAAGATGTTAAAATTATGCTTGTAAACGTCGTTCATACAAATTTGCACATCGATTGTAATACCATCCGCGTACCAGCGCACGAACGTATTTGCGCTCACAATGTTAAGTATGGGATGTGCGCACAAACTTTTGCTCGCGCAGGGTTCGCGCAGGGTAACTTGCGTTAGACGTTGATGCGCATTTTGTGGGAAGGGTTTTTCCCCTCGCGTTAATGCCTTTTTGCACACGCGCAAAATTGTGCGCGAGGAGTGTAATAGGGCCCTGTGTATAGAGAGGGGAGAGAGAGTATATATAACTCACATATTGTCAACAGTGTACACTATGGTATATGCTTATTTTCTGAGATTGACTGCTTGTGATGCAAAGGAAATTTGTTAAGTGTATCATATGAGCCTAATGTTTGGAAGCTTCTAAAACAGTGAGTTGCTGGTAGAACCCACTTAGTTACATTCTGTATGCAGTCACATACAGAACACCATTTGGTTTCTATACTGATATTTTTTTCCATATGGAACGATGAAATGTGACAGATATGTATATATCTTTAATAGATGCCGTGTTAGCATAATAACTGTACACAACATTGTGTGTAACTACCATCTAAAGAGTAATCGATTCAAAAGCTCATCTTGTCATATATTTCTGTTTATAGTGCTCATATATGTTTTTTTATTTAACCCCTTCACTGCTGAGGACGTGTGGGACACGTCCTCATTGACGCACGTTATATCCTGAGGACGTGCCCCACACGTCATCAGCTTTGCGGGACCCTCGGCGGAGATACTCACCTCTCTGTCCGGGGTCCCGCGGCGGTCTGACTTCAGCGTCCTCAGACGCTGAAGTTAAGACCCTCCCGACGTTAATGACGTCATCGCGCCATGCGCGATGACGTCATTTCCAGGCAACCCCCCGGCAATGCCGGGAGATAGCCTGGAAGCGAGGGGGGATCCATTCGGATCCCTCTCCTTCCCGATTGGGAAGGAACAGCGCCAAAAGCCAGGCACCGCTTAAAAAGGAAGAGTCTCCCCTTTTAAGCGGTGCCTGGCTTTAACCCTTCAAGCACCGGGTCGCACTTCAGCGCCTTGTGGCGCCGAAGTGCAGCCTAGCTCCGGTGGTGGGCCACCATCTCACCATCATGGTGGCTCCACCCACAGGTCCCCCCTCGCTGCCCAATGTCATCGCGCATAGCATGATGACATCAGATAGCCGGGGAACCCCTAGTTGCCCGGGGATTTCCCAAGGAAATCCCCTGGTGGAGATAGGGGGTTCCTTTGAACCCCGATATCTCCAGAACCACAGCTAGGGAGTCATGGAGGGTGTCATTCGAAAGGCCTGAGCATGGCCTTTCGAACGATACCCAACATGATCAGGTACAAAGTAAAATAAAATTTAAAAAAAATAAATTTTAAAAAAATAAAAACATGTTTTTTGTGTGTTGTTTTTATTAATGCAGCAATATTGTTCACATTTCAATTATAATGTGAACAATTATGCTGCACTAATGATTTTTTTCTATGGGGTGCGTTTGCTAAAAAATCACGTAATTTCCCCCAAAAAATGTAACCAGTCCCCATTTCTAATTTTTGTACAAGCGAACCCCATAGAAAATATAATCTCAAATGCTCATGTGATAAAATGTGAAAAAAAACACTTTACACACTGCAGATGATTCAAAATTCAAATTTTATTGCATTTTTTGTTATAATATACAGGCAGGACATGACGTATACATATAAAAATTATATATTATGAATCTGCCGAGTCTGCCGGAAAAAACAATATATAATATGTCTGGACCATATAATAAAATGTGGCTTCAAATCGCGTTTAAACATGATGAGCGAAAGCGGTAAAAATGAGCTCAGCACACAGCGGTGAAATGGCTCAGCATTCAAAGGGTTAACTTGTATGATATTCCTCTACAGATGAAGCACTTTATTTATTCAGATTGTATGAATAAAATATATGTTTAAAAAATTATGTGTATGTCTACAATTTTAGACTCACTACCTCAGTGGTAGAGCGTAACACAATAATACCAGAAAATAAATCAATCAATTAAGATAGATAGGATGAAAAAGGTAATGAGAGACCAAAGGGTTTCCCCCTATGCAATGGATGAAGTACAATTATTCTAATGAGAGAGTCCCAGAGACCAAAATTAAGATTTAACTTTTATTAGATGAAAATTTTAAAATTAATTGACAAACATATAGACACAAATAAACAGTGCTCACTAAACAAGACATAATATAAACAATTCTACAATAAGAAAGTGGTATTTCAGCGGCAGATGATATAAGTTATATATCAATACAATAAGTGACCTTCGAGGATCACTTCAAGGTACTGCAACTAATAGTTGGTAGATATATGTAAGTTAAATGGCTGTGTTAAGCCATAAACCTGCACGCAAAGAAAACACACAAAAAGACCAAAGGCAGGGTTACCCTATTGGAAGGATATTCGGCTCAATTAGCCAAAAACAATGTACCGCAAAAGCTGACCAAGTTATTATTATCAAAGACACGGAAAATGTTCAGGGAGCAGGATGCGAAATACAAAAATTTAGACAGAGGGTCCCTGCCTGCTAAGTGCACCCGACGCGCGTTTCGCCAGAAATGGCTCGTCAGGAGTGGTCACACACTGATGTTGGACGAGAAGGTCTGGCTCTCAGTCTCCGCTCTAATTCATCCCAAAGTTGTTCTATCAGGTTGAGGTCAGGACTCTGTGTAGGCCAGTCAAGTTCCTCCACACAAGACTCTGTCATCCATGTCTTTATGGACCTTGCTTTGTGCACTGGTGCACAGTCATGTTGGAAGAGGAAGGGGCCAGCTACAAACTGTTCCCACAAAGTTGGGAGCATGGAATTGTTCAAAATATCTGAAGCATTCAGAGTTCCTTTCACTGGAACTAAGGGGCCAAGTCCAGCTCCTGAAAAACAACCCCACACCATAATCCCCCCTCCACCAAACTTGGCACAACGCAGTCAGACAAGTAGCGTTCTCCTGGCAACCGCCAAACCCAGACTCATCCATCAGATTTCCAGATGGAGAAGCGTGATTTTTCACTCCAGAGAACGCATCTCCACTGCTCTAGAGTCCAGTGGTGGTGTGCTTTACACCACTGCATCCGACGGTTTGCATTGCACTTAGAAACATAGAAACATAGAAAAATGTCGGCAGATAAGAACCTTTCGACCCATCTAGTCTGCCCAATTACATGGATACTTAACCTGGATTTATCTTTTGTTTAGGATAGCCTTATGCCTATCCCATGCTTGCTTAAATTCAATTACTGTTTTGGCCTCAACCACTTCAACTGGAAGGCTGTTCCATGTATCCACCACCCTCTCAGTAAAATAATGCGTCCTGTTGTTACTTTTAAACCTTTGCCCCTCTAATCTAAGACTATGTCCTCTTGTTTTGCTACTTTGTTTCTGTTTAAATATACTCCCTTCCTCTACCTTGTGGATTCCCTTTACGTATTTAAATGTTTCTATCATATCTCCTCTGTCTCGTCTTTTTTCCAAGCTGTACATGTTAAGATCATTAAGCCTTTCCTGGTAACTTTTCTCCTTCAAGCCGTACACCATTTCAGTAGCCCTTCTCTGAACTCTCTCTAAGATGTCTAAATCCTTCTGGAGATATGGTCTCCAGTACTGCACACAGTACTCCAAGTGAGGTCTCACCAGTGCTCTGTACAGTGGCATGAGCACTTCCCTTTTCCTACTGCTAATACCTCTCCCTACACAACCAATCATTCTGCTAGCATTTCCTGCTGCTCTATTACATTGACTACTTACCCTTAGATCCTCTGAAATAATAACCCCTAAATCCCTTTCCTCAGATGTTGAGGTTAGGACTGTATCAAATATTCTATATTCACCCCTTGGGTTTTTACGTCCCAGGTGCATTATCTAGCACTTGTCCACATTAAAACTCAATTGCCACAGCTCCGACCATTTTTTTAGTTTACCTAAATCATTTGTCATTTGGCTGATCCCTCCAGGAACGTCAACCCTGTTGCAAATCTTTGTGTCATCAGCAAAAAGACATACTTTTCCATTAATACCTTCTGCAATATCACTAATAATAATATTAAAGAGAATGGGTCCAAGTACTGATCCCTGAGGTACCCCACTACCTACACAGCTGCTGTAGAACCTCCTCCTCTGTAAACTGATATGTAAATGTCTCGTTAGTGTTTCCTCCTAACTGAGGTCCCTTTCCTTCCTTTTCTTCTGCAAAGACTGAACAAAAATATTCATTGAGGCAGTCAGCGAGACTTTCATCCTCTTCTACATACCTTCCTTCCTTTGTTTTTAATCTAACTAATCCTTGTTTTACTTTTCTTTTCTCGTTTATGTATCTAAAAAATGTTTTGTCCCCCTTTTTTACTGACTGAGCTATTTTCTCTTCTGCGTGTGCTTTGGAAGCTCTTATAAATTGCTTTGCCTCTTTCTGCCTTATCTTATAGGTTTGCCTATCTTCTTCGCTCTGAGTTTTTTTATAATTATTGAATGCTGTCAATTTGTTCTTCACTATTTTGGCCACTTCTGCAGATACCACAGTGGTTTCTTCCCTTTTTTGTTTTTGCTAACAAGCCGAATGCAATTGCCTGTGGCCTTCAATAATGCTTCCTTTAAATAATCCCATTTCTCCTGGACTCCCTTTAAACTCCTCCAGTCTGATAATGACTCCTTCACACAAAATCTCATTTTACAAAAATCATTTTTTTTAAAGTCTAAAACTTTTTGTTTTTGTGTGGTGCGGCTCTATCCCTGTTCTTATATTAAACCATACTGACTGGTGATCACTAGATCCCAAATTTTCACCTACAACAACGTCCGATACCAAACCTCCATTTGTGAGTATTAAATCCAATATGGCCTCTTTACGGGTCGGCTCCTCAACTACTTGTGTTAGAGATAATCCCAGTAGGGAGTTTATAATATTTGTACTCCTGGTGCACCCAGCTGTTTTGGTTTTCCAAGTTCACATCAGGAAGATTAAAGTCCCCCATGATAATTACTTCCCCCTTCATTGCCATTTTGGCTATTTCCTCAAACAGCAGATTATCTAGCTCTTCTACTTGTCCAGGGGGTTTATAGATCACACCTACACGAGCTACTGTATGATTGCCAAATGTTAGCGTAACCCAAACTGACTCTACGTTCACCTCGCTCACTTTTATTTGGTTCGTTTTTATGTTGTTTTTCACATACAGGGCCACTCCTCCTCCTTTCCTACCTTCTCTGTCTTTTCTATATAAAGAGTACTCCGGTATTGTTATGTCCCAGTTATTTTTCTCACTGAACCATGTCTCAGTAACCGCCACTAAATCTACTTTTTCAGCTGCCATCATTGCCTCCAGTTCATTGATTTTATTGACTAAACTGCGAGCATTTATAGACACGACTCTGAGCTTGTCATTTTTTTCCCCGCATGTTGCTTGCACTCTCCGATTTAGTTTTGGGGACAATCAGGCAGATTGTTTTTTACCCTTTTGTCCCCCCCTCCTAGTTTAAATATTTCTTTGTGAAACCTTTGAACTTCTCACTGAGAACATATGTTCCCCTATGAGTAAGATGCAAACCATCTTTTTTATACAGTTCCTTTCTGCTCCAATTAGAGCTATCATGGGACACAAAGCCAAATCCTTGCTCCCGACACCATTCCCGAAGCCACAAATTAAATTCCCTATTGCGCATCTGCCTATCCTGAATGTTATGCACAGGCAAAACTTCAGAGAATGACACAGTGGACGCAATCTGCTGTATTTCACCTCCAAGAACACAAAAATCTTCCTTAATCTATACATCACTTGGTGATGTATAGCTTGGATGCAGCTGCTCGGCCATGGAAACCCATTCCATGAAGCTCTCTGCGCACTGTTCTTGAGCTAATCTGAAGGCAACATGAAGTTTGGAGGTCTGTAGCGATTGACTGTGCAGAAAGTTTGGCGACCTCTTCGCACTATGCGCCTCAGCATCCGCTGACCCCGCTCCGTCAGTTTATGCTGTCGTTCCCAAACACTTCCACGTTTTTATAATACAGCTGACAGTTGACTGTGGAATTTTTAGGAACGAGGAGATTTCACGACTGGATTTGTTTGCACAGGTTGCATCCTATCACAGTTCCACGCTGGAATTCACTGTGCTCCTGAGAGCGACCCATTCTTTCACAAATGCATGCCTAGGTGCTTGATTTTATATACCTGTGGCCATGGAAGTGATTGGAACACCTGATTCTGATTATTTGGAGGGTGAGCGAATACTTTTGGCAATATAGTGTAGATTATAGTCACCTTTTTCGGTAAAAACTGTTATGCCAACATTTTATATATCTGGGTTCGACAATGATACATGACACCAAACAGTGATTAAACTGAGCTGAGAATGGTCAATGGGAGCTCTGCTGAGAGGAAATAAGGGGAATGGTAGTCTATTCACCAAGCTATAATTAAAAATGATTGGAAATACAAGCATTTGAAGGTCAATATTATTATTTTTTTCCATCTCTATGGATCTTGGGCACAAGGAAACAAGTGTGATATCTCAGGTTTATTTTCTATTCCCTTACCATATCAGACAACCCCCTTTGATCTCAGCGGATGTTCAAGCGGATGGACTGCAATGAAAGCTACATTTACAGGTCCCCTAGTACTGGCTGTGAGATCACTTTCTTTAAGGCTAAAATATGTAAATTCAGACATTATGGTTAGCAGAATACACAACACATGAATTTGAAGCATTCAGTTCCCACCCAATGTTTAGATTGTTCTTCTTTTAGTTATTCTACATTTAAATATGTGGGTTTAGAACAGGTTAAAGCCAATTGGAGGGGAGGAGTTATGTATAGAAAGTTACTGCAAAGGGAAATGTATTGGATATACAGGATGAAAACGTTAGCGCCGATGGGTCTCAATGAAGACATGGATTTTCATGTTTTAATTAATTTGTTTTGGAGTTTTAGCAGTTATATGGTTATGTATTCATGTTTCATTAATTAAATTTTTCTATTTTATGTTTGTTTATATTTATTTTTAAGTTATTGAATGTGGACTATTCTCATGAACTGTGGATGAACCTACTTCTGGGTTTGAGCCACGGTATCCACACCGGATCGCATGGAGACATTCCCGATTTCAGTTTAGATTTGGGGAAACCGTATGTGAAATTCCGGTCCACTGGAGGAAGATCACCCTTTAACAACGTCATCATAGGCAGATGAACCAGATCCACCAGAAGAGTGGAATGACTATATTAGAAAGATGCGTTTCAATTAATGAGTGTCCAATAGAAGAACCTGAAACTATTTAAGAACTAGGGGGTTGGTGGGTAATGTATGTGGTTTGATTCTTAATTCTGTTTTTATTTCTGCCCTTGGAAGAAGTCCAATATCGGACGAAATGCGTTGGGCAAGTGTATTAATTAATAAATACTATTTTAACTTGGAATATCCTGGTTTTCTAATATCGTTGATGTTCCGTCTCGACCCTGCCCCCTAGTGGTGAAGGGTCTCATTTCTGTTTTTTCCCTGTGGTCTGTTTGGCCATGCTGTTTGGGGCTGTTCTGGGGTTCAGCTGTGATCTCCTGGTCTGGGGTCACATGACCCAATCACACAGACCCACTCCCTATAAATATCCCAGCAGCACAGAGCCTCATTGACGGTTTGTGGAATTTGATGGTGGTTGGGTCCTGTTAGTTCCCTGTGTTGCTGCAAAGCATTCTTGTTCTAGTGCATTCTGGTTTTGACCTCGGCTGTGTTTCCTGACGATCCTTTTCTGCTGACTCCTGGTACTCTGTATGCTGATCTGTTGCCAACCTTGTCTGAATGATCATTCTTATATGATTCATGTTTCATGTATTTTGTTTGTCCTAGTTTAGTATAGTCTCCGAGGCCATTAAAAGGACCTCCTCAGTGCAGGTTGTTTTTATGTCTTGTTTATCCCTTGCCCTTCTTATTTATATTTATATTTCTGTTAATTCTTTGTGAGGGTTTTTCTTAGAAGTATTCCCAGCATAGGGATTCCTGTAGTTTTCTCCTGGTCCTCCTGTTCCATGTGTCACTGTCTGGTTCCTGTATCATCCTGAAGTGGTGTTCAGTTCAGGTCCTGTTTCGCCAAGTCTGTCAGTTTGTTGACTGCCCTGCAGCCTGCATAATTCATCTACTGTCATTCATTGTTTGTGTTTCTGAGCGTGTCCTGGGTTATCTGTCGGTCTTGAAACCTTCGGAGCTTAGTGGCAATTCAGTCCTACTTTTGTGCTCCTTGCGTTTGGAGAAACAAGTCTGTTTTATTGATCTGTCCAGTCAGTAGCTCACCTGCCTTAAGGGCTACACTCCATGTTCCAAGCCACCACGATGGCCCAAGAGAGGGCCAACCGTTACAGTTGAGCCTCCACACTGGTGAAGCCTTGGGAAATTGCGGGCAGTTTCCAGAGAGGAATATGTTGAGAGCGTTTCCCTTCGGGACCCTGTGAGTTCTATCGAATTTGGTGCTACGTTTTCTAATGCTGTATTACACTACCAGTGTTTCATAATTTTGCAGTCTATACAGTCTCCTTGCATTATTATTGTGGTCAGCAGTGCAGATCACACAAAGTCAACAAAGAACCACCAATGTTGGGCACTGATACTTGAAGGCCTAGGTTTCCATTATCATCAGTATCCTTTAAGCAAAAGGCTCTACTGGTTCAAAAATAAACCTGACAAAATTATAGAAGTTAATGGTTGTTTGAGTCTCAAATGAGCATGACATAATGATTTAATTGTGTGTACAGGAAGATGTTACTAAATTAAACATCAATTGATATTTATTACGGCAAACTATAAATGTTTTTTTAAATTTATTTTAAGAAGTACTGACGCACTTTACTTGATTTGTTTTATTGTTGAACAAAATATAGATAATATGTTTATAAATCATATGAAAGAAATACCGCATATAGGAGACACATGTAGAAATGGGCAGATTCCGGCAGCAGGAAGATACATCTGCCAGCTTTTTATTTTGGAACACTGACAGTATAAGGAGTCTGCTTGTTCAATGATTTAGAAAATAGGCCATCACAAGATATCAATTTGAATTTTATACAGACTATGAGCAACAGAGCAATTTATACTGTATGTGGTCATGTCAGCCTCGACTGTGCACACAGTGCTAGAGCTTAAACATTTTACTACATGCTGCCCTATTTTGCATTTCTAATGACTAGGTTTTTAAGTCAAGCAATATGGCATTTTTATTTGCAAAAGTGACACCACTGTTATAGAACCAATTAAAATCAGACCAACTGGTTAAGGCACATTTGACAGAAAATATGTTATTTTATCTGTAACCACATGTTAAAAAAGTAGTACGGCTATATGTTTGGTAAGGAATTGAAGCTAAAAAATGTAATGCATTTCATAATAAATGTGACGCAAATTTAAGCAGTATCCTCAAGAATGTTAATCTGAATTTAAAAAAAATAAAAACGGACTATTAACATGTGACATTTCATGGACAGATGTGGGCAATTCATTTGTTATTTTATAATCAGTTCCGTTAAGCAGGTAAAAGTTGAAGTTGGTTCCAGGTGTGGCATTCGAATTGGAGTCTGAGACATATCACATCATCTGTAAAACATAGTGGAGGCAGTGTGATGGCATGGGCATGCTTGGCTTCCAATAGCAGTGGGTTACTAGTGTTTATTGATGATGTGACAGAAGCAGCCAGTTGAATTCTGATGTACATAGGAATAAAGTGTCGGTTCAGATAATTTCAGCAAAGTTGAGTATACATCTGTAAAGTGGAGCGCTGTCCAATGACCCAAAACATACTGTGAAAGCAACCCACGAGTTTTTTTAAGGCAAAGAAGTGGAATAACTCTGCAATGGCCAAGTCAATAACCTGATTTCAGCCTGATTGAGCAAGCATTTCACAACCTGAAGACAAAACGTAAGGCAGAAATACCGACAAATAAACAATTGAACACAGCTGCAGTAAAGGCCTGGCAAGCATCACCAAGGAGGAAACCCAGCGTTTGGTGATGTGACGTCCCTGCATTCCAGACTTCAAGCAGTCATTGCCTGCAAAGAATTCTCAACAATATATTAAAAATGAACATTTTATTTATGATTGGTTTAATTTGTCCAATTACATTTGTGCCCCTGAAATAAGGGGACTGGTATGAAAGTGGTTGCAGTCCTAAAAATTTATACCATATTTTTGTTCAACCTCTTGAATTAAAGATGAAAGTCTGCACTTCAATTGCATCTTGTTGTTTCATTTCAAATCCATTGTGGTGGCGTACAGAGCTAGAATTATGAGAATTGTGTCAGTGTCCACATATTTCCACACCTAACTGTGTATGTATTGGGACTGTGTCAGAGGTATGGTTGTGGAAGGGAGTTATTTAGGACCCAGAATCCTACAGTCTTTATCAACTACATGGGAGAAAAGGGAATAGTCAGAACTACATTTCACAGCAAGCAGCTCTGCAGGTAGGAGATTACTAATGATCAGTGGCAACTCTAGGAGCAATATATAGGGGGGCACATAAGTTACCACAGTCAAAACTGGGGAGGCACTAATCATTTTCACCACTAAATCATACCACTGAAAAAACGAAATAAGTATATATAAGTATTCCAAAAAGTAATTTGGTGTAATGATAGTTTTTTGTTGTACTAACCTGATACATAAATTCAATATTTTATTCGCTGCAATTCAGCGTTTATTGCCGACGTCCGATAACTGCTTCAGCGACTCCAATTTTCGCAAATCACGGTGACCATTCGCTAAATAGGGAATTCACCATATTTTCTGTGAAATTGATTCCCCGAAATGTGACAAAAAGAAAAGGATCTAAAGATGAATAGACCCTTTAGATTGTAACTTCCACAACAACCCCTAAAACGCCATTAAATCAGAAATACAATAAAAATAATAAACAGTGTAGTATGTAGCCTACCCATTAACCCCTAAAATGACAGTAATCAAGGGAAAACATGAATACACTGGCAGGGATGAATCCTGCCCATTAACCCTTGATATACAACTAAACCAAGGCAAAAACAAAAGTAATACACAATGTAATATATAGTCTGACCATTAACCCTTTCACTGCTGAGCCATTTAAACCCTGTGAAAAAAATTAAGTTTTTATTCTATTATTTATGGGTTTTTTATGCACTGAATATGGTCATGTTGGGTATCATTGGAAAGACCAGACTCCGCCCTTTCCAATGACCTCTTGATCAGTCATACAACGCATTGAGACGTAGATATAGCGGTCCGAATAAGTGGGAGAAGCTAGACACTGGTGCGTGGCACATGGGAGGGGCAAGGAATAACCTAGGGGGAAATTGCCCCCCAGCCCCCTCTAGAAATGACTATGCTAAGGAGCCACACCTAACATTAATTGATGCGGAAAAATGGTGTTTAAAAGGTCAGAGCAAAAAAGACTCAAGGCCTTGGTTTTCCCTTTGTTGTGAACAGAGAGTACATAGACCGGCATCCAAGGTAGAAAGGTTGAAATAAATATCTTTGTGTTTCCACGTTATGTTTTTTTTTGAGACTGGTAAATGGAGTTAGCCATCCAGTGATAGTTAGGGTATGACTGTGTTACATTTAGTGCTCTGATGAGAGATAGGATTTATTTTCTGCTTACTTTTGTTTTGAAGTGTATGAGAAACCCTCCTATTGTATTCATAAATAAATTGATGTTAATTGGTTTTCCAGTGTCATGCATAACCCTAGAAGACGGTGTAAACGGATCCCTAAACTGTGACGTTAATCACAGTGTATACATACAGTATATAGACTTTTAGAAATTACTGCCTTTATGTATAAATTTGTCTTAAAATCTGGTTTGATGTTTGTTTAGGTTATTGTAATCAAGAAACACAATCTTTTTTAGCTAATAACTGCCAAATTATCATATTGTTCTTGTACATATTAAATATTTTATTCAAATTTTCACAACATAGGTTGGGAAAAGTCTGAAGCTTTAGGCTACTCTTACTTTAAGAAATCCTAATTAGAATTGGAAATTGGCAAACCTAGTGCCCAATTAAAGAAGAAAATTTGGAGTTGTGTGTTGCAACTATTGTCAGGTCTATTAACTAAAGGTGAAACTCAGGAGAATTGAAAGGAGAAGAGAATAATCTAGATCAAATAGCTGATTTGGAAAGTGAGATCAATGGGAGAATTTTTCTGGTTTGGCTATTTTGACCTAGAGTTTCCACTTCTCCTGTCAATTCTTCTGAGTTTCACCTCTATTGAATAGACCAGTGTAGCGCTGTTTAAAAACTCTGATGTATTGCTCGGGTTTTGGCCACCAGAGGGAGACAAGCGCAATGTAAAGTATACTGGACACAACGGGACTACGTTTTCCATCATGCTTTGCGGCAGGGACCGGAAGTGGGTGGCGGAGAGCGAAGGACATCCGCAGCCTCGTCGAAGGAGAGTCAGTGTGAGCCGAGCGACGAAAGGTGGAAGACGCACGTGAGACTGCCAGAGATTGAGACCAGGCCGGAGAGCAGGAGCTGCCTTGCCGGTGCTGAGAATCAGAGACAGTGCTGGCAGAGACCTATCCACACATCGCTGAGAGGTTTTGCGCAGACACAACATTCCGGTTTGGACCCCGAGTAAGGAGACCGCGATGATCCACTGAGAGTGCAGGCGGTAGGCCATAATTCTCGTTACCGAAATCGAACAAGCAGGAGAAGCGGATCCGGTGGCACAGAGTTCCAGTATAATCAAGCGGAGAGAGATCCTTGATCGGACAGCGGAACAGATTGTCTGGCGGATGGGTGAGAGTCCTTCCAGGCCACAGTCCAAGTTTAAACAAAGCACGCTGCAGTTTTGTTTAAATCTACAGGGCCCCAACGTGACTAGTCGAAGAATTGCTCAATCCATTCACTGGCCAGTTGAATATAGTACCCGGGTACCTGAATCGCACACACACACACCTTTTTGGGACATTACTTTTACGGGACTTACACTCCAGAAACGAAGGGGTTAAACTTTCCTTTTGCCGCCACGTGTTTTTCTCGCATTACGAAATCCTGTCGTTCATATACCGTATTCACATTATATATGCCGCTTTATTGGGATCAGTAAAGTATATAATCTATAAAATCCACAACAGTGCTGGTGTATATTTATTCCCTAGTGCGGTGAGACTAACCCAAGGTTAAATTCAGCAGCTCCTGCGGGAGTGAGCGCTACACCTGTATGACTTCTCATAAAAAGTACTCATACTTTTGAGTTTGTTATTCCCAAAAAGCATTTGTTGGTGTGAACAACTAAAAAAAAGAGCTCTCAAAAGACCTGTGATCAAGAATTGTTGTGTAAGATAAAGTTGGAAAGGGTTAGAAAGGTATCTCAAAGATCTTAAGTATTCTCTTGTCTATCGTTAAACAACCCGACTGTAAATGGAGATGATGTAATTATGTAATGTAGCCAGGATGACTCAAGGGGCACATTGCACAGTTCACCATGAGGTAGAGTGACACCTAAAGACTTGAAGAAGTCTTTGAAACTGGTTAACATCTCTATTCATATGACTACTATATGGAAAACATTGAATATACATACAGTAGTATCCATGGCAGGTTATAGTAAAGCAAGCTGCGGCTCTCCAAAATAATGTTGCCACAAGCAGGGGCGAACAGAACACTCGGCCATTTCGGACCTGGGATCTTTCATGAAGCACAAACCACAAAGCATTGCAAAAGAATCTGAGTGTCTTCGGTGCAGGCAGACAGTCTGTCTGGTTCCCTGACTCCTCCTCATCCTCCTGCACTTTTTGTCCCCACGCTAGAGGAAGAGCAGTGAGCAGTGAGGTGAACAGAGCTCCTCCAGCAGACATCAATGGGTAAGTGGAGGGTGTGTGGGGGTGTTGTTGTGCGATTGTTTTGTGGGGGGGATGTGAGTGCAGAGTGAGTGTTTTGTGTGAGTGGGGGGTTGTGAAAGTGCAGAATGAGTGTTTTGTGTGAGTGGGTGGTTGTGAGAGTGCAGAGTGAGTGAGTGCAGAGTGAGTGTTTTGTGTGAGTGGGGGTTGTGAGAGTGCAGAGTGAGTGTTTTGGGTAAGTGGGGGTTGTGAGAGTGCAGAGTGAGTGTTTTGTGTAAGTGGGGGTTGTGAGAGTGCAGAGGGAGTGTTTTGTGTGAGTGGTGGGTTGTGAGATTGCAGAGGAAGTGTTTTGTGTGAGTGGGGGGTTGTGAGAGTGCAGAGTGAGTGTTTTGTGTGAGTGGTGGGTTGTGAGAGTGCAGAGTGAGTGTTTTGTGTGAGTGGGGGGGTTGTGAGAGTGCAGAGTGAGAGCGTTTTGTGCGTGTGGGGGAGGTTTGTGAGAGTGCAGAGTGAGAGCATTTTGTATGAGTGGGGGAGGTTTGTGAGAGTGCAGAGTGAGAGCGTTTTGTAAGTGGGGGTGTTGTGAGAGTGCAGTGAGTGTTTTGGGAGAGTGCAGTGTAGGTGCAGTGTCAGGGGTGATTACACAAAACACTATCGCACTGCACCTACAAATGTATCACACCCCTGACCCTGCACACTCCCACAAAAAACTCTCACACTGCACTTAAGTGTGAGTGTGCAGTGTCAGGGGGTGTGATACATGTGTAGGTGCAGTGTGAGGCAGGTCCACTTGTCAGATAAAGTGACTCTAGGTTCAGCTGCCCATATAACCCCCCAAAAAATAGTTAGCCCCACAGACTCCTCAAAGGGATCCGTCAATTGCATCCGCAAACTGCCTAACGCAGCCGACGATCCACCACATGCAGCAGACAATCCGTCGAACGCAGCTGACAATCCGCTGAACGCAGCCAAACAGACTGCAGATCAGCCACCAGAAAAAGCCGATAGCCGCCAAACAGGGGTAAATATAATATATACTATATATATATATATATATATATATATATAATTGCCAGAGAATAGGGAGCACTCGAGGTCTTCTTTTAAAACAAAGTTTTTATTCAAAGATACATTAAAAGAACCAACGTTTCGGCCTAGACATAGGCCTTTTTCAAGGTTAAAATCAAAACGTATCATATTGTTTATATACACTACATAATCATTACAACTTACCGAGTCAGTTTCGTGCCGGCTTCGGTAACGCCCACCCGGAAATGACGTATCGTATTGTTAGCCGCGCACGTTACATCTATCTGAAGACGTGTATACTATGGAAACAACAACATGTGTTGTCATAGCAACCATTTGCGGAGGCAAGAATAAGTTGCTATACTAATACCAAAAGATAGGATTCCAATGAAAGAAAGGATTTTTAAGCTATGTGTTGTCTACGTAATATATATAGTGTTAAATACTGGTTATTGTGATAAACAATCCTGGTTTTAGACAGTGAAATGTAAATATAATAATAATTAAATATATAAATATATGTGAAATGAAAAAAAAAATAACTAAAATATAATGTGCTAAGAACCATAAAAACGTGCAGTGTATACAAATGTGAAAATATAAAAATATAAAATGTGGAAGAAATATTGTGAAAAAATGATGTGAAAAAAAGGAGATATAGTATTAAAACGTAAAGTGTGTGTGTATATGAATGTATATATGTGTATGTGAAGAGATTTAAGTGATTCTGATGAATCAATATATGTGCATGTATGTATATAAAAAGTATTTTAAGGTACTTATGAAAATATTGGTAAAAATACTAATAATTGTCGACTGTGTAAAAAAGGTGTGAATGACACATATTCATTAAGTCCATGTGGAGCGAGCGTATTAAGTGTTCTTATCCAAAAGCTTTCTCTTTGCAAGAGAGGCTGAGATCGGTCACCACCTCTGTGAAGTGGTGGAACGTGGTCTATTCCAATGAACTTTAGAGTTGGCAAGCTGTGATGATACTCCAAAAAATGCTTGGCAACTGGCTTATCGGAGAATCCATCTCGGAATGCAATGTTGATGGTAGATCTATGACCACGGATACGGTCCCTCAGAGTCAAATCTGTCTTGCCAATATAGGCTAAACCGCATGGGCAGTGGATCATATATATGACAAACTCTGTATGGCATGTAATTCTGAAGCGAATTTTAAATCTTTGGCCCGATGTTGGATGTACAAAGGAATTTCCCGGTAACATATGGCGACATGTAACACAATCAAGACAGCGAAAACATCCCATCTTCTGGAAATTAGATTTTTTCTCATATGATTGTATTGGATCTGACCGTACTAATAAGTCTCGTAGATTTTTGGTTCTTCGAAAACTTATCAACGGAGGGGAGTGAAATTGTTTAGGTAATGTCTGATCATATTGAAATAAGTTCCAATGTTTGCGAATTTGTGACGCAACTTGATCACATGCTGTGTGATACGTCAAGGGTAGAACTATCCTAGATGGAGTAGGTGGAGCAATACTTGTCTAATTACCAGATTTCAATTTTGCCTTTCGAAGAGCTGCCTGCAGAGTAGAATCAGAATAACCCCGAATTCTAAATTTCTTTGTCATCTCTTCAATTTGAATTTTAGCACGTTCTCTATCAGAGTTGTACCTCAATACTCGTAGGTAGTGGGAAATAGGTAAAGAAAATATAAGGTGTCTAGGATGATGACTCGTTGCTAGCAGGAGAGAATTTCTGTCTTTTTCCGAAATAATGTATACCCCAACTTAGTACCATCACGGAATACAGTAACATCCAAAAAATTAATACTTTGAGTGTCCATATTACTGGTCAGTTTAACCGGTGTTGAAGAGTTATTGATATACTCTGTCATTGCTTCAAGAATCTCCATCGATCCCCTCCAGATAAGAAAAATATCATCCAAAAAAACTTTTGTGTAGAAAATTAAATCGTTACCAAATTTTGAAAGGATACTGTCTTGTTCAAATTGGAACATAAAAATGTTGGCATATGCTGGCGCCATTGATGCACCCATCACCATTCCCGCTGTTTGTAAAAAGAATTGTTTTTCAAAACGAAAATAATTATATTCCAAAGTTGCTCGTAGAAGTTCAGATATTCGACCGGAGGTCCAGTGTACTGAGTTGAGGCTAAAAGTGTACGTTTAAAGGCTTCAATACCCTGTTTGTGTGGGATAATAGTATACAACAGGGCTCAAAATTTCAATTCCCAAGCTACTAGCCAGACCTCAAGAGTTACTCGCCACCTGTTGCCCCACCTACCCTTCCCTGAACTCCACCCCTAAACAAACCTATTTTATGAAGTTACACTGTTAAAAGTTTTATTCAGAATAAAGCTACAAAATAATTAACATTAATACCCAGGCATCAGATACATGTACACTCAGGCACCAGACCCAGACAAGTCGTTTCATCCATTAAGTACAGACTCCTCTCCAACAGTTTTTAGGACCAAATTAATTTGGGGTTTATGCATCCAATATATCAAGGGGAACTTAATACTCTCTTTTCATTATTCATATGCCAGGTTATCAATAGAAGTTAGAAGACCCCAGTCAGGTTTCCCCCTTGGATGCTTATACAGATGAATCCACTAATATTCATGTGCGATATGTCCATCCCCATTTTTTTCTTTTTTGCTCCTTCCGAATCACCTCTTTCTTTATAAATAAATAGATTTATTTTGCATAAACTCAAACGCCTACGCCACCATTTCACTAATTATGGCCCCTCACGGGAGTTGTACTAACGGCACTGGTTTTGGAATCACTTCAGGCGTGCTGACAGCTTTTTACTTTCACTTAGTTTACAATGGGGTGGGGAACCTTTTTCTGTCAAGGGCCCCCTTTAATTAATTTCTCCCTCCTTTTAGTATATTTATTTTGCCCAATTAATTTCTTCCCAAGTATTTATTTCATTTCTCTCTTCCCCAGTATTTAATTCATTTCTCTCTTCCCCAGTATTTATTTCATTTCTCTCTTCCCCAGTATTTAATTCATTTCTCTCTTCCCCAGTATTTATTTCATTTCTCTCTTCCCCAGTATTTAATTTATTTCTCTCTTCCCCAGTATTTATTTCATTTCTCTCTTCCCCAGTATTTAATTCATTTCTCTCTTCCCCAGTAATTAATTCATTTCTCTCTTCCCCAGTATTTTAATTCATTTCTCTCTTCCCCAGTATTTAATTCATTTCTCTCTTCCACAGTATTTAATTCATTTCTCTCTTCCCCAGTATTTAATTCATTTCTCCCCCCCAGTATTTAATTCATTTCTCTCCCTATTTTATTTCTTCCCCCACTACCTTTAATTAATTTCTCTCCACCCCCCCCCCTTTTACCTCACCTCCGAGTACGCTGAGGCATGCTGGATTCAGGGGCTGAGGATAAAGAAGGATCCAGCACGCAGCAGTAAGGACTGGAGAGGGGATTGGAGTAAGGAGAGCAGCGGGAGAGGGAATTTGCACCCCCTCCCTTTGTGGCATTCAGGACGGATTGTTTTCCTCAGCGGGAGGTTCCCCATCCCTGGTAAACACGCTGCATCTCAACCCGTGCGGTCAGCGCGCCGGAAATGACTCGGGCCATGTCCAGCTGTTGCTGTAAAAGGAAAGCACACTGGCTGGCCCTGAGCACCTCGGCTGGCATGAAAAAAAAAAAAAAACACGGCCGCCGCTGGAATACACAGAGCAGGCAGTACGATATAACTTATCATGCTGCCTGCGTGTGAATTTCCACTTTTTTGAGGGTTGGTATAAATTTTGAGGGTTGGTATACAAGTTCTTAACATCTAATGTTGCCATGATAATCTCCTTTTCTGGTAGTTGTATTTCAGAATTTTTTTCTAAAAACTGGTTAGTATCCTTCAAACACGTTGGAAGGGCTAATATTGTTTCTTTGCAGCATTGATCAATATATTGGTTGTGAGAGTGCAGAGTGAGTGTTTTGTGTGAGTGGGGGGTTGTGAGAGTGCAGACTGAGAGCGTTTTGTGCCTGTGGATGGAGGTTTGTGAGAGTGCAGAGTGAGAGCGTTTTGTATGAGTGGGGGAGGTTTGTGAGAGTGCAGAGTGAGAGCATTTTGTGAGTGGGGGTGTTGTGAGAGTGCAGTGAGTGTTTTGGGAGAGTGCAGTGTAGGTGCAGTGTCAGGGGTGATTACACAAAACACTATCGCACTGCACCTACAAATGTATCACACCCTGACCCTGCACACTCCCACAAAAAACTCTCACACTGCACTTAAGTGTGAGTGCGCAGTGTCAGGGGGTGTGATACATGTGTAGGTGCAGTGTGAGGGTGTTTTGTATGCAGTGTCAGGCAGGTCCACTTGTCAGATAAAGTAACTCTAGGTTCAGCTGCCCATATAACCCCCAAAAAAATAGTTAGCCCCCACAGACTCCTCAAAGGGATCCGTCGATTGCATCCGAAAACTGCCTAACGCAGCCGATGATCCACCACACACAGCAGACAATCCGTCGAGCGCAGCTGACAATCCGCCGAACACAGCAGACAGTCCACCGAATGCAGCCAAACAGACCGCGGATCTGCCACCAGAAAAAGCCGATACCGCCAAACAGGGGTAAATATAATATATACTATATATATATTGTCAGACATTTTCAGATATGAAATTTCTATATTTCGCAGCAATTGCTTCACACAGACAACTCGTCTGCGTGGTTAATATATAACAAGAATATGCGTTCTAAAGACAATGTAACAAGCGAGACTCGTTATCTATCAGCAAACAACCATTGTCCTTAATTAATTCTGGTTGTAAGAAAAATAACCAGATGTTAGATCAAATGGTTTAAAAGTAAGGGAACACAATGACAACTGATCTTACCCTAGGATAGGTATCTCAGTATTGTGTTTATTTGTCAGATCGAAACTCTGAAAGCCACGTAAACATTGAACAATGGGTTGCCCAATAAAGAAAAAAACCCAGAGAAGGTTAAATGGCTTGGATAAATCAGCCTGAAATGCTATGCTATTCGGCGATATGATCTAACACTATATGGTATTTGGATATTTAATTTATGTGGTCAGCTAGAATAGATAATCTTGGCGTTTTATAAAAAACAGAGGCCCTACCACATTCAGTTGATTATTACAAATGTCTTGTGTACTAACATGCCTAAACCGATTAAGTCTGGTAATTGTGAAAGTTAAAGACGATATCACGAATGAATGAATTAATGTATGTCTGCAGGATCCTCTCATATACACATCCCTGTGGATTTAAGTAAAGGGGGATGAAATGCACACACGCCGTGGCGAAGTATGCCGGCGATGCCACAATATAAATAAATTTTGATTTGTTAATAAAATCTATAGAGTCCCGGGATATAGAAATAAAACGACCCCAAACCAGTAAAAGATTGGCCAAACACATAAATTAATTCCTGCAGAAGGTTGATGGTTGATCTGAGAGCGCCATCTGCTGGCCAGGTAATATAACACCTGGACAGACCCCTGGAGTTGATGAATATATATATCCTCCAATCAAATGAGGCCACATAGTGATGGGCTAGATCTAAAACTGGGCGGAAGACCACTATATAGAGGGGACAATCCAGAGCAGAAAGATCAACACACTGAGAAAAGCTTGGGGAGAGACCTGAGGGACGCTTGGAGGGGAGAAAGGGCAAATATCATCAGCCCCCTTTAAGACGTGACCACACCCTAATCTTCCACCACTCTATCTTCACTAACCGGATGGTAAAGTATGCCTGAATAACTTGATATCTATAAAATTGCATAGTCCTTACTTTAGATGTCCATCACAAATTAAAGGAATATAAATGAATTATTTCGCTGTTGAAGCCTAATAATCAGTAGACTAGTAATCAACCTTTACATTCCACTGCAGAGGAATGCCAAGAGAGAAAACTGTTACCGGCTAAATACTTGAGCCATAATTTAGTGAAATTATTTATATTCCAAGAATACTGGTTGTGGACATCTAAAGATCAATTGTATACCTATAGTGAGATACGCTGGGACCGTGAAATAGCTTTTATATGTCAAGTGCCGTCAGCCCCATTCGTAAAGCTTGAACAAAGTTTGCAGAGAAGCAGGAGTAAGGGTGTCCGTTAACACCCTCTAGAGTATAAAATAGTTGTGCAGCTGCAGCTGAGTATTGACTCCCTCTCACAGCATCAAGGATGAGACGGTAAATAATTCACAGGAAGACAAAGTAATACAATACCAGCGCTGCTTGAATAGGGTCCACTCGTGACACCCAATTTATTTCCAGTGAGGACAGGAAAATACACAACACAGACGTTTCGGGGTCGCAGCCCCTTCCTCAGTGCGTAGTGCCCTAACCCTTAACAGACAAAACCCATATATATATATACAAACACATAACAGGTAGGACAGCCAGACCTCCCCTCAGCAGGTGAAAAAAATCTCCACAGATAATTAGGACAAAATGGTTTCACAATACTCTTACCGATTTTCCATGTGTGTATGTATTGAAAACGGCGATAGCGGGCGCCATTGCGCTTGCGCAAAACAGCCAGATTAGCCCGCAGGACCGGAAGAGCCTGCGGTGAACTGGCAGGAAGTAACCAGGACCAGGAGAAAGAAATGGCCACACAGCGGCCATATTTGTAGTTTTTTCTATTAATGATGATCACAGGGCGGAATACACTCCAACTATCCATCCTGGTCACACTGATAACGCTGACAGGGTTAGAAAGGCTAAAAATAGCCAGGTCTGAAAAATACAAAAATAAGCCACACAAATATACAACAACCTAAACCAATGTGAAAAAGTAACATGTAAATATGTATACAAAATGTATAAAAATATGTAAAAATAAAACACTGGGGAATAAATATAGAAAAAAGACTGGCTCAACATTTAACGTTCATTATTAGATCTAAAGTCAAAAAAAATGACACCTTCCAAGTATTCATTAAACTGTATATATTGGCAAACGTATAACCATCTATACAAATAAGGAGAAGAATTCATTTAATTATTTTGCACCAACAACAATATAGCTCACCCTTTATCATCAGATGCCTCGGGATGAAAATCAGAGAAACCAGTGCCACTCAAGCTTCTCATTAAGACCATGAGGGGCCACTGTGTCTAACCGATACATCCATCACACTTCTTTTTGAAGCAATATTCGATCTCTATCACCACCCCTCATTAGTGGAAAAACTTTTTCCAATATTTGATAGCATAACTGGGAGACATTATGTCTCTTTTCCCTGAAGTGTCTTGCAACAGGGGACAGAGATTCGGAATTCCGGATAGATGTTTTGTGTTCAGATATCCTATCTTTAAAGGGTCTAATGGTTTTACCCACATAGCCCAATCCACAGGGGCATTTTAATAGATAAACAACAAAATCGGACTGGCATGTAAAAAATCCTTTCAATTTAATGCTCTCTCCTGTACGTGGGTGCGTGCAAACATTCCCTTTCAGGATCCCATTACAGTGGTTACACTGTAGACATGGATATGTACCGTATGTAGGGGTGGACAAAAAAGTCTGTCTCACTCTCGATTGAGTGTCCGCTCTAACGACAAGATCTCGTATGTTTTTATTCCTTCGCATAGCAAAGACAGGGGCATTGGGAAATAAATGCCCAATGTCACTGTCACTCTGCAAAATATGCCAGTTAGATAAAATGATCCTTTTGATATCCCGAGATAATGGTGAAAATGTACTTACAAAAGGAACCCTCTCAAGTTTCCTTTTAGGTCTATCCTGTAATAAGTCATCCCTATCGACATTAGAGATTTTAAGCTGGGCTTGATTGAGTACCCGTCTACTATAACCCTTCTCTCGAAATTTGGTTCTGAGTCCTTGTAGTCTAGAATCCAATTTAGTTTCATCGCTCACTATACGTTTCACCCTCACCATCTGGCTAAACGGAATAGAAACTTTCTGCCCGCGGGGGTGATAACTAGAGAAATTCAATAAGCTGTTGGTGTCAGTAGGCTTAATATAAAGATCAGTGGCGATATGGTCGCCTACCCTGTAGACTTGCACATCCAAAAAATGTACAGACTGTGTATCAAACTCCATAGAGAAAATGATATTGGGATTCCTAGTATTGAGATACTGTGTAAATTCATTCAACTCACACAGAGAACCCATCCAAATCAAAAAACAATCGTCGATGTAACGAAACCACTTGGAGATCTTGTCACTGAAGGGATTATTCTGCCAAATATAAGATTCTTCGAATGTAGTCATATACAGATTAGCATAAGAGGGTGCCATATTCGCACCCATGGTAGTCCCTTTAACCTGTTCATAAAAAATAGATTGATATCGAAAATAATTTTTCTTAAGGACTATCTCCAGTAGAGCCATCAAAAAATCAATCAAATTCCTCGAGATGGTAGAGCACAGAAGATGTTGTCGAATAGAGCGGAGACCCTCATTGTGAGGAATGGAGGTGTAGAGGCTACCAATGTCAAGGGTAACTAGAATGGATTCAGCAGGTAATACAACATTACTCAATTTGAGCAAGAAATCTTTAGTATCACGTACATAAGATAAAGCCTTAGGTACAAGGGGCTGTAAGAATTGGTCAATAAAGATAGCCAAAGGTTGAAAAACAGAATTAGTACCGGCGACAATAGGACGCCCTGGTGGCGGGAATATCCCTTTATGGATTTTTGGCAGTATATAGAAGACTGGTATCATCGGAAATTTAATACGCAAAAATTTGCCAATTTTGGCAGAAATTATTCTTTCCTCAAGTGCCAATGTAACAACGTTATCAATAATCCTAGAAATCTGTTGAATGGGATTAGTTTTCATAACCTTATAGTTACTCCTATCCATTATTATTATGTGTTTGTATATATATATGGGTTTTGTCTGTTAAGGGTTAGGGCACTACGCATGAGGAAGGGGCTGCGACCCCGAAACGTCTGTGTTGTGTATTTTCCTGTCCTCACTGGAAATAAATTGGGTGTCACGAGTGGACCCTATTCAAGCAGCGCTGGTATTGTATTACTTTGTCTTCCATTCGTAAAGCTAGCATAACTCCTTCCATATCCATCTTGCAGCCCTTTCGATTGAATGCATGTACTGTAAGTCAATAAGAAGCGTTGGGTTAACGTATATTGAATGAAGTGCTGTGATTGATCTGTGGAAGAGATAGTCTACCTATCGAGTATGTTATGTATCTCCCTGAAGAAAGTTGCATTTAGTGAATAGGCCCCCACAATAATAAATTGTGCTGCAGGTGATGCCCAGTAACTGAGTGTTTATTTTAGCCAGGTGGAGGATTGGTTTATAATGGGAAAGGTTTAAGTGAATAGAATAGAGCCTGGTGTTTAAGAGCTGAGGTGTGTATATCTGTGGTGCGGTCTATAAACCTAAAATATTTGTCCATTAGATTATTGCGTGTCGCAGTATCGCTACTAATCACGATCTATAATCACTTGTAAATTGTATCTTGCTAATCCGTTGATAACATATGATAGTATGAAACTTGACGTGTGAATAAATTTTGGTTTGAATTTTTTTTACCGTTACGCAGTCTCATACCATCTTTATTGATTTTATTGTGTTTAAAAATATCTAGATAGCATCAAAAGAACTCGGGATAACGCGCCTTATATTTGTTAAGATGTATATTCATTGATTGGTTATTATCTTATTTTCTTAAGGGTAAAATACCAATTTATACCACTGGTATTGGAGGCACTGTCAATAATATATATATATCTATATATATCTACAATAAGAAAAATATACGTCATAATTAATATATCCCTGACCTATTAAAGAAGTCAATAATCTCTAACAATATATATATATATATATAAAAACACACACACACACCACAATTTTTAAAAGGCGTTGCAAGCAACAACAAAAAAATGCCTGGGAATAATATATAAGGTCCTATGAATAATAATAAAAAGGTCTGTTACAGAATTTAAAAAAAAGGAATTTAAAAAAAATCCTGACTAGATTAACCATTGCTTCTCTATTGGAATTTCACTGCCGTCGAACAGGCACCCTATTTCGTGGCAATTCACCAATATTTTCCTGCTTTCTGAATAGCCAAATGGCCACGACATTGTACCATACAGGGAAATTCACTTCTCGGTGCAATTCGGTGGAAAATTAGTCTCTTTGAATAATCCCTCAAATTTGCCTTCCCCAACTCCCCCCCAAAAACATGGATCTATGCTATATACCCCTTGGGGGAGCGACAAAAGATTTGCTCTTTTTAATATTTTTTGAAGGACCTTATTTATTATTTAAACACATCTTAATGCATTTTTATTGGTTTAAGATACTGAGTAGACTTGTGCACCGATTTTTTTTCCGTTCGGTTCGGTTCGTTCGGATTTTGTAAATATTCATTTTGACCGATTTCCGTTTCGGTTCGTTTCGTTTTTCGTATCGACTTTTTTTTCGTAATTTCGGAAATTTTCATGTTTTTCGGAAAGTCTGTTCTCCTCGTTTCAAAGTGTCTATTCGTTTTGACGTAAACTAATGTTTTTTCGGATCCGATATTTCTGTCGATACGATAATTCTGTCGATACGATAATTCTGCCATTGAGATTTCTCATGTTTTACAAGAAGGATACATTGAGATTTCTCTGGTTTCACAAGAAGGATACATTGAGATTTCTCTGGTTTTCCAGGAAGGATACATTGAGATTTCTCTGGTTTTACAAGAAGGATACATTGAGATTTCTCTGGTTTTACAAGAAGGATACATTGAGATGGGAATGATGCAAAATTACAGAATCAGCGATATAACCAAAAAATACGTTGTCTGAAATCACTGAAATGGAACCGAAATCAGGAATGGAGCCGAAATTACGAATGGAACGAAAATGATTTTCGATTTTACACATTTCTAGTCCATTTGAAAATTCCGAACAAATTTTCGTTTCGTTTTCGGATCTGAAAATTTTCAGAAAATCGGCTGAATCCGAATGTACGAATCGGGAAATTTCATGAAAATTCCGAAATTCCGAAACCCGAAACGCACACCCCTAATACTGAGTTTACCACAGGTTGGCGAAATGGAATCGCCAAAACTTGCTGAACTAGAAAGCACCGAAATTTTACTGATATTTCTGTGCTTTCTGAATAACCCTTTATAATATGTGGTGTGTATGAGCGTGTCACAGAGCTCCAAAGCAATAAAACTCACAGTAATGTGCGGTGTGTATGAGCGTATCACAGAGCTCCTCAGCAATAAAACTCACAGTAATGTGCAGTGTGTATGAGTGTATCACAGAGCTCCACAGCACTAAAACTCACAGTAATGTGCAGTGTGTGGATGTGAGTGAGTTTTATTGCTGTGTAGCTCAGTGATATGCTCATACACACTGCACGTTCTGCTCTCACCCAGAAAGGGTGGCCAGTACCTATTGCCACGGACGTCATCCCTGCAAAAGAGATGCAGTGCAACCCCGACGATCATTTCCGCCTTATTAGGCCTCGTCAGGAGGGTATAGCTGACACCCCTCTAGGCACATCAAAAGTATCCACATAATTCTAGTTGCACTGCCTGTCCGATTTGAGGAGGGAGCCACCCTTCACGATTGATGTCCGTTCGAAGGAGGAAAAATGAGTCACCAATGGAGAGATTGTGAGACCCAGCGACCTCCAGTGCCAACTTCCGGGACAAACTGAGTGTCTGCAGCCTCCACTTCCTTATGACATCGTCAGTGTGTGCCGGAAACCCCGTGATTGGACTCCAAAGACAGGTGTTTTTACTCCATGTCCCATGCTATATTAACTGGGTTCCGGAGGACGGTAATGTCCTTTTTCCTTTCCTTTTCACTATACCTGCTACTGAAGAAGCGCCCTTAGCGGCGCGAAACGCGTTTAGCCTCTGGTTTCCCTCTGTTTATTTTAATCCACTAGATTGATCCCTTTGGGATAAATAAAAAATATAAAAAAAAACAAAAAAAAAAAACCATTTTAAATAAAAAATATTTTTTAAATAAAAAGTATTTTTATTCCATATTGGTTTACTTTTCTGGTGGTTGCTGCCTCTTCCTTCAATACTGGAGGTGCCGGAGGTGATCCATGCGACTTATGGAGCTTTGAATTGTGAGTCTGGAGGCAAACCAGTTGGCCTATTAACAACCTGGAAAGCGAACATATGAGGGCTGGAAGCTCTCAAAGAATGTGAGTCTTTTTTTCTGCTATCTCTTTACAATATATGTATATTGTTTATAGTGAACATACAGTGTTGCACTACGTTTTTTTGTTTGTTTTTTTTTAAAGTTTTTTATTTTGCAAGCAAGAATAATACACAAACTGGCAATACAGGCCTCGCAGGGCCAAATAGGCATCAAATACACATAAAGCATAAGGGGGGGGGTTTCTCATAGGGAAACATCAAATTCACAAATAGCAGAAGGGGGGAGCGGGGGACACAATCAGAATAAGCCCCAACCGGGGAATTATAGCAAAAAAAAAGGCTTCAGTGTCCCGAGAAAAAAAAAAGGGTGTCTCAGTAACGGAGAAAAGAAAAGCATTCAAAGACAGCAAAATATCGGCAAAATCATCCCCAATTAAGGGGGGTCTCATCTAAAATTTGTAGCCAAAAATCAAAGTCTCAGCATGGTGGAGGGATAATAAGGGTCACGATGGGAAATGGGGTAGCTCAGACATTCCGTCCAACTGTCCTCTCATCCTGCGTCAAGAAACAAGAACGGGTGGTATACAGGCAACGCGACCCCCAGCAGGCCACGGTACCCGACAGCCGCCCGAGCTTCATCTCCGGAGAAGCCATCGGGATCCCCATAAGCCCGAACCGTTTCTGCAAAGTCCACCGCCAAGTCCTCTGGGCAAAACTACCTGGTACAGCTTTGTAACGATCATCAGGTAAGGCCTCCTCGTCCAGGTCGCATCCAGGGCCTTCCCTCCTTCCCGGGTCTCATCCAGCTTGTCAGACCGCCGACTAACCACTTCAAGGCCGCACACCAGCGGGCATCACTCGACCTCCTCTATCCACACCAGGCAGCCTCCAAGGTCCGCAAGGGCAGCTTCCTCCTCCCCGTTGTTGAGGGCGCGCATCAGACGCCTCCATTCCGCGCGCGCCCCGCCAAATCCGCCACCGGGTCAGCAGCCGCGTTCAGAGGACAGGGGCCCTCCATCCTCCAAGTCCGCGCCCGCCAGTCCTTCGGGCAGAGCCGTTTCACAGGGGGAGGAAAAGGAATCGACGGATAGTCCAAGGTAATGTAACAGGCCTCAAAATGGCCACCGGGCCAGTTCTCCCGTCGGAAAGCAAGGCCCCAAACTCCGCTGGGCCCTGGAGGGGGGGACCCAGCGGCTCCAGGGCACTCCTCCCGATGGCCAGCCACGCAGGGACTCCCCAAGGGGGCAATTTAAGTGAGGATTCATGGTAGAAATCCCCTCTGACAGCAGCTGGAGATGGAGCTCAGCACAGACACGTCTGCTCTCCCGCGCGGCCGGCCACGCCCCCCGCACTACGTTTTTTATACGTCTTTTTCTCCTTTTGAGGTATCCACTTTACCAGCTGAATACATATCTTCAGACAGAAGAAAGAACCTCTACATATAGACAATCATTTTCCTTCACAGAACTTTTTTCCACCATTCATCAATGTATGTATCATTGACTGTATATGCCATATGGTTTAGCGGTTAACCTATCTGGTATTCCGTGATCACTTTACCAACGTATATACCTATTTTCCCCTGCACCGATCTTTCCAATAACGGAGTACATGCTTGCTACAATGTATCAGTCGCTGAAACGCGCGGCTGCTAGTTTGTCTTTATATCTCCTGTGCTGTTAATAACTCGTTCCCTTTTGTTTCCAGACTGTACCAGTGTCAATTGTACAAACAAAATATGTTATTAGTGGCCCTGTGGAGTGTACCCCGGCTTGCCTAAAATTGTATATGAGCAAAAAGTGGTTTGTGAGGGTCCTAAGAATGAACAACGGCACTAGTGGCCTGTTCTACGGTGGGGCCTGCTCAGGTCTCACAATGCTTTAGCTCGATTGTGGCATTACAGGGACAACAGCTCCATATGCAAATCATATGCAAACCTAACAAGGCCGAAATGATCATCGGAGGTTGCTGCATCTCTCGTGCAGGGATGACATCCTTGGCAATCAGTACTGGCTACCCTTTCTGAGTGAGAGCAGGCTGATTTGCATATGGAACATCCGTCCCTGTACTGGCACAATTGAGGAAAAACCCAGTGAGACCTGAGCGGGCCCCACCGTAGAGCAGTGTTACGAATCCCCACCAGGAGGAGAATGTGATCCTTGAACGCAGCACCTATCCTTTCCCTCCGATCCTTATAATGGTCGGTCTATATATATATATATCCCTAGAATGACACTGAAGAAGCCAAGTGTGAGAACATATAACCAAACCAGAAATGCCAGAGAATATTGTAAGCTGTTGCCAGGGGTCAGTACGCCAGAGAATATTGTAAGCCGTTGCCAGGGGTCAGTACGCCAGAGAATATCATAAGCCATTGCCAGGGGTCAGTACGCCAGAGAATATCGTAAGCCGTTGCCAGGGGTCAGTACTCCAGAAAATATCGTAAACCGTTGCCAGGGGTCAGTATACCAAGAAAATAGCAATATCAACAGGAGCAGCTCTAAGGGATGTTAAACCACGATAGGGCAATGTATGAATGCATTGCCCATGGTTTTAAACTCGGCGGGTTTGCGTCATCATGCCTGGCTCCTCCCCCCAGCATCTCACGTGACCGCCCGGCCTACCCTCTTCACTTGGCGCCCGGCCAGCAAGCAGCGAGGATGAAGCTGCCGGGCGCCTGGTGACCATAGCGCGGTATGTATCAGTACCCCCCTCTTTACGGGAGGTCACCGAACGACCACCCGGCTCCTGAGGATGAGCCCTGTGAAATGCTCAAACCAACCGAGGAGCATGGACATCATGAGCAGGCAACCAGGAATGATCCTCAGGCCCATAACCTTTCCAATCAATCAAATATTGAAGGGAACCCCTACAAAGCCTGGAAGCCAACACGGCTTTGATTTCATATTCCTCCTCACCTTCAACTTCAACAGGTGGAGGAGGGACAGCGACTCTGGTAAAGCGGTTACATAATAAAGGTTTCAATAGACTCACGTGAAACACATTATGGATGCGAAAGGCTGGGGGCAAAGCCAATTCGTGTGATACAGGATTGATTTGACGCAGGACCCTGTAAGGGCCTATGAAGCGTGGTGCCAATTTCATCGTGGGTAACTGCAACCTGATATGACGGGTGGATAACCAAACCTGATCCCTTACTTGATAAACAGGCGACATACGTCTCTTTTTGTCTGCTTTACCTTTCTGAGTAACCAGGTTTCGTTCAGATAACGCTTTGATTTGCTGAAGTGTATGTAAGTGTTTCTCTAAAGCGGGTAAATTGGAGGTGGGTAAGTGAGATGGAAGCGTCGGGGGATGGAAGCCATTTATAGTAAAGAAAGGAGAATGACCGGTTGTTTCATTATCACAATTGTTTCTAGCATATTCAGCCCATGGCAAATAATCGGACCATGAGTTTTGCTGTTGAGATATGAAGCAACGGAGGTATTGTTCTAGCCCTTGATTTGCTCTTTCGGATGCCCCATTAGTTTTTGGGTGATAAGCGGATGAAAAAGTCAACTTCACCCCCATACTGTTACAAAAACCCCTGCAAAACTGTGACACAAATTTGGTACCTCTATCTGACACAATTTCAACAGGTATACCATGAAGTTTCACAACAATGTTGATGAAGACGGGCACCAAATCCGAGGCAGAGGGTAACTTGGGGAGAGGAACGAAGTGAGCCATTCTAGAAAAGTGGTTAACAATGGTGAGGATCACCGTGTTCCCACTGGATGCGGGTAGATCGACTATGAAGTCCATGGAAATGTGAGACCAGGGTCTATCAGGAATGGGTAAGGGTTGCAGCAATCCCACTGGTAAGTTCCTTTGACTTTTATTTCTAGCACATACATCACAAACAGAAACAAACTGTTTTATGTCCTGATGTAAGGCAGGCCACCAAATCTGCCTTTTGAGACTGGACACTGTTTTAGACACCCCCATATGAACGGATGGTTTGGTGTCATGATGCAATCTCAACAAGTTCTCTCTTTGGTTTTCAGGTACAAAGAGCTTATCTGGAGGTTTGCCCTCAGGAGCAAGTGTCTGGGCTACCTGAAGACTCTCGAGCAGAGGAGAAGAGACAGTGACAGTGGTAGCCGAAACAATACACTCCTTAGTGATGATGGGATTGTTATCCTGTATATGTTTCTCATAGGGGTCGAATTGACGGGTCAAGGCATCTGCCTTGATATTCTTCGAACCAGGTCGAAATTTCAGGAGGAAATTAAAACTGGACAAAAACAATGACCACCTGGCTTGTCTGGTATTTAATCTTTTCGCATCCCCTTTATACGTAAGATTTTTATGATCTGTGATTATCACGACGGGTATGGACGACCCCTCAAGAAGGTGTCTCCATTCGGACAAGGAGGACACAACCGCCAACAATTCTTTATTCCCTATATCATAGTTCATTTCAGCTGGAGACATTTTGCGAGAAAAGAACCCACAGGGATGTAACGGCTTATCTGGTGCTTCTCTTTGAGATAGAATAGCTCCTATTCCTATCTCAGAAGCATCGACCTCTAACTGGAATGGTAAACGAGTAAAATGTGGTTTTCAGTATTTGAAAAGCTTGTATTGCACATGGGGACCATTTCTGATTTTGTATACCTTTCTTTGTCATGGCAGTTAACCCTTTCCATGCGGCGGACGCACTCAGCACGTCCTGCCGCATGGCCACTTCGCTGCGGAGGACGCGCTCAGCGTGTCCTCCCTTAGCAGCAGCGATCGGCTGGGATTCCGATGATGTCTATTTCAGGCACCCCCCCGCCATTGTGGGGAAGGTGCCTGACGGGGAGGGGGGAGGTCATTCGGACCTCTCCCCATCCGTGCGGGCCAGCAAGTAAAGGCAGGCACCACTTGGAAGGGCACAGCCTGCCCTTCCAAGCGGCGGCTGTCTTTAACCCCCTAGGGGGCTGGATCATGATATGGCGCTAACATGGGCCGTATCGTGGTCCCCTCCCGGAGCTGGCCGACATCTTGGATGTCGGCCAAGCTTCTGGGATATCCCCCTAATGACTGGCGTCATCGCGCATAGCGCGATAGTGCCAGTTCCGCAATTAACCCCTTGCTGCCACCTATGGTGGAGATAGGGGGTACCAATGATATTAATGCAGCAATATTGTTCCCATTTCAATTATAATGCGAACAATGATGCTGCAGTAACAATTTTTTCTATGGGGGGCGTTTGCCAAAAAACACGTAATTTTCCCCCAAAAAAGTAACGATTCCCCATTTCTAATTTTTATATCAAGCGCAACCCATAGAAAATATAACCGCAAACGCTCGCATGTTTAAATGTGAAAAAAACCACTTAACACGTAAATTATTGAAAAGTCTAATTTTATTGCATTTTATGTTATAATATACAGACAGGACATAACGTATACATATAATAATGATATATTATGAATCTGCCGAGTCTCCCGGAAAAAAAGATATATAATATGTCTGGGTCATATAATAAAATGTGACTTCAAATTGCATTTAAACATGATGAGCGAAACCGGTAAAAATTAGCTCAGCACAGAGGAGTGAAAAGGCTCAGCAGCGAAAGGGTTAATGGAGCCACCAGGGAGGAGAAATTTTTTATGAACCGTCTGTAATAATTGGTAGAACCTAAGAATCTCTGAATGGCTTTCAAGCCTTGAGGTAACGGCCAGTCCAAGATAGGAGACAGTTTAGTGGGATCCATTTGAAAACCTTCAGGGGTAATCACGTAACCCAGGAAATTTACCTTATTTAAATCAAACATACATTTTTCAAGTTTGCAATTTATAAAAAAAAAAAGTTTTTCTTTTTCCTGCTCCGAGTTCCGTATGCACTAGGAATAAATCCTTGAATCCCCACTTGAATCAAAAAACCCCGACAATCACTAGGGTGCCATCAAAGCGCATTGGTGCTGTCATATGTACATGGTGAATAGGCGGCAAAACGGCAGCAGATACAGTAGCGTCAGGAACAGACAGAGATGGCGAAGGCGGTGCTCTACCCGGCTGGTTTAACAGAGCATGCAAGGCCTGAGCGATTTGATCCATTCTATGATCCTGTTCCTCTTGCCTTGCAGAGATCTTGGCTAATTGAGCTCATAGGTCTTCAGGATCCATGGCCCTATCGTAAGGTTACAAATCCCCACCAGGAGGAGAATGTGATCCTTGTACGCAGTGTAGCAGATTAAAGATAGGAGATGGGCCAGATTAGATCTGTATTTCTATCTATATAAGGGTCTGCCTGTGTATATGTGTCTATGTGCCTGTTTATACATATCTCCTCCATATAGAGTCGTATTCATATTTGTGTCTGACCATTTGGGGAGTGTGTCTCTGTGTCCACAGCTGTTAGGAGTGGGTGCTAAAATGTAATTAAAATGGTTAGCTTTCTCCCCTGGGGGGAGGATATAACACGTGGCTGTAAAATGGAATGTCTTTTGTGAACTGACATGTCGTGTAGCCTGTTAGTCGCACCTTGGGAGCAAGTCTGGAACCAAGATTTAGGCCCTATCTTCAAAGAAAGGAAGCACATCCCTTGTTCCCTAAGGGGGGTCTGGGGGGAAGATGGACACCTTTGGGCAATTAAAGATTAACGACGAAGCGTACTGAGCTTGCTCCGGAGAGGGGAATTCTGGGGATTGTAGGCAAAGGCTCTGCCAGCTAGGAGGCTGGACTTAGAAAAAAGGCAGCCCTATATATATATTCTGAATCAAGCATGGCTCGGCGCTATTTCCTTGGATGTCAATAAAGGATTGAGGGAATATTGCTAGCTCTTAATAGTGCCTCCCTATCACTGACACTAGCTTATGGTTCATAAGTAATGCTCGGTGCTTAATCCTTTTCTTTTATTTGATGTGTAGTGTGTAATTAATTGATTTATTCTGGTTTCCCTCTGTTTATTTTAATCCACTAGATTGATCCCTTTGGGATAAATAAAAAATATTTTAAAAAAAAAAAAATTTTTTAAATAAAAAGTATTTTTATTCCATATTGCTTTACTTTTCTGGTGGTTGCTGCCTCTTCCTTCAATACTGGAGGTGCCGGAGGTGATCCATGCGACTTATGGAGCTTTGAATTGTGAGTCTGGAGGCAAACCAGTTGGCCTATTAACAACCTGGAAAGCGAACATATGAGGGCTGGAAGCTCTCGAAGAATCTGAGTCTTTTTTTCTGCTATCTCTTTACAATATATGTATATTGTTTATGGTGAACATACAGTGTTGCAATACGTTTTTTCTACGTCTTTTTCTCCTCCTTGGAGGTCAATAAAGGATTGAGGGAATATTGCCAGCTCTTAATAGTGCCTCCCTATCACTGACACTAGCTTATGGTTCATAAGTAATGCTCGGTGCTTAATCCTTTTCTTTTATTTGATGTGTAGTGTGTAATTAATTGATTTATTCTATCTATAATTTTTCCTGTAACAAATGCACTGTGATATATATATATCTTTGTTTCTATATCATAAATAAATATAACCTATTCAAGTTCTGCTTCTGGCTGATGAGATCCACGCTAACTAAGAGATTAGAGTATTGATGATTGTTTTAAACTCGGGTAGATACGAAAGTGTGCGTTGCGGTCGCTGGGGACGGCAGGGATTGTGACAGTGCGGTTGCTTAGCCCTGCGTCTCTCACTGCGACGTGCGTAGTGTCCATGAGGACTGGTGGCAGCGTAACTAATAGAATAGGAAAGTAATCCATGGGATTGTGGGAGACGTAGTCATTACCCGCTTCAAGAGAAGACTTGTACTGCGTTGCAATCCTGGGATCATTGTATTGCGCTCTGCGTCCCTGTTGCGAGAGAGAAGTGTGCAGAGACAGATAGTGGGTGGCTTAACCCGGCGTCTTTCCCAGCAGCATGCGTAGTGGTCGTGAGTGTGACAACTGCTGGCAAGCGGTGGGATATCAGGTTAGTATTTGGATCTGTGAAGCAACATAGATCCAGATACTAAAGAAATTGGTTTTCAAATTTCCAGAGCAGAACTCAGTGCATTTATTAGAATTTACACAATACACAGCAGTTCCCTTCCCCCTTCTTTGTTTTTCTTTTCTATCTTTTATTTGGCTGGAGTGAGAATGTCGCAACAACCGTCAAAGAAAACGTTGGAACAATTATGTAAAGACAAAAATATTTTGACGAAGGATAAGAAGAAGGATGAACTTTTGCAAGCCCTCGAGGATTATGAGGCGAGGCAAGCAGTCCAGGATGCAGCAGAGCAGGGTACCACGCTTGACCCAGCCAAAGGAAGCGCAAGTCCAGTGGAAAGGACAGTGTCAAGTGCTTTGCCCAAGGGTGATACTGCCCTGGATGTTTACTTGCAGACTGTTTTAAAACATGTGGACTCTGCGGACTTTCACATGCGGCTTCAGCTCATCCTGCAGTACCAAGAGCGAGAGGAGCGCAGAGCTGAATGCGAAGCTGCGAAGCGCAGAGCTGAGTCTGAGCGAGAAGCTGCGGAGCGCAAAGCTGAGTCCGAGCGAGAGGCGGCAGCGCGCCGAGCGGACCGAGAAGCTGCGGAGCGCAGGGCTGCGGGTGAGCGAGAAGTGGCAGAGCGGCAAGCCGAACGGGCACATCAGCCAAGAACTTTCCCACTCTGGACAAAGATGGGGACCTGGTGTGTTCCTGCGAAGTTTTGAAAAGACTTGTCGACAGTACCAGCTGCCCAATGAGCAATGGGCCAGGTACCTCACTCCTGGACTAAAAGGTCCAGCGTTCGAAGCCTTTGCAGAGTTACCAGCTGAGAGCGACCAGGACTACGAGGCGATTAAAGCTGCGTTGCAGAGACGTTATAACCTCACTCCAGAGGTATATCACAAAAAGTTCAGGTCCTTGCAGAAGCAGGCCGCGGAGAGCTACTCTGCAGTCGTGAGCCACCTGACCACCCTATTTCAACAATGGGTCAAGGGGCTGAAGATTGACACCTTGGATGCCCTGGAAAACCTGTTAATCAAAGAGCAGTTCGTGCAGCTGTGCCCACCTGAGATCCAGGAATGGCTTCTGGATCGCAAACCTGAGACGGCCCTGGAAGCTGGTGAGCTGGCCTATTTCCATGTGGCTAACAGAGCATCTGTGGACCGGAGCAGAGGTTCCCCCAAAGGATCATCGGGATGGAAGCCCAACTCATCACGACCCCCCCGACATCACGGCGGCAGTGCTCCCCTCTGTGCCAGTCTCTGCTGGGGATGGGGGAACAAGTCCTTCTTCGCCTGGAAGAAGTGTGCGCCGTCGCTGTTTTATTTGTGACAGTGCCAACCATCTCCTGGCAGCATGCCCTCAGAGGAAGAAGCCTGCATCCACAGCTGGGGGAGGATACCCCTCGGCATCACCCTCTGTCCTGTTCGTGACCAGATCGGAGGGCAGTGCCAACGTAAACCAGCAAGCAGTCATTGTCGGGACTCAGGTATCTGTGGGTTTAAGAGATATGGCGGCTGAAGTAACTTTGGTGCGTCCAGGGTTAGTCAGCCCTGCAGACTTTATTCCTGGCAGGACTCTAGCAGCAAAGGGTTTGGTGGGGTACGTCCTGCGGTGCCAATGGCACGGGTTTACCTGGACTGGGAAGCTGGGAGAGGTCTGCGGGAGGTGGGTGTGTCTGAAAATATTCCTACAGATGTGTTACTGGGCACGGATTTGGGTAAATTGGTGTCACAGTATGTACTGGAAAGGGATGCTGGGGATTTACCCAGGCCCACTAGTGGCTCTACAGTGGGGAGGGCTGTGTGTGGGGATGCACAATAGGATTCCTGGACAGGAGGGCAGGGGATGGCAGTGAGTTAGTCTGCGCCTGTGTCAGGTTTGCCCGAGGTGTTGTGTGGTAGCATGAGGGGCAGTGTGACTGGGAAGAAAGGCAGGGGGTGAGTGAATGCCCACCTGCACCCGAGTCACCTGGTTCCCTGGACCCCATGCGTGGGGAGGTCGCGGTCCCATGGTGGAAGTGGGTACCTGCTGGCAGTCTGCGGGGAGTAGGGCACAAGGCCCGTCTCTGCCGTGTGATGGTGTGGATCAGAATGCCTGGGAAGGGTGGCAGGATACTGTGGTGTGCCTGCCTAGACCAGACTCAGGTGTGTCTGTGACGCCATATGGTTGGGAGCGAGGGCAAGGGATGACTGCGGGTCTGCTTGCGCCTAAACCAACCAGGACTCTAGTGCCCCGTGAGAATGGTGTGGATCAGAATGCCTGGGAGGGGTGGCAGGATACTATGGTGTGCCTGCCTAGACCAGACTCAGGTGTGTCTGTGACGCCACGCGGTTGGGAGGGAGAACAAAGGACCAAGGCAGGTTCCTTTAGGGCCAAACCAACTGGGTCTGTGGTGCTGGAGGGAAAGTGTGGGCATCGGAAGGCCTGGGATGAGCAGGATACCGCAGTGTGCCAGCCTGTGCCATGGGTGTCTGAGACTGTGCGTGGCACAGAGGGCATACTGGGTGGTCAGAAGGATATGCCTAGGGTGAAAGAGGGTTACCCAGTGCCTGAACCATCCAGGTTGGCGGGGCCAGGTGAAAGGAATGGAGAGGCGAACATCCTGAATGGGCAGGATACTGTGGTATGCCAGTCTGCGTCACATGTGTCTGAGGCTGTGGGTGGCACCGAGCGTATGCTGTGTGGTCAGGAGGAAGGGCCTGGGGTGGACACGTGTTGCCCTGGGGAAAAGCCAACCAGATGCCCAGTACCACGGGAAACTGGTACTGAGCAACCTCCCGGTGGAGGAGGGTGGCATACGGCTGTATGCCCAGCGGTTACGAAGCAAGGCGTGCTTGATAAACTGTGTGATACAGTGGGGAAACTGTGCGCGATGGGGGGTGAGATGAGCGTGAGCGTGGAGAATCCTGTGCCCCATCTGTATGGTTCCCCAAATTCTGAAGGTGTGGGGACAGTGAGAGACGGGGAGGCAGCGGGTCCTGGTGTGGCCCCTGTGACATCCCAGCCATCTGCCCAGAGCCAGGTGTGATGCCTGACTCCATTGGCAGATGCAGGGGGGCATTTACTGGGGAGCAGGGCGCTTCACCCTGTTTCTCCAGACCCCCTGCTGAAAAGATGGCTCCCGAGCAGGCAACTGTTGGTGAGTGTTTGGCTGCCTGCAAGACTGAGGTGCCAGGTGAGAGTGAGCCACATGTGCTGCACCCCCAAAAGGTGTACCAGGAGGGGCTTCAGAAGCACAGGGGCTGCTCAGAGTCTGTGCCGTGCTGTGAGTGCAGTGTGAGTGACTGCCTTCCCCAAGTTTGGGAGAGCTGGGTAGAATGGTGGAGTCGCCAAAGGTCTTCATGGGGAACTGTGTGATGTGGTTGCGAGAGGGAATGCAAGCGTTGGTGGGCCAGCTGCACGGACACCTATGTGTCACCCACTCCAGGTGGTTTGCTCGATGCCAGTGGGTGAACACGTGTTAAGACACACGTGAGAGGCATGTTAGCCCCTCCCTTTCCGCGTCTCCTTTTGGATGAGAGATGTAGCAGATTAGAGATGGGATATGGGGCAGATTAGATCTGTATTTCTATCTATATAAGGGTCTGCCTGTGTATATGTGTCTATGTGCCTGTTTATACATATCTCCTCCATATAGAGTCATATTCATATTTGTGTCCGACCATTTGGGGAGCGTGTCTCTGTGTCCACAGCTGTTGGGAGTGGGTGCTAAAATGTAATTAAAATGGTTAGCTTTCTTCCCTGGGGGAGGATATAACACGTGGCTGTAAAATGGAATGTCTTTTGTGAACTGACATGTCGTGTAGCCTGTTAGTCGCACCTTGGGAGCCAGCCCGGCACCAAGATTTAGGCCCTATCTTCAAAGAAAGGAAGCACATCCCTTGTTCCCTAAGGGGGGTCTGGGGGGAAGATGGACACCTTTGGGCAATTAAAGATTAACGACGAAGCGTACTGAGCATGCTCCGGAGAGGGGAATTCTGGGGATTGTAGGCAAAGGCTCTGCCAGCTAGGAGGCTGGACTTAGAAAAAAGGCAGCCCTATATATATTCTGAATCAAGCATGGCTCGGCACTATTTCCTTGGAGGTCAATCGAGGATTGAGGGAATATTGCCAGCACTTAATAGAGCCTCCCTATCACTGACACTAGCTTATGGTTCGTAAGTAATGCTCGGTGCTTAATCCTTTTCTTTTATTTGCTGTGTAGTGTGTAATTAATTGATTTATTCTATCTATAATTTTTCCTGTAACAAATGCACTGTGATATATATATCTTTGTTTCTATATCATAAATAAATATAACCTATTCAAGTTCTGCTTCTGGCTGATGAGATCCACGCTAACTAAGAGATTGGAGTATTGCTGATTGTTTTAAGCTCGGGTAGATACGAAAGTGTGCGTTGCGGTCACTGGGGACGGCAGGGATTGTGACAGTGCGGTTGCTTAGCCCTGCATCTCTCGCTGCAACACGCGTAGTGTCCATGAGGACTGATGGCAGCATAACTAATAGAATAGGAAAGTAAGTCCCAGGGATTGTGGGAGACGTAGTCATTACCCGCTTCAAGAGAAGACATGTACTGCGTTGCAATCCTGGGATCATTGTATCGCGCTCTGCATCCCTGTTGCGAGAGAGAAGTGTGCAGAGACAGATAGTGGGTGGCTTAACCCGGCGTCTTTCGCAGCAGCATGCATAGTGGTCGTGACATGCTGCACCTATCCTTTCCCTCCAATCCTTATAATGATCGGTCTATGTATATATATCCCTAGAATGACACTGAAGAAGCCAAGCATGAGAACATATAGCCAAACCAGAAATGCCAGAGAATATCGTAAGCTGTTGCCAGGGGTCAGGACACCAGAGAATATCGTAAGCCGTTGCCAGGGGTCAGTACACCAGAGAATATCGTAAGTCGTTGCCAGGGGTCAGTACGCCAGAGAATATTGTAAGCCGTTGCCAGGGGTCAGTACGCCAGAGAATATCGTAAGCCGTTTCCAGGGGTCAGTATGCCAGAGAATATCGTAAGCCGTTGCCAGGGGTCAGTATACCAAGAAAATAGCAATATCAACAGGAGCAGCTCTAAGGGATGTTAAACCACGATAGGGCAATGTACAGTATGAATGCATTGCCCATGGTTTTAAACTCGGCGGGTCTGCGTCTTCACGCCTGGCTCCACCCCCAGCATCTCACGTGACCGCCCAGCCTCCCCTCTTCACTTGGCGCCCGGCCAGCGAGCAGCGAGGATGATGCTGCCGGACACCTGGTGACCATAGCGCAGTATGTATCAAGCAGGCCACTAGTGCCGCTGCTCATCCTCAGGACCCTCACAAACCACTTTTTTCTCATTAAAACTGTGCATGCAGGAGTCTCCCCAGGAGATAGCGAGTACCGTTGGCAGGTTGCCAAAATCTGACTCCTGTTCACCGGCCTGTCCTGGAGCCCCCTTTGTCCCCGCCATGGCACTTTTTGGACATTAGGTCCCCAGGGATGGTAGCCTGGTGTGGGGTGAGTTTGAAAAGAAGCCTCACCCAGAACCCTTCCATCCGATGGTCCCAAGATGCAGTGGCTGCAGCTATGGAGCTCTAAGCAGAATTCACACCATCAGCTGCAGGGCAGTTTGTAACCTCTGCCACTAGGTCCCCTGTTCATGTATCAGGGCACTATTTTGGCAGGAGTAGCTGGGCGACCAGAGCTATCCAGCCTGACCCAGAACGTAGGGCTGCTCCTACGGAATTAACCTCTACAGACCCACGAACTTCAGCGGGGTATCAGGCTACCTCAGGGTAAGCAGCATACGCACCCAGCAGGCACAAAGGAGGCAGACAGAATTTCCTTGCTGGACCCCTGCTGAGAGTAGGGGTGTATGCAAGAAAAAGGGCTATGGCTGGTACCAAAGTCCCTATTTTAGCCTATGGTCTAGCAGTACATGTGGGACAGCCAGGCGCCGCAAAAAGTCTGGAGGGGCCGGGTAAAGAACAATGGCAAGCTGGGTTATCAAGATGTTGTAATTGTATATAAGCACTGTATGTTCCCATTCAAACATACACTCTAATTTTCCTTCACCCTACGCTTTTGTTTAGACTAGTGACTGAGGAGGGATAAGGGCTATTCTCACAGAGCCTCGGTATCCTCAGATCCCAGCAGAGACAAGCAGCGAATTGATGCACTCTTAATAGCGGCGTTACTTGCTTTATCCAGCAAATCGGCTTATTCTGAGCAGCCGCCTTCACTGCATCCAGGGCTGACCCCTCGGCTGGCACGGTACCCCACAGTGCTCCAAGGCAAGGATGGAGTTATCTACTCATCCTGGGTAGCTGATTACATCACAAAAATTTTATACTGGACCCTATGTTGTGCCTTTTATCCAATTTTGTATTAGTAATATGACATTGTTTACTTCACCCTGAACCCTTTATCATAGGATTATTGCCCCCTCCCTCCTACAATTTTTATTCATAATATTTATATGTACATCCCTGTTACGGTTTTTATTTATTGTTTAAAAAGTATTAAATTAATATAATACATTTTCAGGTATTTAATTTGGCACCTTTTTTAAGCCCTTCACTACCAAGTGATTTTACAAAAGACATTGACAGAAGCCAGTGTTTTTTAGTAAAATCTATTTTAATTAATTATACAGTAAGAAATATTTCTTACTGTAAATAACCTATTTGGCCAGTAGACGGGCCATCTACTGCCAAATTGAGTTACAGTCACTACAGCTGCACTTCAATATTATTTTTATTTTTTTCCCCTGCATCGACTGCTAAATTCTGCTGGGTCTGCTGCAGGGGCACCTTCTGCAGCCCAAAAGCAAACAAAATTTGTTTGCACCAAATGAATTTAATTAGCTTTTGGGCTGCAGATAGAGAGATCTCTATCGGGCAATGGTGCCTTTTGAAGACCGAGATATCTCAATCTCAATCTGCATTAGCAATGGTGTATATGGTGATACCTATATACAATGTTGCATGCTTCATTTTAAACATGATATGCAAGCAACAACCCTTATTTTTATTGCTGGGTTTTAGTTTGTCTTTGATATAACTTTCCAACTTACAGAAAAAAAATCAACTTGATAATAGAATCACATTGAAATATTGGCAGGAAACGCATCAGAAGATGTGTCCTTTCAACGTAGATACAAAAAAAAGCTGTTAAGCATAGGCTTTATGGGTGTCTCGCCAAACACAAACCTACACTTTGTCTGTTCTAATTAGATTAATTGTTTCAATTATTCTTCAGTGCTAAAAGACCTGTAGGAGGTTATGCTGCACTTAAGTACAATACTTACAGAATTAACTACACATTAGTAGTTGAAATTTTATTTCTTGCCAATACTAATTGCTGGCAGTTTGAACACACATTTTTCTTTATAGTTAATACTAAGCAAAAAATAAAACCCTGTACACAGAATTCACTAGAATAAAACCATATTTTTAAAATTCCTAACAATATACTGTAGAATGTACCACTGGCATGTTCAGAGTGTATCCTCCTTGCTGTGCCGACTCCCCTACAAAACATTGAACTTCTCTAACTATACTTTTGAATCTACAACTCTGATTGGAAGGCCACATGTGACATCACAAGATGACAAAGTTGTGTTTCTTATCTGCTAGAAGTTTCTACACATTTGATTCTCGGTGGCTATTATTACTACATGTGTCTTGGTGGAGGAAAACTGCTATAAGCTTCTCTCAAGATGGTACCTTGACCCTGCTAGATTTTGGCATATTTATCCTAACACATCGAGACTCTGCCCTCATGGCTGCGGCCTGAGAGGCACTTTGTATCATACTGTATGTTGGTGGGAATGTGGGAGGGTGACTGCCCTATGGTCTTCCATTTTCAATCTATTGTCAAGAGTGCTGGGTGTGCAAGTGGTGGCTGACCTCCTATTGGCTCTTCTCAACAGCCCCTCATGCCGCTATAGTTTGAAACGCTAATCCCTTAAACCAGGGCCGGATTAACATAGGGGCTGATGGAGCAGAAGCTCCAGGCCCATGCCCCAGAATAGGCCCAGAGAAAGGATAACTATGGGGGTTATTCAGAGAGATCCGAAATGTCACTGAAATATAACCGGACACTGAAATTCAGCAAATGGGGACATTTCGGGGCCATTTGGCTGTGCAGAGAGTAGGCAATTCGCCAAATGTTGCTGAATTGCCTGCACGTACGGTGCCTGACTGCCTGTTCGAGGGCAGTGAAATTCCCCATAGAGAAACAATGGTTCGTCTATTCAGAGAACACCAAACAGCAAGGAAAAGTTGCCGAAATGTCCTGCTATTCGGAGGTTTCATTTCATTATTATTTTATTCTGCCATAAAATTTCTCTTCACTTATTGATTTTTTTTTAAGATCTTTTAGGCATTTTTGGGATTTCTTCATCAAAATTTTTTTCCCGTTTTTTTCTTTTACAATCATATTTTCTTTTTTTCTTCATACATTGGACCTTATATGTAAATTCCAGGCATTTTGGTTCAGTAGTTTTTTTTGCAAACAGCGTTTACATTTTTAAACTTTCAAGCGTACTGTGTTTTTTTTTTTTTTTTTTTTTTACCACGTTCGTTTGCCTGTCGGGTTTTTCCAGCGGCTGGTCTGCGCTGTGATCCACGGCTCGTCGGGTTTTTCTGGCGTGTTTTGCTGGGTTTTTGAGGCGGTTTCTGCGGGTTTACAGTGAGTGTTCGGTGAGTGTTCTGCGGGTTTGCAGTGAGTTTTCCCTGCAGTACAAGGGGCCCTGGGGGGGCGAACTAGAATCTCTGAAGTGAAGGAAGGTCAGCGAACGTGCGGTGACTTTTCGGATCTCTCTGAATAACCCTGTATGTCTGCACTGATTGGCATTTGGAACACTGTATCTGCTAATCTGCTATGCAGTTGGAGATACAGAGTCATGTGAGATATCACTGGAAAGGCCAGAGTATGACCTTTCCAATGATACCAAACATAACCAGGTTTTATGTAACGATAAAAGTAAAATAATAAATATTTCTTTCCTTTTTTTTAAATTTGAAAAGAATTATTTTACACATTGAAATCTGAATGGAAATTTCCTCACTCCGTATCTGCCTGGTTAAATATACCCATATCGGCACTATTAAGTAACCTAAAATATGTTTTAATTTCACTAAATTCCAAAAAAAGTCCACCAAAAGCTTCAGCTACAGGTCCATAGAGATCTTTATCTGACCCGCAGGGCCGCCATCAGGGCATTACTGTAACGTTGGGGGCTTCCAGCCTCTCCTGTGTGCTTGAGGGCAGCATGTCTGATGCTGCTCGCTGGCCAATGCCCGGTTTAAATGGAGACAGGCAGGGAGGTGGCTGCATGAGGCGCGGCTTGAGTGGGGGGCGCGGTCTGGTGAAGGTCTTTAAAAACCCTCAGTTACTTCTCAGCAGTGCCAGATTGTGGTTATCCATACCTGAGCTCCTTGTACCTGAATTCTATTGTTATTTAACCTGTTATTGACCTCTGCTTGTTTTCTGACTATTCTGCCTTCCGTTGCCCTAGACATTTTTCTTGTACTACGCTACTGCACTGATATCGACACGGCTATTCCATTTGACTTTTCTATACTCTGTATACCTGATTCTGGCTCGTCTGACTACCCCCGTGTTCCTAACCTGGTTTTGTATTACAACATTGTCTTTTGCTTAACCCTTTCTGTCTAGCTAGTTTACCTGGCCAATTCTAAGGACCAGACAGTTAGGGATTCTTCACATTTACTCTGTTGGTAGCTTTTGGGATCTGTGGAGTGTTGGGCGTTAAGAACTGCGTGGTGGGATCTGGGAACCGTGACATTACGATCTGGCCAAAATGGATCCCGCAGACTTAACACAGCATTTGAGTAACTTTGTATCCAGACAGGATGAGCAGGACCATAGAATGGATCAGTTTGCTCTTGCCTTACAAACTATCCTGACTCGTACGGCTCACCTGGAACCAGCTGAGGTTGCACCCCCGCTTGCTATACCTGTGTCCCCTGTCGTTCAGACATCCCAGGTACACATGTCCGCTCCTATGAGGTTTGACGTTACTCCCTCGGAGTGCCGGGGATTTTTCGTCCATGTGGATATTCAGTTTTTTTAAATTAAATCCACAAATGTTTTTCACTGACATAGCCAAAGTGGGGTTCATTATTAACCATCTGTCTGGCAGAGCATTGACATGGGCGAATCCTTTATGGGAGGCAGAGAAGCCTATTGTACGGGACTATAAAGAATTCATAGCCGAGTTAAATCGTACATTTAATCCTATCAGAAAGGCCAAGGTATCTGGCAAATCCTTGTTCCGCATACGTCAAGGGAACAGGACTGTATCTGATTATGCCATAGAATTTAAAACGTTGTTTTCTGACGTGAACTGGACAAATGAGACTCTGGTTCTGGCTTTTATGGAGGGGTTATCAGAGTCATTGATGCACGAATTGGCTCCACGTAAATTACCTGAGGTATTGTGTGAACTCATTGATTATTGTATAGATCTGGATGATCAGATAAGGGACAGAAGAACTCCAAGAGAGAAACCTAAGAGACCATTACCAAGGTTGGCCCCTGTCTTTCAGGCACCACCCAGAGAGTCATCTCCTCCCTCTGAGCCTATGCAACTAGGCCGTACTAGGCTTACAGAGGAAGAGAGAACAAGGCGTTTTCGTGAGGGATTGTGCCTGTATTGTGGTTTAGAAGGACATTTATGATTTCAATGTCCTACTCGCCCTAGAATGCATGATAAGTCGGAAAACTCACACACCTAAGGCAGCTGAGGAGACAGGCCTTGGGTGTGACGTGCATGTCACCTGTCAAAGACACTAAACGTATGTTACCAGTATCAGTGGCTTGGGAGACCAAGACCACGCATACTACCGTGTTTGTTGATTCTGGGGCTGCTGGTAACTTTATCGATGTTGAATACGCTTCTTCCATTTCTCTCCCTCTGGTTGTAAAAGAGACACCCTTAGCCGTCGAAGCCATAGACGGCAGACCGTTATCCTGCCCTAGGATTACTCACGATACGGTTACAGTGGTTCTTACCACTGGTCTCTTACATGAAGAAGGTTCTCCGTTCACCTTCCAATCCTGTTGTGCTTGGTTTCCCTTGGTTGGTGGAACCTAATCCTGTTATTGATTGGGCTAAGGGAGAGATATTGTCCTGGAGTCCTACTTGTTTTGGGACTTGTTTAATGCCCATTCATCATATTGGTGCCCTGAACACACCTACAGCTCCTCCATTGTCTACAGAGGTTCCTGACCAATATGCCGACCTCAGGGCTGTATTTGATAAAAGAGAGGCAGAGAAACTACCTCCACATAGACCGTATGATTGCGCCATAGATATTCATCCAGGTACCATGCCTCCTCGAGGCAAAGTATATCCTCTATCCATAAAGGAGAACCAAATCATGGAAGAGTACATAATGGAGAATTTGGAGAGAGGTTTTATCCGACGTTACTCTTCTCCAGCAGGGGCTGGGTTCTTTTTTGTGTCAAAAAAAGGAGATTTACGCAGTGTATCGATTATAGGGGGCTTAACAAGATCACCATCAAGAATGTGTACCCTATCCCTCTCATATCAGAACTGTTCGACAGGTTAAGGGGATCAACAGTATATACAAAACTCGATTTAAGAGGGGCTTACAACCTGATACGTATAAAAGAAGGGCATGAGTGGAAAACAGCATTTAACACCAGGAGTGGGCATTATGAATATCTGGTCATGCCTTTCGGTCTTTGTAATGCTCCAGTGGTATTCCAATATTTTATTAATGATGTGCTCAGAGATTTCTTGCAAACCTTTGTTATAGTATACCTAGACGATATATTGATTTACTCTCCCGATCTGAAAACCCACCATGAACATGTCAGACAGGTATTAGCAAAATTACTGGACAATGGTCTTTATTGCAAACTGGAGAAGTGTTTATTCGACATTACTACTGTAAAATTTCTTGGGTACATTATCACTCCAGAAGGTTTTGAGATGGATCCTTCCAAACTCACGGCCATCTCAGAATGGCCTCTCCCTCAAGGTCTCAAAGCCATACAGAGGTTTCTGGGGTTTTCCAGCTATTATAGGAGATTTATCAAGAATTATTCCACTGTAGCCTCTCCTATCATTAATATGACACGTAAAGGTCTGAAGAACCAGGTCTGGTCTTCACAATCCAAACAGGCATTCGAAGCTCTCAAACAGGCTTTCACTTCCGCTCCCGTGTTACGGCATCCTGATCCCAGGATTCCATTTGTTCTTGAGGTTGATGCTTCCGAGATAGGCATTGGGGCTGTCCTGTCTCAAAGAGAGTCTCCAGGGAAACCTCTACATCCTTGTGGGTTCTTTTCAAGAAAATTATCACCAGCAGAACGCAATTATGATATCGGTAACAGAGAATTGCTTGCTATTGTGTCTGCCCTGTCAGAGTGGAGACATTTGTTGGAAGGTACTCCTGACCCTTTGTTGATAATCACTGATCATAAGAACCTTACGTACATCGGGGATGCTATACGTTTGAACTCGAGACAGGCCAGGTGGTCATTGCTACTGTCTCGGTTTAATTTTGTATTGACTTACAGACCAGGTGACCGCAATGTAAAGGCTGATGCCTTATCGCGTCAATATGACCCGTATTAATCAAATACACAAGACCACAATCCTATAGTTCCTCCTGAACGTATTGTGGCTTCCACGGTTTTGTCTGTCTCCTCGCCTTTCCTGGAACGCCTCCAGGCAGCTCAAGTGGGGGCTCCACCTGACAAGCCTCCAGATATGTTGTTTGTACCTGAAAAGGAAAGACAAGAATTACTCATAATGTTTCATGATTCTAAACCAGCAGGTCATCCTGGTATTACTAAGACTCTTACCAGTATCTCCAGACAATTCTGATGGCCCACTATGCGACAGGACATACGTCTGTTTGTTTTGGCTTGTCAAGACTGTGCCAGAAGCAAAACCAGTAAAATCTTGCCTGTCGGTCTATTGCAGTCTTTACCCACGCCCAAGAGTCCTTGGTCTCATCTATCTATGGATTTTATTGTGGACTTGCCGAAGTCCAAGGGTCATACTGTGGTTCTGACAGTTGTAGACCGCTTCTCCAAAATGGCTCATTTTGTCCCTTTACCTAAGCTTCCTACAGCCAAAGAACTGGCGGTTGTCTTTGCTAGAGAGATTGTAAGAATACATGGGGTTCAGTCTGAAATAGTCTCTGACAGAGGAGCTCAGTTCGTCTCTCGTTTCTAGAGGGATTTCTGTGCGGAGATGGGGGTGCGATTGGCCTTCTCTTCAGCCTATCATCCACAAACCAATGGGGCAGCAGAGAGGGCAAATCAGGGTCTCGAGCAGTACATACGTTGCTTTACCACACAACAACAAGATAATTGGTCGGAATTGTTGGCCTGGGCTGAGTGTGCACGTAATAACGCCGTTAATGAGACCACTGGCCACTCTCCTTTTTCTGCCATCTATGGTTTTTTCCCTCCTGCTCTACCGCTTCAGATTGCTGAACAGGCCATCCCGGCTCTAGATGAACATCTCACTCAACTACAAGAGATTTGGAGACAGATTCACAAAAAACATGGAGCGCAATGTTGCCGTCCAGAAACGCAAGGCTGACAGGCATAGGTTACAAGCTCCTTCCTATAACGTGGGGGATAGAGTTTGGTTGTCCACTAGGAACGTGAAGTTGCGGGTGCCTTCTATGAAAATGGCACCTCGGTTTATAGGTCCATACAAGATCATTCGCCGCGTTAACCCTGTGGCTTATGCTCTTGCCCTTCCTAAACATCTTTGCTTGCACAACGTCTTCCACACCTCCCTACTGAAGCCTTTGTTGTGTAACAGGTACACGCAGGTCGTTCCTCCTCCTCCACCTGTTCAGGTTGATGGAGAATCAGAGTATGAGGTTAGGAAGGTTCTGGATTCTAGGCTGTTCAGGGGTGCTCTGCAGTACTTGGTCGATTGGGTGGGTTATGGTCCGGAGGACCGGTCCTGAATTCCGGCTTCCAACATGTCTGCCTCTAGGTTGGTCAGGGTGTTCCATGCCTCGCACCCCGATCACCCTGGTGGTTGTCCTGCCACTCGCCCTGGTGGTCGTCCTTCTCTTGTCCTGTTGGTCGTCCGGTGGCCTCCCATGGAGAGGGGGGTACTGTAACATTGGGGGCTTCCAGCCTCTCCTGTGTGCTTGAGGGCAGCATGTCTGATGCTGCTTGCTGGCCAACGCCCGGTTTAAATGGAGACAGGCAGGGAGGTGGCTGCATGAGGCGTGGCTTGAGTGGGGGGCGCGGTCTGGTGAAGGTCTTTAAAAACCCTCAGTTACTTCTCAGCAGTGCCAGATTGTGGTTATCCATACCTAAGCTCCTTGTACCTGAATTCTATTGTTATTTAACCTGTTATTGACCTCTGCTTGTTTTCTGACTATTCTGCCTTCCGTTGCCCTAGACATTTTTCTTGTACTACGCTACTGCACTGATATCGACCCGGCTATTCCATTTGACTATTCTATACTCTGTATTCCTGATTCTGGATCGTCTGACTACCCCCGTGTTCCTAACCTGGTTTTGTATTACAACATTGTCTTTTGCTTAACCCTTTCTGTCTAGCTAGTTTACCTGGCCAATTCTAAGGACCAGACAGTTAGGGATTCTTCACGGTTACTCTGTTTGGTAGCTTTTGGGCTCTGTGGAGTGTTGGGCATTAAGAACTGCGTGGTGGGATCTGGGAACCGTGACAATTACGCCCCATGCTTCGGTAAGGGGCCCGGGGGGCCCAGCCCACCGGGGCTCCGCCATCAGCAGCAGCGTGCCCTTACTTCAGTTCTTATCAGCTCCGGTATCGGACTGTAGGAGTCCGAATCTGGAGCTGTACTGGCTGTCTGGGTGGCCCTACACATGAAGCACGCTGCTTTGGCGCTGCCCTCCAGTCAAGTGTGTGACGTGTGTGATGCACCCATCACACACACTGACGGGCTCAGTTGGAAGAAGACGTTGAGATGAGTAGACAGCGTAGCAGTGAGTATGGTGCTGTTGCACCAGCCTCAGGGGCCCAGCCAAACCCCAGCATGGGCCAGCCAAGACCCAGAGCCCAGACCCAGGGCCCAGACCCAGGGCCTAGACCAGACCCAGGGCCCAGACACAGGGCCCAGACCAGACCAAGGGCCCAGCCCGGATCCAAAGGCCTAGACCAGACCCAGTGCCCAGACCCAGGGCCTAGACCAGACCCAGTGCCCAGACCCAGGGCCCAGCCCAGACACAAAGGCCTAGACCAGACCCAGTGCCAGACCCAGGGCCCAGCCCAGACCCAAAGGCCTAGACCAGCCCCTGGTTCCAGGCTAGCCTCAGGGCCTAGGCAAGCCCTAGGGCCCAGCCAAGCCCAAAGGCCATCATACACAGCACATTACTGTGAGTTTTATTGCTGTGTAGCTCTGCGATACGCACATACACACCGCACATTACTGTGAGTTTTATTGCTGTGGAGCTAAGTTATGTCCTTTTTTGTTTTTTTTTGGCAGGGGGAAAAAAGCTGTTAGAGGTTGAGGGAGTACCGAGGTGGTCCCCATCGTGAGGTTCAGTAAGGGGCCCCATCAATTCTGATGGCTGCCCTTCCGGCCCTGCCTTAAAACCGTTCACCGGATTTGTACAACATCCCGTATTTGAATTGCACGTTGTTGGAAAACATCCCTCCCCTCCCTGGCAGAAATTTTGACTAAGGTCTGGTTCGTTTATAGAATGATGTGTCTAACTGCCCTATTACACGACACAGTGCATCATTGCCAAGTGGTCTGGGATCCATGGCTAGCCTCGAAGACTGCCCCACGACCTTGACCCCTTGCTCTCTGATCCCCACCCTATGCACATCCCTGTCAAGACCATTTCATATCCGTTTTCTGACACTGATCGAGTGGCCTTAATTTTTCTGTTGTTTGTTTTTCTGCTTCTAATCCGCATCTGGTTTATGTACATTCCGAAGCGCTAATGTATCACACCCTGGAAAGCCTGTTTCATGATTCTTTTTCTCCATCAGGTCTATTCACTAAAAGGTGAAACTCTGGAGAATTGGCAGGAGAAGAGAACAATCCAGACCAAATAGCAGATTTGGAAAATGAGATAAATGGGAGAATGTTTCTGGTTTGGCTATTTTGACTTAGAATTTTCACTTCCAGTGCCACTTCTCCTGAGTTTCTCATTTAGTGAGTTGACCTGAATGTTTCAATGGCTTAATTATTTTAATAATTTTTCCCGGGGAGACTATTGACACTACGACTTTTTATAGATTACAAATATGGTTTTGAGAACTATAATAAAATTAAGCATATCTTATGGTGGCATTGGTGACCATAATTGGCTCCTTTCCAAAAAAATTACAAGTCATTTGATAATTGTGAGAATGAATGTCAGTTAGGTTACAACAAGTATATATTTTATAAGTTATGAAACTTACTACATTGTATAACTCATTCTGCCACTTTGCATTACAATGTAACTACATGACCCACCATTGTGACATGTTAAAAGAGCTAAACTGGCCATCGCTGGAGTCTAAACGCACCCTTCAGCTTTCCAGCCTGGTGTTTAAGAGCTTTTCTGGGAAGCTGCCACCCTATCTGAATAGACTGCTTCCCCCAGCAGCTCCCTCATCCTATAACCTCCGATCCAGGACCAGCACCTTACTTGCAATACCACAAAAAGACAGTGGCTCGGTCCTCATTTTCCTACAGAGCACCACAATTATGGAATAACCTCCCAGACACCATCAAATCTTCCCCAGTCTTAAGTCACTCAAGAGCTCCTTACTAACATACATAAATACAGAATGCACCTGTAAACACGTAACATAATGACTATTTCCTACATATTTATTTTCTATTAATCTGTATATTTGTGTTGTTTTTTAATATCTTGCATTGTATTACTTTGTATTTCTGTAACAACTGTAACACTTCAATGTTCTTGAACCCAGGACATACTTGAAAACAAGAGAAATCTCAATGTATCCTTCCTGGTAAAATCCTTTATAAATAAATAAATATGAGTTATGGGATTCATGATTAAAGCTTCTATAAATACAGGCATAACAGAAATAATAATAATAAATGAGTATAAAAAAATGGCATCTACTTCAAAAACTTTATTGGCCATAACTATTCTAAAATGTGTGCCAGATGAGATCTTTAACATTTCAGAGAAAAAGTAGGAGTCGAGTACAAGAAAAGACTAATTCAAAGGAGTACTGACAAAACTATTTCTGAAACATATGAAAATTCCCTTTGTAAAAATAATTCGCAAGAGCAGTATTCACCAAGATTACGTAACGCTAATATACACTCTGTAAAGTTTTTTTGTAGAAACAAAATTAAAAGAAAAACAAAGTCTAACACCAAACACCCGTGCAGGATCCTGATGACATACATATTTTTGTAAATTTTTGCTGTTATTTTTCTGTTGCATAAGATAACTATTTAAAAATATATTTTTAGTTGTTTTGTAAAAGAACAGACTGATAAATCTGTAATGTAGATTATATTTTAATCAGTTTTAATATGGATATTTTAATGTGGATTTTAATGTGGCATAACACAATTCTTGGTCACATCTCACTCAACACACTCTCTTACTGTAAAGCAGTGGTTCTGAACCCTGTTCTAAAGTACCGCCAACAAGTCAGATTTTAACCCCTTCTACCAAGTGATTTTCAAAAAAATATTGTCAAGAACAAGTGTTTTTTTTTTTTAAAAATCATTTTAATTATACAGTAGGAAATATTTAGAAATGCTCCCAATGATTATTTTTTTTACTCTGCTAATATATTTGGCCAGTAGAGGGTGCAATCTACTGCTAAATTGAGGTACATTTGTTGCAGTGAACCACGGGATACATCTGTATCGGCTTGCTGAATGTCCGATATCAGGACATTCAGTTAGCCGATTTTACACAGTTAACTTTTTGCGCATTATGCCCACAGGGCTAAAACTTTGGGGGGCACTTTCTGCAGCCCAAAAGCAAACAAAATTTGTTTGCAACAAACAAATTGCATTTGCTTTTGGGCTGCAGAGCTGCAGATCGAGATATCTCTATCAGGGCACCGGATGCCTTTGAAGCTGAAGAAATCTTGATCTCGGTAGTGAAGGGATTAAGGATTACCTTGGGGAAATGCAGAGTGAATCCTTCAATCACCGAGCAGCAAATTATATCACCCGACACCCGTGCTGTGCTTTAGATATCTGGTAAACCTGGCCTGTTAGGGGTACTTGAGGACAGGGTTGAGAACCACTGCTGTAAAGAAGCTACAAGGACAGGACAAGAAGAAGGGAGAGGGCAGAATACAGGTAGAGCTCTGGCTTCACACTCTCATGTACAGGGATAAGATTCAGGGTGTTATAATGACTAAAGATCCCTGAACAATACAGATACAAAGTGTTACTGTAATTTAAATATACAGGCATCGTGCCACATGCAGATATTGTTTTTAAATTCTAGACATGTGCATTCGTTTTAGTACTAAAACGATTTAGTCCGAATTTTGGGATAATTTAGTTTTCGTATGACTCAAGAGAAACGAAACTGCTCAGTACAAAAAACGAAAGAAACTAAAATAAAATGCACTACATTTTAGTGTCAGTCCTTTTTGTGATATTACATTGATAAGTGAAGGAGACCAGCAATGAAGAGCGCAACATCCGAAGTTCTGCACCCTCCACATGCCAATGCAGTAGGATTTTCTATACAGAGAGGGGCATTAATTAATGCAGGAGGATGTTCTATACATTATACAGAGGGGTATTCATGCAGGAGAATGTTATATACATTTTTACAGAAGAAGGTATAAATTGAGGAGGATGTTCTATACAGAGAGGGACATTAATTAATTCAGGAGGATGTTCTATATAATATACTGAGAGGGGTATTAATTAATGCAGGAGGATGTTCTAAACATTATACAGAGGATCCTTTTTTTCTCAGCCCTTTAAATCCAGTGGTTGTGAGCGCGGAGATCGGCTGCTTGTTACCTTATCTCTCAGTACAATGTATCAGGCTCAGATGTTACAGTAACTGACTAACAGCGCTCAGAGATTCAGTAAAACAAGGAAATAATATTGTTCTAACCGCTTATATATATATATATAAAAATATTATTTACTAGTTTTACTGAAACTCTGAGCGCTGTGATGAGCAGCAGTCAGTTACTGTAACAGCTTTGCCTGATACGGGGCAGTATTACAATGTTGGTGCTAACTTAACCAGAGCTGTTGTAAACTGAAAACCTCCATAGGCTATAATGGCTCTGGGAAGTTTACAACAGCTCTGGTTAAGTTAGCACCAACTGTATAATATGGCCCACATTGTGCGGAGAGTGAGAGATACTGTAACAAGCAGCGATCTCAGCCCTCTGAGGAGCCACTACAATAGTAATTGTATCCACTGGTTTTCGGATGAATGAAATTTAGTTTTCATACTAAATAACTGAAAACGAATTTCTTTAGCAACTAAATAAATTGCATTTCAGGACTAATCCATTAGTTCAAAACGAAATTTTGTGCTGTGCACATGTCTATTAAATTCTACTGGTATTTTTTCAAGCTGCATTGCTAATATTCTCATTATGATCACTACAAATCCCCATATAAAGTATATCTGACCATTTTTATCATCTATCGTTATCAAATTCATTGTGTTTGATGCAAAGACCATTTCTGCCTTTATGCTAATAATGCACAATAAGGGATACCTTCTAACGTTCAGAACCTATCATGCCAGCAGCATATCTTTAAATGATAAACAAATAAATGACAAATTAAAAATGAGCAAATTTACTATTTAATTATTTTCATTATCGCAGAATAATAATCTGTAAAATTGCCATTTACCCTATATTTCATTGTTAACTAAACACCCCGGGCCCTATTACATAGTTCACGCTAACGTTAGTGCTCAGTTGTGCGAGTGTGAACGTAAGTTTAGGTGGCCCTAGTGCGAGCTGACCATATTACATTCCGAACGCTAACGATTCTGTGCTTGCGCTTTTCAGCACAAATTCCCTGTACTTTGCGCTCCCTATGCTTAACATGGGGAGCACAAAGAGTTAATTAGCATTAAGATTGCAAAGTCCTAACGGTAATTACGCACCGCTGCGGTTAACTTAAACGTTTACCACAGCTTGGAGCTGGTGCTAACTGATTCCGCTTCTGCGGAATCAGTCAGCACCATCTACAAAAAAAAGCATCAAAAATCACATACTCGCCTCTCATCCCACAGCAAGAATGCCAGGAGCAGAGGGAGACTGGGGAAAAAAGTTCCCCAGTTTCCTTTGTGATCACTCCGCCGACCTGCCAGATCTCGCGAGAGACGAGATCCTGCAGGTCATATGACTGGCAGTGGAAGCCTCAATGGAGTACTATGGACTCCATGGAGGTGATGCTCGCGGCGGCGTTTAGCGCTGCCTCGAGCATCCTGAGGCTTAGAGCCGCGTTACGGGGCAGGCTGCTGATTTAGTGCCTGCCCCGTAATATCACGCCAAAACTGGGATGCTAAGGAGAAACCTGCAGGCGCAAGTTTTCTTCCTTAGTGTCTCCGTTTTAATGTGATGATTCTAATACGGCTCCTTGTGTTCCAAATAAATGCTATGATAACTTTTTTTTTTTACAAAAAGTGCTTGGTAGTGAACAGGTTAATACAGAGATCTCAAACTCTGGCTCCCCAGATGTTTTATTGCTTACAAATTCCTGAATTCTATGAATGCAATAAATGGTCAGAGAACCATGGGAGGAGTAGTTCAGAAACATTTGGGGGGGGGCAGAATTTGAGAACCCTGGGTTAAAAACGAGAGAAATCTCAATGTATCCTTCCTGGTAAAATACTTTATAAATAAATAAATAAATATTTAGTGGAACCGTTTCCATGACGTTTAAGGTAAGATATTTGAGAGGAAAGACAGTTTTGCTAGTGGTTTCATTACTCCAGTCAAATTGACTTTTGGATTCCTCTGGAAATGAGAAAAATTTGATAAATTAATATAAATAACAGTGATCACTTTTTTGAAAATAAAACATTAGGGTTATTCAGAGAGCGGTGAAAAGCAGGAGAATGACTGGAGAATGGAAAATTCTAGGTCAAAATAGCCAAACCAGAAAAAAAACATTCATCTCACTTTCCAAAACGGCTATTTTGACCTAGAATTTTCCATTCTCTAGTCATTCTCCTGCTTTTCACCTCTCTCTGAATAATCCTGTGAAAATTACATATGCTTTGACTTATTTTACGATTTAAATTCAGGAAAGATAACTGAATAAATGTTCGCAACAATACAAAAGAAATAGGACATGCAAACAGATGGATTTGTTAAATGGATGGATCAATTGCTGGGTAGGTGGATGAAGATTTCAAGGGTCTCAGAGTAAAGGCATCCCCTAGAGCAATATCATCATATGAGGCTATTAAAGTGAGAAAAGCTTATGAGAGAGGAATGATTTAAGTCACTGGTGCAGCAGATGTAGTACTAAAAGATGTGTTCATAGATACGGGTTGACATATAAGTGAAGACATGGCATTAAGTCGTTTGTACATGTACGTGAAAACTTGGAAATTTATCGGAGATAATAGGTAGGAAGGAGCAAAATAACATTGTGCAGTGATACGGCAAATGTGCTATAATGTTCCCTAATCCGTCATCTATATTCTATACTCGACAGGTTTAGGGAATGCCGATTAGATCGCATTTTTAGTATATAATATTAGGGATGGTGTATGATTACTGGCATACAAAAATTTATAAGACATATTAATAGCAACTTAAGTAACCTTTGTAATATTTTTCAAGTTATCAAAATGTTCAGTTATAGTACATTTATTATTTGTTATCGAATTCTCCAGATACTATAAAACTTGTGCTAAATGTAGATATTGGTATCTGAGTGGTTTTATGCTATTTTTTTGTCCCATGTTATTTATAACTGGATTCAATTATAATTATTATTATTATAATTCTTTATTTATAAAGCGCCAGCATATTCCGCAGCACTGTACAATGGGCACAATATAGACAAGGTTACAATACATTGAACAACATTTTGACAAACTAGTACAGGAGGAAACGAGGGCCCTATTCCCATGGGGCCTTACAATCTTACAATGCAAAGTCACCTAGACTAATGGTAACAATTGATATTGTTTATTACTACTACACATGCAGTGATCCTATGCATTGGACGGTATGTACTAACCCACAAGTTTACAGAAAGTGCAGGATTCCAAAATTGTTCGGGATCCACTTTTAAGCAAAGTCTCTGGCCCCTATTACATTCTTCGCGCAATTTCATTGGCACAGCTCAAATGTTTTTGCGCGCATCGTCCGGCGTTATCGCACAAAACTTAACGGAGTATTCTGATCCGAACGCATTTTCTCATCCGTCTGAAAATAACGTTCGTAAAAACGACGCTCAAAACGAAGGGTAATACGCGCGCAGTAATGTAGCGCATGTAAATCAGTGTGCGGACTGTTTTTTTCGCTGGATTCAGCCAATCAGACTTAAGAACCTTAATTGACATCAATTTACCTTAATTGACTCACATAAGTTTTTGCGCCTGTCAAAGTAAATCTGAGTATACGTGCTGCAGCAATAAAAAAAATATGCACAAATTCACAATTTTATTGTTTGGGTATGTGTAGAATGTCTAACTATACTGTGCCGTATTTTTTTTTTCGTGCTGGTGTTTTTCGTTTCGGCCAGAACGTTCCGATTTGCACTTACCATCAGCTTTTCAAAGACGTTAAAATTATGCGCCCAAACGTCGTTCATAAAAAGATGCGCATCGATTGTAATACCATTCGCCTACCTATGCACGAACGAATTTGCGTGCACAATGTTAAGTAAAGGACGCGCGCAAGGGGGGGGTGTCCGGCGGCCAGCATGGAAGGTCGTGTGCGCTAGGAGCTCCTGCTGACCGGCGCTGTTTTAGGCCCCTGCAGCTCACCTCGGCGGCAATTCTGCCACAAAACTAACCTGTCCGGCTTTGTGGACCTCCAGGCTCCCGATGGCCCCGACCAAGACCCCGAAACCGGTGGACCCAGCGCACTCCAGCAAGTCACGGGATAGGTCACAAGATGGCGGCTCCCTGGGCCCTCGATCCCCAAGCTCTCCTAAACCTGTCCCCGAAGAAGCCACAGCCTCTGAGCCTCAGCAACGTCTGTCTCCTGCCTCAACTCCAGCTACAAGTCAGCAAATCCAAGCTATGCTACAAGATCTCTGCACCACCATCCAGGAAGATTTTCGTACTATTACTGCTTCCCTGCATCAGGAAATTTGGGACATTGGTGAGTGCACTGACCTTTTGGAACATAAGTCTGATAATTTATGTCTGGCGCATAACAATTTGGTGGATGCTTACAAAGAGTTAAAAGTCATCGCAAGATACTCTATTACTTAAAGTTTCAGATCTGGAAGATCGCTCACGCAGAAATAATATTCGCATTCGTGGCATCCCTGAATCTGTTAAGGATGAGGGCCTGTCTGGATATCTGCTCGACCTCTTTCAACTCTTACTACCGGATGCTGATAAAGCTGACCTACTGCTGGATAGAGCGCACCGTGTTCCAAAACCACGCAATCTAGATGCTGCGGTCCCTAGGGATGTTTTGACCTGCATTCACTTTTACCATATGAAGGATTCTCTGATGGCGGCAATGTGGAAGGCCCCGACGCTCCCTGACACTTATGCTGGAATATCCTTTTTCCCGGATCTATCGGTGGCTACGATGCAAAGACGGCGGGAATTTTTACCGGTTACCAAAGTGCTTCGCAATCAACACATCCCGTACAGAAGGGGCTTTCCTTTGAAGCTGCTGGTTACCTATCGTGGAACATTGTCAGTGTTTCATTCTCTTCAAGACGGAAAGTCAGCTCTCCAGGTGTGGGATCTGATGGGCGAGGTGACCCCTCCACACCGTGCACCTCCTTTGACGCCATCTAAAGTCTCACCGGAATGTCACCGAGTACATACAGAGAAGTGAATCTTAGTGGATCTTGTTTCATTGCCTTCTCTCCTGATTTTTGGGTCCGTTGCTGGGCCATGGGAGTCCCGGCTTGGCTCCACAGTGTGTATATTCGCCTTCCTTAAATGGTGACAGTTGATCAGTTTTGTGTTGAAACACTTTTTCTCTTTCTTTTTGCTCATTTTTTGCTGGTACCACCCCCCAACTCCCCTAATGGTTTTTGGGGTAGGCCCGATTTACGGTGGCCACGGAGTCTTTTTCTGTATAGGGAGTGGTTGCCTGTTGCGCCGACTCTATAACTTTTTCCTTTTATTTTTTTTCTCTTTCTTTTTTCCTCTTTTTCTCTTTTTTTTTTTTGCTGTTTTTTTTTCCCCCTTTCCCCCGTTGTACCATATAGATATGCTTATGTAACATTGCTTGGGACATACGTACTATTATGGTCTTGGGACGCTACTCACTTTGATGTTTGGTTCCTCTTTTTGCCATTTGAAAAAAAAATCTACATTTCTGATGGGTTTGAAATTTGTCTCTTTCAATGTTAAAGGGTTGAATATTCAATATATACAGTATATCTCATTCTCTTTATGCTGATTTGCATTCTAATCCCCCAGCTGTAGTATGTCTCCAGGAGACTCATTTTAAACGTTCTGTGCATCCTAGGCTGTATCTCCCTCCCTACCCACATAAATTCCATGCTACTGCCCCGGTTAAGGCGAGAGGTGTATCGGTTTTGATTCATCGGGACGTTACGTTTAAATTGCACAGATCGGTTATTGACCCACATGGGTGTTATTTGTTCCTGATCTGCGATATTGACCATGTCACTTACACGGTTGCAAATTTTTATTGCCCCAATGTTGATCAGCTGGCATTTCTTAGGAATGGGCTCATAAAATTGATGTGAGTTACTACTGGCAAATTGGTGATCTGTGGCGACTTTAATCAATCGTTAGATCTTCCCTCTAAGCCGACTCGTCCCCAACAGACCTCAGTACAAACGTTTGCTGCCCTTCTAGCTGAATTTCAATTGTTTGATGCTTGGTGTCTTTTCCATCCAACGGAAGTAGATTATTCTTTCTATTCTAAGGCACATAAGACGTACTCCAGAATTTACCACTTTTTCCTTAAACGTGATTTATTATCGAATGTTTTAGAGTGTGAATTGGGCACCATATCATGGTCAGACCACACCCCACTCACTTTGAATCTACAGGGCGACTCGGTTGCTCGGGGATGTGCTCCATGGCGACTGAATGAGTCCCTTCTTTCTTGTCCCGAGATGTTAGAGGAAGTGAACCAGGCAATGTCCAACTACTTTAATGAAAATAATTATCCTGATATTTCCCCTTTGACTCTATGGCAAGCGCATAAACCTGTGATCCGAGGTGTGCACCTTAAATGGGGCTCACATTTCAAGAAATTGGCTATTTCCCACAGATTAAATCTTCTCCGACGCATTCATGATGTTGCCCTTTGCCATAAAAGATCCAGTGATGTGGCTTCCCAAACCCTCCTTCTAGATGTGCAATCTCAATTGCTCGATTTAGATAAAACAGATTATTTGTGGGCGGCCCGACGCCTACAGGCACGCCATTATTTGCATGGCAATAAAGCCAGTAGGCTGATGGCCAACAAACTTCGACAACGTGCAGTGAAATCTAAATTGGAAAAAATTACTGGTAAAAATGGAGAGACGTATATCCACCCGAAGCAAATTGCTGATTGCTTTGGAGAATACTATTCGGATTTGTATAATTTGCGCAATGATGACACTTCCCCCCAACCTGCCCTAGCTGACATTGTACTTTTTTTACAGCGCATACATCTCCCGACTTTGTCAGATGATCAGCACTTGATTCTGACTGCCCCGATATCCCTCCTAGAACTCACAACATCTATTGCCTCCCTAAAATCTCCCAAGGCCCCTGGCCCTGTCGGTTTTACGGCTTTATATTACAAAACCTTTCAAACTCCATTGTCTCCACACCTCCTTTCCGCGTTTCGACATATCTTTAAAACTGGTACTGCATCCCCCGACTGGCTGTCCGCTACTATTGTTACTATCCCTAAAACCTCCCCTCTGGCCCCGACATGTTCTAAATATAGACCCATTTCATTACTTAATACGGACACTAAGTTATATGCAAAAATTTTGGCGAATGGGATTGCGGATTTGCTGCCCATGTTAATTGTGGACGATCAAGTAGGCTTTATTAGGCATAGACAGGGTCCTGACAATACGCTTAAAGTAACATTATTGATGGATATGGTGACTGGCACGGCAACCCCGACTTTAATATTATCACTTGGTGCCGAAAAGGCTTTCGATCATTTACATTGGTTGTTTTTAGAACATACTCTATTGAAGTTTAACTTCCCCCGTGCATTGAAAACTGCTGTTATGTCCCTATATGCTAACTCGAATCTGACTGCGTCTGTCTTAAATGCCGGTTTTCTTTCTAAACCCATGAATATTACCAATGGGACTCGTCAGCAGTGCCCACTGTCTCCTCTATTGTATGCGCTGGCCCTTGAGCCCTTAGCTCAGGCGATTCGTCAAGCGGACGGGGTAGAGGGTATTCCTGTAGGCCCGTCCATATGCAAACTCAGTTTATTTGCCGATGATATTTTAGTCACTATGACAAATCCCCTAACGTCATTGCCGGCTCTACAAGTGATCGTAGATGATTATAGCAGGGTATCTTACCATAAGCTTAACATAACGAAGACTCAAGCCCTCCCTTTTGCTATCCCTAGTTCCGAAGTTGCCATATTGAAACACCGATACCCCTTTGATTGGAGATCCTGTTCTTTAACTTATCTGGGAACTAAACTGTCCTTCTCCAACAACACTCTAGTTGATCTAAATTATAAACCTATCCCTTCTTTAACTAAATCACTGTGCTCTAGATGGTCGAAGGTTGAGCTCTCTTGGATGGGCAGGATTCATGCACTTAAAATGATGTTATTGCCGAAATTGTTGTATGTTTTTAGAGCCTTACCTTTCTCGGCCCCTCTATTGTTTTTTAAGTCCCTTCTCGCCTCTTTATCCCATTTTGTATGGCGGGGAAAACGCCTGCATATTAAGGCAGATGTTCTACACACTCCAGTGGCTCTGGGAGGTCTTAGCCTCCCAAATCTTCTGCACTATTATAGAGCGGCGGTATTGTTGAATTTGGGCCGTCTAGTGTCACGATTCAATTTGCCCCAGCGGTCCCTAAGATTTTCCTCAGTCCCTCCCTTACGACTACTCCGCATTGGTGTGGTCGCCTAAACTTAAGGAACCACGTCTGGACTCATTTACTCCATTCTCCAGATTACTTCTGGATATCTGGGATAAATCGCGCTCTGTTTTGTCCGCCACCCACCCCTTAGCCATGGCATCCCCCATTTTAATCCTCTCCCACCTCATTCCTAATTTTAACCAACACGTGTGGTTTCAGAAAGGAGTAACTCATCTCTGTCATCTATATGACTCTCAAGGGTTTTTGGCCTTCCCTACTCTTAGTCAGATGTTTTCTTTAGGACCAACTTTTCATTATTCCTTCCTTCAAATTAGGTCGTGTCTGTCCACATATCTGTCAGTCCTCGGCGGCTGGCGCGACTCCGGCGTCCCTCCCTGCAGCCTCGGGGTCTGCGTCTTCCCCACAGCCCTTCCTCACGTCCTATGCGTGCGTGCCGCCGGTCTCACCGGCTTTAAGCTTCTGCCGGCTGCACGCATCTGACGTCATCACGCCTCCACCGTGGGTTTCCCTTCACCATGTGACCCTGATGGCCAATCGGATTGCAGGGCGCGATATTTAAAAGTGCTTTTGCCTTTTTCTCATTGCCCGTTCGTGGTTTTGCTTTGCGCTTATCTCTTTATACCTCTGATTGATTTTCTGTGTATGACCTGGCTTTTGGATATTGACCTGTGTATTAGGGATGAGCTGAACACTCCCCAAGTTCGGTTCGAACCCGAACCCGAACTTTCCAAATGTTCTGGTCCGAACCCGAACCCGAACTCGGACCCCATACAAGTCAATGGGGCTGAAAATTCGGTTTTTAGAGTGCCCTCCAAGAGGGCATATATGCTAGATATTTGCCATAAAAAGTGTATGGGGGTCTGGGTAGTGCCCTGGGGGACAGGAAACAAGGACAAAAAGTTAAAAGAAACGTTTTTAAAGGGACAGTGAGTTTTCCATGAAATAAGGGTTAAAAATAAAAACGAAAAATTCCTTCAAATATCATGCCTAGGAGGTCCCCATAACCTGCCCATGAAGTGGCGGATTTCTAGGATGTATAGAAACATGTAAAAACCAAAAAATGACATTTCAAATGACGGTAAATGCTTTTCCTTTAATCTATCCATAAACAACTGCTTGGGGCGGCAGTCTGTATGAAAAGAGGAGACATTTTTGGACACGCAGAAAAAGTTTACTGATTTTTTGGCGGTGAAAAGCAGGAGAATGACTGGAGAATGGAAAATTCTAGACCAAATAGCCGATTTGGAAAGTGAGAAAAATGGGAGAATTTTTCTGGTTTGGCTATTTTGACCTAGAATTTTCTCTTCAGTCCTTTTCCTGAGTTTCACCTTTCTCTGAATAACCCTGTCAGGGTTATTCAGAGCGCGGTGTAGAGCAGGAGAATGACTGGAGAATGGAAAATTCTAGGTCAAAATAGCCAAACCAGAAAAATTCTCCCATTTAGGCTAGGGTCAGACTAGCGAATTTTTAACATGCGTTTAGTCGCACTTAGGCTAGGGTCAAACGAAAACATTTTTACACGCGAACGTAAAAAAGTGCGTCCAAACGCATTGACGTATTTTTTCATGGAATACGTGACAACGGTCAGACGACGCACATTTTTGTGCGTGATTTTTTACGGATTCAAACCGGGAAACTTTGGGTGTCTGGACGTTATGTTGGCTGGACACGAGCAGGGTCTGATGTCTCCAAATCACACACACACACCGGTAGCGGACGCAGCGCACTCTGTACGTCAGTACTAGCGGTTCTGCGTTCTCGAAAAAATGTGTTCATTTTCCACTTGCGTTGCACAGCTGGACTTTCGTGCAACCGTACTTCGTATATTGGCTGTCATTGTCCATCATTTGCTGCTAGTGCGGCCATAATTAAGTGCGCCAGAACGCACGTTAAAAGTGCGCTGGTCTGACCCCAGCCTTAATCACGGCCGCACTAGCAGCAAATGACGGGCAATGACAGCCAATATACGAAGTACGGTCGCACGAAAGTCCGGCTGTGATTAACCCCTGGGGAGCCGGATCACGAATCAGCGCTGAAAAGCGCCGGATCGTGATCCCCTCCTGGAGCTGGCCGACATCTTGGATGTCAGCCAAGCCTCCAGGAACTCCCCCTGAGGACTGGTGTCATCGTGCATAGCACAATGACGCCAGTCCTGGAGTTAACCCCTAGCTGCCACCAATGGTGGAGATAGGGGGTTCCAATGAACCCCCTATCTCCCGATCCGTGGCAGCTAGGGGTTAATGTTTGATATCGTTGGATCGGCCAGAGCATGAACATGAGCATGAAAAATGTTTTAAAAAAAAAAAAAAAAATAAACAAGTTTTTTTTGTTTTTGTTTTGTTAATGCAGCAATATTGTTCCCATTTCAATTATAATGTGAACAATAATGCTGCACTAACGATTTTTGTATGCGGTGCGTTTGTTAAAAAAAGCAAAATTTTCCCCAAAACAAAATGTAACGAGATCCCATTTCTAATTTTTTTAACAAGCACACCCCGTACAAAATATAACCGCAAACGATCGCATGTTAAAATGTGAAAAAAAACACTTTACCCATAATAAATTATTGAAAATTCTAGTTTTATTGCATTTTTGTTATAATATACAGACATGACATAACGTATACATATAATAATGACATATTATGAATCTGCCAAGTCTGCCGGAAATAACTATATATAATATGTCTGGGTCATATATCAAAATATGGCTACAAAACGCGGTTAATCATGATGAGCGAAAGCGGTAAAAATGACCTCAGCACAGAGGTGTGAAAAGCCTCAGCAGCGAAAGGGTTAAATGCAGCATATTAGGATGTTTTAGGGAAATTATTTCTCAAATCTCAATCAGAAGCAGACACCACCCCACCCTCAGTATGGTGTACAATGTATCAAATTGATTACCAGACTGAAAACACCTGGTGTTATGCCAGTTTGTGAACAGAGGTCATTTAGAGTTGATAATCTTTCCACGTACACATTAGTTTTTAATTCAATAACTAATAAACCGTTGCTTATAATATTCTGCAGTACAGAGTCTCTTTATCTCTAGATTTTTTAGTATTTTTTTAAGCATTTTCTATACTTTTTTAAAAATTTCTTTTTTTTTTCGAACTCGAACCGAACAGACCCAAAAAGTTCGAAATTCGCGAACTTTCGAACTGCAAAAGTTCGGGTCGAACTCCGAACCGTCCGAACCCGAACAGCTCATCCCTACTGTGTATCTCTATACTCCCTTGACTCGACTTTTGGAACTTGACTTCGTATATTGTTTAATCCCTACGACCTTAGATCGTGTTAGACTCCTCTGGTACCTCGTACTGTCTCTGGTTACCACCTCATATGTTTCATACTTACCTGCCTCCATACCAGCCACTCTAAGGACTGGTTTCTGTCCTCCTTGCTTGTTGTCCCTGCCTTATAGATTCACCTCTCGCTATTGCGTAACCCAGCCACCTCAAGGACTGGTATCGCACCTAGGTTTAGAGTTATCTGTTGTTACGTATAGTACCGACCGTAGCACTCCCTTGATATTACGTGTGCTCGCCTGACATCACAAAAGGGCCATGGATCTAGCAGGGACTATTCAGCAATTCTCAGATTTAGAGAGTCGTTTGGAGGATCAAGATCATCGACTTGATCAATTCGCTCAAGCCCTCCAGACTCTATTAGCTCGCACCACACCTACCCAATTAGAGGTTCCCCCTCCTGTTAATCCGCCCCCTCCTGAACCATTTTCCACACCGAACCCGTGCCCTAACTTACTACCACCAGTACGTTATGGGGGCGACCCTATTGCCTGTAGAGGGTTCATAAACCAGGTCTATATCCATTTTCAGCTAACCCCTTGGTCTTACCCTACAGATCGTGCTAAGGTAGCCTTTGTTATCAACCATCTTACTGATAAAGCATTATGTTGGGCTAACCCCCTCTGGGATACTGATAAACCCATTGTTTACAACTATCGGGAATTTATAACTGCTTTCCGTAGAGTGTTTGACCCTCCTGGTCGTAAGACCAATGCCGCCAAGTCCTTATTACGCCTACGCCAGGGTAGTAAATCTATGGGTGATTACGCACTAGAGTTTAGATCCTTGGCTTCTGAATTGAATTGGAACAATGAGGCTTTGATAGCAGTTGTAAGGGATTTTATATCCAAAATCATAAGTAATGGAGCTCTTCAATTCATTGCTTGCTTCTCCCCCAATTGTCCTCAGGCCATGTGTCCCAACCCCCCCTTTTGCCTGTTAAATCCTGCTCTACTGTATGGTAGACCCCACCCGGCAATACCCTGAGGCAAATTCCTTATAACCTGTTTCTCTGTGACATTGTGTACACGTGGCAGTCTCTGATTGGTTATCACATCAGCTACTCCATTTTGTATGTAAGGCATATATACTCCTGACTGTTGATGAATACAATTTCAGTTTAAAGGACATGGCAAGTTGTGTCTGTGTCTCATTTTGCACAAGCGCGCGCTCATCAATGCCTGGGTACAGCAAATCCTGACAGGTAACGCAGATGGGGGGACACGCAGAGAATGGAGATGGGAAAGGAGAGCCGTTCAGACCTAACAGAATGGTGTCAGTCTAAAGAAGTGAGATTACATGCTCAGGTAAGTATTCTATTACTTGGGTATTGTGATCCTGAACTCTATGCCTCCAAAAAAACTCTCTTTGTTGCCTCTAATTTCTCTGTCATCTAGTCTCTATCATGGAAAGTGCCTTCTATGTGGTATATTGGATCATGTGATGTATTGGATCATGTGGAGTATTGGATCAGGGCTTAAATTTGCTTTGAAGTTTAAAAGACAGTTTTTTTCTTATGGTAATAAGTGAATGATAGTCTCCTGTCTCTGCCTACCTCAGTGATATTACAGTTTGAAATGTGTGAATATCTTAGCATCCTCAGAAAGGTTATTAGTAGGGTGACTATTCTCATACCCAAAGCTTAAGTAAGTCTGTATTTTGTATTCTGTGTATACAACGCTCTGTATAAGATGCTCTCTGTATAAGATGCTCTCTGTACAAGGAGCTCAACACATTTCCAGCAATATGACCTGCCTTTCTTATTGCTCTCTCAGTTCTGCATGCTTTGCTCTCTGCATACTCTATATTGCGTCTACACAGTCTCTGTCCTGTATAACAGTCTCCACTCTCTGTATTCTGTGCTTTATCGAAGTTTGAGACAAAAGCTGAGAGGTATTACTGTAAACCTGTGCTGTGCATCTGTAAAGATAAACATCAGGGCTATATAAAAGGATTGCTGTGCTTTAAACAAAGAAAAAAAGATATACTCTGGGTCAGCTTTTATGTGTCACAGGGAGAATTAAATGAAAGCTATACATTGCATATACTTACAAGGTTTATGGCTTTTATTTTATTTTATTGCATAATGGTTTAGATAGAGTTGTGTTATATTTAGCAGTTAAATATTGCTGCAGAGACTTAGCAACTAAATTGTGTTGTAGAAGTTCTGTTTTTACATATAACCTTCCTGAATACCAGATAGTGCTTTGTTGTGGATGCTATCAAGTGCATTTGGGTCTCTGTACAATTTTGCTTGTTCCAAGCACGTGTCTGTCCACCATTTTAGGACGCAGCATGGCGACCGACCACGTGTCGGCCATTTTAAGCCAAGGGCTGGTGGCCATCTTGGTGCTTAATGCAGTCAGTAACATGTGCTCAATTAATTGTACAACCTTTGGTGCCCATAATTCATCTAAAATGAAGCAATCGGTTTTAAAAGGCATATCGCGCAGGATTATCACCTGAAGCGATATTCGGAACCAAAACAAGTGGCGAGGATATCTACCTGATAACTGGACATGATATAAGTGAGTTTAAATAAGCCTGTGTTTTCACCAGTCTGCTTAAAATCGCTGCAGTCCTATTAAAAATGCCTTTCTTTGCAAAGAAAGTGTCAGGAAATATTTCAAAATATGGTTCTATTCCTGGGTAGGCGAAATAGAGTGTAAGCTCTGAGGTTTATGTAGTGGCCATGCAAACAGATATAGAAACTAAACATTTTAAATGTGTGACTGTCTTTAACCCCTAACATGCCACAATATAACCAAGGGAAAACATTGTGATTAAAACAGTGTGGTACATAGCCTTCCCATTAACTCCTAAAATGCCATTTGCAAGGGAAACCTTTAAATATATACTGTAAGGAATGAAGCCTGCCCAGTAACCCTTTATATGTACAGCTAAACCAAGGGGAAAATGAAAGTAATACACAATGTGTATTACTGACTGTTAACCCATTTTTTTGAGCCATTAACTCCATGTAAAAAGAAAAAATTACATTTTTTATTTTAATATTATGGTCATGTTGGATATCTTTGGAAAGGCCAAGCTCTGCTCTTCCCAATGTCACCTTGATCGATCATGTGCGATGCACAGGCACTGAGATGCAGTGCTCCAAATGACCCCTGTGCCATCTGGCTGCAGAGAAGCAGGCAGCGCAGCCCCTCCCTACCTTATTGTGGGCACACTGATTCAGCAACTCCTATCACTGGGCCTGGCAGGGTGCAGCTGCTAGGGGTCAGGGTGAGGAGCAGTTGGGGGACAGGGGGAACTATTAGGGTTAGGAGGGAACAGAAAATGACTATGTCCCTCTGCCTATATTATACCTGTGGGGGGTGTCACGGAATGGACCTGAGCGCTCCTTCCAGCGAGCCGCGTGACTAAATACTCAGACAGTTTTAAAGATCATTTTTTCCTTTTATATTTCGGTTGTGCGTTTAAGTGTATGGACATTTTATTTCATGTCTAGATGTGGTTTTACTGGTGTGGTTTTTATTAGAGTGTGATGTATTAACATGTATCCTGTATTGTATGAGGGCATTTAAGTCTGGACATATCTGAGGGCATTCAAGTCTGGACATGTCTTTGTGTTGTGTGTATAAAAGGATCTGCCCAAACCTTTTAATAAATCAGTTTCTGTTTTGAAGTCATACAGCTTCGTCTGGTGAGTTCTTCCAGGGAATATCACATTGCACCTAGAAGGCACTCAGCGGCCTTTCACATCACGTCTATCCCAGGAAAAAGAGCCTCAAGTCAGCCCAGCAGCCACCTTCACACCAACAAGAGGTCGGTATATCAGGCTGCTCGAGACGCCGAGTGCCGAGCCACTCGGTAGTCGGGCCAGACGCCATCAAGGGGGTCAGATAGGAGCAGGACCGCAGTCGGACACTCCATCCCGTCACAGGGGGGAGCAGTGGGGGAAGCTGTCCCAGCCCATCAGCATGTACAGCCAGCAGAAAGTGCAGGGAGAAAGTGAGGTGGGGCAAATGACAGCATGTGGCCGAAACCCCTAGAGCTGCTGGACAGATGCTGTACAGAACTGCATGTCCAGGGCGTCGGCACAGGCATTTAAAATTCCTATAGCCGATTGCCAACAGTAAATGGGCTGAAAAAAGCCCAGGTGCCAGGTGCAAATTCTAGTTGCTATTACGACCTGTTGTTTGGGATTTGTCAAGCCCTGCATTAGATAAATGAATGAGTAATCCCAGAAGCTTCACGTGTGTGTGTGTAACATGTATGTTTGTTATTCCGTCTCCCCATTCTGCAGCTCTATAGAACTTGTCATCTGAAACATAAGCCAGGAAACTGGATAAAGTGAAAACACCTTCTCACACATTACTGCCCCTCTATATAATTTCGCTTATTCTGTTGGACTTTGTGTTAGGGTAGCACAAGTCAGGACAGGTCAGGAACAGTCCTTGTGCTAGGGAAGCATAGAACTGAGGCCAGGTCAGGAATAGGAATAGTCCTTGTGCTAGGACAGCACAGGACCAAGAATAAGGAAAGGACAATCTGTAGGGATCAGTAAGGGTCCAAAGAGCTCTCTGGATCACCAGCACTAGTGCCATGCCTGCTCCTGCATTGCAAGTTGATACGATTCTCCAGATACAGAGTACAGTTCTAGGGTAGAACGTCTTGTGGTGTCTGGGCATCCGTATCACAGTCGCGCAGTCATACTATCTAGATATGCGTTTGGTATTGTGCATGATTTCGTAGACATATGGAAATGTAGAAATGTGTTTTTGTTTTATTAATTAATTTTCTTTCTTTTACAGGACGAAAAGAGAAAAATTCAATAGATCAAGAGATTAATAACGTGCATATTTGTGTAATACAATTCCTTACCAAGGCTGATCTCTTCAGAAATATAATGATTTTGAAAAAGATTACTTTGGTCTCTCTTTCTCCAAAGTGGGGATATTGTGGTCTTACCAAGATTAGCTGCATTAACTTCCACTTACCCCTACCGCTCTGAGAAAGAGAGGAAGGGGGGTTGATGCTTTGTTTTATTTTTGTTAAGGTTTTAGAAAATTTTAAGTATTTGTGAATGTTGATAGAAGGCGATCAGTGTCTGGCTGTGAGTGATGAACATGACGGAAACCAGTGAATAGAAAGTGATGGAAGGTGATTGAAGGTGAATGGGGAGTGTTTAGTCAAGGAAGTTGTTTTTTGCTATGTTCGATTTTGGTTTCATCCTGCTTGTCTAGTTTCTTCCTTGTCTATTGTATGTCATTCTTAGAGAGATTTTGGCACATTATGGAAGTGCCTTTGTTGAACGTTACAAGTTTAAATACATGTTTTTCTTTACAGCCATAACGATATAAGTGTTAACCATGTAAGTTTTTAACGTTGCAAGTTTTAAACCCTGACAGGTGATTAAAAAATTTTCAAGGCTCTTTAATTTAGGTGAAAATTGCCCGAGTAACGCATGCCAACGCTCATTGCAGCTGATGCTGATCAAGCTAGATGGAAGACCATTAATTTGATACCAATATTGATATAGCTATTGAAATTGAAGGAAATTTACTCAAACACACATCATTACACATTGCAATGTTACGCTTCCTTTACCGGATACCAAGATCAATAACAGAGTTTACCAGACACCGGGCAATAAAACATTCTAACAAAAGGAGTTGTATTTCATCTTACATTAATATGGAAAAAAAGAAAAACACATAACTTTACATCTTTATATTCAGAAGAATCATCACTGTGCTGTTCTCAGAAGGATATTCTACGCCAGATACCTGAATGTTTGTTCTAAGTGATGAATACTTTGTATTCTAATATTTCGTATTGTATATTATTATGTGATCACAATTCTTATTTTTCAGGAGTAAGTAAATGCCCTGATATATTTATGATAGTGCAGGTCACATTCAATTAAAACTGGAGTTAGAGTATTTTCAATAATGTACTCTAGAAATCATAATGGTCTTTTAAATTCGCTGTCCAAAATAGTCTTATAACAATACATCCAGCATTAAATAGAATATAATATATTATTAACCAGGTGGTTAAACTAGTCCCATTACTGTGAATAAAATATAAATAATGTTTTAATACGTCTAATGGTGATCTCAGCGATAATGAATTAATAGCTTTAACTTAATGTTACACCTAAAATGACTAATTTCTTTATATAAACCAGGTGTAAAGGAATGAATTGCGGGAAGATTTCAGTTGGTTTTATTGAGAATTATTTGGTTGCTGATTATATTTACCATATATTTTGATGGAATTTTATTTTACTGGAAATGTTTTGCTTAATAGACCACTAAACAAGAACAGAAGATATTATATAGAATATAGAGATATTTTGTTACTAAATGGGTGTAGGATGCACGGTGGCTGGTCTTCGGGCTAGAGTTGCGCATATACTTTTTTATAATGAACTGAGACAGATGTAGTATGACCCTGTGGGTTATATGCAAAAGAGGCTGCATGAGGTCCATATCCTGAGGGAGGTTTGGGTTTTTATTTTTATTGGCCTTCTTGGGAAATTATTAGTGTATAGTATCTGTGTTTCCTTTTGCTACACTAACATGCTCGTCTCTGTTGCAGTTGTGTGGTTGTCTGCAAGATGAGTGAATCTGTTTACTTGTCCCCTCTCAGTCTGTCCCCAACTGTTTTCCTTTTCCTATGTTGGCATTTGCCATTGTTTTCATCATCATCATTTTTACCAAGAGCCTGACAGTCATCAAGTACCCGCTGACTGAGTCCTGAGTGGATTGTGGACAGATCACAGGTGAGGCACGGCCAGCATACAAAGACCACTACCTAGAGAGTTCCAGTGGGAGCTCAGGTCCTCTCGTTTCCATGACACACACGGTCACTATGATGATTATGAACTCACAATGTGATGTCACTGAGAGCCGATTGCCCGCCCAGTACAAATAAGGACTTACTGCCGGTTTGATGTCGATGCCACCTTCTCCTGACTGCTGAGTATCCACCCTCAAAGACTTCACTCTGAAACTCAAAATCGCCTACACTGGGAAACAACAATATTTTTCCTCTTTTCTTCAATAAGACTGTGTCCTCATTTTTGTTACGATAACTCCCTTAGATAAGGCTGAGAGGGTGAATTAGGAGAATGAGAATGCATCTGCTGTGAGGAGGTGTGTATGAAGTTTGTGGAGTGAATCTTAGTACAAGGAAACACAGATAAAGATCTGACTCATGACAATTAGTATCAATGCTTACTTTTTACTAAAATTAGATTACATAAATCATTCTTTTCTTGTTTAGTGGAATTTATTTGGGAATTAGAATTTAACCAGAACCCATGGACTAAGTGTCTGATGGATTTGACTACATTTTTTGGTCTGGGTTCACGGTTCGGTTCCTTGGGGATGAAAATCCTTAACATAGTACCAGGTATAATAATGCTTTTGCTTTTCCTAGTAATTATGTACAAGGTAATATGGTTACAGTGAAATGTTACTCCCTCCTGCGAACCCTGACCCATACTGCACCCCTGCTTGCTTTCTCCTATATAGTGCCACGCCTGACCAGATCCTGAGCCTGGAAGGGAAGTCGACGGTCCTTTGGACCCACAAATGATTTGTATGGGAAGACCCCGAGTGAACTATCCCATGGACACTATTCTCACCTTATATTTTGTATTTATTGGTTGTCACTTTTTTGTGACAAAAGAAGGGATTGTAAGGGATTTTATATCCAAAATCATAAGTAATTGAGCTCTTCAATTCATTGCTTGCTTCTCCCCCAATTGTCCTCAGGCCATGTGTCCCAACCCCCCCTTTTCCCTGTTAAATCCTGCTCTACTGTATGGGAGACCCCACCCGGCAATACCCTGAGGCAAATTCCTTATAACCTGTTTCTCTGTGACAATGTGTACACGTGGCAGTCTCTGATTGGTTATCACATCAGCTACTCCATTTTGTATGTAAGGCATATATACTCCTGACTGTTGATGAATACAATTTCAGTTTGAAGGACATGGCAAGTTGTGTCTGTGTCTCATTTTGCACAAGCGCGCGCTCATCAATGCCTGGGTACAGCAAATCCTGACAGGTAATGCAGATGGGGGACATGCAGAGAATGGAGATGGGAAAGGAGAGCCGTTCAGACCTAACAGCAGTTTTTTTCGAGGGTCTGTATGATGAGCTCCAAGACAAAGTAGCGGTCAGAGATCTTCCGGAGGATCTGGAGGATCTAATCACCTACTTATCCTTTATAGATGAACGTATTCGCCTGCGTAAGAATACCAAGGATAAAACTAAGAAACTACCTCCTAGGTTGCCTCCCCAGTTCCCTTTACCCGCACTCCCAGAGTCATCTACTCCTCCAGAGCCCATGCAGTTAGACAGCACTAAACGTCCTGAAGCTGAAAGGCAACCCCGCCGACGTGAGGGATTGTGCTTTTATTGTGATTGTCATTTCCAAGTGGCATTCTTAAGTGGACGTTCAGAGTTGATTCCTGGAGTTTTATCCAAGATCCCCTATGCCATCATGATCCCTAATTCCTGTGTCTCCTCTCTCCACAGGTAGGACATTATCACCCATCATCCACAGACACCCACATCTCAACTGATCCCCTGCATACTTTTGCTGGTAGGACATTATCACCCATCACCCATCATCCACAGACACCCACATCTCAACTGATCCCCTGCATACTTTTGCTGGTAGGACATTATCACCATCACCCATCATCCACAGACACCCACATCTCAACTGATCCCCTGCATACTTTTGCTGGTAGGACCCCCATCACCCAGTATTCGCAGGTGTGGCACTCTGTGTATTAAATCAGTATTAAACTCATTGCACCCCAAAAGAGTACTGTAAACAGGACTAAGTAGAAAGCATTTTGTTTTGTTATTATTGAAATTTACCAGAACATAGTTCTGTTGCTGCTGTTCTGACCTCCTACCAGCGGGTGTCACTGCTGTGTCCTCAGCCACAGAAACTGTACTTAATACCATGTGGTTGTCTCAGTGATTCAGTAATCCTGAAGTTACCACTGGATGCAGTTAAGAGAGAGTGTGCACAGTGCATCCAGAGTAAAAACAGAATCTTTTATCTGTTTCAGGTAGGCAGTATCTAAAGTCTAACAGTTAATGAGAAAGGTTATTAGAGATTTTATGTAAATAGGAGTTTGGTCAGACAGACCCCTGCAGACTGATTGCTGTGACAGGCCTGGTGTAATATGCATTGTAAACTGCAGTAGCTGTATTAATGTTTGTATAGTTGTTCTCTCCTTTAACATGGAGAATGTCATTTAACAGAATGAAGGAAGCATCAGTGTTTTATGCTGTTAAATCGGTCTGGTTACGGTTACACAGGTTGCTAAATGGATTCACTGCAGCCACGTGTTGTAATCAACATGGCTGAATTAGGAAAGCATGCTAGTATAGTAACAGAAGCCTTATGTACGAGTAACTCCAGTTCCCAGAATCAGTTTTAAGTAGGTTTTATTTCTGAGAAAATGTGCAGAATGTTATTACTTGTGTATGATATTTGTTCTGTGCAATCTCCAACAGAGATTGAAAGTGAAACCAGATTATATTTTGTTGCTAGGTAGATTTGTTTAATTCTAGATATGTTTGTACCAATTGTTATTTAAGATAGACTGTATAATAGATTAGGATTTTATGTTATATAGATTCAGTAATCCTGAAGTTACCACTGGATGCAGTTAAGAGAGAGTGTGCACAGTGCATCCAGAGTAAAAACAGAATCTTTTATCTGTTTCAGGTGAACTCATAAAATAAATGTGTTGTACCAGAACAAGCTCCGTCTCTTATTCTAAAGAGTGCAACACAGGCACCCACATTGTAACGTTACCTTGGTCTTTTTCTGTTTTTTTATTTATTTTTGTTTTTCTCCACCATTTGCTTTGCTAATTAGCATGTGAATCTCCTGCCCTATTGACACAGCCCATCCAGCTTCAGGTGTTGACTTTTTAACTGCCTGAACGCAATCAGTCCGCCCTATATAACAACTATAACAGGCTCCATTGAGCCAGGCTCCAGTGTCATTTCCAAGTGGCATTCTTAAGTGGACGTTCAGAGTTGATTCCTGGAGTTCAGTGGCATTCTTAAGTGGACGTTCAGAGTTGATTCCTGGAGTTCAGTGGCATTCTTAAGTGGACGTTCAGAGTTGATTCCTGGAGTTCAGTGGCATTCTTAAGTGGACGTTCAGAGTTGATTCCTGGAGTTCAGTGGCATTCTTAAGTGGACGTTCAGAGTTGATTCCTGGAGTTGCGGGACTGAAGGAAGGAACTGCAAAACTGCAAGGCCCACTTTTTACTCTGGTAAACTCACGTCTATATCATGCTTTCTCTCACGCTTCTGCTCTTTACTTCTACCTTTCTCCTTAAATGGAACTCCTGCCCCTCTACCACCGACCCCTACACTATCTGCATCTCTCCCTCCCTCCTCTCGTCCCACATGATGGCCTCGCATGAGCTCCTTTGTTTCCTCAGAACATGGTCTCCCTCTAACTCTCGTGCTGCCAATCACTCCCACTCCCACAATTCCCATTCCCACCTTCTCTTTCTCACCCTCCTGCTGTTCAAAATCCTTATCCTTACCTACAAAACCCTCACTAACTCAGCGCCCCACTACCTGTCCTCACTAATCACCAAATACACCCCAGCCCGCTCCCTAAGGTCAAACAGTGACCTGCGCCTAGCTTCTCCCCGCATCACCTCTTCCCATGATAGACTGCAGGACTTCACACGCGCAGCCCCCACTCTCTGGAACGCTCTCCCTCATACTGTCAGACTTTCCCCTAACTTCTCTTCCTTCAAACGCTCCCTTAAAACGTTCCTATTTAGGGAAGCCTACCACCCAACTCACTGACACAACCATCAATCACTCTCACCTTACAGTCCTCTCCTCCTGTTTCCAGCCCCAACCCTCCCAGATTGTGAGTTCCTACGGGAATAGGGCCCTCATCTCCTCCTGTACTGTTTGTCAAATGTTGTTCAATGTATTATAACCCTGTCTATACTGTGCTTATTGTACAGCGCTGCGGAATATGCTGGCGCTTTATAAATAAAGAATAATAATAATAATAATACTCTATTCAGGTGACATATCCCCTAACCCTGGCCCCACAACACATCCAATACTTCTCTCTCATCCTATCTCCATCGCACATAAATCACCTCCCTGCAAGCCCAGCAACCTCATTCCCATCATCCCTCAGCGCCTGTCCTCTTTCTCTTGCACCCTCTGGAACGCTCGCTCTGTGTGCAACAAACTCACAGCCGTCCATGACCTCTTCCTTTCAAACTCCTTCAACCTCCTAGCTTTAACTGAAACCTGGCTAACTCCCTCTGACACGGCCTCCGTTGCTGCTCTCTCACATGGCGGTCTACACTTGAGCCATACCCCCAGACCGGGTGAGAGAAATGGTGGCGGGGTCGGACTCCTGCTCTCTCCCACCTGCACCTACCAGCATCTCCCTCCACCCCCATCCCTCTCCTTCTCCTCCTTCGAGACACACTGCATCCGCCTGTTCTCTCCTCTGGCCCTCAGGGTGGCAGTCATCTACCGCCCACCGGACCAACCTCCCAGTTCTTTGACCACTTTGCTACCTGGCTTTCTCACTTCCTGTATTCTAATCTTCCATGCCTAATTCTCGGGGACTTCAACATTCCCATTGACGATCCTTCCGCTCCTGCTGCCTCCAAACTTCTTTCACTCACGTCCTCCCTTGGACTCACACAATCCTCCCTCCTCCCTACCCACCGCGATGGTCACGTTATTGACCTGGTCTTTTCCAACCTCTGCTCCATTTCTGAGTTCAAATGTCGCCCTTTCCCCATCTCTGACCACCACCTTCTCTCTTTCAACCTATCTGGACTTCCTAAACACCCTGCTCCCCCACCCCGCACACACACTCGCAGAAATCTACATGCTGTGGACCCCCATCAATTCTCCAACCTACTTCACCACCTCCCTCATACCTCATCCTTCACCTGCCCTGATGCTGCCACTAATCACTACAACACTACGCTTATCTCTGCTCTAGACACTCTTGCTCCTCTTCGACTCTGTAAGGCCCCACGCCGCCAGCTTCAGCCCTGGCACACTCTCCAGACTCGCTACCTGCAAAGATGCTCCCGCACCGCAGAGCGTGCCTGGAGGAAATCCCGCTCTGAAGCTGATTTTGTTCACTTCAAGTTTATTCTCCGGTCATACACCTCTGCCCTCCACTTGGCCAAACAATCCTTCTTCTCATCTCTTATATCTACGCTGTCCTCCAACCCTAAACGGCTCTGGTCCACCTTCAACACCCTCCTCTACCCACCTGCACCTCCCCCCTCAGCTGCCTTCAGCGCTCAAGACCTGGCAGACTACTTCCTCAGTAAAACTCTAACTATCAGAAGCAACATCCCAACACAAGATAGTTATCTGACACCTCCACTCCCACAGGTCCCCTCTGCCACCCTCTGCCGCTTCCTCCCAGCCACTGAGGAGGAAGTCAATTCCTTATTGTCCTCCTCACATCTCGCCACGTGCCCGCTCGACCCCATTCCCTCACATCTAATTCCTCCCCTCTCCTCCTCCCTCACCCCTGCTCTCACACACATATTCAACCTATCTCTCTCCACTGGCTCCTTTCCATCCGCCTTCAAACACGCGCTAGTTACCCCTTTACTAAAGAAACCATCCCTAGACCCCAACTCTCCATCCATCTACCGCCCTGTATCCCTGCTTCCCTTCACATCAAATCTCTTAGAAAAACTAGTCTTCAACCGCCTCTCCCTCTTCCTGTCCTCCAATTCCCTACTTGACCCCCTGCAATCTGGCTTCCGTCCCCTACACTCAACTGAAACTGCCCTCACCAAAGTCACCAACGACCTCCTAACTGCTAAAAAACACGGCCACTATTCTATTCTCATCCTGCTTGACCTCTCGGCTGCTTTTGACACTGTTGACCACCCCCTCCTTCTACAGACCCTCAACTCTCTGGGTCTCGATGACACTGCACTTGCTTGGGTTGACTCCTATTTATCCAACAGGTCCTTCTGTGTGTCCTTTGCTGGTAACTCCTCCTCTTCATTGCCTCTATCTGTTGGTGTACCTCAAGGCTCTGTCCTTGGTCCTCTGCTCTTTTCCATCTACACCTCCTCCCTGGGCAAAATCATCAACACCTTTGGCTTTAATTACCACCTCTACGCTGATGACACTCAGATATACCTCTCTACCCCTGATCTCTCTCCCCCTGTCCTCTCAAAAGTCAGTGACTGTTTATCTGGCATCTCCTCCTGGATGGCCTCCCACCACCTAAAGATCAACATGTCGAAGACTGAGCTCCTACTTATTCCTCCCTCCAATGCCTCCCCACCTCCTGACTTCTCTATCACGGTGGAGGGTATCACCATCTCCCCATCAAACCAAGTTCGCTGTCTTGGAGTTACACTTGACTCTGCTCTTTCCTTCATCCCCCACATCCAGTCTCTTTCCTCCTCCTGCCGATACCAACTGCGTAATATTTCCAGAATTCGGCCATTTCTTACCGCTGTCACCACAAAACAACTCATACACGCCCTGGTAATCTCCCGACTCGACTATTGCAATAATCTCTTATCTGGCCTCCCTCTGTCCCACCTCTCCCCCCTACAATCCATCCTGAACGCCTCCGCCAGGCTAATTCACCTCACCCGCCGCTCTGTCTCTGCCGCTCCCCTCTGCGAGTCCCTTCACTGGCTCCCCATCCACTGCAGAATTAAGTTCAAAATCCTTATCCTTACCTACAAAACCCTCACTAACTCAGCGCCCTTACTACCTGTCCTCACTAATCACCAAATACACCCCAGCCTGCTCCATAAGGTCAAACAGTGACCTGCGCCTAGCTTCTCTCCGCATCACCTCTTCCCATGATAGACTGCAGGATTTCTCACGCGCAGCCCCCACTCTCTGGAACGCTCTCCCTCATACTGTCAGACTTTCCCTTAACTTCTCTTCCTTCAAACGCTCCCTTAAAACATTCCTATTTAGGGAAGCCTACCACCCAACTCACTGACACAACCATCAATCACTCTCACCTTACAGTCCTCTCCTCCTGTTTCCAACCCCAACCCTCCTAGATTGTGAGTTCCTACGGGAATAGGGCCCTCATCTCCTCCTGTACTGTTTGTCAAATGTTGTTCAATGTATTGTAACCCTGTCTATACTGTGCTTATTGTACAGCGCTGCGGAATATGCTGGTGCTTTATAAATAAAGAATAATAATAGTAATAATAACCCACGAAAATTTATGCAGGGTCTAAGATCTCCCTCTTTGCTCTTAGAACACCAGTGTCTAAAAAAGAGGGAGATTTACGCCCATGTATCGATTATAGGGGGCCTAACAAGATCACCATTAAGAACATGTACCCTATCCCTCTCATATCAGAACTGTTCGGCAGGTTAAGGGGGTCAGCAGTATACACAAAACTTGATTTAAGAGGAGCTTACAACCTGATACGTATAAAAGAGGGGCATGAGTGGAGAACAGCATTTAACACCAGGAGTGGGCATTATGAATACTTGGTCATGCCTTTCGGTCTTTGTAATGCTCCAGCGGTATTCCAGGATTTTATTAATGATGTGCTCAGAGATTTCTTACAAACCTTTGTTATAGTATACCTAGACGATATATTGATTTAATCTCCCGATCTGAAAACCCACCATGCACATGTCAGACAGGTATTAGCAAAATTACTGGACAATGGTCTTTATTGCAAACTAGAGAAGTGTTTATTCGACATTACCCTCCTTGCTGGAGAAGAGGAACGTCGGATAAAACCTCTCTCCAAATTCTCCTTTATGTACCCTTCCATAATTTGGTTCTCCTTTATGGAAAGAGGATATACTTTGCCTCGAGGAAGCATGGTACCAGGATGAATATCTATGGCACAATCATATGGTCTATGTGGAGGCAGTTTCTCTGCCTCTCTTTTATCAAATACAGCCCTGAGGTTGGCATATTGGTCAGGAACCTCTGTAGACAATGGAGGAGCTGTGGGTGTGTTCAAGGCACCGACATGCTGAATGGGTATTAAACAAGTCCCAAAACAAGCAGGACTCCAAGACAGTATCTCTCCCTTAGCCCAATCAATAACAGGATTATGTTCCACCAACCAAGGGAAACCAAGTACAACAGGATTGGAAGGTGAATGGATAACTTGAAATATGATTTCTTCTTTATGCAAGAGACCAGTGGTAAGAATCACTGTAACCGTATTGTGAGTAATCCTAGGGCAGGATAACGGTCTGCCGTCTATGGCTTCGACGGCTAAGGGTGTCTCTCTTACAACCAGAGGTAGAGAAATGGAAGAAGCGTAGTTAACATTGATAAAGTTGCCAGCATCCCCAGAATCCAAAAAAGCGGTAGTATGTGTGGTCTTGGTCTCCCAAGCCAAGGATACTGGTAACATAAGTTTAGTGTCTTTGACAGGAGACATGCACGTCACACCCAAGGCCTGTCTCCTCAGCTGCCTTAGGTGCAGTAGTTTTCCGGCTTATCATGCATTTTAGGATGAGTAGGACATTGAAATTGTACATGTCCCCCCAAACCACAATACAGGCACAATCCCTCACGAAAACGCCTTGTTCTCTCTTCCTCTGTAAGCCTAGTACGGCCTAGTTGCATAGGCTCAGAGGGAGGAGATAACTCTCTTGGTGGTGTCTGAAAGACAGGGGCCAACCTAGGTAACGGTCTCTTGGGTTTCTCTCTTGGAGTCCTTCTGTCCCTTATCTGATTATCCAGATCTATACAAAAATCAATGAGTTCACACAATACCTCAGGTAGTTTACGTGGAGCCAATTCATGCATCAATGACTCTGATAACCCCTCCATAAAAGCCAGAACCAGTGTCTCATTTGTCCAGTTCACATCAGAGATCAAGGTTTTAAATTCTATGGCATAATCAGACACAGTCCTGTTCCCTTGACATATGCGGAACAAGGATTTGCCAGCTACCGTGGCATTTCTGGTAAGATTAAATGTACGTTGTAACTCGGCTATGAATTCTTTATAATCCCATATGATAGGCTTCTCTGCCTCCCATAAAGGAGTCGCCCATGTCAATGCTCTGCCAGACAGATGATTAATAATGAACCCCACTTTGGAAATGTCAGAAAAAAACATCTGTGGATTTAATTTAACCCTTTCGCTGCTGAGGCTTTTCACACCTCTGTGCTGTGCTAATTTTTACCGGTTTTGCTCATCATGTTTAAACGTGTTTTGAAAGCTTATTTTAGTATATGACCCAGACATATTATATATTGTTATTTCCGTCAGACTCAGTAGATTCATAATATGTCATTATTATATGTATACGTCATGACCTGTCTGTATATTATAACAAAAAATGCAATAAAATATGTATTTTCAATAATTTACAATGTGTAAAGTGGTTTTTTTCACATTTTAACATGCTATCAATTGCGGTTATATTTTGTATGGGGTGCGCTTGTTAAAAAAATTAGAGATGGGGTCTCGTTACATTTTTTTTTGGGGAAAATTACACGATTTTTAACAAACGCACCGCATTCAAAAATCGTTAGTGCAGCATCATTGTTCACATTATAATTGAAATGGGAACAATATTGCTACACTAACCAACCAAAAAAAAGAAAACAAAATGTTTTGTGTTTTTTTTATAATTTGTTTTTTATTTTTTTTTTATTATTATTTTTCATTTTTTTTTTTTTTACAAAAACTTTCACAGTCATGTTTGGTATCGTTGGAACGGCCATGCTCTGGCCGATCCAACAGTACCAAACTTTAACCCCTAGCTGCCACGGATCGGGAGATAGGGGATTCCAATGAATCCCCTATCTCCACCGTTGGTGGCAGCTAGGGGTTAACTCCAGGACTGGCGTCATCGTGCTATGCACAATGACGCCAGTCCTCAGGGGGAGTTCCCGGAGGCTTGGCCGACATCCAAGATGTCGGCCAGCTCCGGGAAAGGATCACGAACCGGCGCTTTTCAGCGCTGATTCATGATCCGGCACCCCAGGGGTTAATGCCAGGTACCATTTGGAAGGGCAGGCTGTGCCCTTCCAAATGGTGCCTGGGTTAACCCCCGCAACGCCGCCGTTCGGGAGGGAGAGAGGTCTGAAGGACCTCCCCCCTCCCTTTCAGGCTCCTCCTCCGCACATGCGGGGGGGCGCCTGAATTAGGTGTCATCGCATCGCCGCGATGACACCTAATGTCCCCGCCGGTCTCCCGAGTGTCAGCCCGCACCGGGGGGGAGCAGCAATCCGCCGGAATCCGGCGGATTGCTGCCTCCTGTGCTCGGACGCGCTGAGCGCGTCCGTAGCACAGGAGAACCACTTGGCTGGACGCGTCCATAGCAGCCAGGTGGTTAAAATGAATATCCACAAGGACCAAAAATCCCCGGCACTCTGAGGGAGTACCGTCAAACCTCATAGGAGCGGTCATGTGTTCCTGGGATGTCTGAACGACAGGGGACACAGGTATATCAAGCGGGGGTGCAACCCCAGCTGGTTCCAGGTGAGCAGTACGAGTCAGGATAGTTTGTAAGGCAATAGCAAACTGATCCATCCTATGATCCTGCTCATCCTGTCTGGATACAAAGTTAGCCAAGTGCTGTGTTAAGTCTGCGGGATCCATATTGGCCAGATCATAATGTCACGGTTCCCAGATCCCACCACACAGTACTTAACGCCCAACACTCCACAGAGCCCAGAAGCTACCAACAGAGTAGCCGTGAAAGATCTCTAACTGTCTGGTCCTTAGAATTGGCCAGGTAAACTAGCTAGACAGAAAGGGTTAACAACACGGGCAGTAGTCAGCCGAGCCAGAATCAGGAATACAGAGTTCAGAATGGTCAAATGGAATAGCCGGGTCGATATCAGAGCAGTGGCGTAGTACAAGAAAATGGTCTAGGGCAACAGAAGGCAGAATAGTCAGAAACAAGCAGAGGTCAATAACGGGTTAATTCAATATAGCAGTCAGGTACAAGGAGCTCAGGTATGGATAACCACGATCTGGCAACTGCTGAGAATACACTGAGGGTTTTTAAAGACATTCACCAGACCACGCCCCCCCACTCAAGCCACGCCTCATGCAACCACCTCCCTGCCTGTCTCCATTTAAACCGGGCATTGGTCAGCGAGCAGCATCAGACATGCTGCCCTCAAGCACACAGGTAGGGCTGGAAGCTCCCAACGTTACAAGGGCTAACTGAATTGCCTCTAGGCTCTGAAGGTTTCGAGACCAACAGATTAGCTAGGACATGCTCAGAAACATGATACGTGGGATGACAGTCCATGAAGTATTCAAGGTGCAGGGCAGTCTAAAGAAATGCAGAAACAGTATGGACTGGTTTGTAATTGCAGATAGTAGATACCTGGCTAATACCAGAAGGTACTGACTTGCATATAAGGTTGTTCTCACGAGTATATTCAGAGATGTGATTAGAAATAACAAATGGCAGAAATAAACAATCTTTCTTAATCGCGGTTTTCACATGAACATTACCATGAGCTGTACGTTGGGTAATGGTACCTCGAAAGGTCACAAGCGATACCCCAAGACGAGATGGGACAGAACCCAGACAGCGAGCAATAAACCCAGCGGCAAGCATAGGGTTAAATTGCCAACGCTCACAGACAGCTATATACAAATGTGCAGATAGAGTGGTCAAAGTACAAGCCGGGTCAATTAACAGGAGCAGGAATCGCATACAGAAATGGGTCGGTAACAGGATATCAATGCAGGAATAAACTTAGCGCTGCTGGAATCAAACTCCACGTCAGGACGACGAGGCAACTCCTCTCGCCCTGTTTTAAACCTGGTGGCTCCTGGTGACCACACCAGGCCCCACCCCCTCAGATGCCAATCTGCCATCAGGAAGTGCTGGCAACCGACCAGCCAGCGGCACACCACCATGCCCAGTCCCCCAGGGGGCACAACAGGGGCTGAGGATGTAACAGCAACCAGCAGCAGGGACCTGGTAGAATGTCGCAACAGCATTCTGCCAGTCGCCCCAGGCCTTCACATGCCGGCAAGCTAGCTCAGTGCTGGCTTTTGGTAACGGGTAGGTATTGGGGGCATCTACACAAGTACCAAGTACTTGTGCAAATGCTGGGATCGGCACTGATACTGATACTAGTATCTGTATCGGTGCATCTCTACTAACGCTGTCCAGGAGTGACTTTGACCAGTTGCATAAACCTGATCTCTGCTAAAAATGCCATCTAGTATGGCATGTCATCGATTGGAGGGTTCTGTGTGAAAACAGACCCAGGACGCAAAAAAGTGAGACAGGTGTCATTTGCTTGTCTTACTCAGAGTTCTGTGCTGCATATGGGGAATGTAGCACAGGAGCTCTGTGATGCAGTTCTTTGAATTACTGTGATGTGCAAATGACCTCTGTAATAATAAACTTATACATATATATATATATATATATACATATACACACATTACAGAACTCAGATACAGACATGGGGTGGTGGGCAGAATGCTCTAATGGCATTCTACCAGGCTCCTGTGGCTGACTGCGTTCCATCGAGCGACTGCCGGCAAAGGTTTAGAGCTGCCGCTTAGTGGGAACCTCCAGTCGTGATGTCGCGGGATCTTGCACAGTTTGAGATCTTGCAAAATCTGAGGTCTCGCGAGATTGCAGCTGGGGGTTCCCACCGAGCTTCTGCTCTAAACCTTTGCCAGCGGCCGCTCATTGGAACGCGACCAGTAGCAGGGGCCTGGTAGAATGTCGCTACAGCATTCTGCCAGCCGTCCCAGGCCTTTGAATGCCGGCAAGCTAGCTCAGTGCTGACTTTCAGTTTCGGGGGCGGTACTGATACTAGTATCTGTATCAGTGTATTCCTACTAGCAATAGAATTCATATAATCATAAACATATTTAATTGTCTTATTTTGAATAATTCTTAGAATTTTAAGAACATTATGTATGTAGAATAGTAATTGTTGGACTACTGACTGATCTAGAAACTGAATGGAATACTTTATATAGGTTTGTTTATAAATATTTATACATACTTACCTTAAAAAACCCAAACAACACTTATGCAACTGAAAAAGAAAAAGAAATCACTGATGCCTTTAGTTATCTGTGCTAATTAATGTCAAAGTAAATGATTTATCCAGGAGCTGCTTTGATTGTATCATTTTAGAGATGTGAAGTTAGCAACCTGTGCTCTAAACAAGTGCTGTATTCAAAGCTATGAATGTTTGTACTTAACAATTACTTAATGTGACATGTACATTTGGCCCATTAGCAGCGCAGTTCACCTAATGCAGGGTGGACCAATTATTACTAAAGACCATGTCTAGTCGATCCTTTCGTTTTTTTGGACACTGTTACAAGTTCCACTTAGGAGTATTACAGAGGAATCCATCACGTCCAAAATGAAGATCAAAATGAGTTTTGCTGTCAGAAGAGAGGTATTGTCTCTGCAGGCAATAGACAACACATCAGGATTTGTCTTCAAGAATGGAGCTGACAAAGAGCCAGTCTCTATTGGCCGTCAATTAATTTTAGCGCAAATGTCAACCTTGTTTTGTACATCAACTACACGCCTAAGCACTGAAATCCTGGTCTGGACATGTTAACCATTTTCCTCTGGACAGGAAATAATGTTGATACTGTTTAAATGTCTACTTAACATTGGGAAATGTCATGGATATTAAAATCATTTGGTGATCAGCTAAAATGCATATACTGCTGACACATCTAGCGTCCAAATTGATAATAGCTTTCAATCCAAGTACATATGCAGTGTTCTTTTACATACTTTGGCAATTACAAATGGTTTGAAAAAATATGCTTAATCAGTATCTTCAATATGGAAAAATGATCTATGAAATTCTAATGGGCCATGTGACATTTTTATTATCAAAACTAATGTGGCAAATTAAAACTCTTAAGTGTAAACCAATAAATCTATAGCCACAAGCAAAATGATGTATGACTAAGAATAGGAAATAATAATAAAAAATCAAACGTGTTACTTGATGGGATGCATCATGTTTTAGCTATAGATATACCATTAATTTACTGTTTATAATGCTCTACTCGTGCTCAAGATATTGAAAGTAATATCTAAAATTTATAATGATAGAGACACATAATTTATAGTTATACATAATTTAGAGCATTTTGTGTGTTGAGTCTTTTTTCTGTCATTTTCTGTCATTGTTTTTAATCTTGAAAAAATTATTAGTTGGATCAATAATTCTAAAGTTCCATCCGAGAAAGAAATTTTTTACTTATATAGCTAAATATTTAGGATTTATATTTTTATTATAAAAGGGTAATTTGTAATAAAGTGTAAGTCCATATTTAGTAAAATATGCATAATGTTTGCAATCATATGGAATGTAAGTGTTAAAAAGAACTGTATGATTTTGTATACAGTATAATATACAAAATAATGCATATTTTTATTTAAGAAGAAGAATTTAACAATATTTTCTGTACCATTATTATCTCTGGAATATCTTCAAAGGCAAATTGAGGTTAACACATAATGTGGGTGGTGGATGCTGAAGTCAATGATGTTTTGTGTTTAAATTATAATTACTGTCAAAATGTAAAGGGTCCGTGAACATGTCCCAACGGAAATGGCAGAATGACACTATATCTAAGACATCTTGCTAATAGGACTGAGAGCAATTACTGTATGGTATATGGTCACAGAAGTTAACCCTCACATTCTCTCCCACAGATGAAGACCGCAAGTGTTTAAACAAACACTTGTTTCAGCTTTTACAGAAACAGAATAAACAACATCTTCATATTTACAAGGTGGTTGTTGTCTATAATATTCAAGGGACAGGTTACATGGCTTCATCGAAGAAATTATTATGCAGATAGTCTGGATATAGCAAAGCAGTTATGTAAATACTGCGTATACAAGATTTTATAGTTTTCTCATATTATTTATAAAAAACGAACAACATAAAGCATTATTCCTCCGTTCCCTAACATGACAAGGAATAAGGGACATATCACGTATATTGTTTGTCTAGGATATAGAAATGGATGATGCAAAACTAATTCCAGAAGTTAGAGTTTACCATGTCCATATTTTAAGGTTAAATTACAATTATGTTTATTCTACTGTCCTCAGTCTACAGCAAAATGTTTCTGATAATGGATGGAATTTGATGCATTCTTATATTTCGTGTTATTACTCAAATCTACCAAATGGTAGAGGCAAGCAGGAGAAAAATAAACATCGTACTTTGTCTAGGCTTCTAACCCCTACAAATAAATTCTATATTAAATAATATTCTGTATCTTTATATTTTAAGTGGTCTATACAGGGTTATTCAAAGAGCTCCGAATTGTGGCCGAAAGGTAACTGAATGCAGAAATTCAGCGTCCGGTTACCTTTCCTAGCCTTTCGACTATCCAGAGAGCAGGCAGTTTGCCAAATGCTGGCGAATAGCCTCCACATACGGTGCCTGTTCGTTGCTTGTTCGAGGGCAGTGAAATCGCCTTAGAGAAGCAATTCTTCGTCTATTCAGAGAACAAAAACCAGCAGTGAAAAGTTGCCGAATTGCCCTGCTGTTCGGTGGTTTAATTCGACAGGTTTATTCAGGCGAATCCCATAGGCTTCAATGTTAAAAATATTCCTGATTTAATTCAATATCTAATAAACTGTTGATTAAAATTTTCTGCAGTAAAAAGTCTTAAGTTTTAGATTTTTTAGGATATTTTAGGCATTTAAATCATGTGTTTTTTTTCTGTAACAGCCCTTTTTATTATCATTCATTGGATCTTATATGGAAATTTCAGACATTTTCGCTCAGTAGTTTCTTTGTAAACAGCGTTTCACTTTTCAAACATTCAAGCGTACTGTGTTTTTTTTTTCACTCCATTCGTCTGCGGTGTCAGGTTTTTCCAGCAGCTGTTCTGCTCTCTGATCGGCTCCTGCTCGGGTTTCTCCGGCGTGTTCGGCAGGGTTAATCCAGATGTTTTGGTGAGCATTCGTCGGGTTTTGCAGTGAGTGTTCGGTGGGTTTGCGTCGGCTTTTCCCTGCACTACGACAGCCCTGTGGTGCTTGCTGAATACACCGCAGGGTCGCCGAAATGGGATTGCCGAATCGCACCGAATTGAAGAGAATGAAAAGTCACCGAACGTGCTCCCCATCTACTGACTCCCCATGCTCCCCATCTACAGCTCCCCATCTACTGACGGACACTTAAGGCACATCAACCAGATTTAATGTTTATTGTCAGATGGAATGTTTTAGAATATTTCTGGATTATTAAGACTACTAAAAGAATCTATTCACTCTCGAAAAGTAATTTAAGGGGTTATTCAGAGAGCGACATTTTGGCGCTCTCTCGTTCCCCGCACTTAGGAGAATCAAATTCCCCGACCCTGTGGTGAATTCTGCCATCATCGCTGGGTCCCCGAAGTTCAGGGAATGGAAAATCCACCAATAACTTGCCAGAAATCCACCGAAAATCCACCAAAAATCCCCCAAAAATTTGCCAGAAATCCACCGAAAACCCTGACGATAAGCCGCTGATATGATCCGAAAAATCTGATCAATCTGAAACACCGCAGAAAACCTACTGAACATACCCGACGATCCACTGCAAACCTGCCGAAGGCGTTGGAAAAAAGCCAATGATCCGCCGAACACAGCGCCGTCAAGCCACTGGAAAAAGGCCGACAGGCTAACGCATGGGGTAAAAAAAACCCCTAAAACTTAAGAATTGAAAGTTTCAAATTTTTAACGCCGTTTTCAAAAAAAGCTACTGTACAAAAATGTCTGGAATTAACATATAAGGAAAAAAGGCACGACGCCATAATAAAAAGGTCTGTTACAGAAAAAAATCACTATTTAGAAAATAGTTGGAAAAATATTTTGCTTAAAAATCCTGAAAAATATCTAAATAATACAAAAAAATAAAATAAAGAGACCTTTTGCTGCAAATTAAAAGAATAAACAGTTTGCTAGATGTTGTATAAAAACATTATTTATTATTAATAACATTATTATTTTTTAGAGTGCCCTCCAAGAGGGAATATATGCTACATATTTGCCATAAACGGTGTATGGGGGTCTGAGTAGTGCCCTGGGGGACAGGAAACAAGGACAAAAAGTAAAAACAAAACGTTTTTAAAGGGACAGTGAGTTTTCCATGAAATAAGGGTTAAAAATAAAAACCAAAAATTCCTTCAAATATCATGCCTAGGAGGTCCCCATAACCTGCCCGTGAAGTGGCGGATTTCTAGGATGTATAGAAACACTTAAAAACAAAAAAAATGACGTTTCATATGACGGTAAATGCTTTTCCTTTAATGTATCCATAAACAACTGCTTGGGGCGGCAGCCTGTATGAAAAGACATTTAAGGCTAGGGTCAGACTGAGGCAGTGCGAACGCGCGTGCAGGCGCACTTAATCACGGCCGTGCTAGCAGCAAATGACGGGCAATGATGGCCAATATACGAAGTACGGTCGCACAAAAGTCCGGCTGCGCAACGCAAGTGGCAAACGAACGCATTTTGTCGAGAACGTAAAACCGCTAGTACGGTTGTACAGAGTGCGCTGCGTCCGCTAGCGGCGTGTGTGCGTGATTTGGAGATGTCAGACACTGCTAATGTCCGGCCAACATAACGTCCAGATGCAAAAGTGTTTTATTGATGATCCGTACAAAATCACGGACGCAAATGCGCATCGTATGACCGCTATCGCGTACTCCGTGAAAAAATGCGTCCATTCGTTCGAATGCACTTTTTCACAGACAACGTGAAAATGTGTTCGTCTGACCCTAGCCTTAGGACGCGCAGAAAAAGTTTAGTGATTTTTTGGGCTAAATTATTGTGAAACTTATGCAGGCTTTGGATGAAAGTAACAAAAGGGGGTTTAAAATTGGGCTTTTAGCGTCGGCAACAGTGCGGTCACACTGTAACCCCTCTGAGGATATGAATCTGATACAGGCGTCAGTGGCAGTGCACCCAGATATTGTGCCTTTAGTGCCAGGCATGCAAGTACTATCATACAGTAACCCCTCTGTGGTATTGTGGAAGAATGCAGGGGTGGACCATGCGGTCCTATATTAACCCCTTCGCTGCTATGGACGCGCTCAGCGCGTCCACCCACAGGTAACGTTCCTTGCGGTGGACACGCTGAGCGCGTCCTGCCCTTCCTAACGGTACCTGGAATTAACCCGATGGGGGCTGGATCACGAATCGGCGCCGAAAAGCGCCGGTTCGTGATCCTTTCCCGGAGCTGGCCGACATCTTGGATGTCGGCCAAGCTTCCGGGAATGCCCCCTGAGGACTGGCGTCATCGTGCATAGCACGATGCTGCCAGTCTTGGAGTTAATCCCTAACTGCCACCAATGGTGGAGATAGGGGGTTCCAATGAACCCCCTATCTCCCGATCGTGGCAGTTAGGGGTTAATGTTTGATATTGTTGGATCAGCCAGAGCATGGCCGTTCCAACAATACCAAACAGGAGTATGAAAAAAGTTTTTAAAAAAATTAAAAATAAAAATAAAAAAATATATATATTTTAAAAAAAAATTATACAAAAAAATAAACAAGCTTTTTTTTTCTTTTTTTTGGTTCGTTAATGCAGCAATATTGTTCCCATTTCAATTATAATGTGAACAATGATGCTGCACTAACGATTTTTGTATGCGGTGCGTTTGTTAAAAATCGCGTAATTTTCCACAAAAAAAATGTAACGAGACCCCATCTCTAATTTTTTTAACAAGCGCACCCCATACAAAATATAACTGCAATTGCTCGCATCTTAAAATGTGAAAAAAAAACACTTTACATGTTGTAAATTATTGAAAATTCATATTTTATTGCATTTTTTGTTATAATATACAGACAGGTCATGACGTATACATATAATAATGACATATTATGAATCTGCCGAGTCTAACGGAAAGAACGATATATAATATGTCTGGGTCATATACTAAAATAAGCCTTCAAACCGAGTTTAAACATGATGAGCAAAATCGGTAAAAATGAGCTCAGCACAGATGCGGGAAAAGCCTCAGCAGTGAAAGGGTTAAAAAGATATGAATCTGGCAATGGGCGTCAGTGCACCCAGATATTGTGCCTTTAATGCCAGGCCAGCAAGTATCATCATACAGTAACCCCTCTGTGTTATTGTGGAAGAGTGCAGGGGTAGACCTTGCGTTCCTATATTAAAAAGATATGCATCTGGTTAAGGCGTCAGTGCACCCAGATATTCTGCCTTTGGTGCAAGACTGCCAGGCCAGCAAGTATCATCATACAGTAACCCCTCTGTGGTATGGTGGAAGAGTGCAGGGGTGGACCATGTGGTCCTATAATGAAAAGTTTTTGATCTGGTAATGGGCGTCAGTGCACCCAGATATTGTGCCTTTAATGCCAGGCCAGCAGGTATCATCATACAGTAACCCCTCTGTGGTATTGTGGAAGAGTGCAGGGGTGGACCATGTGGTCCTATATTGAAAAGTTTTTGATCTGGTAATGGGCATCAGTGCACCCAGATATTGTGCCTTTAATGCCAGGCCAGCAAGTATCATCATACAGTAACCCCTCTGTGTTATTGTGGAAGAGTGCAGGGGTGGACCTTGCATTCCTATATTAAAAAGATATGCATCTGGTTAAGGCGTCAGTGCACCCAGATATTCTGCCTTTGGTGCAAGACTGCCAGGCCAGCAAATATCATCATACAGTAACCCCTCTGTGGTATTGTAGAAGAATGCAGGGGTGGACTTTGCGGTCCTATATTAAAAAGTTTTTGATCTGGTAATGGGCATCAGTGCACCCAGATATTGTGCCTTTAATGCCAGGGCAGCAAGTATCATCATACAGTAACCCCTCTGTGGTATGGTGGAAGAGTGCAGGGGTGGACCATGTGGTCCTATATTGAAAAGTTTTTGAACTGGTAATGGGCGTCAGTGCACCCAGATATTGTGCCTTTAATGCCAGGCCAGCAAGTATCATCATACAGTAACCCCTCTGTGGTATTGTGGAAGAATGCAGGGGTGGACCTTGCGTTCCTATATTGAAAAGTTTTTGATCTGGTAATGGGCGTCAGTGCACCCAGATATTGTGCCTTTAATGCCAGGCCAGCAAGTATCATCATACAGTAACCCCTCTGTGTTATTGTGGAAGAGTGCAGGGGTGAACCTTGCGGTCCTATATTAAAAAGATATGCATCTGGTTAAGGCGTCAGTGCACCCAGATATTCTGCCTTTGGTGCAAGACTGCCAGGCCAGCAAATATCATCATACAGTAAGGCTGGGGTCACTGGTGTATTTTGGCCTAGGCCAACAAGGCCCAGGCCTAGGGCGGCACTTTCCAGGGGGCGGCGGCCCGCTGGGTGGCCCCACCCCTAAAAAAAAAAAAAAAAAAAAAAAAAAAATTTTTTTTTTTTTTTTACTTTTGCAAACTATTTTACCAGGAAGGAAACATTGAGATGTCACTAATTTTCAAGTATGTCCTGGGTAGGCAAGGCCTAGGCTTTCACTTTCCAGGGGGCAACAAAAAACCTCACCACTAATTGGGTTACTCACAGAGCACCGAAATGACGCCAACATTTTGGTGTTCTGTAGTTCCCTGCACTTCAGGGAATAAAATTTCCCAACCCTGCAGTGAATTCACCATTCACCGCAGGGTCCCCAAAGTGCATGGAGTCGGCCGCTGTATGCTGCCACCGCAAACCTATGGCCTGCTGTTTTCAAAAGAACTACTGAACGAAAATGTCTGGAATTTACATATAAGAGCCTATGATTTATATAAAAAGTTCTGTTACAGAAAAAGGAGAACCGCTAATAAAAAAAAAGGGGGGAATTTAGCCCAAAAAATTCTGAAAAATCACTAAAAGGTACAAAAAAATCAATAAATCAATAAATAAATAAAGACTTTTTACTGCAGATTAAAATAATAAATGGTTTATTAGATATTGCATAAAAAAACGGGAATATTTTTAACATTGAAACCTATGGGGTTCGCCTGAATAAACCTGCTGATTGAAACCACCGAACATCAGGGCATTTCACTGACATTTCTCTGCTGTTTGGTGTTCTCTGAATAGATTAACCATTACTTCTCTATGTGGATTTGCACTGCCTTCAAACAGCACCGTACTTGCTGGCAGTTCGCCAAACTTGTGTGTGAGCATATCACCAGAGCAGTGGTGTACTTAGAGGAGTGGTGGAGGGTGGGCCGCCCCAGGTACCAGTGATTATTGGGGTGTCATTAGGGGTACTAGGAGGTGCCACTGTCACTGTGTGTCAGCTTTGAGCTGTGTTCTCAAACAACGAGCAGCGGAGCATGGCATTTGCATACGGAATAAAATCGAATAGAATAAAAATCCCCCTCTCCTCCCTCCATAGCTTCCCCTGCCCCGCAGCAGCTCTAGGAGAGGGGAGGGGGATGTGATTTGTGTCCAGAGAGAGATGACAAAATGGCAGGTAAAGGGGGGGGGGTTTCAGCAGAATATGAAGCCCTGTCTGCTTACTGCTGTTTAAAGTGGACCTTTCCTTAACCAGCACTGCAGTGATAGAAATTTGTCATCGAGCTGCCTGGCTCCTGGTGAGGCTGCTTGCGTGCAGGTCACACTCGGTCCGGCCAGTCAGGTGGTACTGAGTCTCAGTACCACCTGACTGGCTGAACCACGTGACACGCATGCACGCAGCTGCTCGCCCTTTCGTTAACATGGACTGTCACTCTATTCTGGACTGAACACCCACTGGGAAGGAAATCAAAGCCACGGTGCACCCTCTGGCAGTGGCACCCTACTGCTGACAAGATGGCTCCACGCACAGGCACAGCCGTGATCCTAACGTGGCCTGGAGGGACCTCCTGCTGAGTCTGTACACAGTCCCTGCTGACTCTGCACACAGCCCTACCGCGGACAGAGGCCGGTAAATGTAGAATAAATAATTGCTGTGTGCTCATACACACTCGGTTTGCTGGGAGTTTTATTGCAGTGGATTCTGATGCACTCATACACACCACACATTGCATTGCTGGGAGTTTTATTGCAGTGGATTCTGATGCACTCATACACACCGCACATTGCATTGCTGGGAGTTTTATTGCTGTGGATTCTGATACGCTGACACACACCACACATTGCATTGCTGGGAGTTATATTGCAGTGGATTCTGTGATACACACTGCATATTACTGTGAGTTTTATTGCCCTGGAGCTCTGGGATACGCTCATACACACTGCACATTACTGTGAGTTTTATTGCTGTGCAGTTCTGTGATATGCTCATACACACTGCACATTTCTGTGGGTTTTATTGCTTTGCAGCTCTGATATGCTCATACACAGTGCCCATTTCTGTGGGTTTTATTGCTATGCAGCTCTGTAATACGCTCATATGCAGTGCACGTTTCTGTGGATTTTATTGTTCCACCAATTAGAGCGGCTGTGATCCCGTTTACTTGACATGCGTGGCTGTTCTTTGTAAAAATACTTGAATTTAAACATTTCATAATTTTCTTTATCTCAATAGATACATTTGAAATGGAATACAAAATATACAAATAGGCACTTGGTATCCACTTTTAATATAAAGAGAGGAAAAGGCGGAGCTTAAAGAGGAAGGGTGGGGATTAACTAGGAAGAGGTGTGCCCTTGACAGGAAGGGGTGCGTCAAATTTAAATTAGGGGGTGCACGAGTTTAGTCAGGCCTAGGGCAGCACAAAACCTAAATACACCACTGGCTGGGGTCAGACGAATGCAGTGTTACCGTCCGTGTTGCCCGCACATAAGTACGTCCGTGATAGCATACAATTGTGTTAAATGGAGCCCCACACACGAAGTACGTCCGCACAGAAGTGCGGGGGCTGACGGACGCTGCAAACGGACGCAGGCTAGGCAGAAACGTAATAATGCTGGAACGGACGTGCAGAGTGCGCCACGTCCACAACGTCCGCATAGCTTTGTGTGTGAGTGATGCATCAAGGTCAGACGGACTGCATTTATACGTCCAGCATTTTTGACGGACAGAATGTTCTTTCATTGTAATTTATTTTCCCTGCTACATCAGTCAAAAAATACGTCAGTGAAAAACAGGGACTGTGTGGCCACTACCTTGTCGTCAGTCAGTAAGTACGTCCGTACTGCACGGACGCACAGTCCGTAGAAGTGCGCTCATCTGACCTAGCCTAACCCTCTGTGGTATTGTGGAAGAGTGCAGCGGTGGACCATGTGGTCTATATTGAAAGGTTTTTGATCTGGTAATGGGCGTCAGTGCACCCAGATATTGTGCTTTAATGCCAGGCAGCAGGTATCATCATACAGTCACCCCTCTGTGTTATTGTGAAGAGTGCAGGGGTGAACCTTGCGGTCCTATATTAAAAAGATATGCATCTGGTTAAGGCGTCAGTGCACCCAGATATTCTGCCTTTGGTGCAAGACTGCCAGGGCAGCAAGTATCATCATACAGTAACCCCTCTGTGGTATGGTGGAAGAGTGCAGGGGTGGACCATGTGGTCCTATATTGAAAGTTTTTGATCTGGTAATGGGCGTCAGTGCACCAGATATTGTGCCTTTAATGCCAGGCCAGCAAGTATCATCATACAGTAACCCCTCTGTTGTATTGTGGAAGAGTGCAGGGTTGGACCCTGCGGTTCAAAAAAATAAAATGATATAAATCTGGCACAGGCGTCAGTGCAGCCAAATATTGTGCCTTTCATGGCAGCAAGTGCCTTCACACTGTAACCCTTTTGTGGTATTGTGGAAGAGTTCAGTGCTGGAGGTTTTGTGAATGCAGAAGAGGACATCCCCGATCTATTCCATTACTTCAGCATCAGGGGATTGATAGCTGCTGATCCAGGACTGATTCATTTTATAATTGTCAGCCGTCTACAGAGTCGGTGGACAGACGCACTCTTTTGTCTGTGAAAAACCTCCGAGCGACTGACGTCCTTCGGAAAGGTATCCAGGTCTGCCCTTGCCCCTAGGTAGTCCTGCACCATATGTTGAAGACGCTGGCAATGGGTGCCTACATTTGACGTCCTTGGGCATCGTGGACTAAAAAATTAAAAAAAGCATCAGTCAAGCGGTCCTGGCCTTCACTGCTATTCTCTGATCACCCGCAGCCTCAGAAGCACGTGTGTCAGCACTTGGTAATCTACAGTGCCTGGAAAGGTGTTACACAAGTGTCGCTTTAGAGCGTCTCAAGTTTTTTCATCCGGTGCTCCCTCTGTGCGGGCAGGATGAGCTCTGCAACTTTCCCTGTATCGTGATCAAGAGGGTTGCAACCAGTAATGATCCCTCTCCTTGATAGCACGAATCCTGGGGTCCTTTAGCAGGCTTTGCATCATTAGGGAGCCCATGCAGCGTAGGTGGAGGTGGCATTAGCTTCCAAGTCTTCCTGGTCATGAGGATGACCGTATCGTGCACTTCCTCCTCCAGCCACGCACTAGCCCTTCTGTTTCTGGGCACACAAAACCTCCTTGAGGAATCCCCACCTTCATTGCCCCACCACTTAAATAGTCCTCCTCCTCCTCATCCTCCTCCTGTCTGATCTGAGTAGGACCCGCTGGAATGCTGTCTGCGGAAAGACTGGGGCCTTGAGAGCTACGGAAGGCCTCCTCTTCTCCCGCTGCTCTGTCTCTAGAGCCACATCTATAATTCCCGCAGAGTGTGCTCCAGCAGAACACTAAAGGAATTGTGTCACTGATGCATGCACTGTCCCTGCTCACCATCCTCGTTGCCTCCTCAAATGGTGACAGTACAGTGCTTGCATCCTTGATCATCAGCCACTGCGGGGGGGGGGGAAAAACCAAGTTGACCTGAACCTGTTCTTGTGCCATACTCACACAGGTACTCGTTGATGGCCCTCTGCTGCTTGTGCAGACGCTGCAGCATTGCTAATGTCGAGTTCCACCTGGTGGGCATGTCACAGATCAGACGGTTTGTGGGAAGGTGGAATTCTCTTTGATTTTTTGCCAGGCGAACACTTGCTGGGAATGACCATCTGAAGTGGCTGCAGACTTTTCTTTCCTGGATGAGAAGCTCTGGCAGCCCTGGGTACTTGGTTAGGAAACGCTATACCACCAGATTTAGGACATGTGCTAGGCATGGTACATGCGTCAATTTACCCTTGCGAAGGGCAGAGAGAAGGTTGCTGCCATTATCGCAGATGATCATTCCCAGCTCAAGCTGGCGTGGTGTTAACCATCTCTGCACCTGCCCCTGCAGAGCTGACAAAATTTCTGACCCGGTGTGGCTCCTGTCCCCTAAACAAACCAGCTCAAGCACAGTATGGCATCTTTTTTGCTTGAGCCATTGCGTAGACCCTGTCAGGCGTCGGTTTAACTGCCACTTCGCCAGAGACAGAGAAGGAGGAGGAGGAGGAAGAGGTGGTGATGGTGGAGCAGACAGACCTCATACAAGCAGGAGGCGTGGTGGATGAACAAGCTCCAGCATAGAGCCCCGTCTTGGATCCCTCCCAGCTGCAATCAGAGTTACCCAGTGTGCCATGAAGGAAATGTAACAACCCTGTCCATGCTTGCTGGACCACGTGTCTAAAGTCACATGCACTTTGCTGTTGACTGCCTTTCCCAATGACTGGATAACATTGTCTTCCACGTGCTGGTATAGTGCTGGAATGGCCTTGCGTGAAAAGTAATGGCGTTTTGGAACCTGCCACTGTGGTACAGCACATTCAGCAAATTCACAGAAGGGAACAGAGTCCACCAGCTGGAAAGGCAGCAGCTGCAATGCGAGTAGTTTTGCTAAGCTGGCATTTAGACGCTGTGCTTGGGGAAGGTTGGGACTATATTTTTTCTGATGCTGCAGCAGCTGGGGCAATGTAATCTGACTGCGTAAATCTTCAGCTACTGGGATGATGTCACATTGTGAGGAAGGACCTGCTGGTACATCGAGTACTGTAGCATCATCCCTGTCGGTGGAGGTTGTAGGCAATGACATGGAAGGACATACAGTGTGGGTAGAGACAGGTGAGGAGAAGGAGGACCTACGCAAAGTTTTGCACCAACGGGATGTGTGGCACTTGTTCATATGTCGCCTCAAGCACGTGGTACCCAAGTGTCCGGTGTTTATCCCACACTTCAGCCTCATCTGACATAGATTACAAATAGCAACGATGGGGTCTGCTGCACATTTTTTAAAGAACTCCCAGACAGCAGTGTTCCTGCATGTGTTCTTTGAGACAACAGCGCTCTGCACCGGAGCAGCTCTGACATGTGATGCCTTGGACTGGCTAGTGCTACGGTTGGTCACAGAGGATGTTGTGCCTCATGTTTGCTGTGCCTTCTCCTCCTCCTTCCCTCCTCCTCACTTGATTCCTCAGTTCGATCTGGCACCCAGGTGGAGTCAGTGACCTCATCATCAATGTCATCTTCACCCCCTATCTCCTCATCACTGGAGCCAACTTGGCAGTATGCTGCAGCAGCTGCTGGCAACATGAGTGCCAGTTATTTGTGTGTCATCACTGGCACCCTTTCCTCTAGGTTGATTATACTCCCTTGCTCAACCTCAGAGATTGAATCAGAGCACTGTACTTGCTGCGCATCCTCAAGCAGCATGTCACTCTCATTGTAGTCAAACAATTCAGCTGACTCCTCCATGTTTGGTAGCGAGGCTACGGCAGGAGTAGCTTTGGACATGGAGGCTGCATTAGATGCTTTGGCAGCTGAGGTGGACTGTAAAGCATTACAAGCCTGGCTGGCAGAGGACTCGGAGAATGAGGATGGCCTGGATAGCCAATCCACCAAGTCCTCTGTATGTTGCTGCTGCTTAAGACGGCCAGCACCAGTTAGAAAGGACAAGCGTGCCCCTGCAGAGGATGCACCACGTCCACCATGACCAGAGACACAGCCTCCCGACACAGGAGCTGCTTGCCCTCTTATCTGTGTCTGGGAGCGTCTGCCTGTCCTATTTGTTCTTTCAGACATGGTGAGTGATTTATAGATTAATATATACAGAACTCTGATTCATCTCTGGTATAAAGATTTAAAGAACTCTGGTATAACTCAGTGAGACACTGATAGTTGGCAGCCAGTGACGAGACACAGATCACCTCAATTCACAAATGTTTTAAAGAAATTAGTGAGCGCCAAAATACAGCGTGGTACTGGATGTGTGACGAGACACAGAAGATCACCTTAATTCACAAATGTTTTAAATAAATTAGTGAGCCCCAAAATACAGCGTTGTACTGGTTGTGTGACGAGACTCAAATCACCTTAATTCACAAGTGTTTTAAAGAAATGAGTGAGCCCCAAAATACTGCGTGGTACTGGATGTGTGACGAGACACAGATCACCTTAATTCACAAATGTTTTAAACAAATTAGTGAGCCCCAAAATACAGCGTGGTACTGGATGTGTGACGAGACACAGATCACCTTAATTCAGAAATGTTTTAAAGAAACTAGTGAGCCTCAAAATACAGCGTGGTACTGGTTGTGTGACGAGACACAGATCACCTTAATTCACAAGTGTTTTTGTTTTAAAGAAATTAGTGAGCCCCAAAATACTGCGTGGTACTGGTTGTGTGACAAGACACAGATCACCTTAATTCACAAATGTTTTAAAGAAATTAGTGAGCCCCAAAAAGATTTGCTGGCACAGTCACAAGACCCAGAAGATCACCTCAAGTCACAAATGTTTTAAAGAAAGTTGTAAACCCCAAAAAACTTGATGGCACAGTGACAAGACACACATCACATAAATTCCCTGATATTTGGCAGAAATGAGACCCAAAAAGATTTGCTGGCACAGTCACAAGACCCAGAAGATCACCTCAATTCACAAATGTTTTAAAGAAAGTTGTAAACCCCCCAAAAAATTGCTGGCACAGTGAGAAGACACACATCACCTAAATTCCCTGATATTTGGTAGAAATGAGACCCAAAAAGACTTGCTGGCACAGTGACAAGACCCAGAAAATCACCTCAATTCACAAATGTTTTAAAGAAAGTTGTAAACCTCAAAAAAACTTGCTGGCACAGTGACAAGAAACACATCACCGAAATTCCCTGATATTTGGTAGAAATGAGACTCAAAAAGACGTGCTGGCACAGTGACAAGACCCAGAAAATCACCTCAATTCACAAATGTTTTAAAGAAAGTTGTAAACCCCAAAAAAACTTGCTGGCACAGTGACAAGACACACATCACCTAAATTCCCTGATATTTGGTAGAAATGAGACCCCCCAGACCCCCCCAGTATCGTGGCAGAACGGCAGTAACAAGACACAACTATCTCCTTTGAAATCTCCTCTGAAATGCGTGCAGAAGCGCTGCGTGGAAACGTTATATAGTGTGCTGCGGGACTTAGCTCTGTGAGCCCATGATTGGCCAAAATTTGCCCAATCAGGACTCTGAGCGGTGATTGGCATAGTGTTGAACCAGTCTTGCAGCAGACCTGTGGTCAGGTGCAAGGCTGTAGCCAATTACGAGCTTCAGGCCAGTGGGAAAATGCATTGTGGTCCATTGTGGTCGAACATGTGGCGAACACCCGGAAATGTTCGGTGTTCGCGATCCACTCGAACAGGCTAAGTTCGGGTCGAACCCTGAACCGTCCGAACCCGAACAGCTCATCCCTAGTCAGGATGTGAGCAGTGCCCCCCCCCCTCCCATGAATGGGGGAAAATGCTGGGTGAAGTGGATGATTTTTCTCCACCTCACCCTGCATCACCAACAGGTGGGATTTTGAATTTGCAAGCTGCTGATCACTAGATTGGTCACTAATGAGAGCAGCACGCAGATAGAGTGCTGACATCACCTTCAATGAGACCAACCGCGATGGTGAGAGGTCTCAGAGAGGCAGCAATGGATGTGTGCACAGCTCTGATAAACTGCTCTCTACAGGAGCTATGGGAAAGAGCACAAGTCTGTAGTGGTGCAAAATTTGCGGTCTCTCTGCTATGCAAGTTGCATAGGAGATCAAATTGTGTTAGACAGCTGCATGGACTCCTGGGTTCTGGAGTACATGAACTGAAGAGGAGGAGCAGCAAACGGCATGGGAGAAAAGGTGAGTAAGTTCACCTTAAATACAGAAAATTAATAAAAATAATAGGGCAGAGACTGTCAGCAGCATCCACAAAATTATTTCAGTGCAAAAAGTGCAAAATTAAATTAAAAAATCAACAAACTTTACTGCTGCATTACGACAGTCAGGGAGAGGGCAGAATAAAGGGAGAGCTCTGGGGCTTCTCATTACTATGCAGGAATAGGATTCAGGTAGTAATTCTTGAAAGTCCCTCTTCAGCACAGATACAAGGTGTTACTGTAATTTCATACATATTATGCCCTTATACAGATATTATTTTTATATTATATTGGTATTTCTTAGAAGCAGCTGTAGCGCTGCTTTAAAAACTGTATTCTGGTGCATTGAATTATTGCTGCCACCAGAGGGAGACAGAGTGGAGACATTGTGGAATATGTTGGACAGAGCGGACTCCATCTCCCATCACCCTTTGCGTGAGGACAGAAAGTGGGTGGTACAAAGAGGAGGATATACTGGGGAGCCTCGTGTTTGGTGCGCAGAGACACGTGTTTTTCCCGTGTGACGCATCTTGTAAATTCATTTAACACGCTTTTATATTCTATGAAACTTTATCCTTTAGTAAAGTATATAAAACTAGAAAATCCACAACAGTGGATTCCTAGTGCGGTGAGACTATCCCGTGGTTTATTCAGCGGCTCCTTCGGGGGTGAGCGCTACACATGGGGGCTTGTCCGGGATCTCAGTCTCTTAGATACCACAATTAAAAGGTTAATAAGGATACAGACACTGCTGCCAAATGGTGTGAGGAGCACATTAGCCATATAGGGTTAAGTGTAGCTATGGACATTCCCGCAGACCCTTGGGCCGAAGACCAGATTCGCCGGGCCGTGGCCGTGCTGACACCAGATCATCGGGGGTTAATTCTGGATATTAAAGCGAACCCAGTGACTTCTCACACATATGTTCTTTTTGAGTGGAGAAAGGGTGTCCCAGAGTGTTTTCTGGGCGCGAGTGTAAAGCTGACCGACGATTTGGAAGTTCAACTGATTCAGCCAAGTGTGCCACATGGCGATCCCGCAAACATTCCCACGCCTAGGGATGAGCCGAACACCCCCGAGTTTGGTTCGCATTCAAACTCGAACTTTTCAAAAGTTCGAATTCGAACTCAAACTCGAACTCAATACAAGTCAATGAGACTCAAAATTAAATTTTTAGAGTGCCCTCCAAGAGGGCATATCTGCTAGATATTTGCCATAAAAGGTGTATGGGGGTCCGGGTAGTGCCCTGGGGGACAGGAAACAAGGACAAAAAGTTTTAAAAAAAAACGTTTTTAATGGGACAGTGAGTTTTCCATGAGACAAGGGTTAAAAATAAAAACAAAAAATTCCTTCAAATGTCGTGCCTAGGAGGGTCCCCATAACCTGCCCGTGAAGTGGCGGATTTCTAGGATGTATAGAAACATTTAAAAACAAAAAATTTACGGTTCAAATGACGGTAAACGGTTTTCCTTTAATCTATTCATAAACAACTGCTTGGGGCGGCAGCCTGTATGAAAAGACATTTTAGGACGCACAGAAAAGGTTTAGTGATTTTTTTGGCTAAATTATGGTGAAACTTATGCAGGCTTTGGATGAAAGTAACAATAGGTGCTTTAAAATTGGTCCTTTAGCGTCGGCAACAGTGCCGTCACACAGTAACCCCTCTGAGGATATGAATCTGGTACAGGCGTCAGAGCAGTGCACCAAAATATTGTGCCTTTGGTGCCAGGCCAGCAAGTGCATTCATACAGTAACCCCTCTGTAGTATTGTGGAAGAGTGCGGGGGTGGACCATGCAGTCCTATATTAACCACTTCAATGCGGTGGACGCGCTCAGCACGTCCAACCGCATTGGTACTTCGCTGCGGTGGACGCGCTGAGCGCGTCCTCCCTTTGCAGTCCGCGATCAGCCGGTATTCGTAATCATCGATGTCAGCCCAACCTCCGGGACCCCGGCGGGCACGATAGGCGTCATCGCGCATGCGCGATGACGTCTATTTCAGGCACCCCCCGCCATTGCAGGGAAGGTGCCCAAAGGGGAGGGGTGAGGTCCTTCGGACCTCTCCCCCTCCCCATCTGTGCGGGCCAGCGATTAAAGGCAGCCACCGCCTGGAAGGGCACAGCCTGCCCTTCCAAGCGGCGGCTGTCTTCAACCCCTAGGGGGCTGGATCGCGATATGGCGCCAACATGCGCCATATCGCGGTCCCCTCCCGGAGCTGGGATATCCCCCTAATGACTGGCGTCATCGCGCAGAGCGCGATGGCGCCAGTTTTTAAATTAACCCCTTGCTGCCACCTATAGTGGAGATAGGGGGTTCCAATGAACCCCCTATCTCCTGATCCGTGACAGCTAGGGGTTAATGTTTACTATCATTGGAACGGCCAGAGTGTGGCCTTTCCAATGATATCAAACATGACCATGTAAAAAGTAAAAAAAATAAAAATTAAACAAAAAAAAAAAGGTTTTTTTTTTTTGATTTATTAGTGCAACAATATTGTTCCCATTTCAATTATAATGTGAACAATGATGCTGCAGTAACGATTTTTTCTATGGGGGGGCGTTTGCTAAAAAACACGGAATTTTCCCCAAAAAAAGTAACGATTCCTCATTTCTAATTTTTTTAACAAGCACACCCCATAGAAAATATAACCGCAAACGATCGCATTTTAAACTGTGAAAAAAAACACTTTACACATTGTAAATTATTGAAAATTCTAATTTTATTGCATTTTTTGTTATAATATACATACATGACATAACGTAAACATATAATAATGACATATTATGAATCTGCACAGTCTGCCGGAAAGAACGATATATAATATGTCTGGGTCATATATTAAAATAAGGATTCAAAACGCGTTTAAACATGATGAGCGAAACCGGTAATAATGAGCTCAGCACAGAGGTGGGAAAAGGATCAGCAGCGAAAGGGTTAAAAAGATATGAATCTGTTAAAGGCGTCAGTGCACCCAGATATTGTGCTTTTGGTGCCAGGCCAGCAAGTGCCATCGTACAGTAACCCCTCTGTGGTTTTGTGGAAGAGTGCAGGGGTGGACCATGCGGTCCTATATTAAAAAGATATGAATCTGGTAAAGAAGTCAGTGCACCCAGATATTGTGCTTTTGGTGCCAGGCCAGCAAGTGCCATCATACAGTAACCCCTCTGTGGTATTGTGGAAGAGTACAAGGTTGGACCATGCGGTCCTATATTAAAAAGAAATGAATCTGGTAAAGGCGTCAGTGCACCCAGATATTGTGCTTTTGGTGCCAGGCCAGCAAGTGCATTCATACAGTAACCTCTCTGTAGTATTGTAGAAGACTGCAAGGGTGGACCATGTGGTCCTATATTAAAAAGATATGAATCTGGTAAAGGTGTCAGTGCAGCCAAATATTGTGCCTTTCATGGCAGCAAGTGCCTTCACACCGTAACCCTTTTGTGGTATTGTAGAAGAGTGCAGGGTTGGACCCTGCGGTTCAAAAAATGTAAATGATATAAATGTGGCACAGGTGTCAGTGCAGCCAAATCTTGTGTCTTTCATGGCAGAAAATGCCTTCACACCGTAACCCTTTTGTGGTATTGTGGAAGAGTTCAGTGCTGGAGGTTTTGTGAATGACATCCCCAATCTATTCCGTTACGTCAGCATCAGGGGATTGATAGGTGCTGATCCAGGACTGATTCATTTTTATAAATGTCAGCCGGTCTACAAAGTCGGTGGACAGACGCACTGCACTCTTTTGTCTGTGACAAAACCTCCAGCGGCACTAAACGTCCTTTCAGAAAGCACGCTGGGTGAAGGGCAACCTAGTAGCTACCTAGCATATTGGCTAAGTTCTGGCCAGTGATCCATTCTCAACACCCAGTAAGCCAGTGGATCATCTGCTGAAAAGGTATCCAGGTCTGCCCTTGCCCCTAGGTAGTCCTGCACCATATGGTGAAGACACTGGCAATGGGTGCCTACATTTGACGTCCCTGGGCGTAGTGGACTAAAAAAATTTAAAAAGGCATGAGTCAAGCGGCCCCGAACTTCACCACTATTCCTCTGATCATCCGCAGCCTCAGAAGCACCTGTGTCATCACTTGGTAACCTACCAGTGGCTGGAAAGGTGTTACACAAGCGTCGCTTTAGAGCGTCTTCAAGTTTTTTCATCCTGTGCTCCCTCTGTGTGGGCAAAATGAGCTCTGCAACTTTACCCTTGTATCGTGGATGAAGAAGGGTTGCCAACCAGTAATGATCCCTCTCCTTGACAGCACAAATCCTGGGGTCCTTTAGCAGGCTTTGAATAATAAGGGAGCCCATGCAGCATAGGTTGGAGGTGGCATTAGCTTCTGAGTCTTCCTGCTCAATGAGGAGGATGACCCCATTGTGCACTTCCTCCTCCCAGCCACGTACTGGTCCTTGTGTTTCTGGGCACACAAAACCCTCCCTTCAGGAATCCCAACCTTCAATGCCCCCACTACTCAAATATTCCTCCTCCTCATCCTCCTCCTGTCTGATCTGAGGAGGATCCGCTGGAACATTAAAGGAATTGTGCCACTGATGCATGCACTGTCCCTACTCACCATCCTCATTGTCTCCTCAAATGGTGACAGTACAGTGCATGCATCCTTGATCATCAGCCACTGCGGGGGGAAAAAAACAAGTTGACATGAGCCTGTCCTTGTGCCATACTTACACAGGTACTCGTTGATGGCCCTCTGCTGCTTGTGCAGACACTGCAGCATTGCTAATGTCGAGTTTCACCTGGTGGGCATGTCACAGATCAGACGTTTTGTGGGAAGGTGGAATTCTCTTTGAATTTCTGCCAGGTGAACGCTTGCTGGGAATGATGTCTGAAGTGGCTGCAGACTTTTCTGGCCTGGTGGAGAAGCTCTGCCAGCCCTGGGTACCTGGTTAGGAAACGCTGTACCACCAGATTTAGGACGTGTGCTAGGCATGGTACATGTGTCAACTTACCCTGGCGTAGGGCGGAGAGAAGGTTGCTGCCATTATCACAGATGACCATTCCCAGCTGAAGCTGGCGTGATGTTAACCATCTCTGCACCTGCCCCTGCAGAGCTGACAGAATTTCTGGCCTGGTGTGGCTCCTGTCCCCTAAATAAACCATCTCAAGCACAGTATGGCATCTTTTTGCTTGAGCCATTGCATAGCCCCTGTCAGGCGTCGGTTTAACTGCCACTTCGCCAGAGACACAGAAGAAGGAGGAGGAGGAGGAAGAGGGAGAGGTGGTGGTGGAGCAGACAGACCTCATACATGCAGCTTTCTGGAGGCATGGTGGATGAACAAGCTCCAGCACAGAGCCCTGTCTTGGATCCCTCCCAGCTGCAATCAGAGTTACCCAGTGTGCCGTGAAGGAAATGTAATGGCCCTATCCATGCTTGCTGGACCACGTGTCTAAAGTCACATGCACCTTGATGCTGACTGCCTTTCCCAATGACTCTATAACATTGTCTTCCATGTGCTGGTATAGTGCTGGAATGGCCTTCCGTGAAAAGTAATGGTGTTTTGGAACATGCCACTGTGGTACAGCACATTCAGCAAATTCACGGAAGGGAGCAGAGTCCACCAGCTGGAAAGGCAGCAGCTGCAATGCGAGTAATTTTGCTAAGCAGGCATTTAGACGCTGTGCTTGCTGATGGTTGGGACTATATTTTTTCTGATGCTGCAGCAGCTGGGGCAATGTAATCTGACTGCGTAAATCTTCAGCTGATGGGATGCTGTCACATTGTGAGGAAGGACCTGGTACATCCATTGCTGTTGCATCATCCCTGTCAGTGGAGGTTGTAGCAGGCAATGACATGGCAGGACATACAGTGGGGGAAGAGACAGATGAGGAGGAGGAGGACCTACGCAAAGTTTTGCGCCAACGGGATGCATGGCAGGTGGTCATATGTCGCCTCAAGCACGTGGTACTCAAGCGTCCGGTGTCTTTCCCACGCTTGAGCCTCATCTGACAAAGATTACAAATAGCAACGGTGGGGTCTGCTGCACATTTCTTAAAGAACTCCAGAGTTCCTGGATGTGTGCTTTGAGACAACAGTGCTCTGCACCTGTGCAGCTCTGACATCTAATGCCTTGGACTGGCTAGTGCTACGGTTGGTGATAGAGGATGTTGTGCCTCGTGTTTGTTGTGCCTCCTCCTCACTTGATTCCTCAGTTCGATCTGGCACCCAGGTGGAGTCAGTGATCTCATCATCATTGTCATCATCACCCCCTATCTCCTCGTCACTGGAGCCAACTTGGCAGTATGCTGCAGCTGCTGGGGCAACATGAGTGCCAGTTATTTGTGTGTCATCACTGGCACCCCCTTCCTCTAATTTGATTATACTCCCTTGCTCAACCTCAGAGATTGAATCAGAGCACTGTACTTGCTGCGTATCCTCAAGCAGCATGTCACTGTCATTGTAGTCAAACAATTCAGCTGACTCCTCCGTGTGTGATAGTGAGGCTATGGCAGGAGTAGCTGTGGACATGGAGGCTGCATTACATGCTTTGGCAGCTGAGGTGGACTGTAAAGCACTACAAGCCTGGCTGGCAGAGGACTCGGAGGATGAGGATGGCCAGGTTAGCCAATCCACAAAATCCTCTGTATGTTGCTGCTGCTTAAGACTGCCAGCACCAGTCAGAAAGGACATGCGTGCCCCTGCAGAGGATGCACCACGTCCACCATGACCAGAGGCACAGCCTCCCGACACAGAGGCTGCTTGCCCTCTTATCTGTGTCTGGGAGCGTCTGCCTGTCCATTTTGGTCTTTCTGACATGGTGAGTGATATATAGATTAAATATATACAGAACTCTGATTCAACTCTGGTATAAAGATTTCCAGAACTCTGGTATAACTCAGTGAGACACCCTGATAGCTGGCAGCCAGTGACAAGACACAGATTACAATTCACAGAAATCTGCTAGAAGTATGTGGGACCCCCTGATAGCTGGCAGTGAGAAGACGCAGATTACAAATCTCAGAAACCTCCTATAAATCAGTGCGACCCCCTGATGGGTGGCACTGACAAGACACAGATTAGAACAATTCCCAGTTATTTTGGAGAAATTACTGACCCCCCAAAATTCTGCGTGGCAGTGACAAGACACAGATTACCTCAATTTCCAGATATTTTGGAGAAATTACTGACCCCCCAAAATTGTTGCTGGTGGCAGTGACAAGACAAAGATTACCTCAATTCACAAATATTTTGTAGAAATTACTGACCCCCAAAATACTGTGTGGCAGTGACAAGACACAGATCACCTCAATTCACAAATAGTTTGTAGAAATTACTGACCCCAAAATACTGCGTGGCACTGGCAGTGACAAGACACAGATCACCTCAATTCCCAAATATTTTGTAGAAATTACTGACCCCCAAAATACTGGGTGGCAGTGACAAGACACAGATCACCTCAATTCCCAAATATTTTGTAGAAATTACTGACCCCCAAAATCCTACGTGGCACTGGCAGTGACAAGACACAGATCACCTCAATTCCCAAATATTTTGTAGAAATTACTGAAGCCCAAAATACTGCGTGGCACTGGCAGTGACAAGACACAGATTACCTCAATTTCCAGATATTTTGGAGAAATTACTGACCCCCAAAATTGTTGCTGGTGGCAGTGACAAGACAAAGATTACCTCAATTCCCAAATATTTTGTAGAAATTACTGACCCCCAAAATACTGCTTGGCAGTGACAAGACACAGATCACCTCAATTCACAAATAGTTTGTAGAAATTACTGACCCCAAAATACTGCATGGCAGTGACAAGACACAGATCACCTCAATTCCCAAATATTTTGTAGAAATTACTGACCCCCAAAATCCTACGTGGCACTGGCAGTGACAAGACACAGATCACCTCAATTCCCAAATATTTTGTAGAAATTACTGAAGCCCAAAATATTGCGTGGCACAGGCAGTGACAAGACACAGATCACCTCAATTCACAAATATTTTGTAGAAATTACTGACCCCCAAAATACTGGGTGGCAGTGACAAGACACAGATCACCTCAATTCCCAAATATTTTGTAGAAATTACTGACCCCCAAAATCCTGCGTGGCACTGGCAGTGACAAGACACAGATCACCTCAATTCCCAAATATTTTGTAGAAATTACTGACCCCCAAAATACTGCGTGGCACTGGCAGTGACAAGACACAGATCAACTCAATTCACAAATATTTTGTAGAAATTACTGACCCCCAAAATACTGCGTGGCAGTGACAAGACACAGATCACCTCAATTCCCAAATATTTTGTAGAAATTACTGACCCCCAAAATACTGCGTGGCACTGGCAGTGACAAGACACAGATCACCTCAATTCCCAAATATTTTGTAGCAATTACTGACCCCCAAAATACTGCGTGGCAGTGACAAGACACAGATCACCTCAATTCCCAAATATTTTGTAGAAATTACTGACCCCCAAAATACTGCGTGGCACTGGCAGTGACAAGACACAGATCACCTCAATTCCCAAATATTTTGTAGCAATTACTGACCCCCAAAATACTGCGTGGCAGTGAGAACACACAGATTAGAACAATTCCCAGATATTTTGTAGAAATGAGACCCCCCAGTAGCTGGTGGCAGACTGGCAGTGAGAACACACACTAACACAACAACAATCTCCTCTCAAATCTCCTCTCAAATGCGTGCTGAAGCGTTGTGTGAAACCTTATATAGTGTGCTGCGGGACATAGCTCTGTGAGCCCATGATTGGGCAAAATTTGCCCAATCACGACTCTGAGCCATGATTGGCATAGTCTTGAACTTGTCTTGCACCTGACCTGTGGTCAGGTGCAAGGCTGTAGCCAATTACAAGCTTCAGGCCAGTGGAAAAGTGCATTGTGGTCCATTGTGGTGCATTGTGGGCGAACACGCGGCGAACACGCGGCGAACACGCGGAAATGTTCGTAGTTCGCGAACATGCGAACAGGCTATGTTCAATGCAAACTCCGAACCAATTGAACCGAACAGCTCATCCCTACCCGCGCCCAGTCCGCTAGCCATGGTCGGGCCAGAGTTCATAGTGGCTATCGGAGACTTTGCTGGCTAAATGTCAAAGAACAAACCCTCCTTACACTAATTTTGGTTATCGACGGTTGAGGCATTTTTCAGGAAGCGCGCCAATTCCGGCGGGAGAAGAAACCTTTGAAGAATGGGTGGAAGCGGAGAAGTGAGTAAATGACTGATTATATGAGGCGCCTGGACAAGATTCTGCACCAGATACTACTCAAGAAAGGTGCCGAATCTGCCCTGGTAGATCAGATCAGAATGCGACAGATATTGATTGAGGGGTGCTCAACCTTTAGACCCTGTGATGTTGCAACTAAAGACTCAAGAAGGCAATTAGAGCTGATTCGAATTGTTCGAGAAGAAGAAGCCCTTCTGGAAGAGAAGTCTACAAGAAGGGGAGAAAAGGTTTATGCCCAACCTGTAAGGTATAACGAGTGTTCGTTGGACGAAGATGATCCGGAGGAGACATATGAGCTGAAAATTGATCGACAACAATGTGACAGGATGGAAGTCCATCTGCGGTCCTGCTCTATCTAACCCCCTTGATGACGTCAGGCCTGACTACCGAGTGGCACGGCACTCGGCGTCTCGAGCAGCCTGAGTAGGGAGATGGCGTTGCTTTGGCGTCTGCGGAGAAGGCGAGGCACCCACGTTGGAGATCAGCCCGACTACCGAGTGTCACGGCACTCGGCATCTCGAGCATCCTGATCTACTGACCTCTTGATGGTACGAGGATGGCTGCTGGGCTGGCCGTAATTCGGCAGTGGTTCCGTTGAAGCGGAGACCCGGGGTCGATTCGGTCTTCCTTGTTGGGGTAGCGGAGCGCCGAGTCGAGATGCTGTGCCGCCTTGGGGATCACGTTCCTGGGGTGAGTGGTGATGCAGGAGACCGCTGAGTGCCTCCTGCAGAAATGTGACTAAGCCCTGAAATAAATCACCAGACGCGGCTATATGCTTTAAAACAGAAATCTCAGTTGAACTGATTTATGAAGGGTTTGAACAGGCTCATTTATACAATTCACACACAAAAGGATTACCAACTCCCCCGTCCACACAATCAGCCCTGATTGTCTCCTTTCCCAGCCTCCTGGTACCTATCAGGTCCCTTTCAGCTTCCCCATTGTCCAGGGATTAGGCAGATGAGGTCTTGAAAAAGCCTCCAATCAGTTGTCTTGCTATTAGACATGTGCACAGCACAAAATTTCATTTTAAACTAATGGATTAGTCCTAAAATGCAATTTATTTAGTTGCTAAATAAATTCGTTTTCAGTTCTGTAGTATGAAAACTAATTTCATTCATCCGAAAACCGGTGGATACAATTACTATTGTAGTGGCTCCTCAGAGGGCTAAGATCGCTGCTTGTTACAGTATCTCTCTCTCAGTACAATGTGTCAAGCAAAGCTGTTACAGTAACTGACTGCTGCTCATCACAGCGCTCAGAGTTTCAGTAAAACTAGTAAATAATATTTTTATGTATAAGAGGTTAGAACAATATGATTTCCTTGTTTTACTGAAACTGAGCGCTGTTACAGTCAGTTACTGTAAAAACTGAGCCTGATACATTGTACTGAGAGATAATGTAACAAGCAGCCGAACTCAGCGCTCACAGCCACTGGATTTAAAGGGCTAAAAAAAAGGCTCCTCTCTGTATAATGTTTAGAACATCCTCCTGCATTAATTAATACCCATCTCTGTATAATATATAGAACATCCTCCTGAATTAATGTCCCTCTCTGTATAGAACATCCTCCTCAATTTATACCTTTCTCTGTATAATGTATATAACATCCTCCTGCATTAATACCCCTCTCTGTATAATGTATAGAACATCCTCCTGCATTAATTAAGGCCCCTCTCTGTATAGAACATCCTACTGCATTGGCATGTGGAGGGTGCAGAACTTCGGATGTTGTGATGTTGCGCTCTTCATTGCTGGTCTCCTTCACTCATCAATGTAATAACACAAAAAGGACTGAAACTAAAATGTAATGCATTTTACTTTAGTTTCTTTAGTTTTTTGTACTGAGCAGTGTCGTTTCTCTTGAGTCATATGAAAACTAAATTATCCCAAAATTCGGACTAAATCGTTTTAGTACTAAAACAAATGCACATGTCTACTTGCTATATCCTCCATCTTGGGGCCATGAGGTCCTTTGTCTTTAGGACCCATGCTGGGCTGGGCAAAATGGGGACTGGGGAAAACCACGTACATACAGTTTTCTTCATTTGAATCTACATTCATACAATAAGGATACATTTTTAATACACCACACTAATAAAACCACATGTAGCAATGATATAAATGTCCATACAATTCAATACGCACAACCGTAAGATAAAGAGTAAAAATGGTCTTTAAACTTGTCCAGTTTGAGTTCCGTGGCTCGCTGAGGCGAGCCTGATGTCAGCTCCGTGACAAACAGCAGCTCACTGTCTATATGCCTCCTGAGGATGTCGAAAAAAAATCGTCAACCCAGGTCTATGGTGAGATGCAAAAAACTCTCAAGAGAGTTCAAGAGGCCCAAGCTGAACTGGAACAGGCTCACGCGGATCTGCGCCGAGAAATCTTGAAGGTAGCAGAAATACAGATTGAAATACAGTGGTCTCTCTCAGATATGCGAACAGCAAGGGTTGCTGTGGCATCCGACAGGTGGTCTTCAAATGAGACGCAGCGAGAAAGTGCACGCCCATCTTTAAAGGAAAGATGTTTCAGCTGTGGAGAATTGGGTAATTTCCGAGCGCAGTGTACGAACCGAAGGCCAGAAAGGAAAATAGTTGAAGAGTTCTTAAAAGCCTTAGAAGGACTGTTATCTACCTCACAGGTGGGAAACTTCAGAGAACCCCGGTTGAGACAACAAACTGGGTACCAAACTGCTGGAGACTACTACGATTCCCAAGATCCAAATAGGAGGCAGGGAGGGTCTGAATATATACCTGCTAGAACTAGAAGATCCTCTCCCTGGAAGTCTGGTCCTACGTTACCGGAAAACAATGCATGCCCTCAATCCCTGCGACTGAGGATGAGGGTTAGGTTACAACAGACTGGGCCTATGCTTCCTACTACTACTACAGAGAAATTCCCTGATAAGCTGATAGGTCCTTCACCCGTCACTCCGGTTCAAGTAGAAGGGATCTACACCAAAGGCTCTTATAGATTCAGGTGCCCAAGTAACTCTGATCTACCAAGACTTCTATCAGAAATACTTGAAACATATACCCCTGAAGAAGTTGAAGGATCTTGAAATCTGGGGTATGGGGACTGAGAGGTTTCCCTAAGATGGATATCTACAGGTGAAGCTGGAATTCAGTTCCATGACCGTTGGACAACCGGGAGTATGTGACACGTTGGCCATTGTGTGTCCTCGTCCCTCGGGAGCTAATCGAAGTTCTATGATAGTGGAGATGAACACTGACTTAGTGAGACGTCTTCTAACCCCACTGGTGAAGGAAGAGAATCATGCTCCCAAAAAAGGCGCACTCGATGTTACGGGCCGGTCTGTCAACGGATGGTCAAAGAACAGAGAGCCCCTGCAGAAGTGAGGCGGCTGAGGAAAACGGAAGGAACAGAGAAGGTTATACAGTCCAGAGAAGTCCCTGAAATAATCTCTACAAGAGTGTTGAAACGGACAAGTGGAAGAGTTTCCATCAGCATATGTAATGTGTCTGACTCTTCAGTAAATTTGAAGGCACGAATGTCAATCGGGCGAGTGGCTTCTGTTAGGCCCCTCTCCACTACCGATCTAGGGGGGAGTGAATAAAGTGATTCCTGCTGAACGGTTCTACCCTAAAAATGCTCCTATCTCGTTCAAGCGGAAGAAGTGGGTTCAGTCTCCAATACTCAAGTTGGAAAATTCATTCTCCAAGTATGAGTTTGACGTGGGATGCGCTAAGAGCATTTGGAGACTGCATTTGTCTCCAGGATGATAAGCCTTCCCGAGAAAGGTCAAGACGAGCTTCATCGAGAGGCCTAGTTGAACTGAAAAGAACTCAAGGAGTGGTTGGAGCAGAGGGAATGAGAGTTATGGCTGCGGCTGTTCCTGAACTATATTGTAACCCAGCACAAAGAAAGCTGTTGCAACTGTGCAAAGGTTGCCCAAAGTGTCTGCCACGCTAGCTGAGGTAGCTAGGGACATGAGTCAACTTGAGGATGTATATCTGACCCATTGTATGTCTGCTACTGAGCCTGAATGTATTGATTAATGTAAATATAGCAATGTCATGTATCTGTTACACTCCCTTGGAGGGACCCAAGAGTTTAGGAGGGGGAGAGTGTAGCGCTGCTTTAAAAACTGTATTCTGGTGCATTGAATTATTGCTGCCACCAGAGGGAGACAGAGTGGAGACATTGTGGAATATGTTGGACAGAGTGGACTCCATCTCCCATCACCCTTTGCGTGAGGACAGGAAGTGGGTGGTACAAAGAGGAGGATATACTGGGGAGCCTCGTGTTTGGCACACAGAGAGTGAGCGGAGCAGTGAAAGGTGGAGGATGCACATTGCAGCTGTCAGGGATCGCAACCAGGCAAGAGTGCAGACGCTGTCTTACTGGTGCTGGAGATCGGGACACAAATTGTGCTGTGACCTACCTACTCAGCGCTGAGAGATTTGGAAGACAAGCTGGTTCCGGCAGGACTCCGCATTAGGAGGCCGCGCCAATCGATTGGGAGTGCAGGCGGCAGATCGATTGTTCCAGTTGCGGAGATTTGGCAAGCAGGGAGCAGATTCGGTGGCACAGAGTCCCAGTACACAGCGGAGAAAGATCTTTTGGTCGAGGCATCGAGTGCTGGACAGTTTCGTCCTACGGATGGGTGAGAGGCCTCCAGGCCACAGTTCCAAAACAGAAATGGACGCTTGCAAAATTGTTTAAATTCACAGGGTCCCAACAGTGACTAGTCGAAGATTGCACTTTTCGTTCACTGGCCAGTCGAACACAGTACCCGGGTACTCTAAACTTTGTATATATATATTTTGAGCTATTTTGCGGGACTTACACACCAGAACTGAGGGGGTTAACCGTTCTTTCCCGCCGCGTGTTTTTCTCGTGTGCCGCATCCTGTAAATTCATTCACCGCGCATTTATATTCTATGACACTTTTCCTTTAGTAAAGTATATAAAACTAGAAAATCCACAACAGTGCTGGTGTGTAATAATTCCTAGTGCGGTGAGACTATCCCAAGGTTTATTCAGCGGCTCCTTCGGGGGTGAGCGCTACACAGCATTGCTAATAATCTCACCCTGATCACTAGAAATCCCCATTGTTATGTACAAGAATATGTATCTGCTTTAACTATATTCAAAGGCCTAGAAAAATGCTCATTTGAGTTTGATATGTCTTTAAGAGATGATTAATATAACTGTCTTTTCAGATAAAATCAAAATGTATCTTGCATTGCGTAACTCCGCTGTTTCGACAGAATAAATTAACCACAAAGTCATGAGGAATTTATTTTGGTATCAGAAACAAGGGCGTAGGCCCATCCTGCATCCTAGAACAGAACAGAACATCCATACACCCATGATGGACAAAAACGGCTGACACTTGTCAATGACGCATGATACCTTGACCTTTAGAAATAGCTGATATTTGATTCTTATATAGTTAATAAAATAATCTGTATGTACACAATTTTATGCTGAAGTTGACCAAAATGTTAAGTTGACTCCCACTCGCTTACTCACCAAACGGCTATAAAACATATAAGTCATGTATTGAAATCTAATAAAAGACAGAGAGATCACTGGCTTTGTCCAGAGAGGCTGCATAGACCCATTTGTTGTCTGTGTGATTTCTTTAAGTGCGCACCTTAACTTACCTGATTTCTCCACCGATTAGAACAGAGACTGGCATCCGAAGGAAGAGGATATTGTCCTCCATCACACCATAAGCAGGTGATCTGACAATTTTATTACCTGTTGCTATAACATTTACTGTGTGTTTTACAAAGGTCATTCCAGCATGTATGCTAATAATGAAAGCCCTGTGTGACAGTGTGTAAGATAAAGGACACCATCTACACCACCTTCATCCCCCACATCAAGTCCCTTTCATCCTCCTGCCGATACCAACTGCGTAATATTTCCAGAATTCGACCATTTCTTACCGCGGTCACCACAAAACAACTCATCCACGCCCTGGTAATCTCCCGATTTGACTATTGCAATAATCTCTTATCTGGCCTCCCTCTGTCCCGCCTCTCCCCCCTACAATCCATCCTGAACGCCTCCGCCAGGCTAATTCACCTCACCCGCCGCTCTGTCTCTGCCGCTCCCCTCTGTGAGTCCCTTCACTAGCTCCCCATCCACTGCAGAATTAAGTTCAAAATCCTTATCCTTGCCTACAAAACCCTCACTAACTCAGCTCCCCACTACCTGTCCTCACTAATCACCAAATATACCCCAGCCCGCTCCATAGGGTCAAACAGTGACCTGCGCCTAGCGTCTCCCTGCATCACCTCTTCCCATGATCGACTGCAGGATTTCTCACTCGCAGCCCCCACTCTCTGGAACGCTCTCCCTCGTACTGTCAGACTTTCCCCTAACTTCTCTTCCTTCAAACGCTCCCTTAAAACGTTCCTATTTAGGGAAGCCTACCACCCAACTCACTAACGCAACCATCAATCACTCTCACCTTGCAGTCCTCTCCTCCTGTTTCCAACCCCAACCCTCCTAGATTGTGAGTTCCTACGGGAATAGGGCCCTCATCTCCTCCTGTACTGTTTGTCAAATGTTGTTCAATGTATTGTATTGTAACCCTGTCTATACTGTGCCTATTGTACAGCGCTGCGGAATATGCTGGTGCTTTATAAATAAAGAATAATAATAATAATCTAGAGTTTATTACCTTTTATCCCAACAATAATTTTAACCCTGCATTCCATTACCATCCCAAAAACCACTCGGTAGTGCAGGGATTAAGCTTGGCTGCAAACTGGTACTGGTCCACCTAAGTTATAGTATAAATGTTGCTGCTACACAACTCAGTTTTCATTAAGTGGAAAGCGAATTTACTGCACGACAGACTCACTGAACTGTTATTCCAAGGAGTCAGCTGAGGAAAATAAATATAAATAAATATTCAGGGCTCTATCACCTCCTTCAACCTAATACTAGCATCAGCGTTACCGTTAGCTTAATGGAGGTCATAGCGCTGCGCCCACATCGCCTTTAAATCACTAACGGGTTAAAAACCCGTTAACGCTCGTTAATTTGTTATTCGTGAGACTGGGGGAAGAAAGTCCCCTGTCTCCCTTCGCAATCACTCCACCGGCCAGCAGTATCTTGTGAGAGGCATGTGACCCAGGCAGTGTGATCCTCCATGGAGTCCTATGGACGTTATAGAAGGGGTGCTGGAGCGCTGCCCCAAGATTCTGCGAGCTTAGTGATCGCTAAGGGTCAGACTGCTGGACTCGGCGCCTGCCCCGCGAACTGCTGGGGAAACCAGGATGCAAAGGTGAAGCTAATTTTTCCCCTTTGTGTCCTGATTTTAGCGAGGGGCAGCTGATAGTGCCCGCATTGTTTAGTTACAGTTTTTCTACACTCTTAACACTGGGGGCCCTGTTACACTCTTCCTGTTAAGATATCAACCTCCTGCAGCTTTGATTTACCACTCTTCTCTCCACACCCATATATACAGTCATGTGAAACAGAAAGTACACCCTCTTTGAATTTTATCATTTTACGTATCAGGACATAATAAAAAAAATCATCTGGTTCTTACCAGGTCCTAAAATTAGGCTAATACCACCTCAGATGAACAACAACACATGACATAGTACACTGCGTCATGATTTTTTTAACACAAACTAGGCCTAAATGGAGAAGCCCTGTGTGAAAACCAAAGTACACCTTATGATTCAATAACTTGTAGAACCATCTTTAGCAGCAATAACATGAAGTAATCATTTTCTGTATGACTTTTACCAGTCTCTCACATAGCTGGGGAGGAATTGTGGCCCATCTGCACAATTTTACTTCAGTTCATTGAGGTTTGCAGGTATTTGTTTATGCACAGCTCTCTTAATGGCGGGCTTCATGTGGGAAAAGACTTGGGCAGTGTTTTCCCATTTGTGGCTCACAAATGCCCTATTGATCCCATAAGGACAGTCATTAGGTGTTTAGTTTAGGACCTGTTAGGATACCTTGACATTGTGACAGGCTTAAGCAAGGTATGATCATATTTTTTGAACTAAACTGCTATCATTTATTATCTAAGCCTAGGTGGTCAAAATTCTTTTAAAATCTTGAAATTGTATATTGTCGAAGATGGTGTGATCTGTGTAATGGAGTGCTCTCCCTTTCATGTGTTGTATTCATGTGATTTGAGCAGCACCCACCCTTTATGCTTAGTACAGGAAGAATGCTGTATGTATATACAGTATATATAAATATAGCCACTTTATTTACACCTGTTTAATTGTTTGTTAACACAAATTACTAATCATCCAATCACATGGCAGCAACTCAATGCATTTAGGCATCTAGATGTGGTGAAGACCACATCCTGAAGTTCAAACTGTCCATATCATGTCAATATGAACCAAAATCTCTGAGGAATGTTTCCAGAACCTTGGAGTTCTGACGGCAAAAGGGGGTCCAACCCAGTACTAGCAAGGTGTACCTAATAAAGAGGCCAGTGAGTGTATATTAGTATTGTGACCTTATTATTGTTTATATACATATTAAATGTAAATTATATATAGTTCATTTGACAAATTGCCTTTAGTAGTCCAGTCATTGTGCACAATGGGGCACTTTCTATTCTTCATGCACAAAGGGCTCCAATTATAACCTAATTTTGATTAACTGTCGTTTGATGACAATTTCATTACTCAAAAAATAAATTTATTAGCTCGCGATAACGTGTTGTGACTGTAGTTTCTCTGCTAATAAGACAAAGTTTAACTGCTTTTGGGACTTCTACTTGAATGCCATCCCTCTGCAGTTATAAGCTTCCTTCAATAAGCATAAATCACAGCTTCAATGTCGAAAAATCTTGAGTTACAAGGCTACATTTAATATGTATATTAATTTTATCTTGGACTATAAAATGCAAGGTATAATTCACATTTTATTTAAATTAATATCATTTTGACAGCAGCAAAAACTGCATATAAAAGACAGCTTAACCTAATTTGATTTTGATTTTGGAAATTGTAATGAGAACTACGTAAAGCAAGCACCACTCTAGGTAGAAAAATAAAGACTACAATTGAAATTACAATGTGTGTATCTATCTGTAACTATTTTCCAGGATCTAAAGGTATTTGTGGATAAATGCATGGAACTGCACTGCCAGTTTGTATATGTTCTACAAAGTGCTTGTAATTTGATTGAAGATAATATGATTTTTACATATATAACTTTTCTTACAAATGCAGAAAAAAGCCAAGATGACATAAAAAAACATTAATTTAAGTTAATCTTAAAATATTTGTCGTGACTTTATCTTTCTTACTCCAAGCAGGGGGTGGGGGTTTATGCAATTGTATTCAGGAGATACATGGGAAGTTTGATTAAGATCAATTCACAGAGATTTCAAAGAAGATTGATGCAACAAGGATGTCAGAATGTTTGTCTTGCTTTTCTAAACTATACAGTGCTCAGTCTGTCTGGAGTTGTCTACAATGTTTGTGCAATAACATTAAAATAGCCGGGCAGTTAGAGTGTTTAAAGAGCTCGCAAGTGCCCATAGATTTAATAGTTTTTGCCCCGTATGCTAACAGGGTTATTCACAGAGAACTTTTGTTCTTCTCTTTCCTTCCCTGCACTTCGGGGAATCAAATTCCCTGACCCTGCATGTATTCAGGTAACACCGCATGATTCCTGAAGTGCAGGACAAAGTCACCGACCGCATCCGAAAAACCACCACACAACTGGGGATTCGAAAGCAAAAACAGCCACAAAATGGGCCAAAAAAAGCCAAATGCATCCAAAAAAAGTCAATGATTCTCTGCAAAACAGCCGAAAAAACCCCAAACAGAGCGCCGACCAGTCGCAAAAAAAAGTCGACAGGTCAACGAACGGGGTAAAAAAACCAAAAAAAACAAACAATTGAAAGTATAAAATCATAAACGCTGTTTGCATATAAACTTCTGGACAAAAATATCTGAAATTAACATACAAGGTCCTGTGAATAATAATATTATAGGTCTGTTACAGAAAAAAGAAAAACTGCTATTTAAAAAAATATCAGAAACAATATTTTGAAAAAATAATCCCGAACAATGCCTAAAACAGCCTAAAAAAATAAATAAATATAGAGACTTTTTGCTGCAAGTTAAAAGAATAAACGTAGAAAGAAAAATGGTAAGCGCCCAAAAAGTGCACCAACACCCGTGTCCTGATGCCAAACCAGATGTGTAGAGGTTTCCCCTAAACCAAGTGTAACAATCAAGCAAATTTATACGTATATGGCAGCGCGATGTCAATCGCTTCTCAGGACCAGGGTGCCTCTCATCATCCACATGGATTATATAAAAAAGGCAGAAAAGTATAATAGTGCAGATTGTATTATTACAATATTATCGGATACTCTAAGGTTATTCAACTCACAAGTATAGAGCCCTATCACTAGCTCTGAGTGGTTAGGTGCGTCTGGGTTGTTTTTCTTCTATTATTTCAAAGGTGTGGGCTACCTTTGAAATAATAGAAGAAAAAAACCCCAGACACAGGAATATTTTTAACATTGAAACCTCTGGGATTTGCGTGATTAAACCTGCCGAATGAAACAACTGAAAATCAGGGCATGTCGACAACTTTTCACTGCTGTTCGGTGTTCTGTCAATAGATTAACCATTGCTTCTCGATTACCTTTTCTGCTGCCGAACAACACTGTATATGCTGGCAAGTCGCCAAAATTTGGCAAACTGCCTGCTTTTTGAATAACTGAATGGCTATGATAATGCATGATATTGCCCCAAAAATTAACATATTTGGTGCATTTTCGGGGCAAGTTCGGATCTCTGTGAATAACCCCTATAGTAATATAAAAAAATAAAATAATAATATAAAGATATTATGATGACAAGGCGGCAGGAGAGAGCAAACAAGCCCGGTGGAGCCAGCCTGCGTCCATAGAGGATTCTTTAATAGGGTGAGCGCCGGCTTATATCAAATCCTGGGCTCTACTGGGTATGTGAAACTCTGGGCTCTGCTGGGTATGTGAAATTCTGGGCTCTGCTGGGTATGTGAAATCCTGGGCTCTGCTGGGTATGTGAAATCCTGGGCCCTGCTGGGTATGTGAAATTCTGGGTTCTGCTGGGTATGTGAATTCTGGGCTTTGCTGGGTATGTGAAATTCTGGGCCCTGCTCAGTATGTGAAATTCTGGGCTCTGCTGGGTATGTGAAATCCTGGGCTCTGCTGGGTATGTGAAATCCTAGGCCCTGCTGGGTTTGTGAAAATCTGGGTTCTGCTGGGATTGTGAAATTCTGGGCTCTGCTGGGTATGTGAAATTCTGGGCCATGCTGGGTATGTGAAATCCTAGGCTCTGCTGGGTATGTGAAATCCTGGGCCCTGCTGGTTATGTGAAATTCTGGGCCCTGCTGGGTATGTGAAATCCTGGGCTCTGCTGGGTATGTGAAATTCTGGGCTCTGCCGGGTATGTGAAATTCTGGGCTCTGCTGGGTATGTGAAATTCTGGGCACTGCTGGGTACGTGAAATCCTGGGCTCTGCTGGGTATGTAAAATTCTGGGCCCTGCTGGGTATGTGAAATTCTGGGCTCTGCTGGGTATGTGAAATCCTGGGCTCTGCTGGGTATGGGAAATCCTGGGCCCTGCTGGGTTTGTGAAATTCTGGGCTCTGCTGGGTATATCAAATTCCGGGCTGTGCTGGGTTTGTGAAATTCTGGGCTCTGCTGGGTATGTGAAATTCTGGGCCCTGCTGGGTATGTGAAATTCTGGGCTCTGCTGGGTTTGTGAAATTCTGGGCTCTGCTGGGTTTGTGAAATTCTGGGCTCTGCTGGGTATAACAAATTCTGGGCTCTGCTGGGTTTGTGAAATTCTGGGCTCTGCTGGGTTTGTGAAATTCTGGGCTCTGCTGGGTATAACAAATTCTGGGCTCTGCTGGGTATGTGAAATCCTGGGCCCTGCTTGGTTTGTGAAATTCTGGGCTCTGCTGGGTATATCAAATTCTAAGCTCTGCTGGGTATGTGAAATTCTGGGCTCTGCTGGGTATGTGAAATTCTGGACTCTGCTGGCTATGTGAAATTCTGGGCTCTGCTGGCTATGTGAAATCCTGTGCTCAGCTGGGTATGTGAAATCCTGGGCTCTGCTGGGTATGTGAAATTCTGGACTCTGCTGGGTATGTGAAATTCTGGGCCCTGCTGGGTATGTGAAATTCTGGGCCCTGCTGGGTATGTGAAATTCTGAGCTCTGCTGGGTATGTGAAATCCTAGGCTCTGCTGGGTATGTGAAATCCTGGGCTCTGCTGGGTATGTGAAATTCTGGGCTCTGCTGGGTATATAAAATTCTGGGGTCTGTCTGGGTATACAAAATTCTGTGAGTTCAACTTACTATTAGCAGTACAACTATGAAATAAAAAAATTAAATCTAACTAGCACTATGGAGCGCTGTTGTTCACTGGCACTCGGTTGTCTGATGGTTTAAGAAATGGCACTTGGTGTGTAAAAGGTTGCTGACCCCTGACCTAGGCCATTATCCTCCATAGAGGAACTGACAGAAAGAAGCGCTGAACTTTGCTCAACCTACCTTTATCCTGTTTATTTGAGTGGATTGGGATACACCACTCTACCCGGGCATAGATAAACTGCTGCATGCTGCACATACTGAATATATGTTTTGATTGAATACTGTTGTTCCCCATTTTAGGACTGTGGACTTGCACTTTGCACATTTATTCACAGAACATTTATCCTTTCCATTTATATAAATAAATATAATAATAATAATAATAATGGGGGTGGAGTAGAGCTGGCAATGTGAGCAGACGCCCTAGGTTTGAGCTCCTGTGAAGTGGCCCTAATTGAACAGTGCATAGCCACCTGAACGCAGCCTGATTGCCTGATTGCAGACTGAAACACTGCTTGGTTACAGCCGGATTGCAAGGCAGAATTTCCCCACCTTGGAGAGCTGTGGAGAGTTTGAGTTTCTCTGGCTAGAGATAGTACAAGGGAGCATGCCACCAAAAAATAATCGACCGGAGGAATTGGGAAGCAGTGTGGTGGTTGCCCCAATTTTTGTGCCACGCAGCCGGGCAGTGGAGGATCACATGATGGTGGTGGTTCCTCTCAGGAGATATGGAGAAGTCCCTCCCCGGGCTCACAGGGCTCTGGAGAGGTGGGGGGGAGTCGGAGGTGGAAACAGAAGCAGAGTTGGGCCCTGCTACTCGGCTGGATATATAACGTCTTCAAAATTTTATTGCAGAGGAAATGGCCCGCACTACAAGGTCTCTGACACTGGAGATTCAGGCAGTGGGATCACGTACAGCACGATTGTAGGAGAGAGCTGAGGCTATAATGGATTGTCACAATGCCCTTGCTCAACATGCTGAAAATTTGGAGGTAAGGGTGGGAGTGCTGGAGAATGCCCTGGAGGACTTGTCTAATAGATTCAGGCGAAATAATATGAGGCTCTGAGGCCTTCCAGAATCAGTACCTCCAGACCAACTTGAGGAGACACTAACTGGTATTATGAAAAAGGTATTACCAACATTACAGCCCTCTGAGCACCTGATAGATAGGATTCACTGTACCCTGGGCACACGTAGAGGTAAAAATACAGCCCCCCGGGATGTGGTGGCCAGGTTTCATTATTCCTCTACTCGAGAGTAGGGATGAGCCGAACACCCCCGAGTTCGGTTCGCATTCGAACTCTAACTTTCCAAATGTTCGAATTCGAACTCGAACTCAATACAAGTCAATGGGACTCAAAATTCGATTTTTAGAGTGCCCTCCAAGAGGGCATATATGCTAGATATTTGCCATAAAAGGTGTATGGGGGTCCGGGTAGTGCCCTGGGGGACAGGAAACAAGGACAAAAAGTAAAATAAAAAAACGTTTTTAAAGGGACAGTGAGTTTTCCATGAAATAAGAGTTAAAAATAAAAACTGAAAAATTCCTTCAAATATCGTGCCTAGGAGGGCCCCATGACCTGCCCGTGAAGTGGCAGATTTTTAGGATGTATAGAAACATTTAAAAACAAAACAATGACATTTCAAATGACGGTAAATGCTTTTCCTTTAATCTATTCATAAACAACTGCTTGGGGCGGCAGCCTGTATGAAAAGACATTTTAGGACGCGCAGAGAAAGTTTAGTGATTTTTTTGGCTAAATTATGGTGAAACTTATGCAGGCTTTGGATGAAAGTAACAATAGGTGCTTTAAAATTGGGCCTTTAGCGTCGGCAACAGTGCCGTCACACAGTAACCCCTCTGAGGATATGAATCTGGTACAGGCGTCAGTGGCAGTGCACCAAAATATTGTGCTTTTGGTGCCAGGCCAGCCAGTGCATTCATACAGTAACCCCTCTGTAGTATTGTGGAAGAGTGCAGGGGTGGACCATGTGGTCCTATATTAAAAGATATGAATCTGGTAAAGGCGTCAGTGCAGCCAGATATTGTGCTTTTGGTGCCAGGCCAGCAAGTTCATTCATACAGTAATCCCTCTGTGGTATTGTGGAAGAGTGCAGGGGTGGACCATGCGGTCCTATTTTAAAAAGATATGAATCTGGTAAAGGCGTCAGTGCACCCAGATATTGTGCTTTTGGTGCCAGGCCAGCAAGTGCATTCATACAGTAACCCCTCTGTGGTGTTGTGGAAGAGTGCATGGGTTGACCCTGCGGTTCAAAAAATTAAAATTATATAAATGTGGTAATATAGGCGTCAGTGTCAGTGCAGCCAAATATTGTGCCTTTGGTGGCAGCAAGTGCCTTCACACCGTAACCCTTTTGTGCTATTGTGGAAGAGTGCAGGGTTGGACCTGTGTTCCAAAAAATTAAAATGATATAAATCTGGTACAGGATTCAGTGCACCCAAATATTGTGCCTTTGATGGCAGCAAGTGCCTTCACACCTTAACCCTTTTGTGGTATTGTGGAAGAGTTCAGTGGTGGAGGTTTTGTGAATGTAGAAGACATCCGTGATCTATTCCATTACGTCAGCATCAGGGGATTGATAGCTGCTGATCCAGGACTGATTCATTTTTATAAATGTCAGCCGGTCTACAGAGTCGGTGGACAGACACACTCTTTTGTCTGTGAGAAAACCTCCAGCGGCACTGAACGTCCTTTCAGAAAGCACGCTAGATTTAGGGCCACCTAGACGCTGGCAATGGGAAGAGGCTGGCAACGGGTGCCTACATTTGACATCCCTGAGCGTCGTGGACTAAAAAAATTTAAAAAGTCATCAGTCAAGCGGCCCCGGCCTTCACCACTATTCCTCTGATCATCCGCAGCCACAGAAGCACCTGTGTCATCACTTGGTAACCTACCAGTGCCTGGAAAGGTGTTACACAAGTGTCGCTTTAGAGTGTCTTCAAGTTTTTTCATCCGGTGCTCCCTCTGTGCGGGCAGGATGAGCTCTGCAACTTTACCCTTGTATCGTGGATCTAGAAGGATTGCCAACCAGTAATGATCCCTCTCCTTGATAGTACGAATCCTGGGGTCCTTTAGCAGGCTTTGCATAATAAGGGAGCCCATGCAGCGTAGGTTGGAGGTGGCATTAGCTTCCGAGTCTTCCTTTTGCTTGAGCCATTGCGTAGCACCTGCCACGCGTCAGTTTAACTGCCACTTCGCTAGAGACACAGAAGGAGGAGGAGGAGGAAGAGGGAGAGGTGGTGGTGGAGCAGACAGACCTCATACAAGCAGCTTGCTGGAGGCGTAGTGGATGAACAAGCTCCAGCACAGAGCCCCGTCTTGGATCCCTCCCAGCTGCAATCAGAGTTACCTAGTGTGCCATGAAGGAAATGTAACGACCCTGTCCATGCTTGCTGGACCACGTGTCTAAAGTCACATGCACCTTGCTGCTGACTGCCTTTCCCAATGACTCAATAGCATTGTCTTCCACGTGCTGGTATAGTGCTGGAATGACCTTCCATGAAAAGTAATGGCGTTTTGGAACATGCCACTGTGGTACAGCACATTCAGCAAATTCACGGAAGGGAGCAGAGTGTAACGTTGGGGGCTTCCAGCCTTTCCGGTGTGTTTGAGGGCAGCATGTTTGATGCTGCTCGCTCACCAACACCCGGTTTAAATTGAAACAGGCAGGGAGGTGGCTGCATGAGGTGCGGCTTGAGAGGGGGCGCGGTCTGGTGAAGGTCTTTTAAAAACCAACAGTTCCTTCTAAGCAGTGCCAGATCGTGGTTATCCATACCTGAGCTCCTTGTACCTGAATTCTCTCGTGATTTAAACGGTTATTGACCTCTGCTTGTTTTCTGACTATTCTGCCTTCCGTTGCCCTAGACTATTTTCTTGTACTATGCTTCTGCACTGATATCGACCCGGCTATTCCATTTGACTATTCTATACTCTGTATTCCTGATTCTGGCTCGTCTGCCTACCCCCGTGTTGCTGACCTGGTTTTGTATTACGACATTGTCTTTGATTTACCCTTTCTGTCTAGCTAGTATACCTGATTAATTCTAAGGACCAGACAGTTAGGGATTCTTCTACGGCTACCCTGTTGGTAGCTTTTGGGCTCTGTGGAGTGTTGGGCTTTAAGGACTGCATGGTGGGATCCGGGAACCGTGACACAGAGTCCACCAGCTGGAAAGGCAGCAGCTGCAATGCGAGTAATTTTGCTAAGCTGGCATTTAGACGCTGTGCTTGGGGATGGTTCGGACTATATTTTTTCTTACGCTGCAGCAGCTGGGGCAACGTAATCTGACTGCATAAATCTTCAGCTGATGGGATGCTGTCACATTGTGAGGAAGGACCTGGTACATCCAATGCTTTTGCATCATCCCTGTCAGTGGAGGTTGTAGCAGGCAATGACATGGCAGGACATACAGTGGGGGTAGAGACAGATGAGGAGGAGGACCTACGCAAAGTTGTGCGCCAACGGGATGTGTGGCAGGTGGTCATATGTCGCCTCAAGCACGTGGTACCCAAGCATCCGGTGTCTTTCCCACGCTTGAGCCTCATCTAACATAGATTACAAATTGCAACGGTGGGGTCTGCTGCACATTTCTTAAAGAACTCCCAGACAGCAGAGTTCCTGGATGTGTGCTTTGAGACAACAGCGCTCTGCACCTGAGCAGCTCTGACATCTGATGCCTTGGACTGGCTAGTGCTACGGTTGGTCATAGAGGATGTTGTGCCTCGTGTTTCTTGTGTCTCTTCCTCCTCCTCACTTGACTCCTTTGTTCGATCAGGCACCCAGGTGGAGTCAGTGACCTCATCATCATTGTCATCATCACCCCTATCTCCTCGTCACTGGAGCCAACTTGGCAGTATGCTGCAGCTGCAGGGGCAACATGAGTGCCAGTTAATGGTGTGTCATCACTGGCACCCCTTCCTCTAGGTTGATTATACTCCCTTCCTCAACCTCAGAGATTGAATCAGAGCACTGTACTTGCTGCGCATCCTCAAGCAGCATGTCACTGTCATTGTAGTCAAACAATTCAGCTGACTCCTCCGTGTGTGATAGCGAGGCTACGGCAGGAGTAGCTATGGACATGGAGGCTGCAATAGATGCTTTAGCAACTGAGGTGGACTGTAAAGCACTACAAGCCTGGCTGGCAGAGGACTCGGAGGATGAGGATGGCCTGGTTAGCCAATCCACCAAGTCCTCTGTATGTTGCTGCTGCTTAAGACTAGGGATGAGCCGAACACTCCCAGAGTTCGGTTCGAGCCCGAACCCAAACTTCCCATTTGTTCGGGACCGAACCCGAACCCAAACCCCCATGCAAGTCAATGGGGCTGAAAATTCGGCTTTTTAGAGTGCCCTCCAAGAGGGCATATATGCTACATATTTGCCATAAAAGGTGTATGGGGGTCCGGGTAGTGCCCTGGGGGAAAGGAAACAAGGACAAAAAGTTTTAAAAAAAACATTTTTAAAGGGACAGGGAGTTTTCCATGAAATAAGGGTTAAAAATAAAAACGAAAAATTCCTTCAAATATCGTGCCTAGGAGGTCCCCATAACCTGCCCGTGAAGTGGCGGATTTCTAGGATGTATAGAAACACTTAAAAACAAATAAATGACGTTTCATATGACGGTAAATGCTTTTCCTTTAATCTATCCATAAACAACTACTTGGGGCGGCAGCCTGTATGAAAAGACATTTTAGGACGCGCAGAAAAAGTTTCGTGTTTTTTTTTGCTAAATTATTGTGAAACTTATGCAGGCTTTGGATGAAAGTAACAATAGGTGCTTTAAAATTGTGCTTTTAGCATCGGCAACAGTGCTGTCACACCGTAACCCCTCTGAGGATATGAATCTGATACAGGCGTCAATGGCAGTGCACCCAGATATTATGCCTTTAGTGCCAGGCATGCAAGTACTATCATACAGTAACCTCTCTGTGGTATTGTGGAAGAGTGCAGGGGTGGACCATGCGGTCCTATATTAAAAAGATATGAATCTGGGAATGGACGTCAGTGCACCCAGATATTGTGCCTTTAATGCCAGGCCATCAAGTATCATCATACAGTAACCCCTCTGTGGTATTGTTGAAGAGTGCAGGGGTGGACCATGTGGTCCTATATTGAAAAGTTTTTGATCTGGTGGTAATGGGCGTCAGTGCACCCAGATATTGTGCCTTTAATGCCAGGCCATCAAGTATCATCATACAGTAACCCCTCTGTGTTATGGTGGAAGAGTGCAGGGGTGGACCTTGCGGTCCTATATTAAAAAGATATGCATCTGGTTAAGGCGTCAGTGCACCGAGATTTTCTGCCTTTGGTGCAAGACTGCCAGTCCAGCAAGTATCATCATACAGTAACCCCTCTGTGGTATTGTGGAAGAGTGCAGGGTTGGACCCTGCGGTTCAAAAAATTAAAATGATATAAATCTGGCACAGGCGTCAGTGCAGCCAAATATTGTGCCTTTCATAGCAGCAAGTGCCTTCACACCGTAACCCTTTTGTGGTATTGTGGAAGAGTTCAGTGCTGGAGGTTTTGTGAATGCAGAAGAGGACATCCCCTATCTATTCCAATACTTCAGCATCAGGGGATTGATAGCTGCTGATCCAGGACTGATTAATTTTTATAAATGTCAGCCGGTCTACAGAGTTGGTGGATAGACGCACTCTTTTGTCTGTGACAAAATCTCCAGTGGCACTGAACGTCCTTTCGGAAAGCACGCTAGATGAAGGGTAACCTAGTAGCTGCATAGCATATTGGCTAAGTTCTGGCCAGTGATCCAATCTCAACACCCAGTAAGCCAGTGGATCATCTGCTGGAAAGGTATCCAGGTCTGCCCTTGCCCCGAGGTAGTCCTGCACCATATGGTGAAGACGCTCGCAATGGGTGCCTACATTTGATGTCCCTGGGCGTCGAGGACTAAAAAAATTTAAAAATGCATCAGTCAAGCGGCCCTGGCCTTCACCGCTATTCCTCTGATCACCTGCAGCCTCAGAATCACGTGTGTCAGCACTTGGTAATCTAACAGTGCCTGGAAAGGTGTTACACAAGTTTTGCTTTAGAGCGTCCTCAAGTTTTGTCATTCTGTGCTCCCTCTGTGCGGGCAGGATGAGCTCTGCAACTTTTCCCTTGTATCGTGGATCAAGAAGGGTTGCCAACCAGTAATGATCCCTCTCCTTGATAGCATGAATCCTGGGGTCCTTTAGCAGGCTTTGCATCATTAGGGAGCCCATGCAGCATAGGTTGTAGGTGTCATTAGCTTCCTAGTCTTCCTGGTCAATGAGGATGACCCTATCGTGCACTTCCTCCTCCCAGCCACGCACAAGCCCTTCTGTTTCTGGGCACACAAAACCCTCCCTTGAGGAATCCCCACCTTCAATGCCCCCACTACTTAAATAGTCCTCCTCCTCATCCTCCTCCTGTCTGATCTGAGTAGGACCCCCTGGAATGCTGTCTGCGGAAAGACTGGGGCCTTGAGAGCTACGGAAGGCCTCCTCTTCCTCCCGCTGCTCTGCCTCTAGAGCCACATCTATAATTCCCCGCAGAGTGTGCTCCAGCAGGAACACTAAAGGAATTGTGTCACTGATGCATGCACTGTCCCTGCTCACCATCCTCGTTGCCTCCTCAAATGGTGACAGTACAGTGCATGCATCCTTGATCATCAGCCACTGCGGGGGGGGGGGAAACAAGTTGACCTGAACCTGTCCTTGTGCCATACTCACACAGGTACTCGTTGATGGCCCTCTGCTGCTTGTGCAGACACTGCAGCATTGCTAATGTCGAGTTCCACCTGGTGGGCATGTCACAGATCAGACGGTTTGTGGAAGGTGGAATTCTCTTTGAATTCCTGCCAGGCGAACGCTTGCTGGGAATGACCGTCTGAAGTGGCTGCAGACTTTTCTGGCCTGGATGAGAAGCTCTGGCAGCCCTGGGTACTTGGTTAGGAAACGCTGTACCACCAGATTTAGGACGTGTGCTAGGCATGGTACATGCGTCAATTTACCCTTGCGTAGGGCGGAGAGAAGGTTGCTGCCATTATCGCAGACGATCATTCCCAGCTCAAGCTGGCTTGGTGTTAACCATCTCTGCACCTGCCGCTGCAGAGCTGACAAAATTTCTGACCCGGTGTGGCTCCTGTCCCCTAAACAAACCAGCTCAAGCACAGTATGGCATCTTTTTGCTTGAGCCATTGCGTAGACCCTGTCAGGCTTGAGTTTAACTGCCACTTCGCCAGAGACAGAGAAGGAAGAGGAGGAGGAGTAAGAGGTGGTGGTGGTGGAGCAGACAGACCTCATACAAGCAGCTTTCTGGAGGCGTGGTGGATGAACAAGCTCCAGCACAGAGCCCCGTCTTGGATCCCTCCCAGCTGCAATCAGAGTTACCCAGTGTGCCGTTAAGGAAATGTAACGACCCTGTCCATGCTTGCTGGACCACGTGTCTAAAGTGACATGCACCTTGCTGCTGACTGCCTTTCCCAATGACTGGATAACATTGTCTTCCACGTGCTGGTATAGTGCTGGAATGGCCTTGCATGAAAAGTAATGGCATTTTGGAACCTGCCACTGTGGTACAGCGCATTCAGCAAATTCACGGAAGGGAGCAGAGTCCACCAGCTGGAAAGGCAGCAGCTGCAATGCGAGTAATTTTGCTAAGCTGGCATTTAGACGTTGTGCTTGGGGATGGTTGGGACTATATTTTTTCTTTCGCTGCAGCAGCTGCGGCAACGTAATCTGACTGCGTAAATCTTCAGCTACTGGGATGATGTCACATTCTGAGGAAGGACCTGCTGGTACATCCATTACTGTAGCATCATCCCTGTCGGTGGAGGTTGTAGGCAATTGCATGGCAGGACATACAGTGTGGGTAGAGACAGATGAGGAGGAGGAGGACCTATACAAAATTTTGCCCCAACGGGATGTGTGGCACTTGTTCATATGTCGCCTCAAGCACGTGGTACCCAAGTGTCCGGTGTTTATCCCACGCTTCAGCCTCCTCTGACATAGATTACAAATAGCAACGGTGGGGTCTGCTGCACATTTCTTAAAGACCTCCCAGACAGCAGAGTTCCTGCATGTGTTCTTTGAGACAACAGCGCTCTGCACCGGAGCAGCTCTGACATGTGATGCCTTGGACTGGCTAGTGCTACGGTTGGTCACAGAGGATGTTGTGCCTCGTGTTTGCTGTGCCTCCTCCTCCTCCTCCTCCTCCTCCCTTGATTCCTCAGTTTGATCTGGCACCCAGTTGGAGTCAGTGACCTCATCATCATCAATGTCATCTTCACCCCCTATCTCCTCGTTACTGGAGCCAACTTGGCAGTATGCTGCAGCTGCTGGGGCAACATGAGTGCCAGTTATTTGTTTGTCATCACTGGCACCCCCTTCCTCTAGGTTGATTATACTCCCTTGCTCAACCTCAGAGATTGAATCAGAGCACTTTACTTGCTGCGCATCCTCAAGCAGCATGTCACTCTCATTGTAGTCAAACAATTCAGCTGACTCCTCCGTGTGTGATAGCAAGGCTACGGCAGGAGTAGCTGTGGACATGGAGGCTGCATTAGATGCTTTGGCAGCTGAGGTGGACTGTAAAGCACTAGAAACCTGGTTGGCAGAGGACTCGGAGGATGAGGATGGCCTGGTTAGCCAATCCACCAAGTCCTCTGTATGTTGTTGCTGCTTAAGACGGCCAGCACCAGTTAGAAAGGACAAGCATGCCCCTGCAGAGGATGCACCACGTCCACCACGACCAGAGACACAGCCTCCCGGCACAGGGGCTGCTTGCCCTCTTATCTGTGGCTGGGAGCGTCTGCCTGTCCTTTTTGTTCTTTCAGACATGGTGAGTGATATATAGATTAATATATACAGAACTCTGATTCAACTCTGGTATAAAGATTTAAATAACTCTTGTATAACTCAGTGAGACACACTGATAGCTGGCAGCCAGTGACAAGAGACAGATCAGCTTAATTCACAAATGTTTTAAATAAATTAGTGAGCCCCAAAATACAGCGTGGTACTGTATGTATGAGGAGACACAGATCACCTTAATTCCCAAGTGTTTTAAAGAAATTAGTGAGCGCCAAAATACAGCGTGGTACTGTTTGTATGACGAGACACAGATCACCTTAATTCCCAAGTGTTTTAAATAAATTAGTGAGCCCCAAAAAAAATTGCTGGCTGTGTGACGAGGCACAGAAGATCACCTTAATTCCCAAGTGTTTTAAAGAAATTAGTGAGCCCCAAAATACAGCGTGGCAGTGGCGGAAGTACCAGGGTCGCAGCGGTCGCAGTTGCGACCGGGCCCTGGCATTCCGCCACTGGAGGGGGGCCCGGCGCCGCCCGCCAGATTCCGGCAATCAGCACCGGAATCTGGGAGCCGCGCACTGGCCATCCCTCTCCCTGCGAGCGGCCGCTGACATGCAGCTTGGCCGCTCACGTGGGAGAGAAACCACCTGACCAGCGCACGAGATCCTCTCGCGAGACCTCTGCGCTGATCAGGTGGTTTCCGGCGAGCGGCCAAGACGCATGTTTCCAGCGGCCGCTCACCTCAGAAGAACGGAATGCCGGCGGAGCCTGCCCTGGGCCTGGGCCCTGGGTCCAGCAGAGGTAAGAGCTGGGGGCAGTATATCCATGAGCTGGGGCAGAGCTGGGGCAGTATATCCATGAGCTGGGGCAGAGCTGGGGCAGAATATCCATGAGCTGGGGCAGAGCTGGGGCAGTATATCCATGAGCTGGGGCATGTCCATGAGCTGGGGCAGAGCTGGGGCAGTATATCCATGAGCTGGGGCATATCCATGAGCTGGGGCAGAGCTGGGGCAGTATATCCATGAGCTGGGGCATATCCATGAGCTGGGGCAGAGCTGGGGCAGTATATCCATGAGCTGGGGCAGAGCTGGGGCAGTATATCCATGAGCTGGGGCATGTCCATGAGCTGGGGCAGAGCTGGGGCAGTATATCCATGAGCTGGGGCATATCCATGAGCTGGGGCAGAGCTGGGGCAGTATATCCATGAGCTGGGGCAGAGCTGGGGCAGTATATCCATGAGCTGGGGCAGAGCTGGGGCAGTATATCCATGAGCTGGGGCAGTATATCCATGAGCTGGGGCAGAGCTGGGGCAGTATATCCATGAGCTGGGGCAGTATATCCATGAGCTGGGGCAGTATATCCATGAGCTGGGGCAGTATATCCATGTGTTGGGGCAGTATATCCATGTGTTGGGGCAGTATATCCATGAGCTGGGGGCAAAAATATCCATGTGTGAGCTGGGGCAATATATCCATGTGTGGCCTGGGACAATATATCCATGTGTGGTCTGGGGGCAATATATGTCCATGTGAGGTCTGGGGGCAATATATGTCCATGTGATCTGGGGGCAATATATGTCCATGTGAGCTGGGGGCAATATATATGTCCATGTGAGCTGGGGGCAATATATATGTCCATGTGAGCTGGGGGCAATATATATATCTATGTGAGCTGGGGCAATACAATCTTTTTTATATTGCAGGAAAAAATAAAGTAAAAATATGGATCTTTTTTTGGGGGTGTTGGGGGGGCCCTTCATGGATTCTTGCACCGGGGCCCTCAGGTTTCTAGTTACGCCACTGCAGCGTGGTACTGTTTGTATGAAGAGACACAGATCACCTTAATTCCCAAGTGTTTTAAAGAAATTAGTGAGCCCCAAAATACAGCGTGGTACTTTTTGTATGACGAGACACAGATCACCTTAATTCCCAAGTGTTTTAAAGAAATTAGTGAGCCTCAAAATACAGCGCGGTACTGTTTGTATGACGAGACACAGATCACCTTAATTCCCAAGTGTTTTAAAGAAATTAGTGAGCCCCAAAAAAAATTGCTGGCTGTGTGACGAGACACAGAAGATCACCTTAATTCCCAAGTGTTTTAAAGAAATTAGTGAGCCCCAAAATACAGCGTGGTACTTTTTGTATGACGAGACGCAGATCACCTTAATTCCCAAGTGTTTTAAAGAAATTAGTGAGCCCCAAAATACAGCGTGGTACTGTTTGTATGACGAGACACAGATCACCTTAATTCCCAAGTGTTTTAAAGAAATTAGTGAGCCCCAAAATACAGCGTGGTACTGGTTGTATGACGAGACACAGATCACCTTAATTCCCAAGTGTTTTAAAGAAATTAGTGAGCCCCAAAATACAGCGTGGTACTGTTTGTATGACGAGACACAGATCACCTTAATTCACAAGTGTTTTAAAGAAATTAGTGAGCCCCAAAAAGATTTGCTGGCACAGTGACAAGACCCAGAAAATCACCTCAATTCACAAATGTTTTAAATAAAGTTGTAAACCCCAAAAAAACTTGCTGGCACAGTGACAAGACACACATCACCTAAATTCCCTGATATTTGGTATAAATGAAACCCAAAAAGACTTGCTGGCACAGTGTGACAAGACCCAGAAAATCACCTCAATTCACAAATGTTTTAAATAAAGTTGTAAACCCCCAAAAAACTTGCTGGCACAGTGACAAGACACACATCACCTAAATTCAATGATATTTGGTATAAATGAGACCCAAAAAGACTTGCTGGCACAGTGACAAGACCCAGAAAATCACCTCATTTCACAAATGTTTTAAATAAAGTTGTAAACCCCAAAACAACTTGCTGGCACAGTGACAAGACACACATCACCTAAATTCCCTGATATTTGGTCGAAATGAGACCCCCCAGACGCCCCCAGTAGCGTGGCAGACCGGCAGTAACAACACACACAACTATCTCCTTTGAAATCTCCTCTGAAATGCGTGCAGAAGCGCTGCGTGGAAACCTTATATCGTGTGCTGCGGGACTTAGCTCTGTGAGCCCATGATTGGGCAAAATTTGCCCAATCAGGACTCTGAGCGGTGATTGGCATTGTGGTCAGGTGTAAGGCTGTAGCCAATTACGAGCTTCAGGCAGTGGGAAAATGCATTGTGGTCCATTGTGGTCGAACATGCGGCGAACACCCAGAAATGTTTCGGGGTTCGCGATCTGCTCGAACAGGCTAAGTTCGGGTCGAACCCTGAACCGTCTAAACCCGAACAGCTCATCCCTACTTAAGACGACCAGCACCAGTTAGAAAGGACAAGCGTGGCCCTGCAGAGGATGCACCATGTCCACCAAGACCAGAGGCACAGCCTCCTGACACAGAGGCTGCTTGCCCTCTTATCTGTGTCTGGGAGCGTCTGCCTGTACTTTTTGGTCTTTCTGACATAGTGAGTGATATATAGATTTAATATATACAGAACTCTGATTCAACTCTGGTATAAAGATTTAAGATTTCCAGAACTCTTGTATAACTCAGTGAGACACCCTGATAGGACCCCCTGATAGCTGGCAACAGTGACAAGACACAGATTACAATACGCAGAAATCTGCTAGAGGTATGTGGGACCCCCTGATAGCTGACAGTGAGAAGACACAGATTACAAATCTCAGAAACCTCCTATAAATCAGTGAGACCCCCTGATGGGTGGCAGTGACAAGACACAGATTAGAACAATTCACAAATATTTTGTAGCAATTACTGACCACCAAAATACTTGCTGGCAGTGACAAGACACAGATCACCTCAATTCCCAAATATTTTGTAGAAATTACTGACTCCCAAAATATTGCGTGGCACTGGCTGTGACAAGACACAGATCACCTCAATTCACAAATATTTTGTAGAAATTACTGAGCCCCCAAAATTCTGCGTGGCAGATTACCTCTGATTACCTTAATTCACAAATATTTTGTAGAAATTACTGGGCCCCCAAAATTCTGGCTGGCAGTGACAAGACACAGATTACCTCAATTTCCAAATATTTTGTAGAAATTACTGAGCCCCTAAAATAGTTGCTGGGAGTGAGAACACAAAGATTACAACAATTCCAAGATATTTGGTAGAAATGAGACCCCCCCAGTAGATGAGACCCCCCCCAGTAGCTGGTGGCAGACTGGCAGTGAGCACACACACTAACACAACAATCTCCTCTCAAATCTCCTCTCAAACGCGTGCTGAAGCGTTGTGTGAAACCTAATATAGTGTGCTGCGAGACTTAGCTCTGTGAGCCCATGATTGGGCAAAATTTGGCCATTCAGGACTCTGAGCCGTGATTGGCATAGTCTTGAACCTGTCTTGCACCTGACCTGTGGTCAGGTGCAAGGCTGTAGCCAATTACAAGCTTCAGGCCAGTGGAAAAGTCCATTGTGGTGCATTGTGGGCGAACACGCTGCGAACAGGCGGAAATGTTCGTAGTTCGCGAACATGCAAACAGGCTATATTCGATGCGAACTCTGAACCGATAGAACCGAACAGCTCTTCCCTACTTGAGAGGCCTTTTTACGGGAAGTCCGGGAACAACAAATTGAACATGAAGGACATCAGATATTTTTCTTTCAGGATCTTGCCCCTTCAACATTAATGAAACGACGTGAGTGGCGTGTTGTTACAGAGGTGCTACGTGCTCAAGGCATTCGATACAGTTGGGGGTTCCCTTTTCGTATATTAGTTAATAAAGAAGGTCGAACGTACACCTGCACACACCTGTATAATGCTCGAGACTTTTTACGTCAATTAGGGTTAGAGGTACCAGAGGCTATAGAATTGCTGGTACCTCCTGAACCACTGCCAAGGCTCACGAGAGAGTGGTCTATGCAGGTGACATGACCAGTAAAAAGATACTAGATATTTGAAGGGGTGAATTATGGACTCTCTCTTTCCGATTTTCTTTAATTTTTTTTCTGTATGGTTGTTTACTGTAAACCTAGAAGTTAAGGTTATGTTTATCTAGGTAAATTTAGCTACGGGTCACTGGTTATGGGGGATTGATAATAGGGACTCTTGGTCTGCAACATGTCGGTTTTTCTGTTCTTTTCTTCCCCTGAAATCCTGAACCATGGGTACTATCAGGGTTATTCAAAGAGAATCGAAAAGTCACCGCACGTTTGGTGACTTTTCGTTCTCTTCAATTCGGTGCAAATCGGCTTTCCCATTTCGGCGACCCTGCGGTGTATTCAGCAAGCACCACAGGGCTGTCGAAGTGCAGGAAAAAGCTGCCGAAAACCCGCCGAAAACCTGGCGAATGCACGCCGAAAACCCGTAAAAACATCTGGATTAACCCATCGAAGACGCCGGAAAAAGCCAACACCGCAGACGAGTGAAGTGAATAAATTAGCAAAACAGTTTGCATGAATGATTGAAAAGTGAAACGCTGTTTGCAAAGAAACTACTGAGGGAAAATGTCTGAAATTTACATATGAGGTCCAATGAATGATAATAAAAAGGGCTTTTATAGAAAAAAATCAAAAAGCAAATCGGACTTTTTAAAAAAAAAAAAAAATCCAGAAAAATGCTTAAAATATCCGAAAAAATCTAGAAATAAAGAGACTCTTTACTGCAGAATGTTATAAAGAATGGTTTATTAGATATTGAATTAAAACGGGAATATTTTTAACATTGAAGCCTATGGGATTCTCCTGAATAAACCTGTCGAATGAAACCACCAAATGGCAGGGCATTACCGGAACCTTTCACTGCTGGTTTGTGTTCTCTGAATAGCCGAAGCAGTGCTTTTTCATGGGGATTTCACTCCCCTCGAACAGGAACCGAACAGGCACCGAATGTGCAGGCAATTCGCCAGGATTTGGTGTATTGCCTGCTCTCTGGATAGCCGAATAGCCAAGAAAGGTAACCGAACGCTGATTTTCAGCGTTCGGTTACCTTTCTCCAGCCATTCGGATCTCTTTGAATAACCCTGTATGAGTTTCATTCATTTAGGTTTATGTGTTTTGTTTTTTTTGACCCGGCCCAACCTCTTTTCTATCTTTTATGTATATGTGTGAGTATGCTTTTCATTAAAACTTTTGGCAATCTATTTTTTCTATCATGGTACCGGGCACAACATTTTTATCTTTGAATGTTAAGGGGTTGAATTCACCACGAAAGCGACGGTTATTATTTAGGGATCTTAAACAGAAAGGAATAGCTATTGCTTTCTTACAGGAGACAAGACTTTCCGCTGTAGCAGCCCCTCGCCTCTCAGATCCGTCTTATTCTAGAGTGTATACCTCGTGTGCAATTCCAAAAAGAAATAATACTGCAATATTGATTCATAACTCATGTCCCCTTCAGATTGAGAATGTGCAGTTTGATAACGCGTGTCGATATGTGCTGGTACAGGGAATTTATTCAGCTCAAAGATACACTTTAGTATCGGTATATGCTCCTAATGCCCCAGATTTGAAGTTCTGGACGGATCTATCTGCCTTGTTATCCCTTCCTATGAGGGGGCGGATTATAATAGGAGGGGATTTTAATGTAACCCTGTGTCCACCTTTGGATCGTTTTTTTAGGCCCCGCACGTGCTAATACAATCCCCACTGTGTCCCATCAAGATCGACAATTCCATGCATTTGTTCACTCCCAGGGGCTGGTGGATATTTGGCGGGTATTAAATCCGTCTGTTAAATATTATTCATATTATTCGCCAGTCCATCATAACTATTCTAGGATAGATTATTTCTTGCTATCGCCAGATTGTGTTCCTATAGTTGAAAAGGTCTCTATTGGCTCTATAACGTGGTCTGATCATGCAGATCTATCCTTGCAGATTAGACTCTTAACACATAAAAGGGGGGGACAGTGGAGATTAGACCCCCTCCTTCTTTTGAAACCAGGGGTTCAAGATGCAGTTAGTGCTGCCCTGGATATATATTTTCAGGTCAATGATACTCAGGATATATCTATTCATACACTTTGGAATGCTCATAAGGCAGTAATAAGGGGGACTTTATTAAGCCAGGCCTCTTATCACAAACGAAAAAAAAATTACAATCTATCGTGACTATGCAGGGTAAGTTGAGGCGTTTAGAACTTTTACATAAACAAACACCTACGGACGATATTTTTTCCCATCTGGTAAATACTCAATTTGAACTTAATAGACTCTTTTTGGATGATGTGGGTCGTTCGCTGATATGGTCTAGACGACGATATTATGAAAGGGGTAATAAGGCAGATGCGCCGTTAGCTCGAATGCTTCGCCCTAGTCATCCTATTGGGATGATCCTGATTATTAAGGACACTCAGGGCAAGATCTATCGTTCTCCAGAATCTATCAGGGACGCTTTCACAACATATTTTGCAAAACTGTATAAGCACACCCTAGAGAATACTTATTTAGTGGATAAAATAAAGGCATATCTGAATCAACTAGCTCTCCCCTCTCTTAGTGAAGTACAGATTGATACATTGGCTTTGCCTATTACGGAAGAAGAGATAGTAAGGGCAGTTGGTAGAATGCAGCCCCAGAAAGCTCCAGGTCCGGATGGTTTTACGGGCCTTTATTATAAAACAATTTAGTCTAAATTATCACCTTACTTGTGCCGATTATTTAATAAAGCAAGAGAGGGGGAACCTTTTCCAAAACAGTCTTTGTTAGCATCAATAATCCTTCTCCCTAAACCAGGGAAGGACCCTGAGGCTATAGCTAACTATAGACCAATGTCCCTTATTAATACAGATGTAAAAATATTGGCAAAAATTCTTGCCTGTTGTCTGGAACCTTTCCGTACCACATTAATATCACCTGAACAGGTGGGATTTATTCAGGGACGTCAAGCATACGATAACACGCGTAGGGCTGTAGATCTGATTTGGCTGGCTAAAAAGCATAGAATACCCTCATTGTTTTTGTCACTGGATGCTGAAAAGGCCTTTGATAGGGCAGAATGGCCATATTTATTTAATTTATTGATGCATGCGTGTTTCCCCCCCTCTTTTTTATGACTTATATCAGCCCTTTATGACTCTCCTGGAGCTCAAATATTGATCCCGGGAACAGATAGGAATATTTTCCGGTTATAGAATGGCACTCGTCAGGGTTGCCCTTTATCTCCGACTCTATTTATTCTTTTTTTGGAACCCCAATTACAGACAAATATTCTCTTATTAGGGTATTGGAAAGGCTGCACGATTTTTCAGAGATGTCAAGGTATAAAATTAATTTGGATAAATCTGAGGCCATACCGGTAGCGCTTTCCCCGTCCATTCTCCTCGACATCACTTCCTCCTCTTTAATACGGATAGTTGAATCAGAAATTACATATTTAGGAATTCGTATACCATCATGTCCTACAAAACTATATGATGCTAATTACCCACATCTGATAACGACTATTAAAGGGGAACTAGAGACATGGAGTAATTCCCCTATATCATGGTTAGGCAGAATTAATTGTATTAAAATGAATGTGTTACCTCGATTATTATATTTTTTCAAACATTACCCATCCCTCTGATTATTAAGGATTTTGTTATATTACAACGTGCTATTGATCAGTTTATATGGGCTGGGAAACGTCATCGGGTGGCAAGAAACACGCTTTATCTGCCAAAAGCATTGGGTGGACTGGGCTTGCCTTCATTACTATCTTGTTATTATGCTGCCCAACTCGCTCAAATAATGGTATGGCATTTACCAAAAGGTACATGTAGATGGGTAGATTTGGAGGCTGGCCTTATGAAGCCTAGTGTTCTTGATCAATGGATTTGGATTTGTCAGAAATATCATTCTAAGTTACAGACAGATTGTCCAGCCATTATCAAGTCTGTTCGTATTTGGAATAAGCTAGCATTAAAATGAGAACTAACTAATTTTCCCTCTTCATTAACTCAGATTTTTGGTAACAGGGATTTTATTGCCGGACTTAATGCTGTTCCCTTTCAGTGCTTACAAGATGCTGGTGTGTGCAGGTTGTACCATCTTTACTCCAAAGGGATATTACTTTCTATGGAAGAAATGATTACAAGAATGGGGGGAAAGATTTTTCATTTTTTCATTTCCTGTAATTAAAATCGTATGCTATATGCCCCCATGTTCATAGTGCTGCTACGGCTAAACAAACATTTTTGAACATTTATGCAAGAATGGTAAATATCAACGAGGGTTGATCTCCTATATATATAGGGAACTGACGTCTAGACTAGACTGGAAGGAGCTATCTTATGTACAGTCATGGGAAGCGGATATAGGTCAATCGCTGTATTCAGAAGACTGGATGGACATTTGGGAACTGTCAAATTCGGTATCTATATGTGCCTCCCTAAAAGAACAATCTATTAAGACAGTAATGCGATGGTATACTACTCCAGCTCAGCTGGCTAATATGAATCGGAATATATTGGATGTATGCTGGAGGTTATGTAATATGCGAGGGTCTTACTATCATATGTGTGGTGGTCATGTCCAGTCATTGCTGAACCAAGCATTCAAGCAAACTCCATCACAGACTCACCTTCATTTCTTCCCTCTGCGCCCCTGAACCAAGCATTCAAGGTATCCACCATTTCAACAAGGCATCCAACATCATACCCCAGGCTGCCATGATCTTGAAAATGTATTTTTATGTCTGCATTTATTATTCTCTGACTAGTTTTTTAAAGTATTTTGAATCTCCCTCCATTTCAGATAGAAAAAAAATCTATTTGTGTTTCCTCCTCCTCCCCCCTCCCCACATGTTTGTTAATTGGTGCTATCTGCATGTCACAAACCTCATTCCCTTTCCACAGCAAACTCCATCACAGACTCACCTTCATTTCTTCCCTCTGCGGCCCCAACCCACCCTCCCCATCCACCCGCCCACCCAGGGCCTGTCCCTAATTTCAGGCATCCTTTCCAGCTGTCTCCATTTCTCTCCCTAATTACCCTTACTAAGCCCAAAAATCTGGTCCATTTCATGCAATCCCTATGATATTCTACTGGCCACCAGTTTCATCTTCTTTCTGCTCCCATTTGTTTAAGCTCATGGGATGTCTGCCTGAGCTTTTGGTTTAAAGTGATATAACCTGGACAGTTATCCAACGACCAGGGTTTTATTTAATCTTGTATCATGTAAGTCTGCTGTTTGTGCTTCTCCATTGTAAAGCGCTATGGAATTTGTTGGTGCTGTATAAGTACTTGTAACTGTAACTTTGTATTTTTGTAACAATTCAATGTTCTTGAACCCAGGACATACTTGAAAACGAGAGAAATCTCAATGTATCCTTCCTGGTAAAATCCTTTATAAATAAATAAATAAGTAAATAAATAAATAAATTGTATCTTTTTGGATGAAAATAAGGGATTTATTGCAAACGTTTTTTTCTAACTCTGTCCCACTAGTCCCGTGGGTTTTTCTGCTGTCCAGACCAGCCCCAGGTTTTACTTTCCATGAGAATAAACTAATAGCTAAAATTACATTGGCTGCAAGATGGGCAGTAGCAGAGGTTTGTAGACAACCTTGTTTACCAAAGCTAGCAACAGTATTCGTAAAAATTAAAGATACACAGGTCATGGACGAATTTACGGCTTTGGTTCATAATTCTTTTGTCCTCTTATAACAAGACCTGGGGACCGTGGCTGGATGCAGGATTGTAACGGGTTTTTCTTTTCTTTTCTCTTTATTTTTATTTTATTTATTTTTTCTGAGATATTATATGGGTCCGGGCCGGGCCTCCCCCCCTTTTTTTTTTCCTCTCCCCCCTCTTCTTCTATTTCTTTCTTCTTTTTCTTTGTAAAGTATAGGTAAAATTAAGATGCTTAAGCTGTTTTTCTTGTGGATGGATATTAAGTTGATTTTCAATTATGGAGCTATAATATTTCCATGTAGATGTATTCTGAAAATTTTATGCATCTAATAAAATATGTTTAAAAAAAATAAATAATAATAATAATAATACTCTGGTTCCATGAGCACCCACTTCCTTAAGAAATTCTGCTATAAATACGAGAGTGTGTCTCCCAACCTCCTGTCACACCTGATGCAATATCCATATAGAGAGTGAGATAGCATTTAGCGATAAGCTTTAAATCACAAATGGCTCTGTTCTATATGGACTAGTGATTTACAATCCAGTAGCTATTTACTGATGCTATTCAAATTGAAACTCCATAGGCATTTCATGCCTAAACTGATACCACTAGTGGTGACAATCCTTAATAGTGCTATATACTACTGGGTCTATAGGACTCTATGCATGTCAATATAAGAGCAACAAAAGAGCGTGTAAAATCATCAGACGGATAAAGATGGACTGTCTGACCTTGGTATCCTTCCAACAATAACAGGAAGAAGTTGTAAATTGCACTGTCATCTTAACTGAATAATTAGAGGTAAGCAATTGTTTTAATTTATGTTGCTTGACTTAGCAATTGGTTATAAATCTAGGATGAACTAAAATAGCAGTAACAAGATAGTTGGTAGATGTTAGCCTCATCCGCTGGGATAACACTCTCTGTTACTGACATAATTTTAGACCAGTGTCTGTCAGTGCTGTTACTAAACGTCTCAGTAAGCTAAAGATAAAATACCAGTCTGGACCTGATCAAATCCCAGCAATGCTGCTGAAAATCACTGCGCCGGCAATCGCAAAACCTGTTGCATCCCTAATCAATGAATCAATAGTGACTGGATAAATACCCAAACTCTGGAAGACTGCGAGAGTGGTACCTATCGATAAAAGTGGAGACAATACTTTGGTATCTACCTACCTAGATATCATTGCTCCCTGTTTTGCCATAAATTTCGAAAAAATTTGTCTAAACGCAATTATCTGATTATTATAAATATTCAAACTATTTAACCCTGGATCGACCCGGCTTTCGTTCAAATCATTCAACTACCGTAGATACTCAAGTATAGCACGACCCGAATAAAACGCGATGAATAGAGATTTATTATGGAGAGGAGAGAATATTCAAGACTCAAACATAACGCGAGGAACAAAATTTTACAGTATCGGTAAACAATTAAAATCCTTCCATTTTCTCTTAACAGTCAGGCTACCCCTCAGGTCAGGGTGTTCTGCTCTAGAATGATTGCAGTTGTTACTAATTATGTGTCACGATCTGTCACGGGAAGGCTGTGGTATCAGAACGGTGGGAACCCAGAAAGCGGAGTATACCAGATCGTAAGAGCCACTTACACGAAGGGTGAGATGGAACTGTACAACCCTATTTGTGGTAGTGGCCGAGACGTCGGGTGTTGATAGGTATAGACGTATAGGCAAAGGAAACTGGAGACTTGACACGGCGAGCAGTATGTAATATATGAAACACAGAAATGCAGGGATATGTTCATACAGGGTTGTAGTACTCACGGTAGACGGGAGGTAGGCTGTGGTATTGGGAGTACATATAATACTGCGGTATGCTGTTGCTTTGAGGCAGACGAGGAGACTGGAAATACTGCGGTATGCGGGTGTTCTGAGGCAGACGAGGAGACTGGAGATACTGCGGTAGGTTGAGGTTCTAAGGCAGACGAGGAGACTGGGAATACTGTGGTATGCTGCAGAGAGGCAGCTAAACACCTTGGAACAAAATGACACAGTTCAGGTACTAGGTGCCAAACTCAATAATTGAGCAACTACTCACAGTTCTGTAGCTCTTTTAAACTGGTTCCCGCCCTTCCTCAGTACCTGGCGTCTGACGTCATCTCCCAGCGCCGAGGACACCTAACCTCTCTCTGGGGTCGTCGCCGGTATAACGCGCATGTGCACGTCGGCCATTGCCTAGCGACGGGACGCTGTTGGAATAAGCCGCGGAAAGTATTTCGGCCGATCGCGGCTTGCGAACGGCTGGACGGATGGCATCATGATCGGGTCCGGCGGCGACCAGGCGGTACCAGGGGGCGATCCTGACATTATGAAGCCACTGGCCACCCATCTTCTTTACTAGCGATTAGATGGCTGGTGGAGGCGAGCGAGGTGAACGATTGGCTTAAACCGAGTGTGCTCTCTGGCCGTGATGGATCCCACCTCTCCCGAATCCGGGAGTTCCTGAAGTGTTTGCAAGCATCAGGGAGCCACATTCACTTCAGCGGAACTTCCGGGAGACTTGGGACCCAGAGCGAGGCAAGTTTTTTTTTTTACACGTGATGCAGATGTCTCAAATATAACGCGACCCCTCCAATTTTAAAGGTACGTTTTTGTCACCAAAATCTAGCGATATACTCGAGTATCTACAGTAGAGCTTCCCTTTTAAAAGTTTGCAATGATATCCAGGCTGGCATGGAACAAGGAAACCTAACTGGAGCTATCTTCCTTGATTTTGCAAGGCCTTTGACACAGTAGACCATAGCATCTTATTAAAAAAAACTTAAAAACTCTGGTATTGGTGATCACATGCTATAACCTGGTTTCAATCATATGTACACGATCGGTTGCAATAGGTGTCCATTTCTGATAGCACCCCCCTCTTCCAATCACGTGCGTTGAATCCCCAAGGCTCGATACTCGGCCCCCTGCTGTTCACGATATTCAAAAATGATCTGCCCAATGTCTGCAAAGCCTCAACTGTACACATATACGCAGATGACACCGTAATCTATCCCAGCAAACCAAATCTCCCGCAGCTGGAGGCTGTGCTGCAAGAACAATTCACAGGTAGAAAAGTGGATTGCAGATAAACTTTTTTTAAATACGGACAAAACTGTAACAATGCTCTTTGGAAGGGCACCTAAACTACATAAATTGCAAAATCCCCATCTATGCATCAGGACAAAATCAAATGGCACGCTGACCACAATCAATTCTCTCAAATATCTAGGTATGTGGTTAGCCCCAACTCTATTCTTTGGCCCCCACATCGAAAAAATCTCATCTAAACTTTACCCCAAACAAAGTGCTCTGTACAGAAAAAAATCCTGCCTGGGCTCCGCAGTAAGAAAGCAGATTGTACAACAAATGCTTATGCCGGTCGTTGAATATGGAGATGTAGTGTATGCAGCTGCCCCGCAAATGCACCTTCATAAACTTACTAGATTGTATAACTTTTTCTGCTGCTTTGTGCTACAATGTAACTACATGACCCACCATTGTGACATATTAAAAGAGCTAAACTGGCCGTCACTGGAATCCAGACGCACCCTCCACCTTTCCAACCTAGTGTTTAAGAGCTCTTCTGGGAAGCTACCACCCTACCTGAATAGACTGCTTCCCCCAGCAGTTACCTCATCCTATAACCTCCGATCCAGGACCTGCACCTTACTTGCAATGCCACAATACAAAAAGAAAGTGTCTTGTTCCTCATTTCCTACAGAGCACCACAAATATGGAATAACCTCCCAGACACAATCAAATCTTCCCCCAGTCTAAAGTCACACAAGAGATCTCTATTAATATACCTGGATACAGAATGCACCTGTAAATATGTAACACAGTGAGTATATTTCTTACATGTTTATTATGTTCTGTGTTAATCTGTTTATTTGTGTTTTGTTTTTAATATCTTGCATTTTATTACTTTGTATTTCTGTACCTACTGTAAAAATTCAATGCTCTTGAACCCAGGACATACTTGAAAATGAGAGAAATCTCAATGTATCGTTCCTGGTAAAATACTTTATAAATAATAAATAAATCATCAAACAAAGTCAATGTGCCATCTTCTCTGGCAGTGAGACCCCAATGGAACACAAATAATGAGCAGGTTCCCACCACATGTGCAACATGATGACAGTAAGGTGCCATATATTCAATACTGCTGAGAATTCTTTTTTTAAGAGTTTATGTTTAATCAAAATGTTGTATGTTTATTTTTTCTTCCAGTATTAACCTACTCACTGCTATAACTGATTAAACTAGCAGGGCTATTCAGAAAGAGGTGAAAACCTTGAGAATGACTGGAGAATTGAAAATTCTACGTCTAAATAGTCAAACCAGAAAAATTCGCCCATTTATCTCACTTTCCAAATTGGCTATTTGGTCTAGATTGTTCATTCTCCTGACAATTCTCATGGTTTTCACCTCTTTGTCAATAGCCCTGTAAATCTTCAAAAGTTGCTGCAGGAACCCAACGTTGAAATGTATTTATAAATGGGAACCAGAATGAGCACCCAAATTCCTTGCACATGTCATCCAAGGTGCTGAAAAATGTTTGAACAGCTTGGAGTTCTATTTTTCTTTCACAGCAACATGGAGCTCCAGCTATATTATGTTACTTGTAGAAGCACTTTTTGGCCAGCAGATACTCTGTGCCGAAAAGTAGTTTCAAAATCCATTGGATCCTGCGAGTGATTTTATGGAAAACCATTTGGTAGTGAAGGGGTTAAGAATAAGGACTGAAAGAGTTATGATTGGTTTGAATGTGAAGAAATAATCGCATCCTCGATTGTGTGTATGCTTGTACCCATAATGCATTTTTAAAAGCAAGTAAAGCCAATATTTACATTTGCTGCCTTCTTATGTTTCTCAGTGTGTCTAATATTTATTGGAGTATTTTTACTTTATAAGCAAATCTTTAATATATATTAATATATTATTTATTAAAATAGCTAAACCAGAAAAATTCTCCCATTTACCTCACTTTCCAAATCGGCTATTTTGACCTAGAATTTTCCATTCTCCAGTCATTCTCCTGCTTTTCACCGTTCTTTGAATAACCCTGATTGTCATTTAGAGCTCTATTTCTTATATGTATTTCTTTTTTCTTCTTTAGTGAAGTAAAACAACCTTTACTGTGCAATTACAAATTATAATGTTACTTATAACTATTATTATTGTTAACAAAAGGGATTTTATTAATGCATCTTATAATGGGACAATCTATAACAAATAATGTTTTAATGACAAACAAATATCACAGGTGTCTGTATTATTATAAAGTCATGTATCAAATTTTTATCCTGCCAAACCATAAATTAGAGTTTGTATTAGTTTATTTGTATTGTTAAATTGTTATTATTCTTTCCTCTTTTCTGTAAAGGCATCTTCATGTGCATCCCTTTGTCTTGTCGTTTTGGTCAGTAGAGGGCTCCCTTTCATATTCAAGCCAATCAATCAAAAAGAACATCACTTACAAAGAATATTTGGAAAGGGAAAAAAAAAACTGAAAGAGATAAAACAGGAAAGAGGTACCCATTACTTTCAATGTCTAACACTGAAGTGAATAAAAGCTTTCAAACAGTAAAGAATATCAATAGACAACCAAGAAATAAAATCTTGAAATTATCAAACTTGCTTGCAGTGATTCACATGCCATACAGGTCAGCAAATGGCAAAGGAATTATTCATCAAATAGGATGAATTAAGCTGACCAGTGCTGCTAGGAGCTGAAATTCAACTTTTATAAACATACTGTCAGCTTTTAACCAAAGGGAAAGTGAGAATGATGAAGTGACAATTAAAAAAGGAACATTCGAGTGGTTTTTGAACTTTACCTAACTCAATTTAGCACGTTAAGAGCAACATCTTCATTATTTACGTTTATTTACTTGTAAAGTATTTCACCAGGAAGGATAGATTTCTTTTGTTTTCAAGTATGTCATTATTTATGTCCTACCTTTAGAGCAGCAGCCAACATTCTTGGCCTGCAGAGGTTTTTGAACTATCAGGGTTATTCAAAGAGAATCGAAAAGTCACTGCACTTTCGGTGACTTTTCGTTCTCTTCAATTCAGTGTGATTTGGCGATCCCATTTCGGCGACCCTGCGGTGTATTCAGCAAGTACCACAGGGCCGCCGTAATGCAGGGAAAAGTCGCCGGCAAACCGCCGAAAACTCACTGCAAAACAAGGGCGAACGCACACCGAAACCCGCAAAAACATCTGGATTAACCCGCCGAAGGCGCTGGAGAAACCCGAGCAGGAGCCGATCAGAGTGCAGAGCAGCCGCCGGAAAAACCCGACACCGCAGACAAAGGAGGTGAAGAAATAAAAAACAGTACGCTTAAATGTTTGAAAAATGAAACGCTGATGGCAAACAAACTAATGAGCGGAAATGTCCGAAATTTACATATGAGGTCCAATGAATGATAAAAGGGCTGTTACAGAAAAAAGAACAAACGTTAAAAAAAATTCTAAAAAAATCTAACAATAAAGAATCTTTTTACTGCAGAATACTATAATAAATGGTTTATTAGATATTGAATTAAAAAAGGGAATATTTTTAACATTGAAGCCTATGGGATTCGCCTGAATAAATCTGCCGCATGAAGCCACCGAATGGCAGGGCAATTCGGCAACTTTTCACTGCTGCTTTTGGTGCTAAATAGCCGAAGCTATGGGGATTTCACTGCCCTCGAACAGGCACCATATGTGCAGGCAATTCGCCAACATTTGGCGAATTGCCTGCTCTCTGAATAGCCGAATGACCAAGAAAGGTAACGTACGCTGAATTTCAACATTCGGTTACCTTTCTCCAGCAATTCGGATCTCTTTGAATAACCCTGTATATCTTCCATGATGCTCAGCTAATCATTAGCTCAGAACTGCTGCTAGATATACATTGGTGGGCAAAATTGTGGATACACCTTACATTTTTACGAACTTTTGCAGTTTAACCCCTTAGTGACCGGGTAGTTTTACACAAATCCGTCCTTTAGGCTGGGGTCAGACCAGCGCACTTTTAACGTGCGTTCTGGCGCACATAATTACGGCCGCACTAGCAGCAGATGACGGGCAATGACGGCCAATATACGATGTACGGCCGCACAAAAGTCCGGCCTTGCAACGCAAGTGGAATTTGAACGCATTTTTTTGAGAACGCTGAACCGCTAGTACTGACGTACTGAGTGCGCAGCTGCGGCATAGCGGCGTGTTTGCGTGATTAGGAGATGTCAGACGCTGCTAATGTCCAGCCTACATAACGTCCAGACGCAAAAAGAGTTTTATTGACGATCCATACAAAATCATGACCGACAATGCGCGTCGTCTGACCGTTTTTTGCGCATTCCGTGAAAAAATACGTCAATGCTTTCGGACGCACTTTTTCACGTTCGTGGGGAAAAATGCTTTCGTCTGACCCTAGCCTAAGTGCCCGCTGCTGTTTTTACGTTTCTGCGCTGTTAATGTTTAGGTCAAATTTTCCTCTTACTCGTTTATTCAACCACACATATTTTACACCGTTTTTCCCGCCATTAAATGGACTTTCTAAAAATACCATTATTTCCATCATATCCAATAATTTACTATAAAAAAAATGAAATATGATGAAAAAAATGGTAAAAACACACTTTTTTGGAATTTAATCCCCAAAATCTACAACCACCAAAAAAGACCGTGGCTAAATAGTTTCAAAATATTATCCCGAGAATAGAAATACCCAATTTTTACATGTTTTTGCTTTTTAACCCCTTCACTGCTGAGCCAGTTCACCTATGTGCGCTGAGCTCATTCTGACTGTTTTATGCTAATTATTTTTAGATGACAGCCTAGGTACTAATTACCTAAACCCCCCCCAGACAAAATTTAAAAAAAAAAGATATATATTTATTTATTTATTTTTTAAAGTTTTCTTTTTACACCAAACCATGTTTGTCATGATCAGGCCTTTCCAATGATATCAAATATGACCCTCTCGCTGCCACAGATCGGGAGATAGGGGGATCCCTTTATCTCCACATGGCAGCTTGGGGGTGAACTGGCCCACTGACATACTCACACATATGGTGAGGATATCAGTGGGTGGGGGGTGACCTGGAGGCTTGGCTGACATCCACGATGTCAGCCCCCTCCAGGTTTGAATCTAAATTCGGCGCAAATTTGCACTGAATCGCAATCCGGCAGCGAAACCATTAATGCAGTACAACACGGGAGACTCTCCCCTTTCCAGCGGTGCAACTTGTATCTCTCTATCTTCAATGGTTGGGGAGATAGAGGGCTCTGAAGGAGCCCCCCCTCCCTCCATTGATTTCAATGGGGGCGCCTGCTGATGACATCACCACGCAGCATGGTGACGTCATCGAGCTCGCTGGCCCATGTGAATCATGAGGGCAGGCTTCCTCCCTGCCAGATCTGCGAGGGAGGTAAGTATCGGGCGGGAGGGGGGATTAGGTGCCGCTGACGTACTATGTACGTCCGCAGGTCTAAGGGAGACCCGTGGGCAGGATGTACATAGTACGTCAGCAGTCCTTTAGGGGGTTAAAGTACTTTTTATATAAAAAAAATCTCTAAAAATGTCATAGCACAAGTAACATTTAACATAGTAAATGAATGCCTTAAAAAATCTTTAAATAAGTTCAATTTTGGCTGGAAATGTACCATAATGCATCTTGGCTATTATATAGCATAAAAATGATAATAAATTTGTCACCGGCTGGGTGGAGTAGAGGTAACATCACTGTTCTGCATGGAGAGAGTCTGTGGAGTCATGGGCTCAATCCCAGCAAGCAACCCCTCCAGTAAGTGTCCTTGTGCAAGACACCCAACGACACACACTCACCACCCAGGACATACTTGAAAACGAGAGAAATCTCAATGTTTCCTTCCTGGTAAAATCTTTTCTCAAAAAAAAAGTGTTTTTTCAATAACGTGTTGGATAGCCTTTGGCCTTAACTACTGCTTGACATCTTGTAGGCATTGACTCTACAAGTCTTTTGACATCCTGTGATCAGATGATGCCAGGAATTGATTATAACCTCAATGAGTCCTTTTGTACACTATATTGCCAAAAGTATTCGCTCACCCATCCAAATCAGGAGCTGGGCAGGTGAGCGAAAACGTTTGGCAATATAGTGTATCTTGGATTCTTGCTCGAGAACTTGCGTTTCAATCTTGACCACAGCTTTTCAATGGGATTCAAGTCAGGGCTATCTCCAGGCCAGGGAAGAAGAGGAATTTTCTTGTCAACCAAAACTGACAAAATCAGAAGGTATATCCACAATTTTGGCCACTAGTGTACTTGAAACCAGTTCTAATATTGTTTTTTTGAGCGTTGACATTAAAAAATTACCATTGCTTGAAGACTTGAAAAAAATAAACTATGTAAAGAAAGAATACAAAACTAAACAAAAAATAACAAACGTGGACATTCTGGAATGCATTTTCTACTTTAACTTTGTGAGATGACCCTTTACTCCTGCATAGAAAGTATTACATTAATCACCTCTTTAATGTTGTAATTAATATTTTACCTTCCATTAAACACTAGTGATCTCTAGACTGAAGCATCACTCATTTCATAAGAGTACTTGTTACTTGAGACGGATTAAAGTAAAACATTGAATCTGGTAAATATTACAGATGTGTTTTTGCACTCACTGTTGTTCAGTATTTATGTTCGTTCATCATGCATACTACACGTTATCTAATATCTAGTCTCTAACCACTTTCCCGAACAGGGAATTGTCACAATAGGTAAAATCCGAACCTGTATACTGTGGACTCAACACCAACAAATTGAAGACTCCCAACAGTAGTGCACAAGACCAATAAAATATTAGTTGGTATTTTGATATTTTATTATAAGTAAAATGTACACACAAAGATATTATAGACATAAACACATATATACAAATAAATGTATTATGAAGTTTGGTCAAAGAGAGGTAATCTTGGCTTGGTATTGTGTATCACTGGCATTGCTTTTACTCTTTCCTGCTGCAGGATGTACTATGCTGTCCCTGCGGCAGGTGGGCTCAGAAGAGGCGGGGGTACTAGTACGCCCCATTGACTTATATGGGTCACCCCAGCCCCACCCCACAGCCTGCACGCGCTGCGTGCCATTGGCTGCAGCGAGATGGCCCAAAGTCAGGCTGTCTCTCCTCAGCCAATGACTCGCGCCATACTGAGGCAGCCCATAGAAGTCAATGGGGTGTACTACTATGTGAATTCAACATTCACCACCGAGTCCCCGAAGTGCGTTGAATCAACCTGCCAAAAAAATCTAAAAACAGCCACAAAACTGCCAAATTGATCCAAAAAAAAAACCAAAAAACAATTAAAACCCACCAAATGCATCCAACGATGCAAAAAACACCAAATCGATCTGTAAAAAGCTGCCGACCAGACTGCCGACCAGCTGCCACCAAGCCGCTTGTCAGGTGCGCTGTGTGTGGTGAGCAGGGGAGTCCGGATTGCAGCACATGCAGGAGACCATACAGGTTGCAGGGCACGGTTTGGTCTATTTTATATACAGACAGGGCAAAGGAATATACAGGAGTAGAACTGATAAAGATATGACTAGACACAGGAGCAATACAAGAAAAGAGCTGACATAGAGGACCAAGAGGAAACTGAATAAACTAGACACAGGCTGGATACAGAGGGGCATGACATGAACTAGACACAGGCTGGATACAGAGGGGCATGACATGAACTAGACACAGGCTGGATACAGAGGAGCATGACATGAACTAGACACAGGCTGGATACAAAGGGGTACTTACACAGAAACAGGATGCAGAGGCAGATTGCAGGACACAGGGGGCAGATATAGAACTGAACTCAGGAATAATGACTTGCAGGGATAACGTAAAAGTCCAGGTGTATTCTGATATAAAGTCCACAAAAGCAGGATTCCTAGGTGTAAAATCCAAGGGGCAATTCCATAAACATAAGTCCAGATAAATAAAGCAAGGGTCTTGAGAAAACAGGAGTCCAGTAGGGGAAGAAAGGGGGTCTGGAATCCAGTACAGGCAGGCAGGCTCACCCAGCGTATGACACAGAGGTCAGACTATAATGCTGAAGTGGGGAGCATTGGGCGTAGTCTCCCTGTATGGAGACCTGGGCAGGTGAGGGATAATTAATGTAAGGGTTATACATATACATATGGGAAACACTGGGCTGGAGGATGGGGAACTGGATGAAGGCGAGGACTAGATGCAGGGCCAGTGCTAGGATATATTGTGCCCTAGGCCAGACCAGCTACTTGCGCCCCCCCAAAAAAAACACGTGACATGTGTGAGCGTATCACAGAGCTCACACATGGGCATATACTGCCCCCAGCAGTTCACACATGGGCATATACTGCCCCCAGCAGCTCACACATGGGTATATACTGCCCCAGCAGCTCACACATGGGTATATACTGCCCCCAGCAGCTCACACATGGGTGTATACTGCCCCAGCAGCTCACACATGGGTATATACTGCCCCCAGCAGCTCACACATGGGTATATACTGCCCCAGTAGCTCACACATGGGTATACACTGCCCCCATAGCTCACACATGGGTATATACTGCCCTCATAGCACACACATGGGTATATATTGCCCCAGTAGCTCACGCATGGGTATATACTGCCCCAGTAGCTCACACATGGGTATATACTGCCCCAGTAAGTAGCTCACACATGGGTATGTACTGCCCCAGTAGCTCACACATGGGTATATACTGCCCCAGTAGCTCTCACATGGGTATATACTGCCCCAGTAGCTCACACATGGGTAAATACTGCCCCAGTAGCTCACACATGGGTGTATACTGCCCCAGCAGCTCACACATGGGTATATACTGCCCCCAGCAGCTCACACATGGGTATATACTGCCCCAGTAGCTCACACATGGGTATATACTGCCCCCATAGCTCACACATGGGTATATACTGCCCTCATAGCACACACATGGGTATATATTGCCCCAGTAGCTCACGCATGGGTATATACTGCCCCAGTAGCTCACACATGGGTATATACTGCCCCAGTAAGTAGCTCACACATGGGTATGTACTGCCCCAGTAGCTCACACATGGGTATATACTGCCCCAGTAGCTCACACATGGGTGTATACTGCCCCAGTAAGTAGCTCACACATGGGTATATACTGCCCCAGTAGCTCTCACATGGGTATATACTGCCCCAGTAGCTCACACATGGGTAAATACTGCCCCAGTAGCTCTCACATGGGTATATACTGCCCCAGTAGCTCACACATGGGTGTATACTGCCCCAATAGCTCTCACATGGGTATATACTGCCCCAGTAGCTCACACATGGGTGTATATATTGTCCCCAGTAGCTCACACATGGCTGGGTATGATGGGTCTCTCTGCTGGCCGCTGTCACGCTGCTCTCTCCCGCTGTGCGCTTGCTCTGGCCTCTGGGCGCAGCTTGATCATGGAACACAGCTCGCGGTGGCTGTCCAATAGAGAATGAGGGAAGCGGGGATAACCCCGCCCCCTCAGCATGGACAGCCACCGCGAGTCTTCCATGATGAAGCTGCGCCCAGAGGCCAGAGCAAGCACGCAGCATGATAGAGCGGCGTGACAGCGGCCGGCGGAGAGACCCGTCACATCATACCCATGTGTGAGTGTTGGTCTCTCGGCTGTGCCCTAGGTGGCGCTGCGCTCTAGGCAGGCGCCTAGCTTGCCTAGCGGCAGCGCCGGCCCTGGCTAGATGGGAAACCTGGAATGGGACATAACAGGGAAGGTTGATGGCTCAGACCCACATCAGGGCCTTTTGCGGCATCTGCGGCGAGGGACCTGACACCGCTGAACAAGGATAAAAAAAAGGAAACCACTGCAACTTTCAAAAGGCTCAAAAAAACTATCCTAAAAATCAGAAAAAAATGCCTAAAGATAAATAAAGAGACTTTTTGCTGCAAATGAAAAGAATAAACGGTTGACTAAATATTTAATAAGAATGGGGATTGTTTTTACATTGAAGCCTATGGGATTCGCCTGATTAAACCTGTTGAATGAAACCACAGAAAATCAGAGCATCTCAGTGACAATTCAGTGCGGTTCAGCGTTCTCTGAATTGATTAACCATTACTTTTCTATGGGTGGTTTATTGCCATCGAAGATCACCATATTTGGCTGGCAATTTTGCGAATTGCCAGGTTTGTGATTAGCCGAATGTCCACGAAATTCACTGTTCAGTGCAGTTTCGGGGCCAATTTGGCTATCTTTGAATAACCCTGTATATTTTAATAGAGTGTTCCTTTAACGATATGAACAAGATGTAAAGTTCTGTCACAATTAATAATGACAGCCTGTCAGCATTTTCTATGTCATGCAAAACAGCAAAGATACCATAAGAAGAACTGCAGTTAGAATTGTATGTATTTTGCTTATCCTGGTTATATCTACGATTAACTATACAAATAGCAAGTTTTGCTGAACCCCTTTAGTCAATCAAGAAAGTCGTCACAGCACATCTGTATTTGCAAATGTTTATAGAGGACTGTCTGCAATGCAAAATGTGTACAGAGGATTTGCAGATGTAGGGAAAGCTTCCTTCTCAGGAACTGAATTAAAATATATGCAATTGCTAATTTCCGCTTTGCACACTGTATAGATATAATTAGCTGTATTCATGCCTTAATAAATGAATAACAGTTAAATTACACAGGAGAGGCTCAGTTATGCTAAATTAACTTGCCCAGCACTCTTCCTGATCTTGCAAATGAGAGACCATTTTGATTCTAGAGGCGCTATATTATAGGTCTAATAACTAAGCTGCCCAAGAGGGCATATATGCAAGATATTGGCCATAAAAGGTGTATGGGGGTCCGGGTACTGCCCTGGGGGACAGGGAACAAGAATAAATTTTAAAAAAGTTTTTAACCCTTTCACTGCTGAGTGCTGAGCCATTTCACCGCTGTGCGCTGAGCTCATTTTTACCGCTTTTGCTCATGTTTAAACATGGGTTTAAACCAGTGTGGGAAATGTTTGACCAACAATGAGTGGGAAATGTTTGACCAACACACAGGACAGGGTATACCTGAAATAGGCCAGATGGTATACAAGGACGCATTCTAACACAAGCCAAAATCGATCAGCGATAGGGTGGTCAGGGATAGCCAAAACGGTACACAAGGAGTATCTATCATATAAGCCAAAAATCAATCAGAGTTAGAGTGGTCAAGGAATAACCAAGGACTGGTACACGGGGGTGGTTCTCATACAACCCAGGTAACAACGGAGACTGAAAAATCAACCAAGTAGTGAATCGCCAGGAGACACTCAGCACTGAGGGAAGCAAACTCCACGACAGGGCGATGAGCCGGATCGCGCTGTCTGTATTTAAACCCAGAGGGCACGCGTCATCGTGCCGTGCCCAGCCTCCTGACCAGCCCTGAGAGCTCCGGAAGCCGGCACAACTCCTGGCACCCAGCTTGTCGGTGGCACCACCGGGCACCAGGGCCCCCTCTGAGACCCAGACGTGACAGATACGCTCATACACACCACACATTACTGGGAGTTTTATTGCTGTGGAACTGTGTTATGTTCTTTTTTTGTTTTGGAAGGGGGCAAAAAGATGTTACGGGTTGAAGAAGTTTATGGGGGGCCCCATCGTGAGGTTCAGTAAGGGGCCCCATCATTTCTGATGGCTGCCCTGTATGCATCCGGTACACGGGCCAGTGCACCCAAATATTGGGCTTTTGGTGCCAGCTAATGCCTTCACACCGTAACCCCTCTGAGGTATTGTGGAAGAGTGCAGGGTTGGACCCTGTGTTCAAATATTGAAATGATACGCAGTGGTCACATTTAAGGGCAAAAAAATGGTGTCTTAGTCGGTGGTGCACGACACTGAGACTCTAACAGGGTTATTCAAAGAGATCCGAATTGTGGCCGAAAGGTAACCGAACAGTGAAATTCAGCGTACGGTAACCTTTCCTGGCCATTCGGCTATTCAGAGAGTAGACAGTTCGCCAAATCTTGGCGAATTGCCTGCACATATGGTGCCTGTTCGAGGGCAGTGAAATCCCCATAGAGAAGCAATACTTCGTCTATTCGGAGAACAAAAACCAGCAGTGAAAAGTTGTTTCATTCAGCAGGTTTATTCAGGAGAATCCCATAGGCTTCAATGTTAAAAATATTCCCGTTTTAATCCAATATCGAATAAAACATTTATTATTATATTCTGCAGTAAAGAGTCTCTTTATTTTTAGATTTTTTACGATCTTTTAAGCATTTTTTAGAATTTTTTTTAAAACTTTTTTCTTCCTCGAACTTTCCGCGATTGTCCCGAAAAGTTCGAAGTTCGCGAACTTTCGAACAGCCAATGTTCGAATCGAACTTCGAACCAATTCGAACCGGCAGCCCATCCCTAATGTTGAAATGTATGGACCAAATCGCAGCCATACCATTATTAAAGATGTGTTGGCAGACGTCACCAAATTACAAAGAGAGAAGAGAATACGTGCCCATGAAATATGGATAGTGGAGATGGAACATCAAATCTGGATTCTGGAGATTGAGCGCAGAGTAAAAGAACCTGTGTCTACACAGAGTAATGATGGCAGCAAGATTCTTTGGATGGTAGAAGCAGTCCATGAGCACATGCAGGAGAGCGAGAGTCACAGTACCCTGCATTGGTTTGACGGACGCTGTAACGCGTTTGGGTCTGGTCCACAATCCAGAGACCAGTTGATGCGGTCAGGTGTGTAGTTCTGAAAAAAAATGCTTTATTTTCTTGAGGAATGAAAATTAGATATAGCTTTTAAATGCAGTCATACCTTCTTTCCAAAAATTTATGGAAAGTGCCCTATGATATCAAGGTTCTGCAAGGTACAGATTAGGGATCCTAACGCTATCCTAACTGAATTGCAATGTGTCGAAATACAACAGAATTTTATGTTTCTCCATTTTGTTTAAAATTCTTTATTTTTATTGAAAACTACAGCAACATCTTCTCCATTACTGATTATTTTAAAAACAATACCTAATAGAAATTATAACTGTAAAAGTTTGGATGATAAAATGTGGGAAACAAATTCACATACTCTAAATAATTGAAATCTGAATAAACATTTACAATTATCTGATATTTTTGGTCTAGGTTTTAAAATTAAAACATGGTTTCAAATCCTGGTTGAACATTTAAGAAAAAAAGATCAAAATGAGCTCAACACACAGCGGTTGAAATGACTCAGAAGGGGTTAAAATGAGAAATAGTGTCACATTTCTTTGATGAAATTCTGGTGACTTCAGAAAGCATAAAGTAATGAGGTTTACTCCCTTCACTAATTGAGTATGCGTAATGTTCAAAGCTCCTGTAGGGGCCCATTTTTCAAAACCCACTGGATCCTGGCAGTGGTATTATGGAAAACTATTTTGCAGTGAAGAGGTTAATAAAGTACAGTGATGGTTTGCTGCTTTTCTTAATTCCTTATCAAAGTACTTCACTCCCAAAAGAATTTTAGTATACCGTAGCTAGTCCATGCCTATTTTGCTGTACATTTGTTTATGTTATACTTGTTAAAGGAAAAAACAAATATTGGTTAATTTGCACATTGTTTATTTACTAAATAGATCTAAACAAAACTTCCAATGTAATATATGTATATCTAAAACAGAAGTGATTTTTTTTTCAAGTGAAGCAAAAATTAAAATGATATGTGCCATTAATTTTGAACTGTGTATGTCACTTTCTCAGAAGGTTATGCATCTTCAGGGAAATTATCCTGAGTTGATAATCACTGGTATTATTATAATGCAATGACAAGCATGAAGGGATAACAGTATCAAGCTGTCAATTACAGAAGGGACAGTGCCTAATGCTTTTAATAGTTGTGCTGTCCTCAGCCAATACTAAACATTAAGCACCTCATTTATCAAAATCCTACAGAAAAAGTGACTGTGCACTATCTAATTATTTGAGGGGCGTACTAATCCATGCGTATATCTCACCTTTTTTGTGAAATAGTAGTAATACAGTACATTTACATGTCAGATCTCTAATGAAAAAATATTAGAAACTACCCAGGAATACAGGTCATATCCAAGACAATATATTCGATTTCATTGGACTGATAATTATAGATATATGCACATATGATCATTGTATCTAACCATGTATTGTATAAGGAGAGCAGAATCACTCAAATGTCTCAAAATAATTGAATAATCATCTTTATGTTAATATTTACATGATCTCAAGTACAGTATGGGCCCTATCACCTCCTTAATGCTAGCACTCACGTACGGGAGCGTTAGCGCTAGGTTAAATGAGGTAATAGCGGGACGCCCAGATCAGTTCCCGATCGCTAATGGGTTAAAAAATGCATTAACACATCGGTAATATTCCTTTCTAGTGCGAGCTTACTGTACTTTGCGCTCCCTGTACTTAAAATGGGGAGCGCAAAGAGTAAGCAAAGAGTAATTAGAGCTCACAAAGTCCTAACGCTAATTACGCACCCATGCAGCTAACTGAAATGTAAGCTCCAGATCTAAGCTGATTCCATTTCTTCTTGTGGAAGACTTTGATATTGGAGTGTTTCTGTGAGAACGTTTACCCATTCATCCAGTGGAGCATTTGTGAGGTCCGGCATGGATGTTGGACAAGAACGCTTGGCTCGCAGCCTCTGTTCCAGCAAATCCAAATGTATTTGATTGGGTTGAGGTCAGGGCTCTGTTTGACAAGCTCTTCTATACCAGTCAAGCTCTTCCATACCAAACTCATCCAACCATATTATTATGAACCTAGCTTTGTACACTGGGGCACAGTCAAACCTCTGAAAACAGCCCCATACCATTGTCCCTCCTCCACCAAACTTTATAGTTCACACAAAGCAGTTGGGCTGCATTCTCCTGGCATCCACCAAACCCAGACTTGCCCATCAGACTGGCAAACAGAAGTATTGTTTATCACTCGAAGAAAATATTTCCACTGCTCCAGAGTCCAGCTTGGCTTTGTATGAGGTGCATGCATTTGCTCAGCCATGGAAAACTATTCCATGAAGCTCCCGCCACGCATTTATTTGTTGATATTAATGTCTGTGGAATTTTGGAGGTCTTCAGCTGTGGAATCAGCAGTGTTGGTGACTTTTACGTACCATGTGCCTCAGCATTTGTGGCCCATGACCCCACTCTGTGACTTTCTGTGGTGCTCCACGGTATTCAGTGCAGGGTTGCAGGTATGAACCCAGGGATGCAGAAAGGAATGGCACTACAAACAAGTAAACGGACAAGAATGGGTGATTTATTGACTAAAATATGCAGGAACATGATATAGCAGGGAAAAATGGCAGACAGCTGGATGGCAGACAGTGGGATGGTAAACCGTGGCCAGATGGTTGCTGATGTTCCTAAATGCTTCCACTTTCCAATAATAATACTTTGAGAAAGGATTTTACCAGCAAGGATACATTGAGATTTATCTTGTTTTCAAGTATGTCCTGGGTGGCGAGTATGTACTGTTAGGTGTCTTGCCCAAGGACACTTACTGGAGAGGTGCTCTCGCTGGGATCGAACCCATGACTCCAGAGGCTCTCTCCATGCGGGGCAGTGATGTTACCTCTACTCCACCCAGCCGGTACTTACAGATGACTGTATAATATCCAAAAAAGATTACATTTCAAGAACTGACTTATCACAATACCACGCTTGAATTCACTGAGATAGTCAGAATGATCCGTTTCTTTTGACAAATGTTTGTAAATGCAGACTGTGGGAATTATTCAGAGAAATCCGAAATGTTGCCAAAATGGAACCGGACACTGAATTTCAGCTTACAGGGACATTTCGTGGCCGGTCGGCTATTCAGAGAGCAGGCAATTCGCCAAATCCTGGTGAATTACCTGCACATACTGCAGTGAAATCCCCATAGAGACGCAATGGTTTGTCTATTCAGAGAACACCAAACAGCAGGGAAAAGTTGCTGAAATGTCCTTGCTGTTCATTGGTTTCATTCGACAGCTTTATTCAGGCGAATCCAATAGGCTTCAATGTTAAAAATATTCCTATTTTAATTCAATATCTAATAGACCATTTATTCTTTTATTCTGCTGTAAAAATTCTTTTAATTTCTAGATTTTTTTTAGGATCCTTTAGGCATTTTTCAGGATTTTTTCTGCAACATTTTTTTGATTTTGTTTTTTATATCGTATTTTCTTTTTTCTATAACAGACCTTTTTATTATCATTCATAGGTTCTCATATGAAAATTCCAGACATTTTTGTTCAGTAGATTTTTGCAAACAGCGTTTCTATTTTGTAACTTTCAAGCGTATTGGGTTGTTTTTTAACACGTTTATCTGCTTGTCGGTTTTTACCCTCGGCTGCTCTGCACTATGATCGGCGGCTCGTCGGGTTTTTCCGTCGTGTTCGCTGGGGCTTTTGCTCGTGAGTGTTCGGCGGGTTTGGGCGGGTTTTTCCTGCACTACGGGGGCCCTGTGGTGCTTGCTGAATACACCGCGGGGTCGGCGAACTAGAAATGCCGAATCGCCCTTAAGTGCGGGGAACAAAAGGTCACCGAACAAGCAGTGACTTTTCGGATCTCTCTGAATAACCCTGTAAATGTCTAGGTCCTCTGCCTCCTCTATATAACTCCAAGAGAAAACAAAAAAAAATGGAATCATTTTGTAGTAGCGTCTCTACTTTCAAAGGTGACAGATATAATAAGAAACATACTCACCCTCGTCAGAGAATAAAAATGTTCAGGCTCAAACTCAGCATATTAGACATCCATTGACATCCCTATGTGTCGTCTCCAGGTGGGTGCCAAGTGCCAGGTATCTCCTCCAGATTGGGCAGTTATTGCTGTGAGAGCCTAGGAGGATCATGCGACCCCAGACATGAAACCTGCATTTTGATTGGGATCCTCAACAGGCAGCACAATAATCAGCCGCTGGAATTATGCAAAGTTTTAAGAAAAGTGTTTCTTGCTTAATTTTATGAACTGATTGATATGAATTAATGAGGTTAAATATTTGATTGTATCATAAAATGGGTGTATTAAACTCATCATTCAAATTAATGAAGTCATTAATAGCTGATGTACTATCATACCAAACTAAATTAAAAGAATTTTATTGGGGAAAAAAATGACAATTAAATATTCAAAGTTGATTACACATGCAAGTTAGAGAAATATATCCACAGCAATTAAAACTGAAATAATGACGTTTAAAGCAACAAAAAGATGACTAAAATATTCAAGCAGACTTGGTCCTACATACATTTCATCTCTAAATTTGACTGCATTTAATTTATGAGTTTAGCAAGTCTTTAAAATAAAAGATTATAAAATCAATGCCCTTTTTAATCAAAGTTTTGTGTACTGACTATTTTCACTTAAAATCACTTATTGTGATTTTTTCAGGTGAAATTTTTAATTCAGTTTTTTCCTTACGTGGCGGTTTTTATATTCTGTAACAGACATTTTTAATATTATTCATAGGACCTCATATATTATGCCATTTTCATGCAGTAGTGTTTTTTTTTCATTCAGTAGTGTTCAGCAGCTTGTCAGCTTTTTCCGGCAGCTGGGCGACGGTCTGTTTAGTGGGTCGCTGGCTTTTTTCGGATCGATTCAGCAGTCTGTTTGGCGGGTCTTCAGATGCATTTGGTGTTTTTTTGGCAGATTTTTTGCAGTGTTTTCGATGGTTTTTCGGATCGATTTGGTGGTTTTTCATTTTTTCAGGGGGTTGATTCACCGCACTTCGGGGATAATGCAGTGAATGCTGAATTCACCACAGGGTCGGCAAATCGAACTCACTGACGTTTGGTGAACAGAAGAGTCGGTGACATTTTGGTGTTCTCTGAATAACCCCCTATATTCCAATTCTCTGGAAAAAGAAAAAAAAGTATGAGTATCCATTATCCATGCACCTTTTCCCATTCAGAACAGGAAACTTTATTGGCTTTAGGATTACCAGCTGTTGTTGCACATGAAAACACTTATTATTTCTCTCCACCATTTCATCCATGATCAGGCATGAACAGTATCCATGCGTCACACTGTTGGATTTTTCTTAAATTCTTTCCCAGTTGATTTTCCACTCATCAAAAACATATAAACTGCCTGCGTTTGTGTCTCTGTTGAAAGAGGTGTTAAACTGTTTACAGGCCTCGGGCCTTATTCCATCAGGAATGATAAAGATACGCAAGGCTTGGCAATTACTGTTTGTCCTTATTCATTCTATACCGTAGCACTTCCTATAACCAAGTCAAACTTGAACTTGTGTTAGTACCCAACTTTTTCAGATAGATACCTCCAACTTGTATAACAAACATTTCTAGGAAAATGCAGGAAACTAACCAGAACAATTGAACCTTGGACATGCAGTGTGTACTTTGCTCCATTAATAAATAGTGTTTGGTAGTAATATATATTATTATTGCAAATTTTTTTGCACCATTGCCCCCTGCCCTATTTTGAGGCGGAATAGGGTCTTTTCCCTGTCTACCTGATTTGTTGTGGTCTTTTTTAGTTTTTACACCACATGACCTGACCTGACCTTAAAAAAGGGCTACACCTTGCATCAGCATTGTCAACCTCCAGCTCAGAGAGAGATGATTTATATGCAGTAGCTCTCCTGATATACCTGGAACCTCTACCTTACCAGGTTTCCACAGCCTTTCCTGTGTGTCCATAACCCTCTTTATCCTGCATGTCCAAGGTTCAATTGTTCTGGTTAGTTTCCTGCATTTTCCATTGTCAGTCCTCTAGGTGCCCTGACCCTCTGCTTCAAACCATTTATTCCCCTGCAACCTGCAACTCACCGCTCTCCACATACCCCTGGACTTGTATATTACCACATATGGGTTCAGATCCTTGCCATCCTGGTACCACCCCTGTACAAATACCTGACAGGATTGGAGAAAAGCTGATGTGGTCAGTAAATTCAAATAAGGTTCAAAATGTCTGCCTGGCAATTATATACCTGTGAGCTTAACATCTGTGGCTGGGAAAGTATTTGAGGTGTTACGAAGGTATAAAATACAGGAATTCATTAGGAGGTATAATGTAATTAGCATATATCAGCATGGATTTATGAAACACAGATACTTTCAGACTAACCTAATTGCATTCTTTGAAGAAGTAACTTGTAGAAGTATAGATCAGGGTTAGCGGTGGATGTGATTCATTTGGATCTTGCCAAAGCCTTAAAAACAGTTCCATGCAAGAGGTTACTATTCAAGTTAAGAAAAAATGATATAGAGGAAAAATCTTGTTCTTGGATAGAACACTGGCTAAAATATGAAGTACAGAGAGTGGTCAAAAACTGTAAATATTCAAGATGGACATCAGTGGTAAGTGGTGTCCCTAAGGGGTCTGTTATAGGACCACATCTATTCAATGTATTTATAAATGATGTTGAAATAGGCATTGAAAGTCATGTGTTTGCAGACAACACAAAACTAGGAAAAGTAATACAATGTGAGCAGGATATTACTTCACTGCAGAGGGATTTGAAATTGAATGCTGATAAATGGAAGGTTATTGTCAGGATCGGGTAACCCCGCTTGCAGACTGTAAGCCAACAGACCCTGACCAACCGGTCCTTAAAATGGCCGGGTTATGGTCAGTAAACTGAGAATGACGAACACAAATAAAGTGGCGGAGTGCAAAGAAAAACAACCTGCGGAATAAAGTAACCCACAATGCTCTAGCTAGCCGGTCCTTAATAATGGCCGGGTTAAGCAGAGCAAACCAACAAAACACACATAGGCAGGGGTTAAGGAAATAGAGGTCCGTTATACTATGCCAGAAATCAGGGCGCCAGAATACAGGGAAGTCGAGACAAGCCGGGATCGTATAAACCAGGAAATCAGTCAGAATAGGAATAACAACAAGGCACTAGGAGTAACAGGAGCCACGCTAGGGCAACTTGCTAAGAGAAAGGAAGCCCTTTAAATAGAGCTACAGCACTTCCTATTGGTGCTCAGAGGAGACGCCCTGCTCTGCTATAGAATCACTGGTCATGTACTGCGATTGGTTGTCCTTCCTGCATGCTGCGTCTGATTCGCGGGCAGCAGCATTCTCTGTCCTGTAGTACACAGTACCCTGGAATAAGGCTTTCTGGATATCAGCTGCTGTGACGGCCGCAACATTTCCCCAGACATGGGTCGAAGGTGCAACATTTCCCTGGACATGGGGCGAAGGTGCAACATTTCCCTGGACATGGGGCAAAGGTGCAACATTTCCCCGGACATGGGTCGAAGGCGCAACATTTCCCCGGACATGGGGCGAAGGTGCAACATTTCCCTGGACATGGGGCGAAGGTGCAACATTTCCCCGGACATGGGTCGAAGGCGCAACTTTTCCCTGTACATGGGTCGAAGGCACAACATTTCCCCGGACACGGGTCGAAGGTGCAACACTTCCCTGGACATGGGCCACCGTGAGTAGTTATGCACTTTGGAGTCACGAATACACAAGCAACTTATACCCTAAATCGTACTGAGTTAGGGAAAGCAAAACAGGAGAAGAATTTGGGAATAATCATAAACTTCAAACCAAGCAACAATGTCCAATGTCAAACAGCAGTCACCAAGGCCATTAATGTATTGGCATGTATTAAAAAGGGAATTCATTCTCAGGATGAAAACAAAATTTTGCCTCTTTATAATTCAGTGGTAAGACCACACCTTGAAGATGCTGTGAAATTTTGGGAACCTGTTTTAACGCCTTCACTACCGTGATCAAGATATCTCAGGCTTCAAAGGCACCATCCATTGCCCGATGTCGAGATATCTCGATCAATAGCTCTGCAGCCGAAAAGCAAATAACAATTTTTCCCGCAAAGGAATTCTGTTTGCTTTTAGGCTGCAGAAGGTGCCACCAAAGTTTTAGCCCTGCGGGCATAATGCCCAAAGAGCTAAAGCTGTGTATAATCAGCGAGCTGAATGTTCTGACATCGGACATTCAGCAAGCCGATACAGTTGCATCCCGTGGTTCACTGCAATGGCTGTAACTCAATTTGGCAGTAACTCAACTTGGCAGTAGATGGCACCATCTACTGGCCAAATATGTTAGGGCTTGAGGTGGAACGCACGCCATATGTTGCGGCATGAACTTTTGGAGGTTACAAATTGTGGATGTACAACTGTGGGTGATTATTCGATTGAAGAAGCTTACAGATTCGGTAAGGGAAACGCGTCTCGATGACACTACCACCCTTTTTAACATTTTACATGTTTTAAATTAAAGATTAATTTTTCACTTTAACCTCTCCACGCTTACATATGTTAAACGCCCATATATTTCTTGGTACCGCATACTCATTCATCTAATTGCGATCCATCTGCCCATCTACTGGAGTACACCAGCTCATCCAGCTAGAGGCTAAGACCCCCTGGGAAGTGGTCTACTGCTGTTATTACGGAACCACCTTTATAGGAGGTTCTGAAGCATGTGAGTACCTTTTCATAGATGTTCATATGTTTTTTCAGCTGTTACGGGATTACGCTATAATTCGTCTCTTCCGAGGTCCTTTTGGTGTACATACACTGTGAAGTATTCGATTGAAGCGAACAGCGAAACAAGAACCATCACGACCTAAGGGTGGAGTCCCCCATAGAGACTCAACTGTGCATGGTATTGAGCTATCTAGCTCCACACTTGTGAGTTTTTTTCCTTGTCCAGTTTTGAATATACGATATATACGATATTGCCCAATTTGTTTTTTTCCTCCTCTTCTTCCCTTCTCTGCTCGGTACCTTCATCATGTGACCGGAGAATATTCCGGGCTATCTTCAAAAGAGACTTTTCTCGGAGATTCTTGAGATTCCAAAACTCAAAGAGGACTAACACTTATTTGCGCTCCCGAATGTACTGTGGTATTTTTGTTTTTATATTTCTATATATGGGTGAGGGATACACTCTACGGTGAGCTGCAAAAATCATACATTTTATTTCTTATAAATCACGGTGTATTATTAGCGCCTATAACACTTTCGATCCTTTGGGTCACCTATTCTCTTCAAATATGTTAGTACAGTAAGAAATAAACAGGGAAAATGACAAAATATTTCTTACTGTATAAGTAATAAAAAAAATTATTTTTCAAAAAACCGCTGGTTCCAGACACACAAGGTAATTCAAAGGTAATCGAAAAGTCACCGCACGTTCGGTGACTTTTCGTTCTCTTCAATTCGGTTCGTTTTGCCGATCCCATTTCGGCGACCCTGCGGTGTATCCAGCAAGCACCACAGGGTCCCTGAATTGCAGGCAAAGGCCGCCGCAAACCCGACAAAAACTAACCGCAAAACCCGGCGAATGCACGCCGAAAACCCACAAAAACATCTGGATTAACCCGCCGAAATCGCGGGAAAAACCCGCCGAAATCGCCGGAAAAACCCGAGCAGGAGTGAATAAATTAGCAAAACAGTTTGCTTGAATGTTTGAAAAGTGAAACGCTGTTTGCAAAGAAACTACTGAGTGAAAATGTCTGAAATTTACATATGAGGTTCAATGAATGATAATAAAAAGGGCTGTACAGAAAAAATAAGTAAACTTAAAAAAATGGGGAATTTTTTAAAAAAAGTTAAAAATCCTGAAAAATTCTTAAAATATCCTAAAAAATCTATAAATAAAGAGACTCTTTACTGCAGAATTTTTCATAATGAATGGTTTATTAGATATTGAATTAAAACAGGAATATTTTTAACTTTGAAGGCTATGGGATTCGCCTGAATAAACCTGCCGAATTAAACCACCGAATGGCAGGGCATTTCGGGAACCTTTCACTGCTGGTTTGTGTTCTGTGAATAGCCGAAGCAGTGCTTTTTTATGGGGATTTCACTGCCCTTGAACAGGCACCGAACAGGCACCGTATGTGCAGGCAATTCGCCAGGATTTGGCGAATTGCCTGCTCTCTGGATAGCCGAATATGCCAAGAAAAGTAACCGAACACTGATTTCGGTTACCATTCTCCAGCCATTCGGATCTCTTTGGATAACCCTGAATGTTTTTTTAAAAAAAATCACTTGGTAGTGACGGGGTTTAAAAAGATATTGGGCAAACTTACATAGTGAACGCTAGTGTACATAGTGTACATACTTACTGAAGTGTCTATATGGCATGAAAGGCTTGCTAATATAATTATCATAATGGTAGCTAATTTTATTTATTTATTTTATTTATAAAGGATTTTACCAGGAAGGACACATTGAGATTTCTCTCGTTTTCAAGTATGTCCTGGGTTCAAGAACATTGAGCTGTCACAGAAATACAAAGTAGTAAAATGCAAGATATTAACACAAAACAAATACACAGATTAACAGAAAATAAATATGTAGGAAATGTAATCACTATGTTACATGTTTACAGGTGCATTCCGTATTGAGGTATGTTAATAGGGAGCTCTTAAGTGACTTTAGGCTGGAGGAAGATTTGATGGTGTCTTGGAGGTTATTGCATAATTGTGGTGCTCTGTAGGAAAATGAGGATCGAGCCACTTTCTTTTTGTATTGTGGTATTGCAAGTAAGGTGCTGGTCCTGGATCGGAGGTTATAGGATGAGGGAACTGCTGAGGGAAGCAGTCTATTCAGGTAGGGTGGTAGCTTCCCAGAAAGGCTCTTAAACACCAGGTTGGAAAGGTGAAGGGTGCGTCTAAATTCCAGCGATGGCCAGTTTAGTTCTTTTAACATGTCACAATGGTGGGTCATGTAGTTACATTGTAGCACAAAGCGACAGAATGAGCTATACGATGTAGTAAGTTTCTGGAGGTGTGCTTGCGGGGCAGCTGCATACACTACATCTCCGTATTCAATAGCTGGCATAAGCATTTGTTGTTCAATCTGCTTTCTTACCGCGGGGTTCAGGCAGGATTTGTTTCTGTACAGGGCACCTAGTTTGTGGTAAAGTTTAGATGAAAGTTTTTCCATGTGGGGGCCAAAGGATAGATTTGAGTCTAACCAAATACCTAGATATTTGAGAGAAGTGTCTGTGGTCAGCGTGCCATTTGATTTTGTCCCAACACATGGATAGGGTGTTTGCAATTTGTGTAGTTTAGGTGCTGTTCCAAAGAGCATCGTAACAGTTTTGTCAGTATTTTGAAAAGGTTTGTTATCTTTGATCCACTTTTCTACCTCTGTGAATTGTTCTTGCAGCACTGCCTCCAGCTGTGGGAGATCTGGTTTTCTGGTATAGATTACAGTGTCATCTGCGTACATGTGTTCAGTTGAGGCTTTGCAGACATTGGGCAGATCATTTATGAATATCGTGAATAGCAGGGGGCCGAGTATCGAGCCTTGGGGTACACTGCACGTGACTGGGAGGGGGAGGGAAGTGCTGTCAGAAATGGACACATTTTGTGACCGTTCGGACACATATGATTGAAACTAGTTTATTGTGAGATCACCAATGCTGGAGTTTTTAAGTTTTTGTAATAAGATGCCATGGTCTACTGTGTCAAAGGCCTTGCAAAATCAAGGAAGATCGCTCCAGTTAGGTTTCCTTGTTCCATGCCAGCCTGGATATTATTGCAAACTTTTAAAAGGGCAGATGTGGTTGAATGATTTGGATGGAAGCCGGATTGATATGGGGTTAAATAGTTCCAATACTGATAGTAATCACGTAATTGAGTGTAAACACATTTTTCCAGAATTTTTGACATTACAGGGAGCAATGATATTGGACGTTAGTTGGATACCAAAGTATTGTCTCCACTTTTATGGATAGGTACCACTCTCTCAGTCTTCCAGAGTTTGGGTATATATCCAGTCGCCAGTGATTCATTGATTAGGGTTGTGACAGGTTTTGCAATTACCGGCGCGCTGATTTTCAGCAGCATTGCTGGGATTTGATCAGGTCCAGACTGGTGTTTCATTTTTTGGTTACGGACAAGTTTAGTAATGGCACGGACAGGCACTGGTCTAAAACTGATTTTCTCTTTGCTACAGGGTTTTTGTACAGTTGCAAAGGATCTGACCTGTGTGCTGCCTTTCTGAATGTTTGTCAGCTTAGCAATGCTTAGCAATGAGGGTGGTGCGCATCCAACAAAGTAATTATTAATGGTAGAATTCAGATGAGTACCTGCTAGTGCTAAGATAATTGACTTTAACGAATGCCCCCATATTACATTCCTAACGCTGAACCCATGAAAAATCTGTTAGCGCATTGATGATTGCGCAAGCTTCTACAAGCTTGCTGTACTTTGCGCTCCCCATGTTAAGTATAGGATTTGCAATCACTAATTAGCGTTAGTTTTTTTAATGACATGACTTGAAAGTAATTATTATACTAGTTCACGACTTATACTCATAATAATGATATTTTGAATCTGCTGAAAAACTGATTTTTAACTTGTCTGGGTTTTACAATAACACATGACTTCAAATAAGTTTAAACATGATGAGCGCAAAATGGTAAAAATTTGCTCAGCACACAGGGATGAAATAGCTCAGCAGCAAACTAGTTAATATGTGGGTAAAAACGGCTTGATCCAAGGAGAAAACTGACCGTCATTCTGGGGTCAAGAAGGAATCTTTTCCCAGTTTGTTGCATATTCGGCAAATGCGTCAGACTGTTTTTTGCCTTGTTTTGGATCAACAGCAGTAGGTGATGTGTGACCGGCTGAACTCGACGGACATACGTCTTTTATCAGCCTGTGTTATTATGTAACAAGTTTCTCTTTCTTCAGTTTCAGTCTGAAATTTGGTATCCCAAAGTGTACACGGCTTCATTAGCTCTGGATCCTCTAATACTTCACATTCTTCCATAAAGCATCTTGACTGTGCTAGAGTAAGTCACATGAGCACAGTTTGGAATTAACTACTATGTTTAAGTCATTTATGTTAATGACTTGGGAATGCAACACATAGAAATTACTCAACCTTTCACTTAAGAACAATCTGCTGAACTTACATGTAGGTCTCCAAGCAGCATGTGCATGTGAAAGCAATTATTCTAGTTCCATGTTCCACTGGTGTTCTTCCAGTTAGCACTGTATACAGAGGGGTTCATCTGGAGCACCCAGATGAAAGCATTTTTATTTCCCTTTAAAGAATCACCATTTCATACAACACATATGGGATAAGCAAAAGAAAATCTGAAGGAAAAGAGTAGAAATCTCATTCTGCATACATACGTGAAATCAGCTAATTTCCCCAAATTACAGTAAAAGCATGATGGTGATAATATTTTCTTATGGTTACAAAGGCTCGTATTTCTGCGCACAATGGGCCCTATTACATTCTTCACGCAAAAACGCATGCGCAACGCATGAATGTTTGCACGAAACGTTAAACGTTAACGCGCGTAAAACAATGCTGGTATTACAATCCTTGCGCATTTTTTCATCCGTCAAAAAATAACGCTCGTAAAACGCAGCAACGTTGCACGCAGAAATCAGTGTGTGGACTGTTTTTTTTTCACGCGATTCGGCCAATCAGAATTAAGAACCACAATTGTCTCACGTTAACTTTTTGCGCCTGTCAAAGTCAATCTGCGCATATATGCTGCATCAATAAAAAAAACACACACAACTTCTCATATTTATTGGTTTGGTATGTGTAGAATGTGTAACTATACTTTGCCGCATATTTTTTTTTGGGCTGGTGTATTTGGTTTCGGCCAGGTTGATAGAATTTGCCATTAACACCAGCTTTTAGGAATGCTAAAATTATGTGCACAAAGGCTGTGTGTTAAAAACTGCACATAGATTGTAATACCATAAGCGTACCAGCGTACAAACGCATTTCCACTCACAATGTTAAGTATAGGATGCGCGAAGTACAGCAAGCTCGCGCGTATGTTGCGCTGACATTGTAATATGACGCTCAGCGCAAAGGGTTTTGCCCCTTGCGTTAATGCGTTTTTGCGCATGAGCTGACGTTTGCACGAAGATTATAATAGGGCCCAAAGTATTTTCCAAAATTTCAACTGCATCTACTTATCTATCTAAATATATATATTTTAAATAAATCACAATACCATCATTGAGGAATATGTTGACTTTTTTCTTCCATTGTAAGCTCTCTTGAGCATGGTCCTCTTTCATATAATTTCTGTGTGTCAACCATTTTTTGCTAATTTAGCAGGGCTATTCAGAGAGAGGTGAAAACTGGGAGAATTGGCAAGAGAAGAGAACAATCTAGACCAAATAGCCAATTTGGAAAGTGAGATACAAAAATGGGAGAATTTTTCTGGTTTGACTATTTAGCCCTATAATTTTCAGTTCTCCAGTCATTCTCCTGGTTTTCACCTCTCTCTGAATAACCCTGTATGTTAGATAGATAAATAACTCCAACTCGAAATTCATTTTCCATGTGGGTTTATTCCGCTAGAAAGAAAGTTTGAACTCTTAGAGCTCAAAATGTTGTCCTTACCTGAGGAATAAACACACGGAATAATAATGCAGAGTCGGGTTTATTTATGTGAGTGAGGGCCTCTCCGAGACGCTGGCTAAGTGTTGGGCACTAGACAACCACTATCTATTTGGTACGGTGTAATATGTTGCCACTTAAATAATTATAATTTATAGATAATGGTATTGCATGTATTTAAATATGTTCACAATAATTAACTTCATTGTCTTGCTTTCTTCATATTACAGTTAAGGTTCATTATTTACTCATACAATTTTCATCATAGATTATCAATTCAGCAAATGTAAATCATTAACTTAACAAAATTTTAAAATCCATAAGGATAAGCACTCCCGCCTGAAGTTATTGCTGCGTACGTTTACTCTTAATTAAACTAATTTACATGACTAAATTAGTTTTAATTACTCCCATTCATTTCACTAATACCTTTGTCTGATTGGAGAAAAGCTACATTCATAATTGCAAAAACAATATAAAATGGTACTCTCAGGAACTCATTGTTCCCAATGGTTTACATGAAGGACACAAAGCATAATTTGTGGGTATGTGCCTGTAATTAATTCAATAAATGGTTCTCTATAGCTATGCAAAGCGAAAACAAAACTGTGCCTGTTATTTATGTTAATGGCTTAAATGTTAAATACTTGGGAATACCAACAACACAAATAAATTGCCCAACCTTTTACTTAACCTTTTACATACTTACTGAAGTGTTTATATGGCATGAAAGGCTTTCTAACATAATTATCATAGAAACAAGTGTGTATAAAAAGAAGACAAATTATGTTTTTATATAAGTCTTTCTATCTAGCCATCTATCAAAAAATCAGTCATTAAAATTCCAGATGGATCATTGTCTGCTAAACCCTATATTCTCCTTTCTTACATGTCAAGTGGTCAAAATGTTTACTAAAGAAACCGTTCAAAATCCAATGTTGTTATTTCTGTTTCAGCTAATTACAGATGTCCATTTTCCAAAGTCATCAAAATGAGTATTAGGTAATGGCAAAATCTGTTGGAAACATGTTCTACATTTTGATGTGGTTTGGAAGAATTCTTTACTAACCTTCAATGTTTTAATATAAAAGTATAAAACATGGGACAGCAACCTTGGTCTTCCAGATGTTTTGGAACTACATCTCCCATGATGATCAATTACTCATTAGGTTGATAGAGACTCTTGGGAAATGTAGTTTCAACAAACCTGGCGGGCCAAGGTTGCTGTCTCTTGATCTAAACTGTGTGGAGAACATGGCACATGAAACACAAATTTAACCTACAAAATCTGACTTTTAAGCTCCTTACAGAACCTAGGAGCACAACAGAGACATACTGCAAAAATGAAGACAGAATATACAATAAAATCTAATATATGGTATGCATAAAGTAGTTATACTTGCAGATTTCAAGGATAAAGTGGTTTCACTGTTTAATTTGGTCCCGTAAAAATGGACAGCATAACTGTTAGAATAGTTCATTTTGCAGTGCCCTAAAGACTTGTCAACTTAGACAGCTAGTCACCTGTATAGATGTCACAACCCATGCCCCACGCAGAAGAGGTTCTATAATTAGTCGAAATAGGCGGTTATTCCTATAGCTCCATGTGAAACAAAACACAATCAGAAGTTTTGGTATACTTGAATGGCCATTAAACTGTAAGCTCACCTGCCCCGTCAAGGCACCTCTGGTAAGGTGAGTCCTACCTAATGAAACCAAGAGCTGCTCCTGTGAGCAACCACACACTCTCATGCTGCTTTTAGGCCTAATGGGTCTACTGGTACTGCTCATAGTTCACTAAAAATACAGTATATAGTGTATATGGTATACACTGGCATACGCAGACCGTTACATTAGGGTGTGAACCCATGGAACATCTATTAATTGAAAACTTATGTTTAGAAGATTTTGCCCAAAATACACATTATTCATTACAAATAACAAACCTGTAATCAGTGATAAGTCAGTTTTTATGTTATTCATTATGAACCAGATAAGGGACTTCTAAATTGTCAAGGAGGTGGAGGAAATGTCATGGACTAGGAGGTGAAAGAGCACTTCTTCACCCAACATAAGGGTGTGTCTGGGCAAACCAGGCACACCCCCTGCGCACACCTATAATGGAATACATCAGATCTAGTAAAAGGCTTGGGCTGACCTGGGTTAGGGTCTAGTCAGGCTAAGGTTGGGTTTGGAGCTTCTCTGTGGCCTGCAGCCCATGTCCATGCATTTGCCTGGTGAACTGCCAATGACCAATCCAGGCCTGACCCAAACTACATGCCAGACTTCTTTACATTTATCATCCGACAGCAATAATCATTAGCAGAATCCCTAATAGGCACTAGTCATTATGTCAAAAAGTGCCACAAGCCAATTCCTTGAGAGCTGATATTTCTCCATGGGAACAATAAGTTAAGGAACTATTGTGATCTCAATACATTTTTTAGCTCGAGGACTACAAAAACGTCCTAGCATTTTTAAGTCAATTAAGAAATGCATGGCAACCATTCTCAGTAAACAATGTCAATGATATCTTTTTCTGGGGGAAGGATTTTTTTATTCATTTTGACAACTGATGCTCAAAGTTGTATCGGCTGGAATTGCCTTCTTCTCTTCATTGTCAACAGCTGGAATAGGGATCTGTGAAAAAAAAGCATTAGACACATGTATTTTCTTTCCCATACTTAATTACTATATTACACTGGCACTATGAGGTTTATTTTGTACATTATTAATCTGATTTTAATAAGGAATTACTCAAATACTGATGTGCCTGATTATTATTTTTTATACTATATACTTCAATACTGATAGTACTGACATGAGTGGAATTCTGTTATATCATTTGTCCTTCCACTAAATGTTCTTGTTGCATTACGTCAGGTTACTCTATTTTCCTGATTTACTACTTCTCCCACTCTTTCTTTCTCTAGTACATCCCATTAAACATGCTTAACTTGATGTTCCCTTGTTCCCTAGTTAATAAAAAAGGTCTGATAATTATGATAGATTCCACCTTGGAATGTTATGAGGGTACAATAGTAGTTTGTAGTGAAAATATTGAGATTATTGAAAACGTATATTTCATAGACATGTGCATTCGTTTTAGTACTAAAACGATTTAGTCCGAATTTTGGGATAATTTAGTTTTAGTATGACTCAAGAGAAACGAAACTGCTCAGTACAAAAAAACAAAAGAAACTAAAATAAAATGCACTACATTTTAGTTTCAGTCCTTTTTGTGATATTACATTGATAAGTGAAGGAGACCAGCAATGAAGAGCGCAACATCGCAACATCCGAAGTTCTGCACCCTCCACATGCCAATGCAGGAGGATGTTCTATACAGAGAGGGGCATTAATTAATACAGGAGGATGTTCTATACATTATACAGAGAGGGGTATTAATGCAGGAGGATGTTATATACATTATACAGAGAAAGGTATAAATTGAGGAGAATGTTCTATACAGAGAGGGACGTTAATTAATGCAGGAGGATGTTATCTACATTATACAGAGAGGAGCCTTTTTTTTTAGCCCTTAAATCCAGTGGCTGTGAGCGCTGAGATCGGCTGCTTGTTACATTATCTCTCAGTACAATGTATCAGGCTCAGCTGTTACAGTAACTGACTGTAACAGCGCTCAGAGTTTCAGTAAAACAAGGAAATAATATTGTTCTAACCTCTTAGATATAAAAATATTATTTACTAGTTTTACTGAAACTCTGAGCGCTGTGATGAGCAGCAGTCAGTCACTGTAACAGCTTTGCCTGACACGGGGCAGTATCACAATGTTGGTGCTAACTTAACCAGAGCTGTTGTAAACTGAAAACCTCCATAGGCTATAATGGCTCTGGGAAGGTTACAACAGCTCTGGTTAAGTTAGCACCAACTATGTAATATGGCCCACATTGTGCTGAGAGTGAGAGATACTGTAACAAGCAGCGATCTCAGCCCTCTGAGGAGCCACTACAATAGTAATTGTATCCAGTGGTTTTTGGATGAATGAAATAAATTAGTTTTCATACTAAAGAACTGAAAACAAATTTCTTTAGCAACTAAATAAATTGCATTTTAGGACTAATCCATTAGTTCAAAATGAAATTTTGTGCTGTGCACATGTCTAATATTTCATGTACTGTATAATAATTATGATCTGAGTTAATGTTCAAAATACAAAACAATGTTGATATTCTCTCTTCAAGTCATTGCATTCATGCTTACTGACAAGTATTAGGGATTTGATTGTAGGTATGATTTATCTGATTTGAATTAATTCTTCATTTTATGAAGAGACATGTCAATTTTACTTGGCAACTCCTTGTTGAAGTGAAATATTTCAGTATAAATGGGCATGGATGTTATTAAGAATATCTCAGGACGATACATAATAACTTCATTAACCCTTTCCCAAAATAAGGTTAATTCAATGTTGCATTTTTAATGTATTGAAAAGAAAAACAACAGTTGCACAAGAGTACAATAAGAGTGGCAACAATTGTAACTTTATTAATTAGAAAAAGGCCACCAACCAAATTGAATTGAAAAAGAGAATGGTCAATCACAAGAGAGGCCAGGTAGTACCATAACAGGATAAGTCACCAAAGAAGGCATACATGTAAGGAGTAGTAATTACCTATACCTCGGTGGTTCAAGCCACCTACATACCCAATATGAGAGGCATACTAAGAAAGAACCCAGCAATAGCCAATTAGCAGACCATAGAAAGGAAAGAAATTAGTATCTGTTAAAAACAAAGAGAATAGCTCGACCGGTTTCGCCCAAACAGGGCTTAGTCAAGAGATGGATTGCTTGCCTGTCGCTCCCCCATATATACCAAATGAACAATATCCGGCAATGAACTACGAACAGCTGAAAATCAGCTGAGAATCAGCGCCCAGGGCTGAACGTCCAACTCCAATGTCGGCTTTCATTGACACGTGGTTGGTCATGTGAAACATCCAGCCAATAGATGGAGGATATGGCCGTAACCTAGCAACCGTACGACCAATGGACAACACACCTAGCACAGAATATACATCTAACTGAACAGGCATGATGTGATAAAAAATAGTAGCTAAAGTGGCAAGAGACGGAAGGGCATGCAGAGTGTTGATAATAAATCACTAAGCAGCCATATCAACCGCGAGAATAGTGCGGCGTACAGCGGCATGGGTGGCCCAAATAGTTATAACGCTTGCATATACTGGCGAGAAAACAAGGGGCCAATGCTGGAAAGAAAAGATGACAGCAGCCAAACCATAATGGGTGGATAAGGGAGGGTCTCAAATACGAAGGAGACTACCATAATACTACATGTAGTGCCATATAGGGAATAAGATCTAAAGAAGATAATTTGTAATCGATAAAAAGAGGAAGAATATTCAGAGCCGATATAAATAATCCCACCCAATTGATACAGAATGATAGTAGGTGATGCCAACCATGTTAATAAATTGGTCATGGTGACATAAAAAGAAGAAATAGATTATAGGGGTAAATTATTATCGGTATGTAGTAATAACATTAAATTAAATGAATACAATGCTATTCATAAAAAGATAAAGGCTCCTTTATCTTTTTATGAATAGCATTGTATTCATTTAATTTAATGTTATTACTACATACCGATAATAATTTACCCCTATAATCTATTTCTTCTTTTTATGTCACCATGACCAATTTATTAACATGGTTGGCATCACCTACTATCATTCTGTATCAATTGGGTGGGATTATTTATATCAGCTCTGAATATTCTTCCTCTTTTTATCGATTACAAATTATCTTCTTTAGATCTTATTCCCTATATGGCACTACATGTAGTATTATGGTAGTCTCCTTCGTATTTGAGACCCTCCCTTATCCACCCATTATGGTTTGGCTGCTGTCATCTTTTCTTTCCAGCATTGGCCCCTTGTTTTCTCGCCAGTATATGCAAGCGTTATAACTATTTGGGCCACCCATGCCGCTGTACGCCGCACTATTCTCGCGGTTACATAGTTACATAGTTATATAGACTGAAAAAAGACATGCGTCCATCGGGTTCAGCCTCTCCCACATAATCTACTGCTGTTGATCCAAAAGAAGGCAAAAAACCCAGTCTGAAATGCTTGCCAATATGCAACATACTGGGAAAAAATTCCTTCTTGACCCCCGAATGGCAGTCAGATTTCTCCTTGGATCAAGAAGCTTTTACCCACATATTAAATATTATAACCCTTAATATTCTGTGTCTGCAGGAAGTCATCCAGTCGTTTTTTAAAAGTCTGTACAGACTCTGACCCAACCACCTCAAAAGGCAGAGAATTCCACAGCTTTATTGTTCTCACCGTAAAATAACCCTTCCTATGCTTTAAGCTAAATTTTCTTTCTTCCAGTCTAAATGGATGACCCCTTGTCCTATGTATAGTCCTGTTAATGAATAGGTTATCAGACAATGGTTGATAATGGCCCCGTATATATTTATATAAGGTTATCAGATCCCCTCTAAGGCACCTTTTCTCTAAACTAAACAGGTTTAAGCTTGTTAGTCTTTCCTCATAACTTAACCCTTCCATCCCCCTTATTAATTTAGTTGCCCGTCTCTGCACTTTTTCTAGCGATATAATATCTTTTTTTAAGACAGGTGCCCAAAATTGCACAGCATATTCAAGGTGCGGCCTGACCATTGATTTATACAGAGGCAAAATTATGTTTTCATCCCGTGAGTGAACTCCCCTTTTAATGCATGCCAGTACTTTGCTGGCCTTGGCGGCTGCTGTTTGACATTGCACATTGTTACTTAGTTTGAAGTCTATGATTATTCCCAAATCCTTCTCCTGCTTGGATTTCCCTAACTCCGTACCATTTAGGGTATAAATTGCTTGTGTGTTCTTCACTCCAAAGTGCATAACTTTGCATTTATCTAGATTAAATTTCATCTGCCATTTAAGTGCCCAGTCCCCCAATCTATCTAAATCCCTCTGCAGCGAAGTAACATCCTGCTCACATTGTATTACTTTTCCTAGCTTTGTGTCATCTGCAAACACTGATACATGACTTTCAATGCCTATCTCAAGGTCATTTATAAATAAATTGAATAGTATTGGTCCTATAACGGACCCCTGAGGGACACCACTTACCACTGGTGTCCATCTTGAAAATGTACCATTTATGACCACTCTCTGTACCCTATCTTTTAGCCAGTTTTCTATCCAAGAATAAGTATTTTCATCTAGACCATTTTTTCTTAATTTAAATAGTAACCTTTTGTGTGGAACTGTGTCGAAAGCTTTGGCAAAATCTAAGTAAATCACATCCACTGCGACCCCCTGATCTATACTTCTACTTACTTCCTCATAGAACGTAATTAGGTTAGTCTGACATGATCTGTGTTTCATGAAACCATGCTGATTTTTGCCAATTACATTATACCTCCCAATAAATTCCTGAATACTATCCCTTAGTAACACCTCAAATACTTTCCCAGCCACAGATGTTAAGCTCACAGGTCTATAATTCCCAGGCACAAATTTTAAACCTTTCTTAAATATAGGGTTGATATGGCTGCTTAGTGATTTATTATCAACACTCTGCATGCCCTTCCGTCTCTTGCCACTTTAGCTACTATTTTTTATCACATCATGCCTGTTCAGTTAGATGTATATTCTGTGCTAGGTGTGTTGTCCATTGGTCGTACGGTTGCTAGGTTACGGCCATATCCTCCATCTATTGGCTGGATGTTTCACATGACCAACCACGTGTCAATGAAAGCCGACATTGGAGGTGGACGTTCAGCCCTGGGCGCTGATTCTCAGCTGATTTTCAGCTGTTCGTAGTTCATTGCCGGATATTGTTCATTTGGTATATATGGGGGAGCGACAGGCAAGCAATCCATCTCTTGACTAAGCCCTGTTTGGGTGAAACCGGTCGAGCTATGCTCTTTGTTTTTAACAGATACTAATTTCTTTCCTTTCTATGGTCTGCTAATTGGCTATTGCTGGGTTCTTTCTTAGTATGCCTCTCATATTGGGTATGTAGGTGGCTTGAACCACCGAGGTATAGGTAATTACTACTCCTTACATGTATGCCTTCTTTGGTGACTTATCCTGTTATGGTACTACCTGGCCTCTCTTGTGATTGACCATTCTCTTTTTCAATTCAATTTGGTTGGTGGCCTTTTTCTAATTAATAAAGTTACAATTGTTGCCACTCTTATTGCACTCTTGTGCAACTGTTGTTTTTCTGATCATTTGTTGGGTTATGCCCTGTGGAGTGGCTTATTGAGCCTCACCCTGCTTTGTGTGTGTTTTTTGTTTAATGTATTGAAAAGCAATCATTTGCATGTCTTTTTTAAAGCAAGATTAGAGTGCCCCCTGTGGAGAAAAACAATATTTGTTTGTCTATCTCCCATCACACTGTAAACAAGGTGCAAACAGCAGCCCTAAACCTCACTCTAACAAAAAGTTCAAACACTTTGCTGCAGCATTTCAACAGCCAGGGAGAAGACAAAATACACATAGGGCTCTGGGGTCACTCACTACTGAACAGGGATAAGTTTCAGGTAATTACAATTGCTGAAAATTTCTTTACAGTACAGATAGAAGGTGTTACTGTAATTTTCATACACAGACATTATGTCACATACAGAAATTATTTTTATATTCTATTGGTATTGTTCGGAAGTCACGTTGCTAATTACCCCATTAAGGTCATTACAAATGCCCATAAGCAAGATATCTGACCCATCTTTATAACATTAACAATATTTGACACAGAGGCTGTTTCTGCCTGTATTCCAAGAAAGCAGACCCCATGTGGCATTGGTGAGATAATGGAAACCATCTAGAATTCAGAATCTTTCATTACAAAAATATTTCTATATAGGATAAATGAATGCTTGAAAATTTAAAAATTAGCTAATTTATATTAGTTTATTTTTTTATTTATTTCAGAACAACAATTTCTGTGAAAAATTGATAATTTGCGCTATATTTAATTTTTAACTCTGGATCCAATGTTTCAAATAAATTATAATAAAACTTTTTTCAACAAAAAGTGGTTGGTAGTGTAAGGGTTAAAACTACCCTTCTAGGGGCTGTATTCCAGCACAGGTGTAAACGTAACCAAAGCTGTCGAAATGTTAAGGGGTTATTCAGAGAGAACTGAAATTTCAATGAAATGTCAGTGCTCTCTCGTTTGGTGCGCTTTGGTGATTTCAGTTCAGCGAATTCACTATTCACTGTGGGGTCCCCAAATGCACTGAACGGGATCCACTGAAGACCGTTGAATGTTGCCGATCAGCCCGCCGAATGCCGCCGACCAGACCACCAACGCCACCGAAAATAGTCGGCGATCCGCTGAACTGTACGCCTCCGAAAAAAGCTGATCAGCCGCCGAGCATCACCGAACTGGTTAAAAAAAGAAAAACGGAACTCTGCTATTTTAAAAAAGGTGTTTAAAAACAATAAAAATGCAAGGATATAATAACAATGGTCCTGTAAAAAATAATAAAAAGGTCTGTTGCAGAATAAAAAAACATTTAAAAAACGTGAATCAAAAATTTTGCCTAAAAAAAATCCAGAAAAACATCTGAAACAAAATCTAAAAAATAAATAAAACGCTTCTTGTTGCAAAAGAAAAGAATAAATGGTTGAATAAAAAAATAATAAAAACGCTAATATTTTTTTACATTAAATCCTGTGGGATTTGACTTTTTACATCTTTCGAACTGAACCACCGAAAATCTGGGCATTTCGCCTAGACTTCACTGCTGTTCGGTGTTCTCTGAATAGATTAACCATTACTTCTCTATGGGGCAATTTCACAGCCACCGAAGGGAGCCGAATTGAGGCTATCTGAGGCCAACTGCACCATACTTTGCTGGCAATTCAACAATATTTGGCAAAGTGACAGCTCTCTGGATTGCCAAACTGCTACGAAATTGCACCGTACGGTGAAATTCAACGTTCAGTGCAATTCGATGGCAAGTTTGGCTCTTATTGAATACCTCCTTTAGCAACTCCTTAGACTAAGGCTGGAGTCAGACGAGCGTAGTGTTCACGTCCGTGATTGCGCCTAAAAGTACGTCCGTGATAGCATGAAAGAAAGTCCATTGGAGCCTGACACATGAAGTACGTCCGCACTGAACTGCGGACGCACAACGGCCGCGGCAAACGGACGCAGGTTAGGCAAGAACGTAATACTGCTAGAACGGACGTGCGGAGTGCGCTGCGTCCACAACGTCCGCATAGCTTTGTGTGTGAGTGAAGGAACGTGGTCAGACGGACTGCATTTATACGTCCAGCATTTTTGACGGACAGAATGTTTTTTCATTGTAATTTATTTTTCCCTCCTACATCTGTCAAAAATAACTTCAGTGAAAAAACGGACTGTGTGACCACTACTGCGTCATCCGTACTGACGATGTCCGTACTGCACGGACGTACAGCCCGTAGAAATCACGCTCGTCTGACCCCAGCCTAACAGGGTTATTCAGAGAGCGTGAAAAGCAGGAGAATGACTGGAGAATGAAAAATTCTAGGTCAAAATAGCCGATTTGGAAAGTGAGATGAAAGGGAGAATTTTTCTGGTTTGGCTATTTTGACCTAGAATTTTTCATTCTCCAGTCATTCTCCAGTCATTCTCCTGCTTTTCACGCTCTCTGAATAACCCTGCATGTTTACAACATCTCTGGATAAATTTACACCAGGGATGGAATAAAGTTGTAGGGTTTTATTCACTGTGAAAGCATGTCCTTGCTCTGCTGTATATAAACAAATGTTAGACCATGTTATTGTCTAGAACTACATTTTATAATACTGAATAGCTGAGCATTGCACTTCATTTTGCTCTTGAACATTTAAAAATTATTTTAAGCCTTATAAAACAACATCTACCACTATCAGCTATAAGTTTATCTTTTTAATTGATTGTATTATTTTATTTGGTAATGACTTATCTTACCCTTTAACAAACAACCATATAAAATAAAAGTCAGGGCAAAAATCCATTGTTTTCTAATTTTCCGTATGTTGCTTCCTGATTGTAGTCAGTACCGTGTTCAATTAATATTAAATTATTATAAATTATTCTTCATCATAAACTAAAACATATCAATCTAAAGGATACAATCATGTAAATTTGAGCATTCAGCTCCTCGATCCCACTTTTTTTTTCATATTGAAATAAAGTGCTTTGTGAGAACGCTTGAATATCTGACAGGGCCATAAGGCTTAATAGAATTGATGATTTTATGCAGATGGATGATTAACTTCCAGGATTTAATTTTTAAAAAAAATGTTCTGGACCGCAACCTAATAGAGTTATATTGCCATATGGAAAATAACTATACACCAAGTGTACTGCAAGTTAAAGAGCAGGTGGTGTAATGTATGTTTTCTGATTGGGTGCTTAAAACTTGGCCCATGCTATGCATTTCTAATGATCCTAAACGGCATAAAAGTCTTTTATTTTTAAAGTTGTGTTAGTGCCATGCATAGACTGTTGTTTTGCTGAAATCTTAAATTCAGAAGTTACGCCTTCATTTTTAAATTGTTAAATTGGACAAGAATCGATAATCATAAAATAATAAGCAGATCCTTTAATATTTCCTACTTTTAACCATTCGTTGCCAAGAATAACTAGAGTGTTTTCACTGCACAAAGATAAATTGTTTGATTATTCTAAAATCGTGATATCAGCAAATGTCTCTTTGTCAGGTTTGCAAGTGCTCAACATGGCAAAAAAACTGTTGACATCTCTAGAGTAGGCTAAACAGGGATATAAAAAACTTTATATAATGGTGGAGGAAAAATCACACAGGTAAATCTTGCTTCTGTGTCTTTGTTTACACAGTAAAAGTAGCTGTTGCTGCAGGTTACATCATTGTCAGAGCAATAATATCTCAACAAAAAAGTATACAGATTTTAACCCTTACCAGCAATGGTACCTTAAAAAGAAGTAATGCACTAAATATGATTACTATTTTGTCACGTTTTGGCAGGTGTAGTTTGTGCGGTGCACCCAGCCCCACTTTCCCGCCAGCTAGAAACATAGAAACATAGAAAAATGTCGGCAGATAAGAACCTTTCGGCCCATCTAGTCTGCCCAATTACATGGATACTTTACCTGGATTTATCTTTTGTTTAGGATAGCCTTATGCCTATCCCATGCTTGCTTAAATTCAATTACTGTTTTGGCCTCTACCACTTCTACTGGAAGACTGTTCCATGTATCCACCACCCTCTCAGTAAAATAATGCTTCCTGATGTTACTTTTAAACCTTTGCCCCTCTAATCTAAGACTATGTCCTCTTGTTTTGCTATTTTGTTTCCTTTTAAATATACTCCCTTCCTCTACCTTGTGGATTCCCTTTACGTATTTAAATGTTTCTATCATATCTCCTCTGTCTCGTCTTTTTTCCAAGCTGTACATGTTAAGATCATTAAGCCTTTCCTGGTAACTTTTCTCCTTCAAGCCGTACACCATTTTAGTAGCCCTTCTCTGAACTCTCTCTAAGATGTCTATATCCTTCTGGAGATACGGTCTCCAGTACTGCACACAGTACTCCAAGTGAGGTCTCACCAGTGCTCTGTACAGTGGCATAAGCACTTCCCTTTTCCTACTGCTAATACCTCTCCCTACACAACCAAGCATTCTGCTAGCATTTCCTGCTGCTCTATTACATTGACTACTTACCCTTAGATCCTCTGAAATAATGACCCCTAAATCCCTTTCCTCAGATGTTGAGGTTAGGACTGTATCAAATATTCTATATTCAGCCCTTGGGTTTTTACATCCCAGGTGCATTATCTTGCACTTATCCACATTAAAACTCAATTGCCACAACTCCGACCATTTTTTTAGTTTACCTAAATCATTTGTCATTTGGCTGATCCCTCCAGGAACGTCAACCCTGTTGCAAATCTTTGTGTCATCAGCAAAAAGACATACTTTTCCATTAATACCTTCTGCAATATCACTAATAAAAATATTAAAGAGAATGGGTCCAAGTACTGACCCCTGAGGTACCCCACTGGTAACAAGACCTTGCGCCGAATAAACTCCATTTACCACAACCCTCTGTTGTCTGTCACTCAGCCACTGCCTAATCCAGTCAACAATATTGGAATCCAAGCTCAAAGATTGCAATTTATTGATAAGCCTTCTATGCGGAACAGTATCGAAAGCCTTACTGAAATCTAAATAAGCAATGTCTACTGCACCACCTGTGTCTATTATTTTTGTTACCCAATCAAAAAAATCAATAAGATTAGTTTGGCATGATCTCCCTGAGGTAAACCCATGTTGTTTCTGATCCTGTAATCTATGTGTTTTTAGATGTTCAACAATCCTTTCCTTTAACATGGTTTCCATTAATTTCCCCACTACTGACGTAAGACTAACTGGCCTATAGTTCCCCGATTCCTCCCTACTACCATTCTTGTAAATGGGCACAACATTTGCTAATTTCCAGTCTTCTGGGACGACTCCCGTTAACAAGTATTGGTTAAATAAATCTGTTAATGGTTTTGCTATTACATCACTGAGCTCTTTTAATAATTTAGGGTGGATCCCATCAGGCCCCATTGACTTATTTGTCTTTACTTTAGACAGCTGCTGTAGAACCTCCTCCTCTGTAAACTGATATGTAAATGTCTCTTTAGTGTTCTCTCCTAACTGAGGTCCCTTTCCTTCCTTTTCTTCTGCAAAGACTGAACAAAAATATTCATTGAGGCAGTCAGCGAGACTTTTATCCTCTTCTACATACCTTCCTTCCTTTGTTTTTTAATCTAACTAATCCTTGTTTTACTTTTCTTTTCTCGTTTATGTATCTAAAAAATGTTTTGTCCCCCTTTTTTACTGACTGAGCTATTTTCTCTTCTGCGTGTGCTTTGGAAGCTCTTATAAATTGCTTTGCCTCTTTCTGCCTAATCTTATAGGTTTGCCTATCTTCTTCACTCTGAGTTTTTTTATAATTATTGAATGCTATCTTTTTGTTCTTCACTATTTTGGCCACTTCTGCAGAGTACCACAGTGGTTTCTTCCCTTTTTTGTTTTTGCTAACAAGCTGAATGCAATTGCCTGTGGCCTTCAATAATGCTTCCTTTAAATAATCCCATTTCTCCTGGACTCCCTTTAAACTCCTCCAGTCTGATAATGACTCCTTCACACAAAATCTCATTTTAGAAAAATCTGTTTTTTTAAAGTCTAAAACTTTCGTTCTTGTGTGGTGCGGCTCCATCCCTGTTGTTATATTAAACCATACTGACTGGTGATCACTAGATCCCAAATTTTCACCTACAACAACGTCCGATACCAAACCTCCATTTGTGAGTATTAAATCCAATATGGCCTCTTTACGGGTCGGCTCCTCAACTACTTGTGTTAGAGATAATCCCAGTAGGGAGTTTAGAATATTTGTACTCCTGGTGCACATAGCTGTTTTGGTTTTCCAGTTCACATCAGGAAGATTAAAGTCCCCCATGATAATAACCTCCCCCTTCATTGCCATTTTGGCTATTTCCTCAACCAGCAGATTATCTAGTTCTTCTGCTTGTCCAGGGGGTCTATAGATCACACCTACACGAGCTACTGTATGATTGCCAAATGTTAGCGTAACCCAAACTGACTCTATGTTCACCTCGCTCACTTTTATTTGGTTCGTTTTTATGTTGTTTTTCACATACAGGGCCACTCCTCCTCCTTTCCTACCTTCTCTGTCTTTTCTATATAAAGAGTACCCCGGTATTGTTATGTCCCAGTTATTTTTCTCACTGAACCATGTCTCAGTAACCGCCACTAAATCTACTTTTTCAGCTGCCATCATTGCCTCTAGTTCATTGATTTTATTGACTAAACTGCGAGCATTTGTAGACACGACTCTGAGCTTGTCATTTTTTACCTCGCATGTTGCTTGCACCCTCCGATTTAGTTTTGGGGGACAATCGGGCAGATTGTTTTTTACCCTTTTGTCCCCCCCTCCTAGTTTAAATATTTCTTTGCGAAACCTTTGAACTTCTCACTGAGAACATATGTTCCCCTATGAGTAAGATGCAAACCATCTTTTTTATACAGTTCCTTTCTGCTCCAATTAGAGCTATCATGGGACACAAAGCCAAATCCTTGCTCCCGACACCATTTCCGAAGCCACAAATTGAATTCCCTATTGCGCATCTGCCTATCTTGAATGTTATGCACAGGCAAAACTTCAGAGAATGACACAGTGGACGCAATCTGCTGTATTTCACCTCCAAGAACACAAAAATCTTCCTTAATCTCAGAAACCTCATTGCTAGCCAAGTCATTTGTCCCTAGATGGACTAGAACGTCCACTTCCCCTTGTTGCTTTGCTTGTTTGACAATATTGAGAATACGTCTCTTGTCTCTACGAGCAGTAGCCCCAGGAAGACATCTCACCAAACCACTACTCTCCAGCTCAACACCTCTTATGATAGAATCACCCAGCAACAATTGCCTTTTATCAAGTCCCACCTTTTCATTTTTGTCCTTGGTTGCAGTGCTGCATACCTTAGGCATAGTGGATGGTGGTTCCTCAACTATGGTGTCTGAGCCTACATCCATCTTACCACTACACTCTGAAAGTGCCTCAAAAGAATTAAGAAGAGCCACATATTGTGGGACATGCCTTCTATCCACAACTCTAAGTCTACCAGATCCTACAGTAGTCCATCTGCCGCTCCTAGGAGGCCTCTGTGGCAGTGGCTTAGTAACAGTCATAGCCTGAGTTTCTCTAACAGATAATTTACAAATCTCAGACTTCAAACAGGCAATTTCCTGCTGCAATAAAGAGAGCTGCCTACATATCAGGCACACTCCAAACCTCCAAAAATTGGATCTAAAAACAAATGCATGACAGCTCTTACACTGGACCAAGCCTGCCATTATAAAAGAATGGATTTAAAACCAGCAAATCTTACCTTTTTGTAGGTTTTCTACCTCCTGTCTAGCTCAGACTACCTCCAGAGTATCTCCAGAAGATCTCCTGTAAGTGCTCACTTTGAAGACTTCACTTAGAAGGCTTCCCAAGCTCAAAGCTACCCCCATTATCATGGAATCTGGAGGTGGCCGGGATCGCAAGAAACTGGAGAATAAAATTTGAGAATATTGTTATATATATGTAACGGGTTCTTGCGTAGGCCCCTCAAATACCCTGAGCTGTGGTCCTTTTCCTCAGTTACCTTCAGGCGCTCTGCAAGTCGATCCTGAGCTTCCGCTACTTGGAATTTGGGGTATATGACTGCTGCAGTGCCTCCACCCAACTGGACATCCAGGGTATGGATGTGGGATTCAGTTGGGAATATATTTAAACGCGCAAAAAATCCAACAGAGAGCAGTCTTTTATAGAACTTTGTATAGCACAGAAAAACTATATGCAAAATAAAGTGTAACCGCTAAATAAATGTAATGCAGTAAAGAATGCAAGAGTCAGTATGATGATACCCACCCACAAATAGACATGTGTACAGTGTTTTTTTTCGTTACGTATCGTTTTGAATTTTTTCTCCCGATTTTTTGTTTCGGGTCATTTCAGGTAATTTTAAACAGGTTTTTTTTGTTTCGGGTCGTTTGTTATTTTACCGCGATTCGTAATTTTGGACCGATCCAAAATATCGGATCCGTGGGTATCGTTTTCAGATCACTTTTCGTTTTCCATTTTAATTGGCTATTTCACTTTTTGGATCACTTCTTTGTTCGTTTTTACATGTAATTACATGATTTTGGACGATTTGTAATTTCGAACTGCCAATTTAAAATTTTCGGATCACTTCGTTTTACGTTTTTATGTGTTTTACCATATTTTGGGTTGATTTGTATTCCGTTTTTAAGGGTTATTTAATTTTTTATTTGTTATTTCAGAATGTGAAATAGATTACTGCCAAAAAAATGAAAATACCAGCAGTCAACCGTTTTTTTTTTTTGTCATTTTTTAGGATTTTTCAGGTTAAATTTTAGGATTCCTAACTTATTTTAAAGAAACAAGGCTTTTTTCCCCATAGGTTCCAATGTAATTTTTTTTTTCGTTGTTTACTAAACCTTTAATTTTTTTCACTTTCCGCAAAAAGCCACTGTTTATTTATTTTTTAGGATTTTTTTGTCAGTTTTCAGGATTTTTCAGGTGAAATTTTATTGTTCTTATTTTATTATTTCAGCACCATAGCTCTCTCCAAGATCCTGATATATTTTCAATGAAAGAACACTATCAGGGTTATCCAAAGAGATCCGAATTGCTTGAGAAAGGTAACCGAACGCTGAAAATCAGCTTTCGGTTACCTTTCCTGGTTATTCGGCTATCCAGAGAGCAGGCAATTCGCCAAATCCTGGCGAATTGCCTGCACATTTGGTGCCTGTTCGGTGCCTGTTCGAAGGCAGTGAAATCCCCATAAAAAAGCACTGCTTCGGCTATTCAGAGAACACAAACCAGCAGTGAAAGGTTCCCCTAATGCCCTGCCATTCGGTGGTTTAATTCGGTAGGTTTATTCAGGAGAATCCCATAGACTTCAATGTTAAAAATATTCCCGTTTTAATTCAATATCTAATAAACCGTTCATTATAAAATTATGTAGTAAAGAGTCTCTTTATTTATAGATTTTTTATGATATTTTAAGCATTTTTCCGAATTTTCTTTTTTTAAAAGTCTTATTTTTTTTATTTTTTTTAAGTTTACTTATTTTTTCTGTAACAACCCTTTTTATTATCATTCCCTGGACCTCATATGCAAATTTCAGACATTTTCGCTCAGTAGTTTCTTTGCAAACAACGTTTCATTTTCACACATTCACACAAACTATTTTGCTAATTTATCCACTGCCTCGTCTGCGGTGTCGGCTGCTTCGCTGTGTGTGATCGGCTCCTGCTCGGGTTTTTCCGTGGTTTTCGTCAGGTTAATCCAGATGTTTTTGGGGCTTTTCGGCATGCATTCGCTGGGTTTTGCGGTTCGTTTTCGTCAGGTTTGCGGAAGCTTTTCCCTGCAATTCGGGGACCCTGTGGTGCTTGCTGAATACACCGCAGGGTCACCGAAATGGGATCGGCAAAAGGAACCAAATTAAAGAGAACGATGACTTGAAAGCGGTGACTTTTCGAATCTCTTTGAATAACCCTGTATGTTTCAGATGAGCAGTTCAGCACTATGGACAGCTATGTAGTAGGTAACCATGGTGCTGAAACATCGAAACAATCATTTTGTTCCTTTTTTGGTTTTTGGTAATTTTTGATCAGTTTTTGATTTTGATAATTTTCATTCCATTTTATTTACAGGACTATACAGAGAGAGGTGAAAACCTTGAGAATGACTGGAGAATTGAAAATTCTAGGTCAAAATAGTCAAACCAGAAAAATTCTCCCATTTATCTCACTTTCCAAATTGGCTATTTGGTCTAGATTGTTCATTCTCCTGCCAATTCTCAAGGTTTTCACCTCTCTCTGAATAGCCCTGATAGTTTTGGATTGTTTTTGGATCATCTTGCCTTCCAACATTTTGTTTAGTCATTTTTGTTGTGCGACCGCGATTCGTAATTTCGGCCAATTCATAGTTTCGGACGGCCGATATTACAGTTTTCAGAAATGAAAAATATAGCGAAAATGCAAATCTTGGATGAAAACGAATTCAGGACGAAACAAAATGCACATGTCTACCCACAAAAAATACTGCGGCTCACCCTAGTCTTCACCCTAATGGCTGTTGGGTACCGTAGGTAGGTGCACATAGTTGGGACCCAGGATGATTCTAATCTACCTTGTTTGTGATATGCTGTAATGTTCCAGGGATCAGAGAAATCATAGACTGGTGGCTCTTACTTGTGTAACCAGTGTCAGAGTGCCCGGTTGTAAAACTCGGGTAGAGGTCCCAAGCTTACCACTCCACAGTCTGTAATCAGGTCTGTCCAGGAAGAGGAGAAGCTGCTCCGCTGGAATTCCTTCACTCTGCACAACAATCAGCCAGGAACTGTTCTGTGCTTTGATCTGGATACAGAGTTCTGCTGGAAGTATTTATACAGGATGCTCCAGCACTGGATACAGCAGCCGCAATCCTTAGGCTAGGGTCAGACGAAAGCATTTTTCCCCGCGAACGTGAAAAAGTGCGTCCGAACGCATTGACGTATTTTTTCACGGAATGCGCAAAAACGGTCAGACGACGAGCATTGTCGGTCGTGATTTTGTACGGATCGTCAATAAAACTCTTTTTGCGTCTGGACGTTATGTAGGCTTGGACATTAGCAGCGTCTGATATCTCCTAATCACGCAAACACGCCACTATGCCGCAGCTGCGCACTCAGTACGTCAGTACTAGCGGTTCAGCGTTCTCAGAAAAATGCGTTCAAATTCCACTTGCATTGCACGGCCGGACTTTTGTGCGGCCGTACATCGTATATTGGCCGTCATTGCCCGTCATCTGCTGCTAGTGCGGCCGTAATTATGTGCGCCAGAACGCACGTTAAAAGTGCGCTGGTCTGACCCCAGCCTCAGCCACCAGTATGGCACAGTGCCCTCCTTACTTCCTCCTCTCCACCCCATCCCCACCAAATAACCATAGCGAGACACTCAGTCTAATCCAGGGGTTACATATATAATATTTTGCTATCTATTTTTTCTGTATATTTCTGTCTTTCTCTTTGTTTCAATTATATACCTACCTACCTATGTCCATTTTTAATTCTACAGGACGCCATAGGATTCCAGCATCCCTGCATGAGTTTTGTGAGAGCATGCTTGAGCAGGGGCAGGGACATGTGGGAACTACAGAAGAACACTGGGAACTACTTGTTCCCAGTCTTCCACTGCTCCCATCCTGAGGAGGCTACAGATCATGCCAATATCAACATGGAGGGGTTTTTCAATTTCATTAGATTGAAGTGTTAAGTGATGTTGTTTATGCCAAAAAATCATTAAACACCAGTTTTTGAAAGTCGTATTTGTTTTAACACCTTTGCTGCGACGACATGTGGGATGTCCATGGGTGTTTCCACTGTATACATATTTTATGTTCTCACCATGTGATTTGGAGAACTAAAATAGGCCTGTGTAAGATGATCGCAACGTTTTGTATCAGTCTGAACCCCCCCGGTTTAGTGTCCGTTGTAGCTTTTCCAAGGAGTCAATAGAGAACAACACACGAAGCATGTGTACACTTTTTCACACGCGCGCAATGCATGTTGCAATGGACACCGAAATGGCATCAACGTGAAAAAGCAAGACAGACGTAGAGAAACAACTGCATACAGTTTTTTTTTCTTTTTCTCAACATCAGTCAAAATAAACTGAAACAATGTAACCACAATCTCATCAGTTAAAAAGTACGTCCGTTATTGTGTGCAGTCAGTGCGCTTGTCTGACCCCAGCCTTAACGTGATTACACCAAGATTGCCAACTTCTTCCTGGATGAGCATTAGGGGGAGGATACATCATGACTTCTGCAGGCTGTTCCACTACTTGACTGTAGCAAAGCTTGAGAAGATTTAAAAGTGGAGCAGGAGTCCTTGGGACATCTGTATATTCACTTAGGTATACAAGGTCCAGGTATACCTTCCAATGAAATCAAACATGACCACATGTAGTATAAAAATAAATAAATATACTGTTTGTGCTACTTTTGTTGCCTCCAAACAAACAACACTGGCCACTGGTCAGTTATAAAATCAACAATGCTACTGCAGTAACTCACTTTCTCATTCCCCAAACTGGTAGCAAGTGTGGAGGTGATGACACAATACCTTATTAACATTGTTTCATCTAAAACACAAGCCACTGCACTGCTGCAAGGAGAGGCAGTGGTATTTTGGTCAACTATATTAACATTTGTTACACCCCATATAATCAAGTGAGCAGGGCCAGATTTGCATCTCAGGAGTAGGGATGAGCTGTTCGGGTTCGGACGGTTGGGAGTTCGACCCGAACTTTGGCAGTTCGAAAGTTCGCGAATTTCGAACTTTTTGGGTCTGTTCGGTTCGAGTTCGAAAAAAAAAAGAAATTTTGAAAAAAGTATAGAAAATGCTTAAAAAAATACTAAAAAATCTAGAAATAAAGAGACTCTTTACTGCAGAATATTATAAGCAACGGTTTATTAGATATTGAATTAAAAACTAATGTGTACGTGGAAAGATTATCAACTCTAAATAACCTCTGTTCACAAACAGGCATAACACCAGGTGTTTTTGGTCTGGTAATCAATTTGATGCATTGTACAACATACTGAGGGTGGGGTGGTGTCTGCTTCTGATTAAGATTTGAGAATTAATTTCCCTAAAACATCCTAATATGCTGCATTTAACCCTTTCGCTCCTGAGGCTTTTCACACCTCTGTGCTGAGGTAATTTTTACCGCTTTCGCTCATCATGATTAACCGAGTTTTGTAGCCATATTTTGATATATGACCCAGACATATTATATATCGTTCTTTCCGGCAGACTTGGCAGATTTATAATATGTCATTATTATATGTATACGTTATGTCATGTCTGTATATTATAACAAAAATGCAATAAAATTAGAATTTTCAATCATTAATGTGTAAAGTGTTTTTTTTCACATTTTAATATGCGATCGTTTGCAGTTATATTTTGTATGGGGTGCGCTTGTTAAAAAAATTAGAAATGGGGTCTCGTTACATTTTTTTTTTGGGGAAAATTTCGCTTTTTTTAACAAACGCACCGCATTCAAAAATCGTTAGAGCAGCATTATTGTTCACATTATAATTGAAATGGGAACAATATTGCTGCATTAACAAAACAAAAACAAAAAAAACTTGTTTATTTTTTTAAAAAAAATAATTTATTATTATTTTTTATTTTTTTTAAAAAACATTTTTCATGCTCATGTTTGGTATCCTTGGAAAGGCCATGCTCTGGCCGATCCAACGATATCAAACATTAACCCCTAGCTGCCACGGATCGGGCGATAGGGGTTCATTGGAACCCCCTATCTCCACCATTGGTGGCAGCTAGGGGTTAACTTCAGGACTGGCGTCATCGTGCTATGCACGATGACGCCAGTCCTCAGGGGGAGTTCCTGGAGGCTTGGCTGACATCCAAGATGTTGGCCAGCTCCAGGAGAGGATCACGATCCGGCGCTTTTCAGCGCCAATTCGTGATCCGGCTCCCCAGGGGTTAATCACAGCCACCGTTTGGAAGGGCAGGCTGTGCCCTTCCAAACGGTGCCTGGATTAACCCCCTGCCCCCCGGCGATCGGGAGGGAGAGAGGTCCGAAGGACCTCTCCCCTTCCTTTCAGGCGCTTCCTCCGCACATGCGGGGGGGCACCTGAATTAGATGTCATCGCGCCGCCGCAATGACATCTAATTGCTCCACCGGGGTCCCGGAGTGCTGGGCTGACATCCAAGATGTCAGCCCACACCGGGGGGCGCAGCAATCCACCGGAATCAGTGCATCCATAGCACAGGAGAACCACTTGGCTGGACACGCTGAGCGCATCCATAGCAGCCAAGTGGTTAACTGGTGTTTGAAAAAAAATTCAAAATAACATCTAAGGCTAGGGTCAGATGAGCGCATTTTGTACGGACTGTGCGTCCGTGCAGTATGGACGTACTTACTGACTGACAACAAGGTAGTGGCCAAACAGTCTGTTTTTTTCACTGACGTATTTTTTGACTGATGTAGCTTGGAAAATAAATTAAAATGAAAAAACATTCTGTCCGTCAAAAATGCTGGACGTATAAATGCAGTCCATCTGACCTCGTTTCATCACTCACATAAAAAGCTACACGGACGTTGCGGACGTGGCACACTCCGCACGTCTGTTCTAGCAGTATTACGTTCTTGTGGTAGTAGGTAGAGTCCTCGCGCTTGCACCAAGTGTCCAGTGAGTAATACTTCAAGATAATCTAGAAAACATAATAGGAGACATACATTGCGCAGTACATCCTTATGACACCTGATTTCCAGGAAGAAGGTAATCAACTCACTTTTTTCTGAGCCCCATTTAGTCGGCTCTGAACTATACAGGCATAAATCTGTGGATATGATCTCACCAACCCGTCCTACCAGCAACCATCCGTGGTGATAACCTGGTCCATAGATGAAGTATTGGATCCCCGGCATATATCAAAAACGAAAAAGTCGGCAGGATAAAAAATAAAATTTATTGCAGTACTAACGCGTTTCGACCTAATTGGTCTTTATCAAAGTGCAAAAAAATATACATAATACAATGCAGTGTACAACATTCTTTTATACAGAAAAGATAAGGGAAATAGGCGGTGTCAAGCCACGACCTCATTATCTTAATTGGTACTAACACACCCTACTTCCGGTCGTTTGGAGGCACAGCACCGGTGAACAATCTACATACAGACGGGCGCATAATGATTACGTCCATCTATCTCGACCCCGCCCCTCTGGGCCACCGATCGCCATTTTGGAAGAGGGAAAATGGTGTCCACAATATAACTCGCCCTGGCATTATTGATGGGCATTAAACAAACTTATTTCCGGATGTTTTGGGGTCCCGAACCAGCAGGCCCCCACCGTCCATGAAGCGATATCTATTCCAGTCGCTCATAGGCATAGCAGCGGCGGACATCCGACATGTAGACAGGCGCATGGTGATTACGTCACTGTGTCCCGACTTCCGCCAGTCTGAACCGCCGAGCGCCATTTTTGAAGAGGGAAAGTGTTATTAAAAGTGCATCCTACCCTCACAATATCGCAGCCTATTTATTTCAATGGACGTTTAGCAATCTTACTTGCGGATGTTCTGGGTCCCAAACCAGCGGGTCCCCACCGTCCAACAGACACACGGGGACCGCACCGACACGCATACTCCCACGTGAACTTCACTCTCCGGGCGATATATCAAAAAAAGGAAGAAAGAAAAAGAAAAATATATAAAAATATAAAATTACAGCATATGTGCCACAATACCGCAATTCGCCAGTCGATCAACATATAGCGTGCAGTTAACATATGGCATACATATGTCACTGATCGAATTGGAGAATAATATATATACTGGTCCACATAACATATGATAATGTCATGTAGGGTGGATATTAAAATATAATATAAAATATAAATCATGTAAAAGGCATAATGGTAATTGGGTTATAATAGAGCATTAATCTCCATATCTATATTCAAGCCCTCAGGTGTTAGGCATCCTATATCAAATATCCATTTGGATTCTAATCGGTTTAGATTCTTTTCAATAACGCCCCCTCTCCAATGTTTTATAACATGTTGAATACCAGCGAAACCGAGAAGTTTAGGGTTACCATTATGATATTTAGAAAAATGGGCTGATACGCTATGTTTATCATACTTCCTTTTAATGTTATATATATGTTCAGCTACTCTAGTTTTCAGCATCCTAGTGGTTCGTCCAATATATTGTAGCCCACACGGACACCACAATAGATAAATCATATTAGTAAAATTACAGGTCAGGAATGTTTGAATAGAGAACACCTGGTCATTAGAATGTGATTTAAAATCCATTAAACACCTATTGCTTTCTATTGCGGTCCTACAACAAATGCATAGTCCACATTTATGAAAACCTATCTTTTTTTAAGTAAGGTTCCTGGGGCTTTTTCTTTATCCAGAACACTTTTGGTCAATAACATCTTTAGATTTTTAGTCCCTCTGTAGATAACAATGTCTTTATTCTGGTGTAACAAGCCCCAATTTTTCTTAAGAATTTTTGATATGCTGTTATGGTTTGTAGAGTAATTCATGATAAAAGGTACCTGTAAATCGAATTTGTCCCCATCGTTATTTCTCTTTTTATAGCTAAGTAATTGGGACATATCCATCTTTCTCACTTTCTCATGATCTTTATTTATCTCAGTTTCATCATAACCTTTTTGTACAGACTGTTTTTTCAAAAGTTCCGCCTGTTCCTCAAAATCACTTAATTTCGAACAGTTACGCCTGATTCTCAATATTTGGCCTTTCGGGACATTAGTCAGCCATGGGGCTCCAATTCGATCAGTGACATATGTATGCCATATAGACATGTGCATTCGTTTTAGTACTAAAACGATTTAGTCAGAATTTTGGGATAATTTAGTTTTAGTATGACTCAAGAGAAACGAAACTGCTGAGTACAAAAAACGAAAGAAACTAAAATAAAATGCACTACATTTTAGTTTCAGTCCTTTTTGTGATATTACATTGATGAGTGAAGGAGACCAGCAATGAAGAGCGCAACATCGCAACATCGGAAGATCTGCACCCTCCACATGCCAATGCAGTAGGATGTTCTATACAGAGAGGGGCATTAATTAATTCAGGAGGATGTTCTATAAATTATACAGAGAGGGGTATTAATTAATGCAGGTGGATGTTGTATACATTATACAGAGAGGGGTATTAATTAATGCAGGAGGATGTTCTAAACATTATACAGAGAGGATCCTTTTTTTTCAGCCCTTTAAATCCAGTGGCTGTGAGCGCTGAGATCGGCTGCTTGTTACATTATCTCTCAGTACAATGTATTAGGCTCAGTTGTTACAGTAACTGACTGTAACAGCGCTCAGAGTTTCAGTGAAACAAGGAAATAATATTGTTCTAACCTCTTATATATAAAAATATTATTTACTAGTTTTACTGAAACTCTGAGCGCTGTGATGAGCAGCAGTCAGTTACTGTAACAGCTTTGCCTGACACGGGGCAGTATTACAATGTTGGTGCTAACTTAACCAGAGCTGTTGTAAACTGAAAACCTCCATAGGCTATAATGGCTCTGGGAAGTTTACAACAGCTCTGGTTATGTTAGCACCAACTATGTAATATGGCCCACATTGTGCTGAGAGTGAGAGATACTGTAACAAGCAGTGATCTCAGCCCTCAGAGGAGCCACTACAATAGTAATTGTATCCATTGGTTTTCGGATGAATGAAATTAGTTTTCATACTAAAGAACTGAAAACGAATTTCTTTAGTAACTAAATAAATTGCATTTTAGGACTAATCCATTAGTTCAAAACGAAATTTTGTGCTGTGCACATGTCTAATGCCATATGTTAACTGCACGCTATATGTTGATCGACTGGCGAATTGCGGTATTGTGGCACATATGCTGTAATTTTATATTTTTATATATTTTTCTTTTTCTTTCTTCCTTTTTTTGATATATCGCCCGGAGAGTGAAGTTCACGTGGGAGTATGCGTGTCAGTGCGGTCCCCGTGTGTCTGTTGGACGGTGAGGACCTGCTGGTTTGGGACCCAGAACGGCCGCAAGGAAGATTGCTAAACGTCCGTTGAAATAAATAGGCTGCGATATTGTGAGGGTAGGATGCACTTTTAATAAGACTTTCCCTCTTCAAAAATGGCGCTCGGCGGTTCAGACTGGCGGAAGTCGGGACATAGTGACGTAATCACTATGCGCCTGTCTACATGCCGGATGTCCGTCGCTGCTATGCCTATGAGCGACTGGAATAGATATCGCTTCATGGACGGTGGGGGCCCGCTGGTTCGGGACCCCAAAACGTCCGGAAATAAGTTTGTTTAATGCCCATCAATAATGCGAGGGCGAGTTATATTGTGGACACCATTTTCCCTCTTCCAAAATGGCGATCGGTGGCCCAGAGGGGCGGGGTCGAGATAGATGGACGTAATCATTATGCGCCCATCTGTATGTCGATTGTTCGCCGGTGCTGTGCCTCCAAACAACCGGAAGTAGGGTGTGTTAGTACCAATTAAGATAATGCGGTCGTGGCTTGACACCGCCTATTTCCCTTATCTTTTCTGTATAAATGAATGTTGTACACTGCATTGTATTATGTATATTTTTTTGCACTTTGATAAAGACCAATTAGGTCGAAACGCGTTAGTGCTGCAATAAAAAAAGTTTTTTATCCTGCCTACTTTTTCGTTTGTGATATATCCCGGAGATCCAATACTTCATCTATGGACCAGGTTATCACCACGGATGGTTGCTGGTAGGACGGGTTGGTGAGATCATATCCACAGATTTATGCCTGTATAGTTCAGAGCCGACTAAATGGGGCTCAGAAAAAGTGAGTTGATTACCTTCTTCCTGGAAATCAGGTGTCATAAGGATGTACTGTGCAATGTATGTCTCCTATTATGTTTTCTAGATTATCTTGAAGTATTACTCACTGAACACTTGGTGCAAGCGCGAGGACTCTACCTACTACCTTATCTATTGACTATTCGCAATTGGGAGTGTGCCTTTGTGCCCTTGCTGCTACCCAAGACCGACCATCTATATACCATCTGCGCCATTTTTACCACCTTACTGTTTTTCAGTATTACGTTCTTGCCTAACCTGCGTCCGTTTGCTGCATCCGCCATGCATCCGCACTTCCGTGCGGACGTACTTCGTGTGTGGGGCTCCATTGGTCAGAATGCTATGCTGCCACGGACGTACAAATGTGCGGCAACACAGACGTGATAACTGCGCTCGTTTGACCTCAGCCTTAAGCAATGTTATTTTTCACCTCGGGATTAAACATTCACTGGGTTATTCAGAGAGCGGTGAAAAGCAGGAGAATAACTGGAGAAGTGAAAATTCTAGGTCAAAATAGCCAAACCAGAAAAATTCTCCCATTTAACTCACTTTCCAAATTGGCTATTTGGTCTAGATTGTTCTCTTCTCCTGCCAGTTCTCCTGGCTTTCACCTCTCTCTCAGGGTTGTTCAGAGAAAGGTGAAAACCAGGAGAATGGCAGGAAAAGAGAACAATCTGGACCAAATAGCCGATTTGGAAAGTGAGATAAGGCTAGGGTCAGACTAACGCATTTTTCGCAGCGACCGTCAAAAAGTGCGTCCAAACGCATTGCCTTATTTTTTCACGGAATGCGCGAAAACGGTCATACGATGCGCATTTTTGTGCGTGATTTTTTACGGATGCAAACCAGGAAACTTTGGGTGACTGGACGTTATGTTGGCCGGACATGAACAGGGTCTGACGTCTCCAAATCACGCACACACGCCGCTAGTGGACGCAGCGCACTCTGTACGTCTGTACTAGCGGTTCTGTGTTCTCGAAAAAATGCGTTCATTTTCCACTTGCGGTTCGCAGCCGGACTTTCGTGCGACCGTACTTCGTATATTGGCTGTCATTGCCCGTCATTTGCTGCTAGTGCGGCCGTGATTAAGTGCGCCTAAACGCATGTTAAAAATTCGCTAGTCTGACCCTAGCCTAAATGGGAGAATTTTTCTGGTTTGGCTATTTTGACCTAGAATTTTCCATTCTCCAGTCATTCTCCTGCTTTTCACCACCAAAAAATCAGTAAACTTTTTCTGCATGTCCGAAAATGTCTCCTCTTTTCATACAGACTGCCGCCCCAAGCAGTTGTTTATGGATAGATTAAAGGAAAAGCATTTACCGTCATTTGAAATGTCATTTTTTGGTTTTTACATATTTCTATACATCCTAGAAATCCGCCACTTCACGGGCAGGTTATGGGGACCTCCTAGGCACGATATTTGAAGGAATTTTTCATTTTTATTTTTAACCCTTTTTTCATGGAAAACTCACTGTCCCTTTAAAAACTTTTTTTAAACTTTTTGTCCTTGTTTCCTGTCCCCCAGGGCACTACCCAGACCCCCATACACTTTTTATGGCAAATATCTAGCATCTTGGAGGGCCCTCTTGGAGGGCACTCTAAAAACCGAATTTTCAGCCCCATTGACTTGTATGGGGTCCGAGTTCGGGTTCGGACCAGAACATTTGGAAAGTTCCGGTTCAGCTCATCCCTACTCAGGAGACTGTAAGCACAGAAATGTGGAGCGTCCTACCTCCCCCCAACAAATCAGCATCGATGTTCACTTTATAATTGTAAACTGAACAACACTGCTGCGTTAAGAAAAAAAGAGAAAAATAATATTTTATTCGTTGTGTTATTTTTACATAACTCTAACCTGGTTATATTTGGTATCAGTGGAAATGCCACAATCTGGCCTTTCCAATGATACCTCATATGCCCCTCTAGCCCTTAGGACTCCAGAGATACAGTGGTATAAATTATTGTAAATTGTATAAAAAATTATAATTTCCTTTTTTACAGAGCAAGGTGCCCCCTTGTGGCAGACGCCTTGTAGGCATATGCCGACTCTGCCTTGTTATAAATCAAGCCCTGCAAGTGAGGTGTCATTGGAAGGGCCAGAGTGTTGTTTTTCCAGTGAAACCAAATTTGAGTATGTAAAACGTAACAATAAAAAAAAGAAAACAAAATTAAAAATAAATGAATATACATATATTTTCTGCTAAGGCATTGTCCATTTTTCACGTATAAAATTACTAATACTGCTGCCAATACTCACCTTCTCATTTCCCACACCAGGAGCAGGTTTAGTGTTCAGTTTATAAATACAGGGTTATTCAAAGAGCACAAGGCAAATTTTGCAGAAAAAATCCCGAAAAAAATGCCTAAAAAATCCTAATAAATAAATAAAGAGATTTTTTGCTGCAGATTAAAAAAATAGACGGTTATGTGAATATTTAATAAAACAGGAATATTTTTTACATTGAAACCTACAGGATTTGCCAGATTAAACCTGCTGAATAAAAGCCCCGAAAATCAGGGCATTTCACTGACATTTCAGTGTTCTCTAAATAGATTGACCATTGCTTCTCTATGGGGAGTTCACTGCCATCGAAGATCACCGTGTTTCGCTGGCAATTTGCCAATATTTGGCAAACTGCCAGCTTTTTGAATAGTGGAATGGCTCTGAAATTGCACCGTGTGGGGAAATTCATTGCTCGGTGCAATTTCGGAGCCAATTCGGTTCTCTTTGAATAACCCCTACATTTATAATATTCATAAAATACAATGTGCAAAATCGGCAATGCGAAAACATTTTTCACATGAAAAAGGATATATAATTTGCCTGAGTCTGATAATAAAACATGACTTCAGGTTGCCTCTAAGCATGATAAACGCAAAAAAATTGTGAAAATAAGCTCAGCACTAGGGATGAGCTGTTCGGTTCGATCAGTTCCGAGTTCGATTCGAACTTTGGCCGTTCGCGAACTTCGAACTTTTTGGCGTGTTCGGTTCGAGTTCGCAAAAAGAAAATAATTTTGAAAAAAGTATAAAAAATGCTTAAAAAATACTAAAAAATCTAGAAATAAAGATACTCTTTACTGCAGAATATTATAAGCAACAGTTTATTAGATATTGAATTAAAAACTAATGTGTACGTGCAAAGATTCTCACCTCTAAATGACGTGTTTTCTGAAACGGTAAACAACAGGTGTTTTTAGTCTGGTCTAATGAATTTGATACATTGTATATATGTAGACTATACTGAGGGTGTGGTGTCTGCTTCTGAGAAGTGTTAATTTCTCTACTAAATCTTCCTCTAATATGCTGCATTTCACTGCTGTGTGCTCAGCTCATTTTTACTGCTTTCGCTCATCATGTTTAAACGCAATTTGAAGACACATTTTATTAAATAACCTAGACATATTAGATATCGTTCTTTCCGGAAGACTCTGCAGATTCATAATATATCATTTTTATATGTATACATAATGTCCTGCCTGGATATTATGACAAAAAATGCAATAAAAATTGCATTTTTAATCATCTGCTGTGTAAAGTGTTTTTTTTTCACATTTTAGCACATGAGCATTTGCGGTTATGTTTTCTATAGCGTGCGCTTGTACAAAAATTAGAAATGGGGACTTGTTACATTTTGTGTGGGGAATTACGTGATTTATAGCAAATGTACCCCTTAGAAAAAAATCATTAGTGCATCATCGTTCACATTATAATTGAAATGTGAACAATATTGCTGCATTAATAAAAATAACACACAAAAAAAACATGTTTTTTTTTTGTTTTTTTTACTTTATACCTGGTCATGTTGGGTATCATTCAAAAGGCCATGCTCAGGCCTTTCGATTGACACCCTCCATGACCCCCTAGATGCCTGGAGATATCGGGGTTCAAATGAACCCCCTATCTCCACCAGAGGGTTGGCCTGGGCAATATACAGTCAAGTCCAGAAATATTGGGACATCGACACAATTCTAACATCTTTGGCTCTATACACCTCCACAATGGAGTTGGAATGAAACAAACACAATGTGCTTTAACTGCAGACTGTCAGCTTTAATTTGAGGGTATGTACATCCAACTCAGGTGAACAGTGTATGACTTACAGCAGTTTGCAGATGTGCCTCCCACTTGTTAAGGGACCAAAAGTAATGGGACAATTGGCTTCTCAGCTGTTCCATGTCCAGGTGTGTTATATTCTCTCATTACCCCAATTACAATGTGCAGATAAAAGGCCCAGAGTTCATTTCAAGTGTGCTATTTGCATTTGGAATCTGTTGCTGTCAACTCTCAAGATGAGATCCAAAGAGCTGTCACTATCAGTGAAGCAAGCCATCATTAGGCTGAAGAAAACAAACCCATCAAAGAGATAGCAAGAACATTAGGCATGGCCAAAACAACTGTTTGGAACATTCTCAAAAAGAAGGAACGCACCGGTGAGCTCAGCAACACCAAAAGACCCGGGAGACCACGGAAAACAACTGTGGTGGATGAATGAAGAATTCTTTCCCTGGTGAAGAAAACACTCTTCACAACAGTTGGCCAGATCAAGAACACTCTCCAGGAGGTAGGTGTATGTGTGTCAAAGTCAAAAATCAGGAGAAGACTTCACTAGAGTAAATACAGAGGGTTCACCACAAGATGTAAACCATTGGTGAGCCTCAAAAACAGGAAGGCCAGATTAGAGTTTGCCAAACAACACCTAACAAAGCCTTCACAGTTCTGGAACAAGATCCTATGGACAGATGAGACCAAGATCAACTTATACCAGAGAGATGGGAAGAGAAGAGTATGGAGAAGGAAAGGAACTGCCCATGATCCTAACCATACCACCTCATCAGTGAAGCATGGTGGTGGTAGTGTCATGGCGTGGGCGTGTATGACTGCCAATGGAACTGGTTCTCTTGAATTTATTGATGATGCAACTTCTGACAAAAGCAGCAGGATGAATTCTGAAGTGTTTCGGGCAATATTATCTGCTCACATTCAGCCAAATGCTGCAGAACTCATTGGACGGCGCTTCACAGTGCAGATGGACAATGACTCAAAGCATACTGCAAAAGCAACCAAAGAGTTTTTGAAGGGACAGAAGTGGAATGTTATGCAATGGCCAAGTCAATCACCTGACCTGAATCCCATTGAGCATGCATTTCACTTGCTGAAGACAAAACTGAAGGGAAAATGCCCCGAGAACAAGCAGGAACTGAAGACAGTTGCAGTAGAGGCCTGGCAGAGCATCACCAGGGATGAAACCCTGTTGATGTCTAAGCGTTCCAGACTTCAGGCTGTGATTGACTGCAAAGGATTTGCAACCAAGTATTAAGAAGGGAAAGTTTGATTTATGAGCTGCCATCCTACCTGAATAGACTGCTTCCCCCAGCAGCTCCCTCATCCTATAACCTCCGATTAAGGACCAGCACCTTACTTGCAATACCACAATACAAAAAGACAGTGGCCCGGTCCTCATTTTCCTACAGAGCACCACAATTATGGAATAACCTCCCAGACACCATCAAATCTTCCCCCAGTCTTAAATCACTCAAGAGCTTCTTACTAACATACCTCAATACAGAATGCACATGTAAACATGTAACCTAGTGACTATATTTCCTACATATTTATTTTCTGTTAATCTGTATATTTTTTTGTTGTTTTTTTTTTTAATATCTTGCATTGTATTACTTTGTATTTCTGTAACTGTAACACTTCAATGTTCTTGAACCCAGGACATACTTGAAAATGAGAGAAATCTCAATGTATCCTTCCTGGTAAAATCCTTTATAAATAAATAAATATTATTCTGTCCCATTACTTTTGGTCCCCTAACAAGTGGGAGGCACATCTGCAAACTGCTGTAAGTCCTACATCGTTCACCTGAGTTGGATGTACATACCCTCAAATTAAAGCTGACAGTCTATAGTTAAAGCACATTGTGTTTGTTTCATTCCATCTCCATTGTGGTGGTGTATAGAGCCAAAGATGTTAGAATTGTGTCGATGTCCCAATATTTCTAGACCTGACTGTATATATGCATGATGTGAGCTGGCCTGGGCAATATATATACGCATGATGGCGCATCTGTGACTGTCTGTGAGCATGATGTGAGCTGGCCTGGTCAATATATATATATATACGCATGATGTGAGCTGGCCTGGGCAATATATATATACGCATGATATGAGCTGGCCTGGGCCTGGGCAATATATATACGCATGATGTGAGCTGGCCTGGGCAATATATATACACATGATGGCGCATCTGTGACTGTCTGTGAGCATGATGTGAGCTGGCCTGGACAATATATATATATATGCATGATGTGAGCTGGCCTAGGCCTGGGCAATATATATACGCATGATGTGAACTGGCCTGGGCAATATATATATGCATGATGGCGCATCTGTGACTGTCTGTGAGCATGATGTGAGCTGGCCTGGGCAATATATATATATACGCATGATGTGAGCTGGGCTGGGCGATATATATATACGCATGATGTGAGCTGGTCTGGGCAATATATATATATACGCATGATGAAAATTTGCAAAGGATAAGGCACGCAAAGTGAAATTTTGATGTGTCTGAAATTGAAACTTACGGGACAACTCTTATTTTTTTTTTTTTCGTTAATTTATATTTGTTCAATACAGTTAATTTTAATTTGTTTTATAGAGTTAATTTAAAATGGTTTAATACAGTTTATTCATATTTATTTTACCTTTACTATTGGTGCTTTTCAAACTTTATTCTTAAATAAAAAGAAATTTAGCAGTTTCATGTTGTGTCGTTTTTTTTGGGGGGGTGCAAGTAGCTGGTCTTGCCTAGGGCGCAAAATAGTCTAGCACTGGCCCTGACCGCATGGTCCACCCCTGCACTCTTCCACAATACTACAGAGGGGTTACTGTATGATGGCACTTGCCGGCCTGGCACCAAAGGCACAATATTTGGGTGCACTGCTACTGACGCCTGTACCAGATTCATATCCTCAGAGGGGTTACTGTGTGACGGCACTGTTGCCAACGCTAAAAGTCCAATTTTAAAGCACCTATTGTTACTTTCATCCAAAACCTGCATAAGTTTCACCATAATTTAGCCAAAAAATCACTAAACTTTTTATGCGCGTCCTAAAATGTCTTTTCATACAGGCTGCCACCCCAAGCAGTGGTTTATGAATAGATTAAAGGAAAAACAATTACCGTCATTTGAAACATCATTTTTTTGTTTTTAAATGTTTCTATACATCCTAGAAATCCGCCACTTCACAGGCAGGTTATGGGGACCTCCTAGGCACGATATTTGAAGGAATTTTTTTGTTTTTATTTTTAACCCTTATTTCATGGAAAACTCACTGTCCCTTTAAAAACTTTTTTTTTTTTAACTTTTTGTCCTTGTTTCCTGTCCCCCAGGGCACTACCCGGACCCCCATACATCTTTTATGGCAAATATCTAGCATATATGCCCTCTTGGAGGGCACTCTAAAAATCTAATTTTGAGTCCCATTGACTTGTATTGAGTTCGAGTTCGAATTCGAACATTTGGAAAATTTGAGTTCGAATGCTAACCGAACTCGGGGGTGTTCGGCTCATCACTACTCAGCACACAGGGGTGAAGTGGCTCAGAAGTGAAGGGTATAAATACCAGCTCAAAAGCAGTAGAACGAACTATATTGGAATAGCTTGTTCATCTCCTGCTAGGTACAAATCGGCAGCTCCAATACAATATATAGGAAAAATGTTAATTCACAGTAAGCTACTCAAATATTGGATGTAATATCAGCAGGTATTGTTAAGCTATCACTTGGATCCAATATGTCTATTGGCTCAAGTCGATAGCCTTACAGTCCAGTTGTGAAGTAGCCCCCAGTGTGATATGTAAGAATTATCATGTTGCTCAATTAATCACAATTAAGCATATCAATACTGCTTTTTACCCCCTTATAAATATTTATTTATGACAGCGGCCAGCAGCCTTGTCCCTCCAGATGTTTTAGAACTACATCTCCCATGATGTTCAGCAACTCATTAGGTTGCCTGAGCATAATGGAAAATGTTGTTTCAAAACATCTGGTGGGTCGAGGTTGCTGACCGCTGATTTATGGTTTTCATTGGCACTTTTTAATTTGCAAACCAGCTTTTCCCTTCCTCATTTAACGGTATAATATGGCAGGATGCCATTTTCATTTAGAAATAGTGTAAACTTATGCAATGTACACTACATGGGTAGCAAATGTTATAAAAAAACCTATGAAAACATATATGAGAATGCATGGTTCAGATGCTAGGAATATAAGCGGATGGAGGATGGAGTGTGTGTCTGCGCCTTCCCTAGCATCTACTAAAGAAAGTTCGGTAGACTTCTTATGCAATGCCTCAGGCAGTGGTAACATTGTTTGATAACTAACTAACCTGGCACCAGGTAACTTCTTGTATGGATTAAAGATGTCTTTCTGTTTATATTTGGACGTCATGAAGAGAGCACTCATCCAATACACCTATATCAGAACAAGAAAATTAAAGAAAATATCTGCATAGAATATATTTCCATTAAAATTAAATCCAGAAACATTAATTAAGAGGTTACAATCTTCAGAAAAATTATTTAATAAGAGTATGTAAGAGAAATTCTAAATAAACAAATAGTGTTTTTTCTTTCTCTACAATGGCTGTTGTTTACAAACAGCAGGCTGGTATTCGTGTCTTTAATTAAAGAGAAAGGTATTCTTATGTAATCAGATACAAGCTGAATGATCTAAATAGAAAAAAACATCTGCTTCGTCTAAATCATTAATTTTGGATTCCAGGACAATGTCAACTTTATTAAGCCTTATGCTTTAAAATGAATCAGTGATTTTATCACAGAGATTGAACATATTCTGCACTTCACTAATTCCAAGAATATGAGTAATACCATTAAGTAAATAGAAAATGTGCATACTGGTGCCAGAATGGAATCAAGAGCAAAAAGCATCTGTTATTCATGATAAAACCTAGAATACAGCTTTCAATTACATGAATCAAATAAACCTACCTTTTATGCCAATACGGAACTGGTGGGGGATGACATTCACTATGCTGGCATCTGACATCTGTAGTCTCAAAATAATTTGTGTAGAGTCAAAATAATTTGTCTTTAACCTTAGTTTGAATCAGTGAAGAGGATATATAATTACTATAAGGAAGCATCATAATTAATATTCGTAAACCGCTCATTAGTGAAGTTGGAAGATTTTCAATTGTTGTATAAAATTATAAATTGCTAATGATTAATTGCCAGGAAATTTGTATTCAAACTAATGTTTACACTAGAGATGTATAAAGACCTAAGTACTCAAATAAAAACTATATGACAATAGAAAAATATTGTCAACATTTTTTACCAGACTACAAAGCTCTTTCTCGTAGAACCACCAGTAATGGTTAAATTCATAAAATGTGGTCTTATTAAGAAATAAGCAGGCTTCTAATAATGTACATTACAGAGGTTCATGAAAAAGTAAGTAGTATGTTGTGCACACATAACCTAGCTTCAAAGATAGATACAAATCGAGAACAGTGACATTCACCTGTAAGGATGGCGCCACAAGGGCACGGACAGAATGTCTGTGAGAGTGGCCTTTTTTTGCACTTGGACGCCCATGTGGTCTTTGTGTGCACTTTTGGAAACTTGCGCATTGTAGACTTGTCTGATGCCCGTTGTAGCAGCTCGACGGGGAGAAAAAAAATCCACGACGTTGTAATATGCGTTAAAAGAACACACGGTACACTGTGTGGTCCTTCCAGCCGATCCATCGCAACTATTCGATGGACACTGGGAAGAGATTCACTACAGATGCACCGATGTGGCCCCAGCCTAAGTCATAAGAGATTTATGAAAGTACACTAAAACGTGTCTTTGTATCAGTAAACTAACTACTGTAGATCGAAGGGTTAAGGTGTAAAAATTAGTGATGGAGAAGAGAGAAGAGTCAAGAGTTGGATTAAACAGGGAGAGAAAAGAGATAAGTGAAATCTGGAAAAGGATAGTGGAGAGGAGAGTTTTTTCAACCAGTTTTTCCATTCTCTGACACTTCTGATCTCCTCCTTCTCCTCCATTGCCACTCCTGCTGTATGGGTGGATGATCCTAGAAACATATTATACTCTGCCAAGTATATAATACATTTGTCTTCCATGCAATTTCAAAATTGCCCAAGGTGTCTTTTGCTTGATAGATTTATTTTAAAATAACAGATTTATTTTTCATGGTTATACCCATAGGTGAGGAGGAGAAAAAAGTGTAGAACAGCTCCACGGTGTACCAATCTCCAAAAGACAGGCTACAATAAGAAAAGCAATGGAATTATATAAAACAGACCACAGATAGATAAAACCATATAAAAACTAAAATGTTAAAACTAAAAATCAACTAAAATTTCAATTGACATACACTAACTCATACAAGGAATGAACAGGAAATAATTTTCAAAAAAAGTTGGCCACATGGTCTTGTGAGGCAAAATTAAATAAAATTAGAAAACCTCCCATATGCAGCTACAAATGAAGGAGAGATTTAATAGATATGCTTGTAATATCAGATCCAGTACAATGTTATGAAGTGTCTTCATCTCAGATGAACAATACCTCCTAGATTTGTAAACACTGTATAGGTGCTGGGCGTTGACACATAAACCCATGTTGCAAAATACCATTGTGAGCCATTTCAGCTGAACTAGTGGACGAATAAATGGTATATTGTGCAAGCATTGAAATCTATTGCTCCAAGCTTTCCTGGATGTTAGGGAATTTCAAGGAATGCACAGGATGTCTCCCATTTGTCCTTAGCACTGAAGAGGTTAAATGTTCAATTGTATCCTTTAACCTGCTGGTACGCCTTGATACGTTTTTGCTTCTTATCAGTATGCCATATGATGAAAAGGTTGAAAATCACTGCTCTAAACTATAATAGTTGCACATTGCATTTTTAATGATATATTGTCCCTGATAGTTGTCTTAATATAATGTTGGCAAATTCATTGGGCTTGGGAGAAGCCTATATGGAGTGCCTAGGGCAGCAGCAACCCTGAATATGGAATATAAGCGTATTATGAAAAATATTACCTTATTGAAGCATTAAATTATTATTAACATTTGAATAGTTGCTGTTTATATTCTATGGATATAACCTTGTAGAATAGTATCAGTGTTGTGTGTACAAAACGATCCCCTTAGTCCTTGTTACCCACCTAATTCACCTGACAACCTCTTCTACAACAGACATCTTATCAGTCATGACTGATTGCTGTAATCTGTACTCTGGGCAGCCATTAAGCAAATTACCTGAATCATTGCAAGGATTAGTCTCATTAACACATGATTAGCATCAAATTAAAATAATGAGTGTTTAACTTCTGATGTCTTCCAGTTGTTTGAACAGCTTGATCAGCCACACTAGGCTGGCAGGGAGGTGACGGGTGTCAGAGAGTCACAAAAAAAAGTTACACCGGACATCATTATTTAAATACATACTGAAAGCAGTGAAAAGACTGCTTGGAGTCAACAACTGATGTTTACATTGATGGAGCTTCCATAGAGACCAGTGGACAAATATTCACATACAACAAGCTGTTGCTAGCTTATAAATGAACTTTCTGTCTTGCTTCCTCAGAATCATCACTGGGGTATTTGTGTGCCATTTATAATTATGTTTCTGTTTTCATCTGTTTATAAAAGTAACATGGTTAATGATAGGAAAATGTAAATATTTGTAGTTGAATTTATACTTTTTGTGATACATAAGTGTATAAAAAAATATATATAGACACTTTTTCTATAAATAGACACAAATATATATATATAACATAGGACTGCCAAAGGAAATCAAATTCCCAGTCACAGACTATATAACAAAGAGTGAGGAAAGAAATGTCCTGCAGACTCTGTAAAGCAAATAAATAAAAACTGATGTAAAGAATAATACAGGAAGAATTGGATTCCAAACAACCCAAAAGGAAGGTGGGAACAAATGATTAAAATTCTAAACCTTTATTGGACTTCTAAGAAAAAATGTACACACCCACAAAATGTATAAAAAAACACACAAAAAAGGTCATAGATTAGAGACCATAACTCAAGGTCAATGACCAATCGCAAAAAGCATCCAATGCAGGGTGAGGTCTCTTTGACAACAATTGTATGTCAAAAACTGAGAACCATCACCTGAAAAGAATAATCAACAAGAGATGCCTAAAGATCCCCTCAGAAAAGTATGCACACGTTAGAGTATACATAAATGCTTAAAGACATGTGCCACCAAATTGGTTATTGTAGTTAGCATGCACCACACAAAAGCGTCACAATGAGGTGCAAACATAAGTGGTCCATGTCACTGAATATAACTGGTTAATACAGAGACAAGGAGTGAGCCTGGTAGCTACAATTTGCATGCACTGATCGAGAAATCACAATAAAGTGCAAGCAGTAGCAATCACCCAGCCAAAAGTGTATTCCTCAGAAAAAAAAGTGTGCATACGTCAGAGTATACTTAAATGCTTAAAGAAATATGCCACCAAATTTGTTGTTGTAATTAGCATGCACCACTCAAAAGCGTCATGATGCGTCAAAAGCGTCAAATGCTACAATGTTGCTGAATGGTTATGGGCAATCAGTCATAGCCCAAACAGATTGTGCTGTAATGTTATTGTTCTCTATGAAATATAGATGCGTCCAGCTCAGGCATGCAATGAGAGGAAAACCTTAAATGGTCCCCACGTCCCTGGGGAGCAAACACAAGCTAAACGCCGCGTTGGACGTGCTCCATTAACCCATTTAAGGTTTTCCTCTCGTTGCATGCCTGAGCTGGACGCATCTATATTTCATAGAGAACAATACCATTACAGCACAATCTGTTTGGGCTATGACTGATTGCCCATAACCGTTCAGCAACATTGTAGTATGTTTAATGTTGAGATGGATTTTTAATCTCATGATTCCCTGTATGTATTATATGAATTTTCTTGCTGAGTAATACACTCTTGGCTGGGAGATTGCTACTGCTTGCACTTTATTGTGATTTCTCGATCAGTGCATGCAAATTGTAGCTACAAGGATCACTCCTTGTCTTTATATTTACCAGCTGTATTCCATGACGTGGACCATTTATGTTTGCACCTCATCGTGACGCTTTTGAGTGGTGCATGCTAATTACAACAACAAATTTGGTGGCATATGTCTTTAAGCATTTAAGTATACTCCAACGTATGCACACTTTTTTTTCCTGAGGAATATACTTTTGGCTGGGTGATTGCTAAAGCTTGCACTTTATTGTGATTTCTCGATCAGTGAGTGCAAATTGTAGCTACCAGGATCACTCCTTGTCTCTGTATTAACCAGTTGTATTCCGTGACATGGACCACTTATGTTTGCACCTCATCGTGACGCTTTTGAGTGGTGCATGCTAACTACAATAACCAATTTGGTGGCACATGTCTTAAAGCATTTAAGAATACTCTAACGTGTGCATACTTTTCTGAGGGGATCCTTAGGCATCTCTTGTTGATTATTCTTTTCAGGTGGTGGTTCTCAGTTTTTGACATACAATTGTTGTCACAGAGACCTCACCCTGCATTGGATGCTTTTTGTGATTGGTCATTGACCTTGAGTTATGGTCTCTAATCTATGACCTTTTTTGTGTGTTTTTTATACATTTTGTGGGTGTGTTCGTCTTTTCTTAGAAGTCCAATAAAGGTTTAGAATTTTAATCATTTGTTCCCACCTTTCTTTTGGGTTCTTTGGAATCCAATTCTTCCTTCATCATTAGGGCTAAATCCTGCAAGTTTTTGGTGGACGATTGCTAGTACTCAGAGGCTATAGTAATCACTTGCCACTCCAAGCCCCACCCTGTTTTGAGTGGGTGCTTGCTTCTCTTAAAGAATAATACATGATTTTTTAGAATTTTTATGAATTAAAAATGTATTAAGTTTTACAATAGCAGGCAGTACAGTCTTTAATGTACAGGACAAAAAAACAAACACATTAACAATAGTGAGTAAGGTTGGAAGGGGCTCAATAGGACCACCGTAAGAGAGTGTACGTCATCAGGTGAGAGTAAGGTGTACATGTGTCAAACCCATAGAAATAGAAGGAAAGAGGAGAAAAAGAAAGGGGGAAAAAAGGGGCCAGGAGGCAAGAAGCGGTCATTAGAAAAGGTTTGGGAAAACATAGGGCAATCACATCATCGCGTCCCACTGGGCACTCCGGCAAGCAGCTATGTGTCTGAAACCCACCCCCCAGTGTGGCCAATAAGGCCAAATCTAGTCCAGGTAAATATCTCACAGGCAGAACACGTCCCCTTTAAGTGAGAGCGGTTTGCCAAGGTGTATCTGAGCTCCAATCATAACTTAATCAATTGGGTAACAGAGCTGAGGAAAGAAATTCCACCCAAAAGTACCAGGTCCGTCGACAGACCATATCCCAATGTTCCGGTGGGACAAGAGAGAGTTCAGCTGTCTGAGCCTCCTCCACTTCATTCACCAGCTCGCAAAGGAACAATGGCTTGTGGATCTCCAATGCAAAACTATAAGCGTATGCGCAGCCATAAGAAAGCGCATCATAATGGATTTTTGAGAGCTGTGTTTGAGACCAGTAGGTGGCGCAGCAGAAAGGGCGCTGGTTCAAAGTCCAAGGTGATAGCGGTTAGATGCGCAATGAGAGCCCAAATAGCACGCCAAAAGGGTTGCAACTCCACCACCAATGGAGATAGGTACCCCGCTCCACGTCACAGAGCCAGCAAGTGCCTGACGCCGTCAGGCAAAATCTAGTATCCCAAGTAGGGGTTGTATACCAGAGCATCGCCAGTTTGCAGGAAGTCTAACATAATTTAGTTCTAGGAGATCCATGATGCATAGTGTGAAATGTTTTAGTCCATTCGGAGTCCGGGATGGTAGCCAGAAGGATGATATCCCATCTGCCAATATAAGAGGACGATTCAATGTCTGCAAGCTGCAGCAGTTTGTAGAGGACAGAGATGCTACTTGCCAAGGGAAGAGCCAGGGAGCTGTATTTTTCAAATTGGGTTAGGGGATGTGTCATATAAGTACCATTTTCAGAAACCGCAAAAAGGCCTGGGTGTCCCTCAGGAGAGATAGGTATGGGTATGAACTGACCCCCCTTTGATCACATGGTGCACCATAAAGTGTGGATGGTCAGTAAGTTGGGATCGCAGAGATAGTAATACACCGCTAGGCAAGTCTCAGTTATGTGACAGCAGGAGAGGAGAAAGAAGGGAAGGAGGACAAAGAGCACGACATGCAAGACACATGCCAAACACATAAACTGGTAGTTGGGATAGGAGGTGATTTAAGTGCAAGAGGAAGGCCAGCAAGCAGTATCCAAGGAAGAGTCCATAGTGGGCGAGTAGCAAATCATTTCTCCAAGTCTAGCCATCATCTATTCTACCCCACCTCCATCCAGTTCAGCAGCCCGGCTAGGTGAGCAGCTCGGTAATGTAGGCGGATGTCAGGCAAAGAAAACTTCAATCGTGGTCTGCCTGAAGGCCATATGGAACCAAGGAAAGCTTTATGAACATCCCCTAAGAAACCTCTAGGTAGAGATAGGAGGATTACAACAGACAAGAAAGAAATCCATATAGTGCATGTATGTAAATTATAAAAGATGATCACACAAATAATTGTGCCAATAATCTATAAAGTTCAACAGTCCTTTTTGTCACTTGTTCATGCAATAGTGCAAAAAAAAAGCTGGGAGTCCAATAGTGCATAAATGTCCAATATACAAGACAAATAATACTCAGTCAACTTGGTCCTCCTTAGTGCTTTATAATTTTTTCCTGTCGTCCTCAACACTTCTTAAAAACAAAAAGAAGACACAAAACAATGGTGCAGATAATTACAGCAAATGGTCCCAATCCTCATATCAAATTCCCAGACCACTCACATTTATAAGAGCCTAGAAAGATCCCGGCTCTAGGAGTAAATGCCTCTGGCCATATAGAGAGTGACACTACCCTTCTTTGATCAGTAACGGTCAATAGATGATTATCTATTGGAAAATAAAAAGGAAATAAAAAGGTGGGAGAGACTAGCCAGTAAGGAGTTAAAATATACTGGATTTATTAAAAGTATAAAAGGTAATAAAATAAAATAGGTAAAAGGGGTGGACATGCCATCTACCAAGAAGCGTTTCGGCTATATACAAGCTTTCCTCAGTCGGTATCTTAAGTGTCCAAAAATGTCCATAAAAATGTCCATGGTAGGCAGCCCCTTTTACCTATTTTATTTTATTACCTTTTATACTTTTAATAAATCCAGTATATTTTAACTCCTTACTGGCTAGTCTCTCCCACCTTTTTATTTCCAACAGTAACTCTTATTGTATCGCATTAATCAGAAGGTCAAGGTGCGAACCACTATATCACTTCTCACCGGCGAAGCACAAACATGGGCGCACAATTTACTGAGAACCCAGAATCCCTGTTCAGCATTTCAGTCTGCTATGTGTGACATGTTTGATGACCCTCTTCGTGCCAGTACCAATGAATCACTGCTAAGAACCTTACGACAACGACGCTGTCCGGTCGAGACCTACGTCACGGAATTTCATCATTATGCATGCGAGACAGGCTGGAACGACGCTGCTCTCAATGGACAAATCCGTAATGTTCTTTTGGAGTCCCTCAAAGATGAGATTGCCCAGGTTGAAACACCCTCGTCCCTAGAAGCCCTGATCCAAATGGCTATACACATAGACAGACGGTTACGTGAACGAGCATGAGAACGCTCTTCGTCTCACTTATCGCTACCTCATGCTCCTGTTCCATTCCCCCGACATGGAACTCAACTGGTCTTACCGGCACCAGAAGAACCCATGCAACTCAGACTGGTTCAGCGGCAGTTACCACCTGAGGAGCTACTTCGTCGTAGAGTCAACAATCTCTGCCTCTACTGCTGAAAACCTAACCATACTGCCTGCCAATGCCCGGAGAAGAATAAAGGAAGGGCAGGTAAAGCCACCCCATTCTTCACCTGCTACATGGTTCTTCCTCCAACATCTGCAAACCTTATTTATCCATTACTGCTGTCTTACAGTGGGGAGAGAAGATGTGTTCCCGGCCCGCGCTAGTTGATTCAGGAGCCAGCAGCAGCTTTCTCGACTGGTCTGTCATAGAGGCACTCGGCATACCACTGCAAAATGAACCCTTTCCTTCACATATTCAGGTTGTTGATGGGTCTTCATTGCCCTCAGGTCCTGTCGCTCAAGATACCTTGCCTATATGTGTTTCTATTGGTCCAAAACATAAAGAGTATATGGTGTTTGATGTGGTTGCCTCACCTGTGTTTCCTGTGATATTAGGGTTCCCCTGGCTCCGGTTGCACTATCCCTCTATTTCCTGGTCAACAGGGAGAATCACCTTTGCTTCTCTCACAACAGTGCCTCGGAGAGAGACACCACACCCTTCTTACCATATTGGACGCCAATATGACACCCAATACGATCCGATCCTGCCTATGCCTCTTTTTGTGATGTATTCAACTTAAAAGGAGCAGAGACCTTGCCCCACGGAGGTCGAATGACTATCCATCGACCTCTTGCCAGAATCACCCATCCTTATGGCCGGATATACCCGTTGTCAGAACCTGAATTGAGTGTATTGAGAGGATACATTCAGGAGAATCTGGATAAAGGTTTCATTCGACATTCCACGTCCCCTGCAGGAGCAGGCATCTTTTTTGTGGCAAAAAAAGACGGAGGAATCTGTCCAAGCGTGGATTATCGGTATCTCAACCGTATCACAAGCAAGAATCGATATCCCCTACCACTAATCCTGAAATCATCGAACGATAACGAGGAGCCAAAATCTACTCCAAAATCGATTTGAAGGGTGTGTACTGTAATGATGGGGGTCGGGAACCTGACCTGACAAAGAGGGGTGTGAGCCTAAGGAGCAGTGAAAAAGACCATGAGCCTGAACTAGAAAAATAAATATATATTATTTATTCTAGGAACCAAGAACTTAAACCAAGAGCAGGGAATACAGAACATAAATTCAATGAACAGAGCCTTTAACCTCAAGGCAAGAAATAATGTTCCAACCAACAAAAATTTTACAATAAAAGAAGCGATTAATTGTACGACATGCAAGGTAATCTATTTTAAAGTTATGATTGTCAAAAACAATATGTTGCCAAAGCATATCAGCAATTTAAAAGAAGAGTATTGCAACATATTAATTCAATCAAAAATATAACTGATAAACCGATATCTCGTCATGTCTGGGCCAATCACAATGGCAATGAAAATTGTCTAACTTTTCAAGCAATTGAGGCCATTACAATGGGCCCAAGGAAAGGAGATTAGACAAAGTGCTAAGACAGAAGGAGTCACGTTGGGTCTTTACATTAGGATCTTTGTATCCCAAGGGACTCAATGAAGAATTTAACTATACCCCGTTCCTATAAAAATCTACTAACATCATAATCAGTCACCACTATGTAATATATCATAGTCTGGACTTCAAGAATGTACTTGTGAATACACATCTTTCCAGTTTTTTATAAATGGGTTATCTGTAGATCATATTTAATTATCTATATAATGCAGAAACGTATCAATCTCCCGTTACCGAGATTTAAAACGTAAAAAGGAAACTTTTCATGGATGTCAATATAGAAATCTGTTGGTTCAAACGTATTGAACCTTTAAATCAGTCAATTGGTCTACTGATAGACACGAATAAATATATTTTTTATTTGCATCTTTAGAAACAATTCGGTGCACTGATTGGCTGAATGAATGTATCAGCAAACTGTTTCTTTTAATTGTATGTTTATATGTATTTTTAACTGAAGAAATAAAAGATATATATTATTTAAACTTGGGTTTCCGATTTGACAAGCCTCAATTGGGGCTTACATTGGTGTTCTAGTGAGGGTTACCCTCCCTTTTTCGTTTCATTTTGGAAACATACACAACTTCAGCTCAGTTTCACATATAGGACTCATTTGTTTGTATTTCTATATACAGTAATTCAATTACAGACTTACATGTTATAACTATAACAGAGTAAATGGTAATGTTCGGACTTGCAAGATTTAAATTTACAGTACAGAGGTACTGTAATTAGATCCACATTTACAGTAAAAACATATAAGCTCCATATTCTTCGCTCTGTTATGATTTGTGCTTGAATAATTGTACCATGTATTTTTGAACTTTGTCTACCAGTCCTGCATCTATCTTTCTTATTTCTGAATTTTCCCGATAGACCTGAGCCTTGGCCTGTTTGTGATCTCAGTTAACAAATTGATTAGATGCATGCTCTCCATGACCTTAGCATTCGTAAATCCAGGACAATTACTGAGAACTGAAAAATATGTCACAGCCATTTAGCACTGCAGTGACATGTATCTTACAGATCATTGAGATTATTAAAAAAATTAACAAATTCTTTTCAGTTTCAGTAGTAAAAGTCAAGTTTGAAATCATTTAACTAAAAATATGCTCAAATACCATTCACTACCGAGGTATTTCTGTTTAAAATGTTGCATAATATTTATTTGAATATTAAAATGCATATCAATGTATAATAAGGCAATGTTTAAATACAGAAAAAATGGCATCGCGTCTTTACTCACCGCAACTGCCAGGAGTAACAACCCAGTTCATAAATAAAACATAACGAGAAAAAAAAAATATATGACATCTGCTCTCATTTCTATATATTTCCATGTGCAGCAAAACACTGTCAGAGGTTTTAGTTTGCTTAAATGGCCATTGAAGCGTAAGCTCACTCGCCCCATCAAGGCACCTCTCGGTAGAGTGAGTCCTAACCAATGTACCAAAAGCTGCTTCTCTGAGCAACTGCATGCCCTCCTGCTGCTTTTCAGCTAAGGAGAGGCAGAAAAATGGTGTGTTTTATTTATACACGCACCAAGCACTTCCCATTTGGGGTTAAAAACAAAAACATAGAAAAAGAAACAGCAGCAAAAATGACTAACTGGTGTTACAGCATAACATACATACAGAAAAAATGGCGTCGCGTCTGTACTAACCAGAGCGGCAACAGCCAGGAGTAACAACCCAGTTCATGTATAAAACATAACAAGAAAAAAAATGTCATCTGCGCTCATTTCTATATATTTCCATGTGCAACATAACACTGTCAGAGGTTTTAGTTTGCTTAAATGGCCATTGAAGCTTAAGCTCACTCGCCCCATCAAGGCACCTCTCGGTAGAGTGAGTCCTAACCAATGTACCAAAAGCTGCTCCTCTGAGCAACTGCATGCCCTCCTGCTGCTTTTCAGCTAAGGAGAGGCAGAAAAATGGTGGGTTTTATTTATACACGCACCAAGCACTTCCCATTTGGGGTTCAAAACAAAAACATGGAAAAAGGAACAGCAACAAGAATGACTAACTGGTGTTACAGCATAATATACATACATACAGAAAAAATAGCGTTGCGTCTGTACTCACCAGAGCGGCTGCAACAGCCAGGAATAACAACCAAGTTCATGTATAAAACATATAAGAAAAAAAAAATAGGTCATCTGCGCTCATTTCTATACATTTCCATGTGCAACAAAACACTGTCAGAGGTTTTAGTTTGCTTAAATGGCAATTGAAGCGTAGGCTCACTCGCCCCATCAAGGCACCTCTCGGTAGAGTGAGTCCTAACCAATGTACCAAAAGTAACAAAACCAATGTTGTTTACTAATTCCTGTTAAGGTATACCTCACAATTTAAATTATGTAGATTTAATTTATTTAATAGGTGTATTCCCCCTTTACTGACTTTATGTAATGCATAAGAGGTTTTTACATTATTGTGTCATACAATATTTTAGACAGGGTCTTACATGTTACCATAGAGAAGTCGACAAAACCTAGCATTTTGACATACAGTGGTGTGAGAAAATAAAGAAACATTGCATTGTATGATTAAGCTATTTGTAAGAAATCTACTGGTATTACTTCAAATGCAGATTCTTAAAATGCATTTACTATAACCACCTGCAGGCTGGGTGGCTATTATTTTTTAAAAGTGCCCTCTATTTTATGTCGACCACATCATATTATATATAGATACATGACCACATATTTCGAGAAGTGCTTGTTTCTTTGGTGGTTTTGGTGTACGTCACTCTTTCTCCTTCCACCATATTGCCATTTTTGATTTCTGGCTAACTTGTTTCGAAAACTTAAATATAGTTTGTGTAAGTGAAATTTTTTGCTTTAAAAGGGTTCGAGTACTGAGTCATATCGTTGCATAGGTAGCCATTTTAAAGCTCCTGCAGCTAGTTTGATGGTGTGATCGGCCTCCAATGACAAAGATCGAAGCATTGGCAAAGATACTAACAAATAGGGATGAGCTGTTCGGTTCGATCTGTTCGGAGTTCGCATCGAACATCGGCCGTTCGGCTGTTAGCTGAACTCCGAACATTTCCGCGTGTTCGGTTCGAGTTCGCACACAATGCACCAGAATGGACCACAATGCACTTTTCCACTGGCCTGAAGCTTGTAATTGGCTAAAGCCTTGCACCTGACCACAGGTCAGGTGCAAGACAGATGCAAGACTATGCCAATCACGGCTCAGAGTCCTGATTGGGCAAATTTTGCCCAATCATGAGCTCACAGAGCTAAGTCCTGCAGCACACTATAAAAGGCTTCACGCAGCCCCGGCACGTGTTTTTTGAGAGGAGATTGTTCTGTTAGTGTGTCTTCTCAGTGCCAGCAGCTTTTGGGGAGTCTCACTTCTACAAGATATCTGGGAATTGTTGTAATCTGTGTGCTCTCAGTGCCAGCAGCTATTGGGGGGTCTCACTTCTACAAGATATCTGGGAATTGTTGTAATCTGTGTGTTCTCACTGCCAGCAGCTATTGGGGGGTCTCACTTCTACAAAATATCTGGGAATTGTTGTAATCTGTGTGTTCTCACTGCCAGCAGCTATTTGGGGGGGTCTCACTTCTACAAGATCTCTGGGAATTGTAATCTGTGTCTTGTCACTACCACCCAACAGGGGGTCTCACTGATTTATAGGTGGTTTCTGGGAATTTTAATCTGTGTCTTACCCTGATAGCTGGCAGCCAGTGACGTCTGACTGAGTTATACCAGAGTTCTGGAAATCTTTAATCTAGATAACAGAGTTGAATCAGAGTTCTGCATATCTACAATTTTTATAACAGAGTTGAATCAGAGTTCTGCATACCTTTAATCTATATATCACTCACCATGTCAGAAAGACCAAAAAGGACAGGCAGACTCTCCCAGACACAGATAAGAGGGCAAGCAGCCTCTGTGTCGGGAGGCTGTGCTCTGGTCGTCGAGGACATGGTGCATCCTCTGCAGGGGCACGCTTGTCCTTTCTAACTGGTGCTGGCTGTCTTAAGCAGCAGCAACATACAGAGAATTTGCAAGATTGGCTAACCAGGCCATCCTCATCCTCCAAGTCCTCTGCCAGCCAGGCTTGTAGTGGTTTACAGTCCACCTCAGCTGCCAAAACATCTAATTCAGCCTCCATGTCCACAGCTACTCCTGCCATAGCCTCAGTATCACACACGGAGGAGTCAGCTGAATTGTTTGACTACAATGACAGTGACATGCTGCTTGAGGATGCGCAGCAACTACAGTGCTCTGATTCAAACTCTGAGGTTGAGGAAGGGAGTAAAATCAACCTGGAGGAAGGGGGTGCCAGTGACACACAAATAACTGGCACTCATGTTGCCCCAGCAGCTGCAGCATACTGCCAAGTTGGCTCCAGTGACGAGGAGATAGGGGGTGATGACGATGATGAGGTCACTGACTCCACCTGGGTGCCTGATCGAACAGAGGAGTCAAGGGAGGAGGAGGAGGCAAGACAAAAACAAGGCAGAACGTCCTCTATGACCAATCCAAGGCATCAGAAGTCACAGCTGCTCAGGTGCAGAGCCCTGTTGTCTCAAAGCACATGTACAGGAAGTCTGCTGTCTGGAAGTTCTTTAAGAAATGTGCAGCAGACCGCACCATTGCTATTTGTAATCTATGTCAGATGAGGATCAAGCGTGGGAAAGACATCCCACGCTTGGGTACCACGTGCTTGAGGCAACATATGACCACCTGCCATGCATCCCGTTGGCACAACACTTTGTATAGGTCCTCCTCAACTGTCTCTACCCCCACTATATGTCCTGCCATGTCATTGCCTACAACCTCCCCTGACAGGGATGATTCTACAGTAATGGGTGTACCAGGTCCTTCCTCAGAATGTGACAGCATCCCATCAGTTGAAGATTCACGCAGTCAGATTACGTTTCCCCAGCTGCTGCAGCATAAGGAAAAATATAGTCCCAACCATCCCCAAGCACAGCGTCTAAATGCCAGCTTAGCAAAATTACTCGCATTACAGCTGCTGCCTTTCCAGCTGGTGGACTCTGCTTCATCCGTGAATTTGATGAATGTGCTGTACCACAGTGGCAGGTTTCAAAACGCCATTACCAGCACGTGGAAGACAATGTTATGGAGTCATTGGGAAAGGCAGTCAGCAGCAAGGTGCATATGATTTAGACACGTGGTCCAGCAAGCATGGACAGGGCCATTACATTTCCTTCACTGGGTAACTCTGCTTGCAGCTGGGAGGGATCGAGGATGGGGCTCTGTGCTGGAGCTTGTTCATCCACCACACCTCCAGAAAGCTGCTTGTATGAGGTCTGTCTGCTCTACCACCACCTCTCCCTCTTCCTCCTCCTCCTTCTCTGTCTCTGGCGAAGTGGCAGTTAAACTGACGCGTGACAGGGGCTACACAATGGCACAAGCAAAAAGATGCCATACTGTGCTTGAGCTGGTTTGTTTAGGGGGCAGAAGCCACACCGGGCCAGAAATTCTGTCAGCTCTGCAGGGGCAGGTGCAGAGATGGTTAACACCACGCCAGCTTGAGCTGGGAATGGTCGTCTGTGATAAAGGCAGCAGCCTTCTCTCCGCCCTACGCCAGGGTAAGTTGACTCATGTACCATGCCTAGCACACATCCTAAATCTGTTGGTACAGCGTTTCCTAACCAGGTACCTAGCAATGCTGCAGCATCTGCACAAGCAGCAGAGGGCCATCAATGAGTACCTGTGTGAGTATGGCACAGGGACAGGTTCAGGTTTGTTCCCCCCGCAGTGGCTGATGATCAAGGATGCATGCACTGTACTGTCACCATTTGAGGAGGCAATGAGGATGGTGAGCAGGGACAGTGCATGCATCACTGACACAATTCCTTTAGTGTTCCTGCTGGAGCGCACTCTGCGGGGAATTATAGATGTGGCTCTAGAGGCAGAGCAGCGGGAGGAAGAGGAGGCCTTCCCTAGCTCTCAAGGCCCCAGTCTTTACGCAGACAGCATTCCTGCAGGTCCTCAGATCAGACAGGAGGAGGAGGATGAGGATGAGGAGGAGGAATATTTAAGTAGTGGGGGCATTGAAGGTGGGGATTACTCAAGGGAGGGTTTTGTGTGCCCAGAAACCCAAGGACTAGTACGTGGCTGGGAGGCGGAAGTGCACAATGGGGCCATCCTCATTGACCAGGAAGACTCGGAAGCTAATGCCACCTCCAACCTACGCTGCATGGGGTCCCTTATCCTGCAAAGCCTGCTAAAGGACCCCAGGATTTGTGCTATTAAGGAAAGGAATCATTACTGGTTGGCAAGTCTTCTTAAACCACGATACACGGGTAAAGTTGCAGAGCTCATCCTGCCCGCACAGAGGGAGGACCAGATGAAACAACTTGAATACGCTCTAAAGCGACACTTGTGTAACACCTTTCCAGGTACTGGTAGGTTACTAAGTGATGACACAGGTGCTTCTGAGGCTGCGGATGATCAGATGAAGAGCGGTGAAGGCCGGGGCCGCTTGACTGATGCCTTTTTAAAAAATTTTAGTCCACGGCTCCCAGGGACGTCAAATGTAGGCACCCATTGCCAGCGTCTTCACCATATGGTGCAGGACTACCTAGGGGCAAGGGCAGACCTGGATTCCTTTACAAAAGAGTGCGTCTGTCCACCGACTCTGTAGACTGGCTGACATTTATAAAAATGAATCAGTCCTGGATCAGCAGCTATCAATCCCCTGATGCTGTTTTAACTGAATAGATGGGGGATCTCTTCTGCATTCCCAAAACCTCCACCACTGCACTCTTCCACAATACCACAGAGGGGTTACTTACGGTGTGAAGGCACTTGCTGCCACCAAAGGCACAATATTTGGGTGCACTGCCACTGACGCCTATACCAGATTCATATCATTTTAATATTGGACAGCAGGGTCCAACCCTGCACTCTTCCACAATACCACAGAGGGGTTACTTACGGTGTGAAGGCACTTGCTGCCACCAAAGGCACAATATTTGGGTGCACTGCCACTGACGCCTATACCAGATTCATATCATTTTAATATTGGACTGCAGGGTCCAACCCTGCACTCTTCCACAATACCACAGAGGGGTTACGGTGTGACGGCACTGTTGCCGACACTAAAGGCCCCATTTTAAAGCACCTATTGTTACTTTCATCCAAAGCCTGCATAAGTTTCACAATAATTTATCCCAAAAAATCACTAAACTTGTTCTGCGTGTCCTAAAATGTCTCCTCTTTTCATACAGGCTGCCGCCCCAAACTGTTGTTTATGAATAGATTAAAGGAAAAACATTTACCATCATTTGAAATGTCATTGTTTTGTTTTTAAATGTTTCTATACATCCTACAAATCCACCACTTCACGGGCAGGTTATGGGTACCTCCTAGGCACGATATTTGAAGGAATTTTTCATTTTTATTATTAACCACTTGGCTGCTAAGGACGCGCTCAGCGCGTCCTGCCAAGTGTTCATCCTTTGCTACGGACGCGCTGAGCGTGTCCTAGCACAGGAGGCAGCAATCAGCCGGGATTCCGGCTGATTGCTGGCCCCTGCCCGGTGCAGGCTGACATCTGCATGTCAGCCCGGCACTCCTGGACCCCGGGGGGAGAGAGATGTCATTGCAGCGGCGCGATGACAACTATTTCAGGTGCCCCCCGCGAGTGCGGAGGAGGTGCCTGAAAGGGAGGGGGTGAGGTCCTTCAGACCTCTCTCCCTCCCGATATCCGGGGTCCTGCGGCTGAAGGCAGGCACGGTTTGGAAGGGCGCAGCCTGCCCTTCCAAACCATGCCCGTCTTTAACCCCTTGGGTGCCGGATCACTATTCGGCGCCGAAAAGCGCCGAATCGTGATCCGCTCCTGGAGCTGGCCGACATCTTGGATGTCGGCCAAGCTTCCGGGAATGCCCCCTGACGACTGGCGTCATCGTGCATAGCACGATGACGCCAGTCTTGGAGTTAACCTCTAACTGCCACCAATGGTGGAGATCCGATTCGTGGCAGCTAGGGGTTAATGTTTGGTATTGCTGGATCGGCGAGAGCCTTTCCAACGATACCAAACATGACCATGTAAAAATGAACAAAAAAAATAAAAATGAAAATATATTAAAAAGAAAAATAATAAAAAAAATGAACATGTTTTTTTTTTTGTTTGATTTGTTAATGCAGCAATATTGTTGCCATTTCATTTATAATGTGAACAATGATGCCGCACTAACGATTTTTGTATGCGGTGCGTTTGTAAAAAATATCGAAATTTTCCCCAAACAAAATGTAACGAGTCCCCCTTTCTAATTTTTTTGACAAGTGCACCCCATAGAAAATATAACCGCAAATGCTCACATGTTAAAATGTGAAAAAAAAACACTTTACACATTGTAAATTATTGAAATTTCTAATTTTATTGCATTTTTTTGTTATAATATACAGACAGGACATGACGTATACATATACAGGGTTATTCAAAGATATTTGAAAAGTCACCGCACATTCGGTGACTTTTCGTTCTCTTCAATTCGGTTCCTTTTGCCGATCCCATTTCGGTGACCCTGCGGTGTATTCAGCAAACACCACAGGGTCCCCGAAATTGCAGGGAAAAGCTGCCGCAAACCCGACGAAAACGAACCGCAAAACTCAGCGAATGCACGTCGAAAACACGCAAAAACATCTGGATTAACCTGCCGAAAACCACGGAAAAACCCGAGCAGGAGCCGATCACACGCAGCCAGCGAAGCCGCCGGAGAAAGCCGAGAAAGCCGACACCGCAGACAGAGTGAAGTGAATAAATTAGGATAACAGTTTGTATGAATGTTTGAAAAGTGAAACACTGTTTGCAAAGAAACTACTAAGCGAAAATGTCTGAAATTTACATTTAAGGTCCAGGGAATGATAATAAGAAGGGCTGTTAGAGAAAAAATAAGTAAACTTAAAAAAAATCAAAAAAAAATCGGACTTTGAAAAAAAAAAAATCTGAAAGATGCTTAAAATATCCTAAAAAATCTATAAATAAAGAGACTCTTTACTGCATAATTTTATAATGAACGGTTTATTAGATATTGAATTAAAACGGGAATATTTTTAACATTGAAGCCTATGGGATTCTCCTGAATAAATTTGCCGAATTAAACCACCGAATGGCAGGGCATTTCGGGAACCTTTCACTGCTGGTTTGTGCTCTCTGAATAGCTGAAGCAGTGCATTTTCATGGGGTTTTCACTGCCGTTGAACAGGCACCGAACAGGCACCGTATGTAGAGGCAATTCGCCAGGATTTGGCGAATTGCCTGCTCTCTGAATAGCCGAATGGCCAAGAAAGGTAACCGAACGCTGATTTTCAGCGTTCGGTTACCTTTCTCAAGCAATTCGGATCTCTTTGAATAACCCTGATAATAATGACATATTATGAATCTGCTGAGTCTGCCTGACCTCAGCACAGAGGTGTGAAATGCCTCAGCAGCGAAAGGGTTAAGCATTATTTCATGGAAAACTCACTGTTCCTTTAAAAACTTTTTTTTTAACTTTCTGTCCTTGTTTCTTGTCCCCCAGGGCACTACCTGAACCCCCATACACCTTTTATGGCAAATAACTTGCATATATGCCCTCTTGGAGGGCACTCTAAAAATTGAACTTTCGAGTCCCATTGACTTGCATTGAGTTCGGTTTGTGTTCGAGTTTGAACTCGAACTTTTGAAATTGTTCGAGTTCGAATGCGAACCGAACACGGGGGTTGTTCGGCTCATCACTACTAACAAACCCACACAAAGAAGCTGACACACACAAATACCGACAAAAGCACAGGCAGACTTACAGAAACATGGGCTATATACTGTCACACAATGACAGAAACTCTGACATACATTGAGACACTGGATATATACAGTACACTACAAGAGAAAAAAGGTGTCATCTGCGCTCGTTTCTATGTATTTCCATGTACAACAAAACACTATCAGGAGGTTTTAGTTTGTTTCAATGGCCATTGCAACATAAGCTCACTCGCCCCATCAAGGCACCTGTAGAGTGAGTACCTAACCAATGTACCAAAAGCCGCTCTATTGAGCAGCTACATACCCCTCCTGCTGCTTTTCAGCTAAAGGAGAGGCAGAAATAGGGTGGTTTTTATTTATACACGCACCAAACACTTCCCATTTGGGGTTGAAAACAAAAACATGGAAAAAGGAACAGCAGCAAAACGACTAACTGGTGTTACAAGCATAATATACATACATACAGAAAAAATGGTGTCGCGCCCGTACTCACCTCTCACCAGAGGGGCTGCAACAGCCAAGATATACAGTACACTGACAAACACCAAGACACTGACAAAGGCATACAGACAATGATGGAGGCAGAGACACTCATGGACACTTACACAATATAAAAAATTCAGAGCACAGCACTAAAATATAGTCTTAAAGATTTTACAAACACATTGCGTGAACATAAATGATTGAGACTTGGTTATTAGTAGACATGTGCACAGCACAAAATTTTGTTTTGAACCAATGGATTAATCCTAAAATGCAATTTATGTAGTTGCTAAAGAAATTCGTTTTCAGTTCTTCAGTATGAAAACTAATTTCATTAATCCGAAAACCAGTGGATACAATTACTATTGTAGTGGCTCCTCAGAGGGCTGAGATCTCTGCTTGTTACAGTATCTCTCACTCTCAGCACAATGTGTCAGGCAAAGCTGTTACAGTAACTGACTGCTGCTCATCACAACGCTCAGAGTTTCAGTAAAACTAGTAAATAATATTGTTATATATAAGAGGTTAGAACAATATTATTTCCTTGTTTTACTGAAACTCTGAGCGCTGTTACAGTCAGTTACTGTAACAGCTGAGCCTGATACATTGTACTGAGAGATAATATAACAAGCAGCCGATCTCAGCGCTCACAGTCACTGGATTTAAAGAGTTAAAAAAAGGCTCCTCTCTGTATAATGTATAGAACATCCTCCTGCATTAATTAATACCCCTCTCTTTATAATGTATGCAACATCCTCCTGCATTAATTCATATCCCTCTCTGTATAATGTATAGAACATCCTCCTGCATTAATTAATGCCCCTCTCTGTATAGAACATCCTACTCAGTAGGACCTACTGCATTGGCATGTGGAGAGTGCAGAACTTCGGAATGAAATGCTTATCCAGCACAGGAGAGGGAACTTTTACTTAAACTTTGTATCTCTGTGGGGGAGAGAGACAGGAATATAAGAAACAGGGGAGAAGGAAAATATTAACGTAAATCAGTCTGAAAGCTCAGAGAAGAGATGATTTTTATAATAAAATAAAGCACTTTAAATCCAGGGAAAACATTCAAATAAATCACACTGAAGGCTCATAATGACAGAGTAACTGTGAGAGCTGGATACTAAGGGCCATATTACATACTTGGTGCTAACTTAACCAGAGTTGTTGTAAACTTCCTAGAGCCATTATAGCCTATGGAGGTTTTAAGTTTACAACAGCTCTGATTAACTTAGCACCAACTTTGTAATATAGCCCTAAATGTATCAGACGAAAAAACCCTTTATAACAAGCAGCACTGGGAGAGGAGAGGGACTTTATATAAAACATGTATTATAGATGAGGAAAGGGGGATAGTGCTCCTGGATAAAATAAAATGTATCAGACCTAAGCCCCTATTATGCAGAGCAGGAGGGGAGATAACACACATTTTATAAAGTCCCTCTCTTCTCCCAGCGCAGCTTGTTAGAAAGGGGTTTTTACTATCCAGCCCTCCTCTGTCATTAGCTTTCAGTGTGATTTATTTGAATGTTTTCCTTCTCCAGCTGCTTTTATCATCTTGTCTGCCTCATAGACATGCAAGAGTTAAGTAAATGTTTCCTCTCCTGTGCTGGCTGTCTGTGCTGCGAGTGAGTATTCTGAATCACTGTCAGATTTTCGGGTAGGGGTCAGGAAGGATTACGCATACAAAACTTTTCTGTAGCTTTGCGATGTTGCGCTTTTCATTGCTGGTCTCCTTCACTTCATCAATGTAATATCACAAAAAGGACTGAAACTAAAATGTAGTGCATTTTATTTTAGTTTCTTTCGTTTTTTGTATGGAGCAGTTTCGTATCTCTTGAGTCATACGAAAACTAAATTATCCCAAAATTCTAAAACTAATGCACATGTCTAGTTATTAGATATGATCTTATTTTGCTTAATCCTGTCACAGCATTATTGTACTCTTACCAGGCATGTCCTAAACTATGCTAACCAAATAACTACTGTATTGCAATATACCCACTTACCTGGTAAATACCACAAAGAGAATGAACTGACAGATCTGGTAGCTCACTCTTTAGTAAAAAGTGTTTCCGGAATTAAACAGTATTTTTTTTAAATTATTACTGTATACAATGTATATGCTTAAACCAGTATGTGGAGCTCCAAATTAAATTAACTGTTTTCTAAGTACACACTTGTATAGTGTGACAAAACCAGTCATTGATAAATGTTAGAATGCTCATGTGTAGGTGGAACATTTTGTTATTCTAGATAATGAGGACCATTGATTGCAATTACTGTGCTAAACAATGTCAGTAATTTATCTTGATATTCCATGGGAAATTAAATCTGCTGATTTGTAAATCTGGATGCAAAAGTACAAATATAAAGTTTAGTAGCAGACAAAAACATTGACTCAACTGGTGAAAGCTGCCAATAACTACAATAATTGAACAATGAGCTAATAAAAAAGTTGTATTATTAATAATATGGTGAACAAAAAATAGGAAAGAAGAAATTGTATTAAAGAGATACATGTGAGCAGCAGGGAGAGCGATAATAAGGGTGTATGGAGACAATGAAAAGAAAAATGGTGATGTTAGGTCTCTCATCTTGTTCCTGTTCCCCCAAGCGGTTGCCACCAGCGGAAGTGGCGTACGGGTTTTTTAATGTATGGGTGACTGTTTTTTGTGGGGTTTTTTTGTCTCTTTCTCTCTCCCTTTATCGTTCCCCTCCAAGGTACAGTCAGGTCCAGAAATATTGGGACATCGACACAATTCTAACATCTTTGGCTCTATAAACCACCACAATGGAGTTGGAATGAAACAAACACAATGTGCTTTAACTGCAGACTGTTAATTTGAGGGTATGTACATCCAACTCAGGTGAAGGGTGTAGGACTTACAGCAGTTTGCAGATGTGCCTCCCACTTGTTAAGGGACCAAAGGTAATGGGACAGAATAATAATCATAAATTAAACTTTCCCTTCTTAATACTTGGTTGCAAATCCTTTGCAGTCAATCACAGCCTGAAGTCTGGAATGCATAGACATCACCAGACACGGGGTTTCATACCTGGTGATGCTCTGCCAGACCTCTACTGCAACTGTCTTCAGTTTCTGCTTGTTCTTGGGGCATTTTCCCTTCAGTTTTCCCTTCAGCAAGTGAAATGCATGCTCAATGGGATTCAGGTCAGGTGATTGACTTGGCTATTGCATAACATTCCACTTCTGTCCCTTCAAAAACTCTTTCTTTGCTTTTGCAGTATGCGTTGGGTCATTGTCCATCTGCACTGTGAAGCGCCGTCCAAAGATTTCTGCAGCATTTGGCTGAATCTGAGCAGATGATATTGCCCGAAACACTTCAGAATTCATCCTGCTGCTTTTGTCAGCAGTCACATCATCAATAAATACAAGAGAACCAGTTCCATTGGCAGCCATCCATGCCCACGCCATGACACTACCACCACCATGCTTCACTGATGAGGTGGTATGCTTAGGATCATGAGCAGTTTCTTTCCTTCTCCATACTCTTCTCTTCCCATCACTTTGAGGCTCACCAATGGTTTTCATCTTGTGGTGAAACCTCTGTATTCACTCTGGTGAAGTCTTCTCTTGATTGTTGACTTTGACACACATGCACCTATCTCCTGGAGAGTCTTCTTGATATGGCCAACTGTTGTGAAGGGTGCTTTTCTTCTCCAGGGAAAGAATTCTTCGGTCATCCACCACAGTTGTTTTCCGTGGTCTCCCGGGTCTTTTGGTGTTGCTGAGCTCATCGGTGAGTTCCTTCTTTTTGAGAATGTTCCAAACAGTTGTTTTGGCCACGCCTAATGTTCTTGCTATCTCTCTGATGGGTTTATTTTGTTTCTTCAGCCTAATGATGGCTTGTTTCACTGATAGTGACAGCTCTTTGGATCTCATCTGGAGCGTTGACAGCAACAGATTCCAAATGCAAATAGCACACTTTGAAATGAACTCTGGGCCTTTTATCTGCACATTGTAATTGGGATAATGAGGGAATATCACACACCTGGCCATGGAACAGCTGAGAAGCCAATTGTCCCATTACTTTTGGTCCCTTAACAAGTGGGAGGCACATCTGCAACCTGCTGTAAATCCTACACCATTCACCTGAGTTGGATGTACATAACCTCAAATTAAAGCTGACAGTCTGCAGTTAAAGCACATTGTGTTTGTTTCATTCCAACTCCATTGTGGTGGTGTATAGAGCCAAAGATGTTAGAATTGTGTCGATGTCCCAATATTTCTGGACCTGACTGTATATTTATGCCTTTTGGTATTATGAGTTTACTTTATGACAAGTTTGGAAGTTGTGTATTGTCAAGGTGTTTACAGATAGGGATTAATTTTTCAATATTTAAGATACATTAAAAATAGTATCCCTTAACCCTTTCAATGCGGTGGACGCGCTGAGCGCGTCCACCCGCATTGCTACTTCGCTGCGGAGGACGCGCTGAGCGCGTCCTCCCTTTTCAGCCGCAATCGGCAGGTATTCCGGCCGATCGCGTGGCCCCCCGGTGCGGGCTGACATCATCGATGTCAGCCCAGCCTCCGGGACCCCGGCGGGCACGATAGGCGTCATCGCGCATGCGCGATGACGTCTATTTCAGGCACCCCCGCCATTGCAGGGAAGGTGCCTGAAGGGGGGGGAGGTCCTTCAGACCTCTCCCCCTCCCCTTCCCCGCGGGCCAGCGATTAAAGACAGGCACCGCCTGGAAGGGCACAGCCTGCCCTTCCAAGCGGCGGCGGCTGACTTTAACCCCTAGGGGGCTGGATCGCGATATGGCGCTAACATGCGCCGTATCGCGGTCCCCTCCCGGAGCTGGCTGACATCTTAGATGTCGGCCAAGCTTCCGGGATATCCCCCTAATGACTGGCGTCATTGCGCAGAGCGGGATGGCGCCAGTTTTGAAATTAACCCCTTGCTGCCACCTATAGTGGAGATAGGGGGTTCCAATGAACCCCCTATCTCCCGATCAGTGACAGCTAGGGGTTAATGTTTGCTATCATTGGAACGGCCAGAGCGTGGCCTTTCCAATGATACCAAACATGACCATGTAAAATGTAAAACAAAACATTTAAAATAAAAATAAAATGTAAAAAATAAAATTTAAAAATTTAAAAAAAAATTAAGAAAATGTTTTTTTGTTTTTTTTTTCGTTTTATTAGTGCAACAATATTGTTCCCATTTCAATTATATTGTGAAAAATTATGCTGCACTAACAATTTTTTCTATGGGGGGCGTTTGCTAAAAAACACGTAATTTTCCCCAAAAAAAGTAACGATTCCTCACTTCTAATTTTTTTAACAAGCGCACCCCATAGAAAATATAACCGCAAACGCTCGCATGTTAAAATGTGAAAAAAACACTTTACACATTGTAAATTATTGAAAATTCAATTTTTATTGCATTTTTTGTTATAATATACAGACATGACATAACGTATACATATAATAATGACATATTATGAATCTGCACAGTCTGCCAGAAAGAACGATATATAATATGTCTGGGTCATATATTAAAATAATGCTTAAAAACGCGTTTAAACATGATGAGCGAAATCGGTAAAAATGAGCTCAGCACAGAGGTGTGAAAAGGCTCAGCAGCGAAAGGGTTAATGTAAACAGACTCAATACACAGCTAAACCTTCACTGATGTCTAAAGAATTTAATCGCCAACATTTGTTGCAGCCACAAAGATCCACAGTCAGTATGGAAGACTTCCAAATCCAGATACAATAATATAGAAAAATATTTACCAACTCTTGAGTGTGATGAATAAAAAGGTTTTATTCCATGGTGAGCACAGGAAAAAGACAATGTTTCGACCTTCACAGGTCTTTGTCAAGTCACGAAACGTTGTCTTTTTTCTGTGCTCACCATGGACCTTTTTATTCATCACTAGGGATGAGCTGTTCGGTTCGATCAGTTCGGAGTTCGATTCGAACATCGTCAGTTCGAAAGTTCGCGAATTTCAAACTTTTTGGCATGTTCGGTTCGAGTTCGAAAAAAAATTGAAAAAAGTATAAAAAATGCTTAAAAAATACAAAAAAAATCTAGAAATAAAGAGACTCTTTACTGTAGAATATTATAAGCAACGGTTTATTAGATATTGAATTAAAAACTAACGCCTAGGTGCAAAGATTCTCACCTCTAAATGACCTGTGCTCTCAAACGGCGTAAACAACAGGTGTTTAATTAGTGTTTGGAAATAACATGTGCTTCTAATTACTCCGGTCTGAATTTGATACATTGAATGCAGACTGGGAGTGCTAGGTGTCGTGTGTGGGTCTGTCATGGCGATGTTTTATTTATTTATTTATTTATTTATAAAGGATTTTACCAGGAAGGATACATTGAGATTTCTCTCGTTTTCAAGCATGTCCTAGGTTCAAGAACATTGAAGTGTTACAGTTACAGAAATACAAAGTAATACAATGCAAGATATTAAAAAAAAACCCACAAATATACAGATTAACAGAAAAAATATGTAGGAAATATAGTCACTAGGTTACATGTTTACAGGTGCATTCTGTATTGAGGTATGTTAGTAAGGAGCTTTTGAGTGACTTAAGACTGGGGGAAGATTTGATGGTGTCTGGGAGGTTATTCCATAATTGTGGTGCTCTGTAGGAAAATGAGGACCGAGCCACTGTCTTTTTGTATTGTGGTATAGCAAGTAAGGTGCTGGTCCTGGATCGGAGGTTATAGGATGAGGGAGCTGCTGGGGGAAGCAGTCTATTCAGGTAGGGTGGCAGCTTCCCAGAGATGCTCTTAAACACCAGGCTGGAAAGGTGAAGGGTGCGTCTGGATTCCAGCGATGGCCAGTTTAGCTCTTTTAACATGTCACAATGGTGGGTCATGTAGTTACATTGTAGCGCAAAGCAGCAGAATGAGTTATACAATGTAGTAAGTTTATGAAGGTGTGTTTGCGGGGCGGCTGCATACACTACATCTCCGTAATCAATAGCCGGCATAAGCATTTGCTGTACAATCTGCTTTCTTACCGCGGGACTCAGGCAGGATTTGTTTCTGTACAGGGCACCTAGTTTGGGGTAAAGTTTAGATGAGAGTTTTTCGATGTGGGGGTCAAAGGATAGATTAGGGTCCAACCACATACCTAGATATTTGAGAGATGTGACTGTGGTCAGCGTGCCATTTGATTTTGTCCCAACACATAGATGGGGATTTTGCAATTTGTGTAGTTTAGGTGCTGTTCCAAAGAGCATTGTTACAGTTTTGTCAGTATTTAAAAAAAGTTTGTTGTTTTTGATCCACTTTTCTACCTCTGTGAATTGTTCTTGCAGCACGGCCTCCAGCTGCGGGAGATTTGGTTTGCTGGTATAGATCACAGTGTCGTCTGCGTACATATGTACAGTTGAGGCTTTGCAGACGTTGGGCAGATCATTTATGAATATTGTGAATAGCAGGGGGCCTAGTATTGAGCCTTGGGGTACACCGCAAGTGACTGGGAGTGGGAGGGAGGAGCTGCCAGAAATTGACACATATTGTGATCGGTCGGATACATATGATTGAAACCAGGTTAGCGTGCGATCACCAATGCCAGAGTTTTTAAGTTTTTCTAACAAGATGCCATGGTCTACCGTGTCAAAGGCCTTGGCAAAATCAAGGAAGATGGCTCCAGTTAGGTTTTCTTGTTCCATCCCAGCCTGGATGTCATTGCAGACTTTTAGAAGGGCGGTTGTAGTTGAGTGATTTGGACGAAAGCCTGATTGATCCGGGGTTAAGTAGTTCCAATATTGATAATAATCACGTAATTGTGTGTAGACACATTTTTCCAAGACTTTTGACATTACAGGGAGCAACGATATCGGACGGTAGTTGGATACCAAAGTAATGTCACCACTTTTATGGATAGGTACCACTCTCGCAGTCTTCCAGAGCTTGGGTATGTATCCAGTCGCCAGTGACTCATTTATTAGGGTTGCGACAGGATTTGCAATTGCTGGCGCACTGATTTTCAGCAGCATTGCTGGTATTTGATCAGGTCCAGACTGGTAATTCATTTTTTGCTTACGGAGAAGTTTAGTAATGACACTGACAGGCACTGGTCTAAAACTGAATTCCTGTCTGATACAGGGACTTTGCACAGTTGGGGGGGCCTGACCTGCATGCTCTGATTGCATGTCATTTCCTAGCTTGGCAATCAAAGTGGTGGCACATCCAACAAAATAATCATTAAAGGCATTTGCTACATCTAGGGGGTGTTGCAGGGTTTGGTTGTTTACTTTGACAGCAGCTGGCTGGGAGTGGACTGGGGGTGCTTGTATGTTGCTTATGGTTCTCCAAAAGTTTCTAGGGTTTGATATGTTATTAACACACAATACAAAAAATGGTCAGCGCCCAGATAAGTTCCACCACCAGTATACCAATGCCAGACCAGATATATAGAGGTCTCCCCCAAACCAATGTGACAACAGGTATAATTATACGTATCTGGCGGCGCGATTGCAGTCGCTTCTTGGTATTCAGATGGTCCTCACGGTGTGTATCATAAATGTCAAATATGGATTATATATAAAAAAACACAAATGGCAGAATAATAGTGCAGGGTGTATACACAATGTTGGAATAGGTGACAATAAATGGTCCACTCACAGACAGAGAGCCCCGTCACTGGCTCTGAGTGGTTCCAAACATCTGGGTCCTTTATCTTCTTAGGAATATTTAAAGGAGACCCACTCCCTTTAAAGTTGGTATTTTCTTTATCTCGTCAAATATGGAAGAAAACATAAAAACAAGGACCTTCTTGTGTTAGATCTACCCAATATTGATAATATATATGGTGATGGTATCAACTCACATTGGGTGGAGCTTAGAACCAAGCTCTGGGGGGAATGCCGGTGGATTTATTGAGTAGGTTAAATCCACGAATACCTCTGAATTCCAAAACAGCAGGGACCAGACTTTTCTTGTGCTCCAGCAGATAGAGAGCGTCTGCTCCCCAGACTCCAGAGCCTCTGGAGTCTGGGGAGCAGACGCTCTCTATCTGCTGGAGCACAAGAAAAGTCTGGTCCCTGCTGTTTTGGAATTCAGAGGTATTCGTGATTTAACCTACTCAATAAATCCACCGCATTCCCACCCAGAGCTTGGTTCTAAGCTCCACCCAATGTGAGTTGATACCATCACCATATATATTATCAATATTGTGGTAGATCTACACAAGAAGGTCCTTGTTTTTATGTTTTCTTCCATATTTGACGAGATAAAGAAAATACCAACTTTAAAGGGAGTGGGTCTCCTTTAAATATTCCTAAGAAGATAAAGGACCCAGATGTTTGGAACCACTCAGAGCCAGTGACGGGGCTCTCTGTCTGTGAGTGGAACCATTTATTGTCACCTATTCCAACATTGTGTATACACCCTGCACTATTATTCTGCCATTTGTGTTTTTTTATATATAATCCATATTGGACATTTATGATACACACCGTGAGGACCATCTGAATACCAAGAAGCGACTGCAATCGCGCCGCCAGAATACGTATAATTATATTTGATATGTTATTGTTTATATTTTCATTGAAGTAAGGCTTTGGCCATTTTGTGTTTGTTTTGTGCATTCATTCCGGCATTTTCGGTATTTCGAGTGATCGTGTCATGGAACCAGTACTCTCTTGAAATTTGACCCACCGTGGAATCTCTTAGCTGGGTCTTTGTGTAAGATCAGCTGTAACCCAGGGAGATGAGTCCCTTTTACTTTCACTTTACGCAGCGGGCTGGAATTCCAGACTTGCAGGAGCTCAGACTGAAAGTATTCAACTGCACAGTCTAGGTCTGGGATTAGGTTAGCCTGTACCAGGGGAGCTGTTTGAGATCACTTAAGAAGGATTCAAGAATAAATTTCTTGAAAGACCTGGTGGTTATTACCTTTGGGGGAGATTTCAAGGCCTTAATTTTGCGCACGCAGTACACTAGACAATGGTCACTAAAGCTATTAGCAAGAACATCTGCCTCCTGTATTCTATCAGGAGATGAGGAGAGAATCCAGTCCAACAAGGTATGGTTAGGGCTTTTCATATTAATGCGAGTGGGGGAGGAGATTAATTGAGTTAGCTGCAAAGTTTTTAAACAGCGAGCAGTGTTTATTGTTTTTAGGATTTAGCCAATCTGTATTAAAATCGCTGAGTACCAGCAGTTCACTTTTTTGGTTTTGGGCAAGTAGGTTATTAAGGATTTGAGATATGTCAGAGAGGGAGTGCACTGGAGAGCTCGGTGGACGATAGAACCCAGCAACAATGATTGATTTACTGAATGGGATCTCAATTATACCAGAGAGGAAATCAAGGTGACAGGAGAGGTAGAAGTCTGTAAGGGGGTGAACTTTATGGACTCCTCAACATAAATAACAATTCCCCCTCCTCTCTTTGCTCTGTCTTTTCTATAACATGAATATCCCTGTATTGATATGGCAGAGTCTGGTACTTTTGGGGTTAACCATGACTCTGTGAGCACAATGATTTTGGGTTTGTAATAGCAACACCAAGCCTGAAGCTCATCCAATTTAGGGAGTAAACTTCGGATGTTACAGTACACAAATGAGAGGCCTTTATTAGTGGGGAGACTAAAGGTTGTGTCAGCTATAGGACCAGGGTTAGTTTCCACATCGTTTGCCAGGGAAAGTAGCAGAATAAATAGGAATTTGGACAGAGTTTTCTTTTGATAATAATGTGGTTGCAGAGTTTTAAATCTTTGTGTGGGGGTAGGAGGGCTGGATTTTAACACTCTCCACCAGCACTCAGCTGATAGGTTAAAAGAACTGAGCAGGCTGTGGTGTATTGGCACTGGTTTTCCATCCTGGGGCAATTGGAAAGGTGTATAGAAGGAGAGAGTAGCTTTAGAGAGAAGGGATGATAAAGAAAAGAGAAGCAATAGTTCTAATAATAATAAACTATAATAAACATTATAGTGAAAGGTGTTGGAGGTGAGTAAACAGGAAATAGAGAGGTACCAGAGTAAATGGTGTAGGTTGCTGCGATATCACATGATCAATTAGTTGGGTATATAACAAATGAAAACCTGGGGTGGGTGGGTGAAGTGGGTGGGTGAAGGAGGGTGGGCGGGAGCAAAGTCCAGCTGGATGAGAGGAATGAGCTTCACTCTGCAAGGGCCTGTTGCAAACACTGACTGAGTATGGGGTGTGTGCTGGAAGAGAAATCAAGATTGCAAATAGCATCACATTGGGTTGAGATTGTCCAGGAACTTAGGGGGGAGTTTGTAGGGGGCAATAAAAGTTAAGGTTCGTTGAACAGGACATTTGGGCAGAATTGCAGATTTAGAGAAAATGGGTAGAAAATGTAGAAGGGAGTGGAATGCAGAATTCAGATAGCATTGCAACAATTCAAATATATCTAAAGATACACTTGTGTGCCATACACATACATACGTACATTGAATATATATAATATATATATATATATATATCACACACAAACACATATACAGTGATATTACAGAGTTAACAAATATACATCAAAAGAAAATGCATTAGGCTATGTGAAGTAGAAATGTAAGATCACCTTCAGTGAATGGAGCCTCTACCCAAGATGTCCCATTGTGGAAAGTCCAGCTGGATGAGAGGAATGAGCTTCACTCTGCAAGGGCCTGTTGCAACACTGACTGAGTATGGGGTGTGTGCTGGAAGAGAAATCAAGATTGCAAATAGCATCACATTGGGTTGAGATTGTCCAGGAACTTAGGGGGAGTTTGTAGGGGGCAATAAAAGTTAGGTTCGTTGAACAGGACATTTGGGCAGAATTGCAGATTTAGAGCAAATGGGTAGAAAATGTAGAAGGGAGTGGAATGCAGAATTCAGATAGCATTGCAACAATTCAAATATATCTAAAGATACACTTGTGTGCCATACACATACATACGTACATTGATATATATATATATAATATATATATATATATATATAACACACAAACACATATACAGTGATATTACAGAGTTAACAAATATACATCAAAAGAAAATGCATTAGGCTATGTGAAGTAGAAATGTAAGATCACCTTCAGTGAATGAGCCTCTACCCAAGATGTCCCATTGTGGAAAGTCCAGCTGATAGAGGAATGAGCTTCACTCTGCAAGGCCTGTTGCAACACTGACTGAGTATGGGGTGTGTGTGCTGGAAGAGAAATCAAGATTGCAAATAGCATCAACATTGGGTTGAGATTGTCCAGGAACTTAGGGGGAGTTTGTAGGGGGCAATAAAAGTTAAGGTTCGTTGAACAGGACATTTGCAGAATTGCAGATTTAGAGCAAATGGGTAGAAAATGTAGAAGGAGTGAATGCAGAATTCAGATAGCATTGCAACAATTCAAATATATCTAAAGATACACTTGTGTGCCATACACATACATACGTACATTGACTATATTATTATAATTATATATATATATCACACACAAACACATATACAGTGATATTACAGAGTTAACAAATACATCAAAAGAAAAATGCATAAGGCTATGTGAAGTAGAAATGTAAGATCACCTTCAGTGAATGGAGCCTCTACCCAAGATGCCCCATTGTGGAAAGTCCAGCTGGATGAGAGGAATGAGCTTCACTCTGCAAGGGCCTGTTGCAAACACTGACTGAGTATGGGGTGTGTGCTTCAGTGAATGGAGCCTCTACCCAAGATGCCCCATTGTGGAAAGTCCAGCTGGATGAGTTACATCCTACAAATCCGCCACTTCACGGGCAGGTTATGGGGACCTCCTAGGCACGATATTTGAAGGAATTTTTAATTTTTATTTTTAACCCTTATTTATGGAAAACTCACTGTTCCTTTAACCCTTTCACTGCTGAGGCATTTCACCGCTGTGTGCTGAGCTAATTTTTACCGCTTTCGCTCATCATGTTTAAACGCGATTTGAAGCCACATTTTATTATACAACCCAGACATATTATATATCGTTATTTCCGGCAGACTCGGCAGATTCATAATATATCATTTTTATATGTATACATCATGTTCTGCTTGTAAATTATAACAAAAAATGCAATAAAACTTGAATTTTTAATCATCTGCAGCGTGTAAAGTGTTTTTTTTCACCTTTTATCACATGAACTTTTGCGGTTATATTTTCTATGGGGTTTGCTTGTACAAAAATTAGAAATGGGGACTTATTACATTTTTTGGGGGGAATTATGTGATTTTTAGCAAACGCACACCATAGAAAAAAATCATTAGTGCAGCATCATTGTTCACATTATAATTGAAATGTGAACAATATTGCTGCATTAATAAAAATAACACACAAAAAAAAAACATAGTTTTTTTTTTATTATGACCCGGTGCCTAAGGAGCCTAAGGAGCCTAAGGAGTTAAAGCCAGGCACCGGTTTAAAAGGGGAGACTCTCCCCTTTTAAGTGGTGACTGGCTTTTTTTGTGGGACCTCCCGATCGGGAGGGAGAGGGATCCGAACAGATCCACCCCTCCCTTCCAGGCGATCTCCCGGCATTGCCGGGGGTCGCCTGGAAATGACGTCATCGCGCATGGCGCGATGACGTCATTTACGTCGGGAGGAGCTTGACTTCAGCGCCTGAGGACGCTGAAGTCAGAACGCCGCGGGACCCCGGACAGAGAGGTGAGTATCTCCGCCGGGGGTCCCGCAAAGCTGATGACGTGTGGGACACGTCCTCCTCAGCATACAGCGGGAGTAACTGTAACTGTCCCACACGTCGTCAGCAGTGAAGGGTTTAAAAACGTATTTTTTTAAACTTTTTGTCCTTGTTTCCTGTCCCCCAGGGCACTACCTGGACCCCCATACACCTTTTATGGCAAATATCTAGCATATATGCCCTCTTGGAGGGCACTCTAAAAATCGAACTTTGACTTGTATTGAGTTCGTGTTCGTGTTCGAGTTCGAATTCAAACTTTTGAAAAGTTCAAGTTCGAATGCGAACCGAACTCGGGGGTGTTCGGCTCATCCCTATTCATCACACACAAGAGTTGGTAAATATTTTTCTATATTAAAGAACTTAATCGTTAGAAAGCAGACATAGGGCTCTATTCCCTAGTGAACGCTAACTTTAGCGTTCGGGTGAGAAAGCGTTAACGGAGGAAAACGCCAGCGACTTTAGTGCATGCCACCCATATCACATCCTGATGCTTCAGTTTTGTGTTTCTTGGTATGGTCTTTCCTCACAGCTGAGCTCCCCTTCAGTTTTGTGTGGTTTAGTATGTACCTTTCAACTGCCGCCGCCGCCATTTTGAAGTTATTCTGTTTGTGAGAAGTTTCTGTTAGCTCTAAAATAGTATATTCTTTTTACCTAACTTACCAAGTTCAGTTCCCTGGATGTAGTCATTCATCCTGTCATTCAGGACATTGAAAGATTCACATTGTATGACGCTTGGAAATGTTTGAGTAAAACTATCTGACCAAATTATTTCGTGAGTACCCTTCTCTGTCTCTTCATAAAGCTTACACAGTAACAAAATCAAAATAGTAAAACTAATAATCCTTATAATAGTAAAAAAAATGTAATACAGGAATTTTTATAACTGCTATAATAAGGATTTCTCCAGAGTTTTCAAGCAAATAGGAAGTTCAATGAAGGAAGTTGGTACATGACACTCAGAGAATTTTACAGAGCAAACTTGAGAATCTGACACATCCAGCTCAGTATGTACTAGTTCTACAAGGCATTCTGTTACGTCTAGGTGGACAGTCTTTTCATCTGTTAGCTCAGCCATCTTCATGGCCAGGGCTTGAAAATTTTTATGGTGGCTCACCAGTCAGTCAAAAATTTTACCAGTCAGCATGACCAGGCTATAGCCATGCAATTTATGTTAACAAGTTTAACCCTTTAAGGACCGCTGACATACCCTGTACATCCTGTCCACGGGTCTCCCTTAGACCCGCGGACGTACAGGGTACGTCAGAGGCGCCTAACCCCCCTCCCGCCGATACTTACCTCCCTCGCTGGATCCCTCGGCGATCTGACAGGGAGGAAGCCTGCCCATGTGATTTACATGGGCCGGCGAGGTTGATGATGTTGCCACGATGCGTGGTGACGTCATCAGCAGGTGCCCCCTTCAAATCAATGGAGGGGAGGGGGGCTCCTTTGGAGCCCTTTATCTCCCCATTCATTGAAGCTAGGGAGATGCTATTTGCACCGCTGGAAAGGGGAGAGTCTCCCCTTTTCAATGGTGTATAGCATTAACCATTTCGCTGCCGAATCGCGTTTCGGCGCTAATTGGCGCCAAAACGCGATTCGAACCTGGAGAGGGGCTGACATCTTGCATGTCAGTTAAGCCTCCAGGTCCCCCCCACCCACTGACAACCTCACCATATGTGTGAGGATGTCAGTGGGCCAGTTAACCATCTAGCTGCCATGTAGAGATAAGGGGATCCTAAGGATCCCCCTATCTCCTGATGGTCATATTTGACATCATTTGAAAGGTCTGATCATGGCCTTTCCAATGATACCAAACATGACCAGGTTTGGTTTCAAAAAATAAATAAAAAAATTTAAAAAAATAATAATAAAAAATTTAAATAAATTAAGTTTTTTTTTTCTCGGGGGGTTTAATTAAATAGGACCTAGGCTGTCATCTCAAAATAATTAGCACAAAATGGTCAGAATGAGCGCAGCGCACATAGGTGAACTGGCTCAGCAGTGAAGGGGTTAAAAAGCAAAAAACATGTAAAAACTGGGTATTTCTAGTCTCGGGACAAAATTTTGAAACTATTTAGCCGGGGTCTTTTTTGGTGGTTGTAGATTTTGGGGATTAAGTTACGAAAAAGTGTGTTTTTACAATTTTTTCATCATATTTCATATTTTTTTATAGTAAATTATTCGATATGATGGAAATAATGGTATTTATAGAAAGTCCATTTAATGGTGGGAAAAAGGGTGTATAATATGTGTGGGTTGAATAATCAAGTAAGAGGAAAATTTGACCTAAACACTGACAGCACAGAAACGTAAAAACAGCAGCGGTCACTAAAGGACGGATTTGTGTAAAACCGCCCAGTCAAGGGGTTAAACTAGGCACTCATTCACTTTTATTTGTACGTAACCATGTGTACCAAACCAAAATAAATTGTATTACTTACACTGTATTTACCTATCTCTTAGTAGAAAATGCATTGCTATCAGAGGCATGGCATTTGTGTCCTTGAACATGCCTGGTAGTTTTAGCACCGAACTACCATTTATCGATGGCTTTAGTAGGGATGAATTGTGGTAGTGGAGCTCCATTAGATACACCATCAAAAGGTAATCTAAGCTTTCAGTCTCTAAACATGATCTGAATTTTTTTTGATCAGAGTCATCTGGCTGAAACCCCTTTTACAGCTAGCTGTTGAAACTGGTAGAGCAGAGGCAATTTTAAGGAGCGTCAGAAGAACAGGAAACCTACCCCCATGGTGCATTGCCTTTCCCAGTAAATCTATTGATGACACACCTTTTGCACTTATTTTAAATCCATACCATTCATCCAGGGCTTTCTGAACTATGTCTTCATTGCTTCTGTGAGGACATGTGCATTCATTTTAGTTCTAAAACGATTTAGTCCAAATTTTGGGATAATTTAGTTTTCGTATGACTCAAGAGAAACGAAACTGCTCAGTACAAAAAACGAAAGAAACTAAAATAAAATGCACTACATTTTAGTTTCAGTCCTTTTTGTGATATTACATTGATGAGTGAAGGAGACCAGCAATGAAGAGCGCAACATCGCAACATCCGAAGTTCTGCACCCTCCACATGCCAATGCAGTAGGATGTTCTATACAGAGAGGGGCATTAATTAATGCAGGAGGATGTTCTATACCTTATACAGAGAGGGGTATTAATGCAGGAGGATGTTATATACATTATACAGAGAAAGGTATAAATTGAGGAGGATGTTCTATACAGTGAGGGACATTAATTAATTCAGGAAGATGTTCTATAATACAGAGAGGGGTATTAATTAATGCAGGTGGATGTTGTATACATTATACAGAGAGGGGTATTAATTAATGCAGGAGGATGTTCTAAACATTATACAGAGAGGATCCTTTTTTTACAGCCCTTTAAATCCAGTGGCTGTGAGCGCTGAGATCGGCTGCTTGTTACATTATCTCTCAGTACAATGTGTCAGGTTCAGCTATTACAGAAACTGACTGTAACAGCGCTCAGAGTTTCAGTAAAACAAGGAAATAATATTGTTTTAACCTCTTATATATAAAAATATTATTTACTAGTTTTACTGAAACTCTGAGCGCTGTGATGATGAGCAGCAGTCAGTTACTGTAACAGCTTTGCCTGGCACGGGGCAGTATTACAATGTTGGTGCTAACTTAACCAGAGCTGTTGTAAACTGAAAACCTCCATAGGCTATAATGGCTCGGGGAAGTTTACAACAGCTCTGGTTAAGTTAGCACCAACTATGTAATGTGGCCCACATTGTGCTGAGAGTGAGAGATACTGTAACAAGCAGCGATCTCAGCCCTCTGAGGAGCCACTACAATAGTAATTGTATCCATTGGTTTTCGGTTAAATGCAATTCGTTTTCATACTAAAGAACTGAAAACGAATTTCTTTATCAACTAAATAAATTGCATTTTAGGACTAATCCATTAGTTCAAAACGAAATTTTGTGCTGTGCACATGTCTACTTCTGTGTTGCAAAAGGTATTTGTAAAGAGCTACAAGTAGTGTTACTTCCTTTTTACCAAACGTTCCAAGGATGTCTCTGGCCATGTGAAAGTATCAAATATTGACATAGATGTTACAATGTCATATGTGGCAGTGGTCAAAAACCGCCTCTTTATGTCGGCCATTCCCTTCTCAATAATTTAATTTCTAGCACATTCAAACTTGTTTTGTCTATTTACACTGTCACCAAGCTGGATTTGTTTTTCACTGTACATCCCAGTCACTTAAGTATTACTTAGAAATTCACTTTCCATAGGTCCTGGATTATTTCTCAGTTCTTCAAGACTGGCTGTTGTTTTCCTGATAAGAATCAGCACTTGATTTATTAGTAGATCAGGCTTCTGGAAAATCAAGGAAAGCTTTTTCAAAGGCAACAAATATCATGGAGAAAATACAAGGTTCTAAAGAATCTGTACGTTTTAAGGATTTTCAGAATGCCTTTAGCTTTGTGGCTCTCGCTCTCCTTCCGCAGTTCACATTTTCAAGGTGTGCCACAGGAGATCTCCAGTCTTGAATTGCAGCTTTGATAGTCCCCACTTTACTGGCTATCCAATGTACTGCATGCAATTTCATCAGTTTTGTTGACAGAACTTATGCTGTTTCTGACAACTGCTTTTGCTTTTTACTTGACCTATTGTAGAATTTATAAACAGAAATTAGGTAATAGTCAATTTCATCAATATATGATACATCTTTAAGTGACTTCAGCACACTTAACTGAAGTTTGAGTGCAACACAATGAATGGTTCCGACATGATTTGCACAAGCAGTTATTTTAGTTGCCAAACCATTAACACCCCCTATCATGGAAGGTGCTCCATCAGTTGCTAGGCCATCTAAACATTTTCCATGTCTCCAATCCAAGTTCTCATTTTGGAGTTCTTTGTCTATGCTGTCTTGGTAGCCAAAAGGAGTGCTATTTGCTAGGGGAGCAATAGCTAAATATGATTCCTTGACACCACTGGTATTTATATTCCTAACATAAATGTTACACTCCTCCACATCAGACCACCTATCTGTGGAATCATCTAATAGCACAGAAATAAATTCTGAGGCTTTTTTGTCAGCCACAACATCTTCCTTCACACTTTGTGCAATGTAATGTACAGTTGCAAGAAAAAGTATGTGAACCCTTTGGGATTACGTGGAGTTTTGCATGAATTGGTCATAAAATGTGCTCTGATCTTCATCTCAGTCACAACAATTTGAAAAACACAGTCTGTTTAAAATAATACAACACAAACATTATATGTTTCCATGTTTTTATTGAACACAACATGTAAACATTCACAGTGCAGGGTGGAAAAAGTATGTGAACCTTTGGACTTAATAACTGGTTGACCCTCTTTTGGCAGCAATAACCTCAACCAAACGTTTCCTGTAGTTGCAGATCAGACCTGCACAATGATCTGGAGTAATTTTGGACCACTCCTCTTCACAAAACTTTTTCAGTGTAGCAATATTCTTGTGATGGCTGGTATGAATCGCTCTCTTAAGGTCATGCCACAGCATTTCAATCGGGTTGAGGTCAGGACTCTTACTGGGCCACTCCAGAAGGCGTATTTTGTTTTGTTGAAGCCATTCTTTTGTTGAATTACTTGTATGCTTTGGGTCATTGTCCTGTTGCATCACCCATCCTCTGCGGAGCTTCAGTTGGCGGACTGATGGTCTTACGTTTTCCTGAAAAATGTCTTGATAAACTCTGGAATTCTTTTTTCCATCAATGACAACAATCCGTCCAGGCCCTGAGGCAGGAAAGCAGCCCCAAACCATGATGCTCCCTCTGCCATGTTTTACAGTGGGGATGAGGTTTTGATGTTGGTGTGCTGTGCCTTTTTTTCTCCACACATAGTGTTGTGTGTTTTTTCCAAACAACTCAATTTTGGTTTCATCTGTCCACAGAATATTTTGCCAGTAGTGCTGTGGAACATCCAGGTGCTCTTTTGCAAACTTTGCAAACAACGTGCTGCAATATTCTTTTTGGACAGCAATGGCGTCCTCCGTGGTGTCCTCCCATGTACTCCATTCTTGTTTAATGTTTTCCTTATTGTAGATGTGTCAACAAAAATGTTAGCATGTGCCAGAGATTTCTGTAAGTCTTTAGCTGACACTCTAGGATTCTTCTTTACCTCATTAAGCATTCTGCGCTGTGCTCTTGCAGTCATCTTTACAGGACAACCACGACTAGGAAGAGTAGCAACAGTGCTGAACTTTCTCCATTTGCAGACAGTCTGTTTTACCGTGGACACATGAACATCAAAGCTTTTGGAGATACTTTCCAGCTTCATGCAAGTCAACAATTCTTGATTGTAGGTCTTCTGAGAGCTCTTTTCTGTGAGGCATGGTTCACATCAGGCAGTGCTTCTTGAAACCAGTAAACCCAAAATTGGTGTGTGTTTTTAAAGGGCAGGACAGCTTTCAGCAACACATCCAATAATATCACACTGATTGGACTCAAGGTTGGCTCACTCCTGGCTCCAATTAGCTCTTGGAGAAGTCATTAGGCTAGGGATTCACATACTTTTTCCACCCTGCACTGTGAATGTTTACATGTTCTGTTCAATAAACACATGAAAACATATAATGTTTGTGTTGTATTATTTTAAGCAGACTGTGTTTTTCAAATTGTTGTGACTTAGATGAAGATCAGAGCACATTTTATGACCAATTCATGCAAAACTCCACGTAATTCCAAAGGGTTCACATACTTTTTCTTGCAACTGTATAAACTCCTTGCACTGTTTTTTATTGGTATTTTCTTCCAGCACTTCCACATTAAGTTTATCCACAAGCTCCACAAGAACTCTAATATCAGTAAAGGGCTTATTGTTTTTGGCAACGTAATAACTTATATTAAAAAAGACTTTTAATAGAAAAAAAAAAGTGTCCCTCCTTTTTAGACACTTTGCCATCTCAGAATTTTCTGGGTTTTCTTGAAAATCTAATACTTCCATGCACCTCCTGTGTGGAGCCGATATGTTGTGAAGTTTTAAAGCACGGGTCGGCAACCTATGGCCTCCCCTGTTGTCGCGGCCCGTGGGTGTCTGTGATAAAATCATGGACACCTGGTCCGCGGGGCCAAGCGCCGCCTCCAGATTTCGGCAATCAGTGCTGGAATCTGGGAGCAGCGTCGCCGGCCGTTCCTATCCCTACGAGCGGCCGCTGGCTTGCAGCTTGGCCGCTTGCATGGGATGGTAACCACCTTACCAGCGACCAAGATCCTCTCACGAGAACTGGACTGCATTGGTCAGGTGGTTCCCGGCGAGCGAGCAAGCTGCATGCTGCCAGCGGCCGCTTGCCTCTAGGGAAAAGATGCTGGCGGAGGTGAGAGCCGGGGGCAAATATATCAATATGAAGTGAGGGCAAATATATCCATGAGAGTTGGGGGCAAAATATATCCATGAGAGCAGGGGGCAATATACAGTTGTGTTCAAAATTATTCAACCCCCAATGCTGTAAAGGGTTTTAGGGAATTTAGGGTACATTTGTAATTGTATTCAGAATGAAAACCTACAAGGACTTTTTAAAGAACCATATGCAACTAAAATGACATCAATTGGTTTGTAATACAGTAGTAAATGTTTCTTTTGTGAATTCTTCATTGACACAATTATTCAACCCCTTTAAGACTACCACTCTGAAGAACAGAGGTTCATTCAAGTGTTTTCAATCAGGTATTGAAAACACCTGTGGATGTCACGGAGCAGCAATAAAGCATAATAAGCACCAATTAGGCAGCTTTAAAATGACTGTGATACTCAGCTCCTTCTAGACATTTACTGGTGCGGTTACAAACATGGTGAAGTCAAGAGAAAGGTCCAGGAAGACAAGAGAAGAGGTGATTACTCTTCACAGGAAGGGCAACAATGGCTATAAGAAGATTGCAAAGATGTTAAACATACCAAGAGAGACCATAGGAAGCATCATTCACAAATTCAAGGCAAAGGGCACTGTTGAAACGCTACCTGGTCGTGGCAGAAAGAAGATGCTGACTTCGACTGTTGTGCGCTACCTGAAGCGTAGAGTGGAGAAAAGTCCCCGTGTGACTGCTGAGGAACTGAGAAAAGATTTGTCAGATGTGGGTACTGAAGTTTCAGCTCAGACAATACGGCGCACACTGCGTAATGAAGGCCTCCATGCCAGAACTCCCAGGCGCACCCCCTTGCTGTCTCAAAGAATAAGAAGAGTCGACTGCAGTATGCCAAAAGTCATGTGGACAAACCACAGAAGTTTTGGATAGTGTTCTGTGGACTGATGAAACAAAATTAAAACTGTTTGGGCCCATGGATCAACGCTATATTTGGAGGAGAAGAACAAGGCCTATGAAGAAAAGAACACCTTGCCTACTGTGAAGCATGGCGGGGGGTCAATCATGCTTTGGGGCTGTTTTTGTTCTGCAGGTACAGGGAAGCTTCAGCGTGTGCAAGGTACCATGAATTCTCTTCAGTACCAGGAGATATTGGATGACAATGTGATGCAGTCCGTCACAAACCTGAGGCTTGGGAGACGTTGGACCTTTCAACAGGACAATGATCCCAAGCATACCTCCAAGTCCACTAGAGCATGGTTGCAGATTAAAGGCTGGAACATTTTGGAGTGGCCATCGCAGTCACCTGACTTAAATCCGATTGAGAACCTCTGGTGGGACTTAAAGAAAGCAGTTGCAGTGTGCAAGCCTAAGAATGTGACTGAACTGGAGGCTTTTGCCCATGATGAATGGGCGAAGATACCCGTAGATCGCTGCAAGACACTTGTGTCAAGCTATGCTTCACGTTTAAAAGCTGTTATAACTGTAAAAGGATGTTGTACTAAGTACTAAGATTGAATGTCACTTGGGGGTTGAATAAAACTGATAATGATGTGAGCACAGAAAAGACATTTGTGGTTATTTCATTATAAATGTTATGTTATATTTGTCTGACCTACACGTGCCTCTTTGATTTAATTGTAAGCAAGATGACTGAATGATCAAAATCAATGTCAAACTGGCCAAAACACTCAATTTCAGTGGGGGTTGAATAATTTTGAACACAACTGTATACCCATGTGAGCTGGGGGCAATATATACCCATGTGAGCTGGGGCAATATATCCATGAGAGCTGGGGCAATATATACCCGTGTGAGCTGGGAGCAATATATCCATGTGAGCTGGGGGCAATATATACCATGTGAGTTGGGGCAATATATCCATGTGAGCTGGGTCAATATATACCCATGTGAGCTGGGGCAATATATACCCATGTTAGCTGGGGGCAATATATACCCATGTGAGCTGGGGCAATATATCCATGTGAGCTGTGGCAATATATACCCATGTGAGCTGGGGCAATATATACCCATGAGAACTGGGGGCAATATATACCCATGTGAGCTGGGGCAATATATACCCATGTGAGCTGGGGGAAATATATACTCATGAGAGCTGGAGCAATATACCCATGTGAGCTGGGGCAATATATACCCATGTGAGTTGGGGCAATATATCGATGTGAGCTGGGGGCAATATATACCCATGTGAGATGGGGCAATATATACCCATGTGAGCTGGGGCAATATATACCCATGTAAGCTGGGGCAATATATACCCATGTGAGCTGGGGGCAATATATACCCACGTGAGCTGGGGGAAATATATACTCATGAGAGCTGGGGCAATATACCCATGTTAGCTGGGGCAATATATAATCATGTGAGCTGGGTGCAATATATCGATGTGAGCTGGGGGCAATATATACCCTTGTGAGCTGGGGCAATATATCATATGAGCTGGGGCAATATATACCCATGTGAGCTGGGGCAATATATCCATGTGAGCTGGGGGCAATATATACCCATGAGAGCTGGGGGCAAAATATACCCATGTAAGCTGGGGGCAATATACACCCATGAGAGCTGGGGGCAATATATACCCATGTAAGCGGGGGGCAATATATCCATGTGAGCTGGGCCAATATATACCCATGTGAGCTGGGGCAATATATACACATGAGAGCTGGGGTCAATATATGCCCATGTGAGCTGGGGCAATACATCCATGTGAGCTGGGGCAATATATACCCATGTGAGCTGGGGCAATATATCCATGTGAGCTGGGGGCAATATATACCCATGAGAGCTGGGGGCAAAATATACCCATGTAAGCGGGGGGCAATATATCCATGAGAGCTGGGGCAATATATACCCATGTAAGCGGGGGGCAATATATCCATGTGAGCTGGGCCAATATATACCCATGTGAGCTGGGGCAATATATACACATGAGAGCTGGGGTCAATATATGCCCATGTGAGCTGGGGCAATACATCCATGTGAGCTGGGGCAATATATACCCATGTGAGCTGGGGCAATATATACGCATGTGAGCTGGGGCAATATATACCCATGAGAGCTGGTGGCAATATGTACCATGTGAGCTGGGGGCAATATATTACCCATGTGAGCTGGGCCAATATATACCCATTAGAGCTGGGGACAATATGTACCTATGAGAGTTGGGGACAAAATGTACCTATGAGAGTTGGGGGTATATATAACATTAGAGCTGGGGACAATATATACCCATGAGAGCTGGGGGCAATATATACCCATGTGAGCTGGGGCATTATATTACCCATGTGAACTGGTGCAATATATATATATATCCATGAGAGCTGGGGGCACTATATACCCATGAGAGCTGTGGGGCAATATATACCCATGTGAGCTGGGGGCAATAAATCGATGTGAGCCTGGGGCAATATATACCCATGTGAGCTGGGGCAGTATATACCCATGTGAGCTGGGGGCAATATATCCACGAGATCTGGTGGCAATATATACCCATGTGAGCTGGGGACAATATATCCATGTGTGCTGGGGGCAATATATCCATGTGAGCTGGGGGAAATATATACCCATGTGAGCTGGGGGAAATATATACCCATGTGAGCTGGGGCAATATATACCATGAGAGCTGGGGCAATATATACCATGTGAGCTGGACAATATATCCATGTGTGCTGGGGGCAATATATCCATGTGAGCTGGGGGAAATATATACCCATGTGAGCTGGGGGAATATATACCCATGTGGCTGGGGAAATATATCATGTGAGCTGGGGGCAATATATCGATGTGAGCTGGGACAATATATACCCATGTGAGCTGGGGCAATATATCATGTGAGCTTGGGCAATATATACCCATTTGAGCTGGGAGCAATATATCCATGTGAGCTGGGGGGCAATATATCCATGTGAGCTGGGGGCAATATATACCATGTGAGTTGGGGCAATATATCCATGTGAGCTGGGGCAATATATACCCATGTGAGCTGGGGCAATATATACCCATGTTAGCTGGGGGCAATATATACCCATGTGAGCTGGGGCAATATATCCATGTGAGCTGTGGCAATATATACCCATGTGAGCTGGGGCAATATATACCCATGAGAACTGGGGCAATATATACCCATGTGAGCTGGGGCAATATATACCCATGTGAGCTGGGGGAAATATATACTCATGAGAGCTGGAGCAATATACCCATGTGAGCTGGGGCAATATATACCCATGTGAGTTGGGGCAATATATCGATGTGAGCTGGGGGCAATATATACCCATGTGAGATGGGGCAATATATACCCATGTGAGCTGGGGCAATATATACCCATGTAAGCTGGGGGCAATATATACCCATGTGAGCTGGGGGCAATATATACCACGTGAGCTGGGGGAAATATATACTCATGAGAGCTGGGGCAATATACCCATGTTAGCTGGGGCATATATAATCATGTGAGCTGGGTGCAATATATCGATGTGAGCTGGGGGCAATATATACCCTTGTGAGCTGGGGCAATATATCATATGAGCTGGGGCAATATATACCCATGTGAGCTGGGGCAATATATCCATGTGAGCTGGGGCAATATATACCCATGAGAGCTGGGGGCAAAATATACCCATGTAAGCTGGGGGCAATATACACCCATGAGAGCTGGGGGCAATATATACCCATGTAAGCGGGGGGCAATATATCCATGTGAGCTGGGCCAATATATACCCATGTGAGCTGGGGCAATATATACACATGAGAGCTGGGGTCAATATATGCCCATGTGAGCTGGGGGCAATACATCCATGTGAGCTGGGGCAATATAACCCATGTGAGCTGGGGCAATATATCCATGTGAGCTGGGGCAATATATACCCATGAGAGCTGGGGGAAATATACCCATGTAAGCTGGGGCATATACACCCATGAGAGCTGGGGGCAATATATACCCATGTGAGCTGGGGCAATATATACCCATGTGAGCTGGGGCAATATATACCCATGAGAGCTGGTGGCAATATGTACCCATGTGAGCTGGGGGCAATATATACCCATGTGAGCTGGGCCAATATATACCCATTAGAGCTGGGGACAATATGTACCTATGAGAGTTGGGGACAAAATGTACCTATGAGAGTTGGGGGCAATATATACACATTAGAGCTGGGGACAATATATACCCATGAGAGCTGGGGGCAATATATACCCATGTGAGCTGGGGCATTATATACCCATGTGAACTGGTGCAATATATATATATATCCATGAGAGCTGGGGGCTCTATATAGCCATGAGAGCTGGGGGCAATATATACCCATGTGAGCTGGGGCAATAAATCGATGTGAGCTGGGGCAATATATACCCATGTGAGCTGGGGCAGTATATACCCATGTGAGCTGGGGGCAATATATATCCACGAGATCTGGTGGCAATATATACCCATGTGAGCTGGGGACAATATATCCATGTGTGCTGGGGGCAATATATCCATGTGAGCTGGGGGAAATATATACCCATGTGAGCTGGGGGAAATATATACCCATGTGAGCTGGGGCAATATATACCCATGAGAGCTGGGGCAATATACACCCATGAGAGCTGGGGAAATATATCATGTGAGCTGGGGGCAATATATCGATGTGAGCTGGGACAATATATACCCATGTGAGCTGGGGCAATATATCATGTGAGCTTGGGCAATATATACCCATTTGAGCTGGGGGCAATATATCCATGTGAGCTGGGGGCAATATATACCCATGAGAGCTGGGGGAAATATATACCCATGAGAGCTAGGGCAATATATACCCATGTAAGCTGGGGGCAATATACACCCATGAGAGCTGGGGCAATATATATCCATGTAAGCAGGGGGCAATATATACCCATGAGAGCTGGGGCAATATATACCCATGTGAGCTGGGGCAATATATCCATGTGAGCTGGGGCAATATATACCCATGTGAGCTGGGGCAATATATCCATGTGAGCTGGGGGCAATATATACCCATGAGAGCTGGGGGCAATATATACCCATGTGAGCTGGGGGCAATATATACCCATGAGAGCTGGGGGCAATATATACTCATGAGAGCTGGGAACAATATATACCCATGTGAGCTGGGGCAATATATACCCATGAGAGCTGGGGTCAATATATACCCATGTGAGCTGGGGGCAATATATACCCATGTGAGCTGGGGCAATATATACCCATGAGAGCTGGGGGCAATATATCCATGTGAGCTGGGGCAATATAAACAGAATATGGCTTAATATTTTTTGAGGGGTGTGTGTGGGGTCAGGCAGGGGATTGCTAAATATTTCTTTAGTACAGGGCTTCCTAAATTTATATTATGATGTGGAATTGCAATATCTGCTTAATGCGCTATTACACTGGAATATTAAACATATATTTAATTTGCAATAAACAGATATGTAGCAATCCCCCATCACAATATCCATTTAGGAAGGCGTTTCCTAAAATGTTTGTCAATGCTGTGGAAGAGCGAATCCAGGGCTCCACTGCAATAAAACTCAGTAATGTGCTAAATTTGTTAAAATTTAAGTTAAAAAAAGCAAACATTACTAGTTTTTCTGTGTTTGATGTTTATTACTGATATAATTACTAAATATTTTAATTCTAAAAAGCAAACCTTAGTTTCGTGTGTTTGTTGTTTATAATTCTTATTATTACAATATTTATATTATTTAAGTTTAAAAAGTAAACATTATTTAAAATCTACTGTGATTGTTGCGTTATTACAATATTATCATCATTTATTAGCTTTGTAGGTGAATGCGGCCCTCCATGCATTCACCCTTGTTGCATCCGGCCCTCAGGCAGAGAAAGGTTGCCTACCCCTGCTTTAAAGTCTCGTGACAAAATGATTGAACCCATTAACTACACGTGATAATAAATCACACAATTTTTTGAACTGCAGACATACTGAACATCTTGCCACACCAGTCTCCGCATTATACTCTAGTCACTTAAACGCCTGCTTCCACTTTAACAAAAATTTTATTTTTCCGCTCTTTTGACTTTCAACTGCAGACCCAGCATTAGAAACACATGGGCTAGATAATTGCAGGGGCACCTTCTACAGTTTTCATTGCTCTTTGATCTTAACACAGGAGATAGTTCTTTAAAAAAATGAAAAAGATTTTTTTGCGCCATTTCTGCACCTGTCACAAACAATTGTTAGGATTTACCAGTGCAGGATTTTGGCAATGGCGAAAAGGTAAAAGGAGTAGCGAATAGGTAGTAGTGTAAAAAAAGCATTAAAACATAAAATGAAGACAAAATTTATTTAGGGACACATCCACTAAATGAGTGAATAGGTAAAAGGGACCTGCACGCTGGGGGAACAGAAAAGAAGCGAAAAGTGGTTATTCACAAAGAGCCTAACTTGCCCCGAAAATGCACCAGTGTATGGTGCATTTCCGTGGTCATTTGGCTATTCACAAAGCAGGCAGTTTTCCAAATTTTGGCGAATTGCCAGCTAAATACAGTGCCTGTTCCACAGCAGTGAATTCCCCATAGAGAAGCAATGGTTAATCTATTCACAGAACACCGAACAGCTGTGAAATGTCAGTGAAATGCCCTGTTGTTCGGTGGTTTCATTCAGTAGGTTTAATCAGGTGAACCCCATAGGCTTCAATGTCAAAAATATTCCCGTTTTCACTCAATATCTATTAAACCATTTATTCTTTTAATCTGCAGCAAAAAGTCTCTTTGTAGAATTATTTTTTAGGATGTTTTAGGCATTTTTCGGGATTTGTTCACCAATTTTTTTTTCAGTGCACTGTTTTGTCTGCAGTTTACAACAGTTTTTGGATGCGGGCGATGGATTTTCCCTGCACTTTGGGGACCCTGCGGTGAATGCTGAATTCACCACAGGGTCGGGGAATTTGATTCCCCAAAGTGCAGGCAACGAAAGAGCACTGAAATTCCAGTGGAATTCCGGTGCTCTGTGATTAACCCTGAAAACCTTATAACCACTCCAGTCCTTGAAATGGCTGGCGGACAGAAACTAAAAGAAAAAAGAAAAGAAAGTCAGTGGAGAATGAGCCAGGTCACATACCCGATACCAGAAGGAGACAAAGTCGAGGAGCAAGCCAGGTCAAAGGATTCCAGAGAGAGACAAGGTCGAGGAGCAAGCAAGGTCAAGGGATTCCAGAGAGAGAAAAGGTCGTGGAGCAAACCAGGTCAATATACAAGATCAAAGCTCAAAAACACACTCACACTAGTAGTAGTAACCAAGACTTTGTATTAACTATAATTTATTTATAGACTATAAATAAATCTGAAGTATTGAATTCTGAGCGCTGAGCTAAGCCGCCAGCCACCCGTCTTCTTGTTTCTCCAAACCCAGAATGGAGGAGATAGGAGGTGGTGTAAAGAAGGGGTTCTGCCCGCCCACCGCAAGTGCTGCCGGTCTTGTGGTCCACTCCCTGCCCAAACAAATGGCCAAGCCCAGAAAATGAACCAAATTATCCGGCGTTCATTATTCTAGGGTTATCCTGGGATCCCTGGTGTCATCCACGCGTGCCAGAATGCGCACTTGTAAAATGGGAGTCGGCCACTTGCGGCATCGAAAATCCGCCGTCATCTCAGCATCTCTGTCTGCCAGAACATGTGGGGAGACTGCCGGCCACCAGGCACTCGTCGAACCAAATATTTCACTCGTTGCAGAAAAGCAGACGAGGGTATTTTTCAATCCTCATCAGGGCACATGCAGAAGCAAAAGCTGCATTGGTGAGAACCATGGGCGTCCACAGCATGGGGCAAGGGGGGGCACTCGTTTACAATCTAAGAGGAGAGGGGACCCTGCTCCAGAGCATACAATCTAAGAGGAGAGGGGACCCTGCCCCAGAGCTTACAATCTAAGAGGAGAGGGGGCCCTGCTCCAGAGCTTACAATCTAAGAGGAGAGGGGACCCTGCTCCAGAGCTTACAATCTAAGAGGAGAGGGGACCCTGCTCAAGAGCTTACAATCTAAGAGAGGAGATATGTGTGTGTGTGTGTATGCAGAGAAGGTGAGTGTGTATAAATATAAATATATGTATATATATATACACAGTATGTGTGTGTGTGGGAAGGGGGGGCTGGTGTTTGTGTGTGTGTGTGTATATGTATATATATATATATATATATATATATATATTTGGAGTGGGGAGCTTGGTGTGTGTGCCAGTATTTGTGTGGGGGGGGGGTCATGGTTTGTGTATACAGAGCTGGCTCTGTGTAGACAGAGATGGCCTTAAAAAACACTTCCCTTAGTGTCTTGATCCTGGGTGTGTGACTAGTGCGGTGCATTGAATGACGTTAACAGACTAGAAAATGCAACACTCAGTTCAGACACTTACACCTTTATTCTTCTATTAGACTTGCATCATGTTTCGCAGCCTCTGTATTACTACACTTTATTTTATGACTGTCCCCTCATGACATGGTCAAAAGGGCAGAATATGGATGCCATTAAAATTTTTCCCCACCCCCAGAAAAATTTCTGCAGACGCCCATGGTGAGAGCATATTTTAGTAGAAAGGAAGCAGCACTGGAAATGGAATCTGCAAAAAAAGAAGAGGCACTGGAAATGGAAGCTGCAAGAAAGATAACACCACTGGAAATGGCAGCTCAAACAAGAAAGCATACTTGGAGACACTGCATGGTGAAAGAGAAGCCGCTGTTGCCATAACGAGGTTAAAGGAGTTAGAAACTGCTTGCATAGAAGAAACACCAGAACACCCTATCACTCAAGCGCAGTCAGGAAATCCCGAAAAACGTACATATGATTATGTCTTCAGCCAGAGGAGCACACATCACAACTCTTCTGAAGATTATGAGGATGACTATGCTCAACAAGACAGAGGTCAAATTTACATACATTTTATCACAAAATATAAATGTCTAAACAGTGGTCCAAGCACTCTTGCAAATAAGGATGCACTACCACAGGCAGTCAATACTAGTATTGATGCGCAATCCCCAGGACCCTCTGTAAATGAGCGATCAGCCACAAGAAGCCAAGTACTGTCACAATCCTTTCCATCGAGACAAACCAATCAACAAGGCTCTAACTGGGTTAAATATACAGGCATTTATTTATTCATTTATTTATAACGTACTTTACCAGGAAAGATACATTGAGATTTCTCTCATTTTTAAATATGTCCTGTGTCCAGGCACATTCAAGACACTTCACTACAGGTAGTTCTTTTTACTCAAATATTGCACCCTTGCATAATGACCCACAAGCACTTCCCGCATTAAAAAATGAGAAGCCAGAGACGTCTGGCAGCAGGTCTCACAATGGTGTGGGATCGTCTTGATCAGACTTACGGTAGCCCAGAAGCTATTGACAATGCTCTGTTGCAGAAAATACAAAAATTTCCCAAGGACACGATGAAAGACAATCACAATTTACTAGAATTAAGTGATCTTATATTGGAACTCGACGCAACTAAGATAGACACATCTTTACCAGGCCTAAGCTACCTTGACACTGCACATAGCATGAATCCAATTATTGAAAAGCTACCTTATGCTCTTCAAACTAAATGGACAACCACTGGATCAAGATACAAGCCGGAGAATAAGGTATAATTTCCTCCAGTTCTCCTTTTTCAGTAAGTTCATTCAAGACATATTTAATAATTCAAGAAAATTTGGCTACTGCAACAGTAGATTTGAGGGGGGGGGGTTAGTCAGGGAGTGGGAAATCCAATGGCCTGACTCTTCGCCATAAAGACAAAGGTTGGTGGTTTGTCTCCGGACTTGATTCTCAGGAGACAGCAGGTTATGGTGTTTCTTATTCGTAGGAATGAACACCTTTGATGAGGTGCCCCAAATGCTTTACAGCAATTCCTTCACAAAGTCAGCCAGGTGATTGCATAGCTCCTGTTAAATCTTTCTTATTAGCTACACCAGGCTTCAGAGCTTGCACAGAAATGAAGTGCATGCACGGTACTGTCATATCAGATCCAGAGGAAAAAATACATTAACTTAAAAGACCATTATTATAGGAGAGAAAGGAAAAAAAAACAATACACATAACTAAGCTCTAAAGTTAAAAAGAGAAACTTAATACTAGGGTTGCACTGATACCGATACTAGTACCGGGGCTGATACTGCCATTTGCACGAGTACTTGGTACGCATGCAAATGGTCCGATACGTTCCCCCGATACCGGAAGCCAGCGCTGGGCCAGCTTGCCGGTATCCGCGGGGCTGGGGAAGCTGGCCGCATGCATAAAAAGCATTTGGCCAACTTACACAGTAGTGGGTCCAGTCGCAGGGCTGTGACGCGGCCACCGGGCAGTGTAGGATGTGACGCTGTCTCCAGCTGAGATCTCGCGGGAGGCTCCCGCGAGATCTCGGCTGGAGGCAGCGTCAAGGCCTCCACGGCCCGGTGGTGGCGTGATCGCGTCACAGCCCTGCGACCGGATCCACCAGCCGGCATCTGTGGGGCAGACAAGGAAGAGCGCTCTGAGCCTGGCAATATAGGTGAGCTGGGGCAATCTACCTGCACTTGAGTTGGGGGCAATCTACCCGCATGTGAGCTGGGGAAATCTATCCGCATGTGAGCTGGGGGCAATCTACCCACATGTGAGCTGGGGCAATCTAGGTGAGCTGGGAGCAATCTATCCGCATGTGACCTGGGGGCAATCTATCTGCATGTGTGCTGGGGCAATCTATCCGCATGTGAGCTGGGAGCAATCTAGGTGAGCTGGGGGCAATCTACCCACATGTGAGCTGGGGGAAATCTACCCACATGTGAGCTGGGGCAATCTATGTGAGCTGGGGGCAATCTACCCACATGTGAGCTGGGGGCAATCTACCCACATGTGAGCTGGGGGCATTCTAGGTGAGCTGGGGGCAATCTGTATGAGGTCTGTTCTAATTGAAAGCGGTCACATGACATAAAATTGTTACCGGAGTCAATCAGGTTCACTTTCAGTACGTCGCCGGACCGGACACAAGCAAGGATTGTCTGAACACGAGTCTCTTCAGGAAAGGCAAACTTTATTGTGTCGTCACACAAGTGCTCACACAGGATTGAATCGCAAAGAGTGAGCCCCGTCTCCCCCCCCGACCAGGGGTCTTATACCAAAAAATACGTAATTAGGTACATCCCAATTAGCCCACCTCCCCATGACACTTTATTCCACCCCACGTGGGTTAATACCTCCCCTCGTTAGTACAAAGAAATTCCATACATTGATAATAAATTGACAACTGTCGTGTTAGTCTGACAATCTGTGATTTGCTGCTCCACTCGTCCTGGGCCGTGCCCCCACCTCCCTAAAGGCTGTGTTTGTATTATAGATAAGAGCACGGCCTGGTTTCTACGCTCTCTTTGTTTTACTGCGGGTCTATGTGACCTTGTTGTAACCATTTGTCTTTCCTGTCTTTCCGTGCCAAGCGCTGGCCGGATTCTTCCTCATTTTATTGCTAGTTCTCCTAATCAACCACATTCCTAAGATTCTATGTAAGCTTCGTCTCTAATGTCTACAAAAATCTACTCTAGTTATTTGCAAGTGAACCAATATTCTGAACAAGATGGCCGCTTGGCTCATAATAGCGACCATCTTCCAGCCTGATTCCACTTCAAAATAAAAGTATCGATACTCAGTATCGGTGAGTACTTTTAAAAAGTGTCGGTGCTCGTACTCGGTCTTAAAAAAGTGGTATCGGTGCATCCCTACTTAATACAGATACAACTCTAAAAACTTTCACAAACACATGATATAACATTAAGGGGGACTAATGAAAGTTCCTAATATGAAATATCCTACATAAAATGTAAAAAAAGTGGTTCAATGACTTGCTAAAACTGTAATAACCTGATATCATATAAAAGTAAAAAAGTAATAAAAATGTGAAGGTAAATGAAATGACTACCTAAGTGAAGTGAAAATGGGTAAAAATTGTGAGCAATATTACATACTTAACGCTACCATTAGCGTTTAGCTGTGTGAGCATTAACGTTAGGTTAAGTGGCCCTAGCGCGGGCCACCCATATTACATTCTGAACGTTAACCCATTAGCGATTCGGAAATTGGTCTTTCAGCGTGAGTTTACTGTACTTTGCACTCCCTATACTAAACATAGGGAGCTCAAAGGTGTTAATTAGCATTAGGATTAGAAAGTCCTAACGTTAATTACTCACTGCTGTGGTTAACCACAGCTTGGAGATGGAGCTAACTAATTCCGCTTCTGTGGAATCAGTTATCACCAGCTACAAATCCCCCCAAAAATTAGATACTTACCTCTCATCCCACGCAGACAACGGCGGCCCGATCTGCCGCTTCTGGCCACTGGGAGCAGAGTGAAACCGGTGAAAAAATGTCCCCAGTCTCCCTCCGCGATCACTCTGCCGACCTGCAGGATCTCACGAGCGGCAGCACTCTATAAGCGTAGGTAAGGTTAACTGTATGTTGTTAGAAACAGATGCTACTATGTAGTTACTAGCTCTTTTTCGACGGACTTCCACTTGGCCTGCGCAAGTAGCAAGGGTATAAGGGGTAGCATTTCCTTTTATGTGTGATCTGAATGCTTAGCCTTGAACTCCTAACAGCTGGTCCTATTTCTTTCTGAGACTGCCTGCAGTGCACATCACTGTGTTCCAGAGTGCCTGCTCATCTCAGTGTTCAAGAATGCACATACATCGCTGTGATCCAGCGTTCCATTTCTTGAATTGTCTTGAATTCTGCATTACATATTTAAGATCCTGTTCCTGATTATGCAACAAGCAGACCTCAGTCCACGCACTTTGGAGCAGGTCCATGCTGGGGTTCAGTCCATATTTCTTGAGGCATCTCTTTACCCCCTCAGGAATCTCCGTCTAGCCTCTGGGTTGCACCACACTCGTGCCTTTGGTGACCAGCTCCTCCTGCAGGGTTTGTCATGTCCTCTGTGTCCCAGCAGTTGGCAGCCCCATCATTGCTGCTGGCTGGCTGGCCGCTGAGTGAAGTGGTCGCAGGTTGGTGACGTGGGTCAGGCGAGACGTGATGACATGGTGCCCGCCTAATTTCAATTCAGACATGTGAATTCTACCCTTTGTCCTGGCGTGGGTCATTCCTCCTCATTGTGTTCCTCGAGATACTTTTGTAAAGCTCTTCCATGGATGACCCTGGCTTTGTCTGATTTCCCAATGTGGCATTAACCCTTGGTGCTCTCTGACTTCCCGATTTGGTACTGACCCCCTGGCACTTTCTGACTTCCCGATTTGGCATTGACTCTGGGCTCTCGTTGACTTCTCGCTGTGATATTGATCTTCTGGCTCCTGCACACCATTCATTCAGGTTTTCAGTTTTTCCCTTTATCTGTCTAGTCTGTGGTTAGCAATCTGGATACCTAAAGACTGGCAGTGTAGGTAGATTGTCTGCGTGCTGGGATTAGACATTTATTCATACATATGACACTCTTAGATGTCTGAGTCTAGGTTGCAGAGAGCATATAATCCCGACGCTGCCACCAATGTAATGTGGTGTCCCATACCCACGTACAGAATGCTCCCTTTGCCCTCAGTATCTTAAAGGAGTACTGCTTCTGGCCCAAACTCACCCTCACGTTGACGCTCCTTGCAGGGTGAAAACCAAACTGGGAATAATAATACATCACATACATCAGAGAACAGGGCACAGAAAACACAAACACCTTGCACCTAGAAGTCTAGGTACAGGGTGACTCCAACATAGAAGATGTATAAGTGTATCATAGAGCTCCACATCCGTAAAACTCACAGTAGTGTGCAGTGTGTATAAGCGTATCACAGAGGTCCAACGCCCTTAAAACTCACATTAATGTGCAGTGTGTATGAGCGTATCACAGACTTCACAGCCATAAAACTCACAGTAATGTGTGCTGTGTATAAGCGTATCACAGAGCTCCACAGCAATAAAACTCACAGTAATTTGTGCTGTGTATGAGCGTATCACAGAGCACCCACAGCAATAAAAATAAACAGTAATGCGTAGCTCATATGAGCGTATTACAGAGCTCTACAGCAATAAAACTCACTGTAATATGCAATGTGTATGAGCGTGTCAGAGAGCTCCACAGCAATAAAACTCACCTGTCCTACCTGTCCTATTACTGCAGACCCTCGAAGGCCTGTTTCTTTTCTTTTATGTAGTTTCTAGTTTGGGGCATCCAAATTACAGCAGAGAGGGCCAGTGGGGCAAGGTATATGTTTATTAGGAACTTGTTCATGTTGAACTACGTGTGTTTTGAGTAGCCTATCATATATAGCTACCGTTAAACTTTTTTATCCAACATCAGGACTTTCAGGCAAGTCCCGGTGCACTTGGCACTTATTGTTCCTGTTTTTTTTTCATTTTTGGACGTTTTCCATCCGTGTCTTCTTACTCTGCGACTCTAGGCCGCATTGTGTGACATATTTGTATCTATAAAGGTTATATTTGATGATATTTCACCCGGAAACCCAGCCTCTACATGCATATACATTAATTTTTGTATTTGACTACTCTATTACTGAAGTTATTTTAATTGTGATTCATTTACTATTCACTGCAAAACAAGCTACTGGTTATTTTAAGCATTAATTGAAAAGTTTATATGTATCTTGTTTTAAATAAGAATGAAAAAAATTTAAAAATAAACTAAATATACAGTTGACATAAATTGAAGATTTCAAGATAATTTTTCGATTTTCTAAAATCTCAAGCTTTCCCCGTAGCTTTATCTTAGTATGTCTTTGTGTATTTCTTGCCAGAAAACAGGTTTTGGATTTAAGAAGAATTTTACCTTACATAGTAAAACCCTCAGTGCAGTTTTTAATAGTTCTTTAAATGCTGCTCTTGGTCTTTTGGGGGTTCTGAAAAGCTTACAGGTAATAGATTTTTGTCTTTGAGCAAAGAAGCCATTATAGCTTGTACCAGAAGATTTAATAGGTGTCATAATTTATCATGTATACTGAAAAGTGCTTCTTAATTAAGTACGTACGTTAATGAATTTTTTAATTTGATCCCTGTAAGTACCTTGCTATACTAATTGCAATATTCTACACATTAGTCATCCGCTGTTGCCCTTGGCTGTTTTCTATCCTGAGAGAGGAAGACTGGGTTTTTCAGTTAAACACAAATTAACTCATTAATGAGAATATTTTATATTTCCCAAGAATTAAGGTACTATAGCCAGTCTGACTGATGTTCTCTATTACGAACTCTTAGTTGACAATATTTCTTAAAAATTCAGAATTTTCTTTTTATATATCGTGGGATATCAGAAAGTTAGCAAATGTGAAAAACCATGTGAAACGTAATAATACAAATGTAGATTATGTCTACAGTTTTATAAAATCAAGTGTATCATTTCATTCGAATTTTGAGAATTATTTTGAGCTAACTGGTATGACGAGCTTTTACTATGTTTTCTGACATTATACTCAACGCGAAGATGAACATTCCAAACACTTTGTATAAGAAAGTGGTGCATCTACTGTAACATCTGCTAATAGAAGGAAGACAACACATGTCTGAATGACTCATACGTGTAGAGTCCGGAGCTTATATTGAAACCATGGAAATTCTCAAGGTACAAGTTGTGGACTCCATACCTCCAGCCAGGCATCACACTGAATGGCAGGTATTACTTCTTTTGGGCAACGCCTCAACAACCAGCGTTCCTAACCTCTTAAATGTATCAATAATTAATTGAAAATAGCATATTCTAAAACACCCACCCAATCTGAACCTCCTAACTCTATCAGTACTAAAATAATATGGTCTATTGCCATATCTACAGTATCCACAAAATACTTATACCAAGCATCAAATTGACCTTCCCCCCACTACTTAAACCCCTATTTATGACAAGAAATAGTTTTAAAAAACTCCCCAAAATTAAATGCCCAACCCTAACCTAATCTCTAAATTATACCTACCTATTTTTTCTACATACCTACCCATTAGCTCACCTTCAACTTATAAAACACCTTTCTTCTTAAAATTATACTTACTGAAAATCCACAATTGATTTGCCCAACAATTCCCTCTGTCCTCACCTTTTACCCTTTGAGCAACAGACACACAGGACTATTCAGTGGTGTCACTAGGGTTGGTGTCACCCGGTGCGGTAACTTGTGGTGTCACCCTCCCCCCTGAGTTTTACGGTTTCTTTTTTTAACTACTCTTACTCATAACTCAGTACTCCTATATAACACTGGATGCTCATACACGGCGCACATTACTGTGAGGTTTATTGCTGTGGAGCTCTATGATATGCTCACACACAAGTTTTGGCGAACTGCCAGCAAGTACGGTGCCTGTTCGAAGGCAGTGAAAGTCCCCATAGAGAAGTAATGATTAATCTGTTCAGAGTCACCAAACAGCAGAGAAATGTCCTGATGTCCTGTGGTTTCATTCCGCAGGTTTATTCAGACGGACACCAAAGGTTTCAATGTAAATATATTCCTGGTTTTATCTAATAAACCGTTACTATTTTAATCTGTAATAAAAAGTCTCTTTATTTTTTTTTTAGTATCTTTTAGGCATTTTTGAAAAAATTCCATTTTTTTTTCTAATACCAGTTTTTCTTTTTTCTGTAACAGACCTTTTTCTTATCATTCATAGGACCTTATATGTTATTTCCAGACATTTTCGTTCAGTAGTTTTTTGAAAACAGCGGGCGACGGGTTTGCGGCAGCATTCGGTGGCTGATTCCCTTCACTTCAGGGACCCTGCGGTGAATTCACCAGGGAAATTTGATTCCCCAAAGTGCGTGGAACAACAGAACACTGAGATGTCTGAGTCATTTCGGTGCTCTTTGAACATCCCCTTCAGTGGTGTTTTTTTTTCCGCCCTCTGTAAAGTGCCAGCCTAGGCCTTGCCTACCCAGGACATACTTGAAAATGAGAGAAAGCTCAATGTATCCTTCCTGGCAAAATATTTTTGTGTAAAAAAAAAAAAGATTTTTTTTGGGTGACACCCTAGGGGGTGGTGTCACCCGGTGCGGGCCACACCCCCGCCCCCTTGTGACACCACTGGGTCTATTCACTAACATAGTTATTCAGAGAAAGGTGAAACTCTAGAGAACCTTTGGAGAAGTGAAAATTCTAGGTCAAAATAGCCAAACCAAAAAAATTCTCCCATTTACCTCACTTTCCAAATCTGCTATTTGATTTAGATTGTTCTCTTCTCCTGACAATTCTCCTGAGTTTCACCTTTCTTTGAATAGACCTGTACAGGTGAAACTCAGGAGAACTGACAGGAGAAAAGAGCAATCTAGACCGAGTTTGATAAATGGAAGAAACTTTCTGTTTTAGCTATTTTGATCTAGAATTTCTACTTCTCCTGCCAATTTCCTGAGTTTCACCTTTAGTGAATAGACCTGACAGTATGTAAAATAAAACCCAACAAAACTCACATTGCACTGAAAAAAAACAACCACACAAGAAAAAATATACCGTGCTGTCCAATAGCTGGCACAAAATTGAGCTAAATGATGGGTACTGTCATGACTCATACACTCTGATCCCTGGCAGCCCCTTTAAGCCCTGCACATGTGTTATACTTTCAGCCTATGTAACATACGGTTTCTGAATTCTCTGCCTGGTTGTCTTATTCATGCTATGGAGCCTTAGGTGTACTCCACCCGGCCTGATGAGATCTCCTTATAAGCAAGGTCCACCCTCTCATCAGGGCTTCCTCATTGAAGTCCTGGCTGTGCAAGTAACAGGACTGACCGACCTCTGAAGTTCCCTGATCTCCAGCCTCCAAAGAGTCTTATCTAGCTAACCCACCGAGACTCCTATCTGGACATTCCACACACATTAAACTAGAATCAAGTTTAAAATCGGCGAATAAAGAGTTCCTTCTCAGAAGTCATTCATTGGCCAATTTTGACAATGCTGCTGGATGAAACTGACTAATTGTGTAAAAAGAAGTATATTTGCATTAGGCGTACAGTATGTTAACGGTATGAGGTGTGCAGTGAGATAGTCACCACTGTTCAACTGTTGCAACCACTGTTATGTAGAGTTTATTTATTTATTTATAAAGGATTTTACCAGGAAGGATACATTGAGATTTCTCTCGTTTTCAAGTATGTCCTGGGTTCAAGAACATTGAATGGTTACAGAAATACAAAAATAGTAAAATGCAAGATATTAACACAAAACCAAATATACAGATTAACAGAAATATAAATATGTAGGAAATAAAGTCATTATGTTACATGTTTACAGGTGCATTCCGTATTGAGGTATGTTAATAGGGAACTCTTAAGGGACTGTAGACTGGGGGAAGATTTGATGGCGTCTGGGAGGTTATTCCATAATTGCGGTGCTCTGTAGGAAAATGAGGATCGAGCCACTTTCTTTTTGTATTGCGGTATTGCAAGTAAGGTGCTGGTCCTGGATCTGAGGTTATAGGATGAGGGAACTGCTGGAGCAATCAGCCTATTCAGGTAGGATGGTAGCTTCCCAGAAAAGCTCTTAAACACCAGGTTGGAAAGGTGAAGGGTGCGTCTAGATTCCAGCGATGGCCAGTTTAGATCTTTTAACATGTCACAATGGTGGGTCATGTAGTTACATTGTAGCACAAAGCATCAGAATGAGTTATACAATATAGTAAGTTTCTGGAGGTGTGATTGAGGGGTATTCAATGGCTGGCATAAGCATTTGTTGCACAATCTGCTTTCTTACCGCGGGGCTCAGGCAGGATTTGTTTCTGTACAGGGCACCTAGTTTGGGGTAGAGTTTAGATGAGAGTTTTTCGATGTGGGGGCCAAAAGATAGATTTGGGTCTAACCACATACCTAGAAATTTGAGTGAAGTGACTGTAGACAGCGTGTCATTTGATCTTGTCCCCACACATAGATGGGGTGTTTGCAATTTGTGTAGTTTAGGTGCGGTTCCAAAGAGCATTGTAACAGTTTTGTTAGTATTTAGAAAAAGTTTGTTATCTACGATCCACTTTTCTACCCCTGTGAATTGGTCTTGCAGCACGGCCTCCAGCTGCGGCAGATTTTGTTGGCTGGTATAGATTACAGTGTCGTCTGCGTACATGTGTACAGTTGAGGCTTTGCAGACATTGGGCAGATCATTTATGAATATTGTGAATAGCAGGGGCCTGAGTACCAAGCCTTGGGGTACACTGCATGTGACTGGGAGGGGAAGGGAAGTGCTGTCAGAAATGGACACATATTGCGACCGATCAGACACATATGATTGGAACCAGGTTAGCGTGCTATCACCAATACCGGAGTATTTAAGTTTTTGTAATAGGATGCCATGGTCTACTGTGTCAAAGGCCTTGGCAAAATCAAGGAAGATGGCTCCAGTTAGGTTTCCTTGTTCCATGCCCGCTTGGATATCATTACAAACTTTTAAAAGGGCGGTTGTAGTTGAATGTTTTGGACAAAAGCCTGATTGATTTGGGTTAAATAGTTCCGATACTGATAATAATCACGTAATTGAGTGTAGACACATTTTTCCAGAATTTTTGACATTACAGGGAGCAGTGATATCGGGCGGTAGTTGGATACCAAAGTATTGTCTCCACTTTTATGGATAGGTACCACACTTGCAGTCTTCCTGAGTTTGGGTATGTATCCAGTCGCCAGTGATTCATTGATTAGGGTTGCGACAGGTTTTGCAATTGCTGGCACACTGATTTTCAGCAGCATTGCTGGGATTTGATCAGGTCCAGATTGGTATTTCATTTTTTGGTTACGGAGAAGTTTAGTGATGACACTGACAGGCACTGGTCTAAAACTGAATTTCTCTGTGTTACAGGGTCTTTGCACAGTTGGTGCGGCCTGACCTGCGTGCGGCCTTTCTGATTGTGCGTCATTTCCTAGCTTAGCAATCAGGGTGGTGGCGCATCCAACAAAATAATTATTAAAAGCATTTGCTACATCTAGGGGGTGTTGTACAGTTTGGTTGTTTACTTTGACAGCAGCCGGTTGGGAGTGGACGGGGGGTGCTTGTATGTTACTTATGATTTTCCAAAAATTTCTAGGGTTTGATATGTTGTTGTTTAAATTTTCATTGAAGTATTGGGCTTTAGCCATTTTTATTTGTTTTGTGCATGCATTCCGGTATTTTCGGTATTCACAGTGATCGTTCATGGATCCAGTACTCTTGAAAACTTGACCACAGGGAGTCTCTAAACTGGTACATATGTGTGAGGTCAGCTGTAACCCAGGGGAGGTGGGCCCCTTTAACTCACACTTTGCGCAGTGGGGTATGGGTGTTCCAGACTTTCAGGAGCTCGGATTGAAAGTATTCAATTGCACAGTCCAGGGGATCTGGGATTAGGTTTAGTCTGTACCATGGGAGCCGTTTGAGATCATTTAGGAAGGATTCAAGATTAAATTTCTGAAATACCTTGTGATTATTACCTTTGGTGGACATTTTGTGGCTCTTATTTTGCGCACACAGTACACTAGGCAGTAATCACCGAAACTGTTAGCGAGAATGCCTGCCTCCTGTATTCGATCAGGACATGAGGAGAGAATCCAGTCCAGCAAGGTGTGGTTAGGGCTTTTCATATTAATGCGAGTGGGGGAGGAGACTAATTGTGTTAGCTGCAAAGCCTTAAACAGTGAGCAGTGTTTATTGTTTTTAGGATTCAGCCAATCAACATTAAAGTCGCCGAGGACCAGCAGTTCACTTTTTTGGTTTTGAGCTACTAATTTACTAAGGATTTGGGTTATGTCAGAAAGGGAGTGCACTAGGGAACTCGGTGGGCGGTAGAATCCAGCAACAATAATTGTTTTACTGAAGGGATCTCAACAGTACCAGAAAGGAAATCAAATGTGCCTGGGGAGCTAGGATTCTGCAACAGAGTGAACTTTATGGAGTTGTCAACATAGATAACAATTCCCCCGCCTCTCTTAGCTCTGTCCTTTCTAGAGCATGAATACCCTTGTATTGCTATGGCAGAGTCAGGCACTTTAGGGGTTAACCATGATTCTGTCAGCACAATGACTTTAGGTTTGTAATAGAAGCACCAAACTTTAAGCTCATCCAGTTTAGGTTGTAAACTGTGAATGTTGCAATGCACAAAGGAGAGGCCTTTTTTTAATGGGGAGATTAAATATGGTGTCAGCTAGTGGACCAGGGTTGGATTCAACATCATTTGCCAGAGCAAGCAGCAGAATAAATAGGAATTTGGACATATTTTTCTTTTTGGAAAATAGTGATTGGAGATTTTTATAGCTCTGTTGTGTTGGGGGTGGGAGGGCTGGATTTTAACACTCTCCACCAGCTCTCAGCTGATAAGTTAAAGGAGCTGAGCAAGCTATGGTGTATTTGGGTTTCTTTTCCAGGTTGCTGTAATTTGTAGGGTGTATAGGGAGGGGGGTAGATTTAGAGAGAAGGGAGATAGTAGAAAGAAGCAGCAAGAGGGGGAAGAGAGGGAAAAACATTTCTAGAGAAAGGTGGTGTGGGAGAAGGGGAGGGAAAAAAAGGAAAAGTAGAAGACAGGCAGGGAATTGATGAGGAAAGCAGAAGATGGAAGGGAGTCTGGTAGGTGAAGTTCCAGAGTGGCATAGGTTGGTAGCTGAAAATATCACATGACCAAATTAGATGGGTATAAATGAAATGAGAACCGTGGGGTGGGTGGGTGAGGGGAGGGAGGGTGGGAGCTAAGTCCAGTGGTGAGCTAGGAGTACACCGTGATAGAGCCTGGCCCCGGAAGCTGTATGGAGGTGTGTATGCTGGAAAGACAGAAATCCAGGATTACATTGTACAGACAAGCTTTAATTAATTTGGAAGTCCAGAGTACTCCTTTGCCTTGGAAGTGGATATCCTAAAATGTTCCTCCTGTGCCTCACCCAAAATGGGGTGGTTGAAGGATTTAAATAGAATTACAGAGTCCACTGTAATTACCATGATTGTAATGACTAGTAACAGTATACATGTTTTTCCCTGTTAATTGTATCATACAAAGGTTGCCCAGCACTCCATATGACTTCAAGGAGATCCCTTTTTCTCAAGTACGCTTACTTTATGAAAAAGTGTGTGTGTGTGCTTTCTTTTTTTACAGCTGGTGGGTCCTGTGCTCAGTGGCCTGCAGCCGAGTGATATTGCTGGTTTGTTGACACCAAGCCAGCCGGATTAAAAAGTGAGGAAGCTCCTTTGTCTTATTGCACTGTCCTGGTTCCTACCAGATAGCGTGTTCTTGTCCGCTAGTACATTGGTTCATTGTGTATTGACCCTGGATCGGTTCGGACCACTCTCTTGTCATTAACCCTTGTTATTCCTGCCTTTCCATGCATTGACCTTTGTTCCGTTTACTGACTATTCTCTTGGCTGAGTTATTTGTTCCGAATCCCTAGATTGTCTGGCTACCCTTCTCTAGTCTCTGACTCCAGCTTGTTCTTCATCCTGCCTTTTCTGTGTGTCTGTCTTGTTACTAGTTAGCTATTCTAAAGACCGGCAGTGTAGGTTGTGCAGCGTCTGCGTGTAGAGATCAGAGGATATTCGTCACAACTCATCGAAAAGCAAGTTTGTCACGTAAGCTAATACATTACAGAGTCATTCTTGTAAGGAACGCTGCTGATAACTTGCACGTGCAATTAAGCGAATCACATAAAATATGGCAATTAAGTGAATTACATAAAATATGTTTAAATAGACTACCGGCCCTCCGGCAAGTCAGTGGCGCTAACTGAAAAGTGTTTTTCAATTTTGTCACATTCCGAATTGAGAGAATTAATAGCAACATTAACACATAACAGACTTCACAAAGCAAGACTCTTCATGCATTGTTTGACTGTCACCTGTTTCTCAACAGATTTCAAACAGCCTTGCCTTTAGCACACTTGACTACAACACAAAATGAATCCTGACACCTATCGTAGTATATTATATTTGGCTGCTGAAATCTTGAAATGTATAAACTTTTTAACAGTGTTTTGAAAATAGGAAATCACTGACCAGTGACAGCCAGAGGGGAAAATCCTTTACACGTTTCGAATATACTCTTTTGTGCCTGCTATTCCCAATTTTCTGATCTGGTAATGTCTATTAGTTGTATTAATATCCTGAAGCTAGACAAGATCACTTCAAGGATAATTCTGAAGAGTGTGTAAAGTAATTATTAGCGCTGAGCAAAAGACATCACAGATTAAATGGTCATTTTTAAAGAGGCAGTTTTTTATGCCAAATAATAAGTCTATGATGATATTGCATTAGGATAATATTGTTTATACTTCAATTGCAATATAAACTGGCTCATGAAGCCAAACAACATTCAACATCAACGATGAATGCAAACTACTCTATTCCAGGAATGATGATTACGTTAAAATTTTGCATAATGGACAGTGCAGAAAAAAATAGCAAGCTCCAAGTAAATTGGGAATTATTTACATCCAGAATATGACAATATAGTGCACGGCTAGGCTTCCTAAAACCATATAAGCATATAAATATTCCTGCTGTCCCTGTAGGGTCTAAGTGAGTTTGGGCACCTTTATTATTAGTTCCATTAATTTTCTTAGATTGTCTAAATTTCTGCATTTTGTTTTTGCATCCATCATCCTCGTGTTCCCATGTTTCCAAAAACAGGTGTGTTTGGGTGACTATACTCATTTAAATTATGGTGGAGGGCAAAAAGTGAGATTAAAAGCCTCCACATAGCAAATAATCAAGACATTTACACATTCCAGAAATTCAGAGAACTGCTTTACAGAGCTCATGTGCTACATTCTACACATGCAGCACAGAACTCTGGGTAGGGGTATGCAAATGAAGTCCACGATTTCCCCCTTTTTGCATCCTGGGTCTGTTTTGACACATAATCCTCCTTGCCAGTGCCATGCCATACTAGATGGCTTTTTTTTTAGCAAAGGTCAGGTTATGCAATGAGATATTTACATATATAATTTTTTTTATTATTATTTTTTTTAAGCAACTTTCTAGAAACAAGGCTTTGTGGAGAATGGGATAGGCATCCCATAGAGTTTTTTTTTCCTTTTTTTTCAATCTTAGGGCTCGATTTAATTCTCTCAGATGATGATTTTTCCGGAAAACCTATAGGCTGTTTTTGGCAAATATGATTTTTGAAGTATCAGCTGATTCAATTGAAAAAGATTGTCTAGATTCGAATGTTGAGAAATGCTACTGGATCGAAAAAAAGCAGGCTGTTAAAACACTCATAGAAGATTATTTTTGGCCATCATTATACAGATTTTTATTTTAAGTGGACACTGCCACTTATATAAGCTGTGACTAGCTTACTTGTGCATTACAAATAAAACCACCTTATAAAACACATGCTGCTGTGATTTTGGTTTTCTTTTTCTGAAGTTATTGCTTGTAAAAAAGGAGAATTTTTTTTTAATCTCCTGATTCCATTGTTTGTATTTTTCCCATGATGCAACATTTACCAAGATCTTATGGTGAGTTTCACTTTGTGGCTGTGCTGTATCTTCTACAGTATTTAACAGTTAAGGAGGCGTAGGAGGAAATTTTTAGATATGGCAGTAGGGGGACTATTGTCCTGCCTCTGCTACCCGAGATAAGAGATGACAGCTGAATGAGATAAAACATGGAGCTTAACCAGTTCGCTGCGGAGGACGCGCTCAGTGCGTCCACCCGCAGGTATCGTTCCTTGCGGTGGACGCGCTGAGCGAGTCCTCCCTTTGGGGCCAGCGTTCGGCCGGGTTCCGGCCGATCGCTGGCCCCCCCGGTGCGGGCTGACATCCTCGATGTCAGCCCAGCACCCGGAACCGCCGCCGGAGTAATTAGGTGTCATCGCGGGGGCGCGATGACACCTAATTCAGGCGCCCCCGGCATGTGCGGAGGAGGTGCCTGAAAGGGAGGGGGAGGTCCTTCGGACCTCTCTCCCTCCCGATCGGTGGCATGCAGGGGGTTAACCCAGGCACCGTTTGGAAGGGCACAGCCTGCCCTTCCAAATGGTACCTGGCATTAACCCCATGGGGGCCGGATCACGAATCGGCGCCGAAAAGCGCCGGTTCGTGATCCTTTCCTGGAGCTGGCCGACATCTTGGATGTCGGCCAAGCCTCCAGGAACTCCCCCTGAGGACTGGCGTCATCGTGCATAGCACGATGACGCCAGTCTTGGAGTTAACCCCTAACTGCCACCAATGGTGGAGATAGGGGGTTCCAATGAACCCCCTATCTCCCGATCCGTGGCAGTTAGGGGTTAATGTTTGGTATTGTTGGATCGGCCAGAGCATGGCCGTTCCAACAATACCAAACATGAGTATGAAAAAAGTTTTTTTAAAAAAATTAAAAATAAAAATAAAAAATATTTTAAAAAAAATTCTAAAAAAAAATAAACAATTTTTTTTTCTTTTTTTTGGTTCGTTAATGCAGCAATATTGGTCCCATTTCAATTATAATGTGAACAATGATGCTGCACTAACAATTTTTGTATGCGGTGCATTTGTTAAAAATTACGTAATTTTCCCCAAAAAAAATGTAACGGGACCCCATCTCTAATTTTTTTAACAAGCGCACCCCATACAAAATATAACCGCAATTGCTCGCATGTTAAAATGTGAAAAAAAAAACTTTACACATAGTAAATTATTGAAAATTCATATTTTATTGCATTTTTTTGTTATAATATACAGACAGGTCATGACGTATACATATAATAATGACATATTATGAATCTGCCGAGTCTGTCGGAAAGAACAATATATAATATGTCTGGGTCATATACTAAAATAAGCCTTCAAAACACGTTTAAACATGATGAGCAAAATCGGTAAAAATGACCTCAGCAAAGAGGCGGGAAAAGCCTCAGCAACAAAAGGGTTAAAAGACTTCAAACTACACCCTTGTGATATCCTTTGAATACATCTTACACAATACAATGATTTGAGTCAGTAATTGACCTAAAGACTCCATTCTATGGCCATTGTCTCAGAGTGAGGAGCAAGTGATGTAAAGATACTATTTTAGGGGGCAGTTTACAACACAAAAGATCACAAAACGGATGCACCCATTGACAGATATAGAGTAAAATACTTTCTTAACTAAACAAACAAGAGAAAAACAAAGCACGTGTAAGATATCAGCAACATAAAATATACAAAGTAAGGACATTTCATATTTTGGTGGTAGTGTCCCTTTAAGCATGGCTTTTAGAAAAATTTGATATTTAAAAATAACGATGTCAGTCTTATTTCCTCTATTTGTCTGCCAGGAAATTCATTTATCAACACCTTTCAGCATTTGTAATTTAAAAAAAATTGGCATACTGATAAATTCAAATTAAATGTATTCCTCAAGCTAATATTTCCAAAAAGTATAACGAGGGACAATATTTAAGCCAAAATCAAGAATCAAGTTGTCGGTAAGCCCAAATCTGAATTTCCCAAACTAAAAAATGACCAAAATGAGACTGGAAAATAAGCTAATTTCAGCTGTCGGGCTGCTTTCAATTGAGCCCATAGTTGCAGTTTCCAATTCTGATTGACCTATTTTTTTTGCTTTTTGCCAGATCACTGAGTTTTAGTAGAACATGTCTAGTTAGATGTCCTTTATAGCAAACTTTTAATGGTACTATGTGAATGTATAAGTTAACAGCAGGAGTAGGAAATGGAATGGCGGCCGGGAGCAGAGTGAGACTGGGGAAAAAACTCACCAGTCTCCCTCTGCGATCACTCTGCTGAACTGCAGGATCTCGCGAGAGGTGAGATCTTGCAGGTCATGTGACTCGGCAGGCGAAGCCTCAATTAAGTCCTTTGGACTCCATGGTGGGGATGGTCAGGACGGTGCGTTAGCATTACGGGGCAGGCTGCTGAATTAGTGCCTGCCCCGTAATATGGAGCTAACACAGGGGCGCTAAGGAGAAACCTGCAGGCAGAGGTTTTCCTCCTTAGTGTCCCCCTTTTAGTGGCAGTCATGTAATACTGCCCCTAATCTTTTAACCAAGTGCCACATCAGCGTGTGACAAAAAATGTGGAAGATGAGCAGCAAAGGGGAGATTTACAGAAAACAAGAACATCTTCTGAAAGAAAGGGAGTATGAGTGAGAGACTGAGAAGAAAATATGTAAATTAATGTTGAATAAATGTCGCTCAAATCAGTATTTCGTACTACATCCAGAAAATGAAATGATACTGAAACATCTTCCAATTCTTTTTTAGAAACCTCTTACTTTCACTAATGTCTGTTTACAGTAGGTGTATACATTTGCGCATTAAATTGTTTCATTTATCACTATTAAACCAGCTCCCTCCTCGTCTTTAACATATGCCAATCCCTTCTTTAGCTCTTAAAGCCTATTCCCTCCTGCTGTTTTTGAGCACCACTAGTCTCTGAGCGGTGATTAGTGGATTGTGTGCGTCACTGGGACTCACTGAAATCGCTTTCACCCTGCAAATTGCTCAGCATCTATGCAGCAGCACAAAGAGAGTTTTGTGACTTGGGTCTTGTCTGCGTGATTAAAACGATGAGAATTGAAGAGATTGTTTATATGACAGCAGTAACATCTTCAATGGTGGTTAATCATTGTTTCCCCTAAGTTGTTGCATAAAGAATACTTAAGGGTAATCACCAGCTAACTACAAAGGGAGTGTTTTTGAGCTTTTTTACCAACTCAACTGACAACAGCTTGAAGCAATATTAGCACTATTATAGTAATACAAGGGCTCTTCATAGACTAAAGCTGATGCCACACTATAAATCAATGCAACATTCTTGAAAGACATCAGTTCCAAGTCATTAATTTTTGCAAGGTTTTTGATCGCTATATAAAATGCTACTTGAAGCTAAAAGGCAAAAGACAATGCCGGGAAAAATTAAATTAGATGTAAAGTGATTTAACAATTATTTCTGTTGATCTCAGGTTCCCCCTCTTCGTATCAGCTGATTTAGTTGTTTTTTTTAAACTTAACCTTTCTTGTGCAGGTAAAACATAAAACAAGGTGCAAAGCAAAATATAATGTCAGGAAACTGTAGAAATAACAACAAGAACATTTTGAAGGTAGAGCTGCCAAAAAAATCTTGAGTCCCCTTACCAAACCATTGGTTGGAGACCCCCCCCCCCAGTGTAGGAACATGTAGTCAGGGTAGGCAGGTGAGGTAGTGCCTAACATGCAATTAAGCGAGTAAAATAATAAAAAGAAATTCACCTGCTCTGTGTTCCCTCCCGTCGGCTCTGTACCCTCTCCCTTTTCCTCTGTGCGCATTCTTTTTACAGCATATGCAATTTGTGTAGCGGTGGTATGCTTCCCAGCTATGCTAATCGCGTAGGCTGCTCAGGAGGTCTGCAGCCGCGCATCTGTTCACATAGACACGTGCGCTGTCTATTTCCTGAATACTGCTCAGAGAGAGGCCCTTACAGAGCAATGGAATAGCTTGGACCAATTGGAACGCACCACTGGTTCAAGCCATTCAAACAACCGCCTGCATTGGAGGCTGGCCTCTGATTCACAGGAAGGGACCCAGTTAGCGCCCCTTGCTCCCTCTAGTGGCGGATACAGAGTATGACAGGCCCAGGCAGCTCCCTCTGCTCCCTCTAGTGGCGGATACAGAATGTGACAGGCACAGGGGCACAGAAAAACAGTTTTTCTATCATTTTTTTTGTAATAGTAAAGTATATGATATTATGAAAATAATGGGGAACAGTAAATGAGTAAAAGGTAATTTACAGTTAAACGCAAACTGCAGAAAGTTAGTTTATATCTGTGTATATCTGGCTCTGATACTAGCCAGTGCCTCACCAGCCACTGACCTCAACACACGTCCCTGCCCAGGTGCCGATTTCAGCAAACTAAGAGCATTTTGTCTTCTCTTCTGCTTACCTTATATTACAGGAAGAGGGAAAATTCCTTGTGATCCAGCAATGGGATAAAAAGTGTTCCTTGCAGGGCGATGGTTTATTAAGCATCTTTTTCTAGTGCAAGCCATACTAATCTCTCCCTCAATGGATTTACTGGCCCCAGATGCTGTAGCCCACTGGGAAACTTGTTGGTATCTTGCTGGGCTATTCACAGGTGACATGGAGTAATCTTTATATCTGTGGTGTTTAGACAAGTTGCACAGGGATTAGCAAAGGCAAGGGTCCCCTGGAGCCGCTGGGCCCCTGAACATATCATGGCTCTGTCACCCCCGGATGAAAGCTCTGACTGCGGGTTAAAAACTGATGGATGGAAGAAAGAAGGGTCATTGTGAAATAAAAAACGTGTTTGGAACCAAAAATTACAGTGCCCCAAAACACTCCAGCAAATATAAGAATCATTACAATGAACAGAATTTGTAAAAATATAATAAGCAATAAATGGTTGGATTTTAGAGAAAATACAGAATGGAAGGTGGAGGTTAGAGCAGATAGTAATATTTCTAAAGGAAAAAAATACTCTTGAAAGTTTATTAAAAGTGGGATGGCACTGAAGTGGTAAAGGCAAACTTGCCCATTTATTTAGTCTGAAGAAATATATTTAGTCTGAAGAAATATCAGGAGTTAGCTTTTTTGACTACTGCCACCAGTATTCCCAGGAGTGTTTTGAAATGGTTGGTATACGTGAACGAGGGAGTGGTAGACAAAATATAAAATATTGCCCATTCTTTAGCATTTCCAGTCCCAAAACCTGAGAACCAAAGCCCTGGACTGACCTCCCAGAAAACCTGGTCCCCTGGGCAGGTCCTTAAACAATGGAATAGATCACTTCAAGGGGATTTACAATTGGGACATTGATCATTGTAGCTAGCTGAAAAGGATGTAATTTTAATCATGGAATAGTAAGCCCTGTCAGCCAATTTAATAAACATTTTCCAGTACTAGGTCAAAGTATCCTTGGTTCTGGACTCCAAGGTGGTCTTAATGATATCAAACGGGCACATGACCTGGAGATGCATACACCAGGAAGCCAGGCCTGTCGTGGCTCTCGACCAATAAAACTGGGGCTTCAAAAAAGTGTAAAATGTTGCCATAGACAAGTGGGCAACATTAAGCCTGTCTAATGAGTTACTAAATTCTACCTCAGTCAAATTAATTACTTGAAAATTCATAAATGCTTCAAGTTGCTAATAATAGACCAAATGAAAATGAATGGGTTCTGAAAGGGATTTCAGTAGGCATACATCCTTCGAGTTTGTGAGTTTATGAACTGCTCAATCCATGGGAAGGCCTTATTAGCCAATGCCCAAAACATAGGGACTGGAGAACAATCCTGGAAACTGGGATTATTAAGTGTGGGCTGGTACAGGGAGGTGCGCCAAGTCAAACCAAGGATTTTCTTGGCCTTGCACCAGACTTGGTTACCAGTGAGAAGCAGGGGATTTGAAGTCACATGAGTCAAAAAGAAAGGCCATGGCTTGGTTTAGAGAAGTATCCATGAAAATCAAGGTATTGAGGATAGTTAGTTATGAGCCGAACACCCCCGTGTGTGCCGTCACACCGTAACCCCTCTGTGGTATTGTGGAAGAGTGCAGGGTTGGACCCTGCGGTCAAATATTAAAATGATATGAATCTGGTACAGGCGTCAGTGCACCCAAATATTTTACCTTTGGTGGCAGCAAGTGCCTTCACACCATAAGCACTCTGTGGTATTGTGGAAAAGTGCAGTGGTGGACCCTGCGGTCCAATATTAAAATTATATGAATCTGGTATAGGCGTCAGTGGCAGTGCACCCAAATATTGTGCCTTTGGTGGCAGCAAGTGCCTTCACACCGTAAGTAACCTCTCTGTGGTATTGTGGAAGAGTGCAGGGTTGGACCCTGCAGTTCAATATTAAAATGATATGAATCTGGTATAGGCGTCAGTGGCAGTGCATCCAAATATTGTGCCTTTGATGGCAGCAAGTGCCTTCACACCGTAAGTAACCCCTCTGTGGTATTGTGGAAGAGTGCAGGGTTGGACCCTGCAGTCCAATATTAAAATGATATGAATCTGGTATAGGCGACGCGTCAGTGGCAGTGCACCCAAATATTGTGCCTTTGGTGGCAGCAAGTGCATTCACACCGTAAGTAACCCCTCTGTGGTATTGTGGAAGAGTGCAGGGTTGGAACCTGCGGTCCAATATTAAAATGATATGAATCTGGTATAGGCGTCAGTGGCAGTGCACCCAAATATTTTGCCTTTGGTGGCAGCAAGTGCCTTCACACCGTAACCCCTCTGAGGTATTGTGGAAGAGTGCAGTGGAAGAGGTTTTGGTAATGCAGAAGAGATCCCCGATCTATTCAGTTACATCAGCAGCTTTAACAAAACCGGGTCAGCAATGTTTAGGCACTTGTACTGCACTACTGTATATGATGAGAATCTGCACACACCAGTAGCAACAGGAAGCAAACATAAAAGGCAGGGAATACACAGAGAGAATAATCAAATGGCAGGCAAAGTCAGCAACAGTTCGGGTCCTCAGAACAAGCAGTAACAGTAACAGTATCAGTAACAAGTATACAAACTGATTCGGTAAGCTAGCAATGCTGGAATAAAGGCTGAGACACACTGAGCGTGTAACGACGCACAGCGTAGCGAAGAGAAGCAAACATTTTGCAGGCTTGACTTCACTCCGCTCCGCCTCGCAGCATGTCTACACTGCATTACGTTTGATTCTCACCGCACTGGACAGGAATCCACTAACTAAATTAAAATGTACACACACAAAACCGTTTTATTTTCAAAAGCACATGTTATATAGGCAAAAAAAGTTTCTACTCAATAAAATACATAAAAAATTACTGTTAATTTAATAGGAATAGTATAAAACTATAAGAAAAGGTAACCCCTGATCATATATATCATAGGGACACGGAGCGCTGTGTATAGAGTAGGGATGCATTGATACCACACACAGACATATACTTATACAGTATATCAACACGCAGACCTATATATACGTATATATAAACACGCAGATATATATATATACACCCACCAACATACCTCAGACCATATATACACATATGCACATGGGGTGGCATGTGGACAATACAAGTCTGGATATATATATTTATGAGAATATAGATATGTATCTTATCTATAAATATATATATCATACCTGCCTTTACCTTCCCCTATAAATTTACTAAAAATATACACACAAAAAAAAACACTGCCTGAGACCCCGCGCAGCCCACATGCCACCCCTCTACCTGCCTGAATGTATCTAATATATATAATTAAATACATTCAGCAAGGTAGAGAAAGAAAAAAAAAGTTTTATGTTCCCGGGGACATTTAAAAATGTCTTCGGATTTTTTTTTTTTTTTAGAAATGTGTCGCCTTACCTTAGCCTGGTGGTCAGTGGGGGCTCCCTGGATCCTGATTGTGGGGGGTCTGCCATGGCCGCAGGTGCAGTGGCTCTCTCCCTGGGCCGCCTGTCTCTGCCACATGCACCCGGGCGGCTAGCCCGCACAGTCGCAGCTCTGTCATCCGGCGGCCGCATGCTCCTCAAGGATATCCTTGGGAGGCCCCGGCAGGCTCCATCTACAGTGCCTGATTAGAGGGCCGTGAATGCCTGATGTTTTAGTAACAAGAATGTTTTATCCCATAGGCTTCAATGTTAAAAATACTCCCATTTTAATTCAATATCTAATAAACCGTTGCTTATAATATTCTGCAGTAAAGAGTCTCTTTATTTCTAGATTTTTTTGTATTTTTTTAAGCATTTTTTATACTTTTTTCAAATTTTTTTGTTTTTTCGAACTTTTGGCGAACGTCCCAAAAAGTTCGAAGTTCGCAAACTGTCGAACAGTCGATGTTCGATTCGAACTCCGAACAGATTGAACCGAACAGCTCATCCCTAATTGTGGAGCCAGTCAGCAACGTATCTGTATAAGGCAGCAATATTATTTGAGAAGAGAGATTCAAACCTTCCTGGTTATAGGGTACCTGTAATTAACTGGGCGCAACATATGTTTCTATTCCATTCCATATGGATCCCTCCACATTTACTCCAACCACCAGCAGGATTTTGCGAGAGGCGAGATCCTGCTGGTCATGTGACCTGGCAGAATGATCCTCCATGGAGTCCTAGCGCTGCCCCCAGCATCCGTGAGCTTAGCGTTCGCTAAGTGGCAGGCTGCCGGACTCTGCACCTGCCCTGCGATCTGCTGGGGAAACCGGGACATCAAGGGGAAGTTAGCGAACGCAAATTTTTCCCTTAGCATCCCGGTTTTAGCTCAGGGCAGCTGATAGTGCCCCAAATGTATTTTCTTTTTACTATATCACATTGAAGTAATTTGTCCACAGGAGAGGAGGGACATTAGGTTACAGAATCGAGAAAGAAGGCAACAGAAATCTCAGTTGTAAAACGGAAAGGATTTAAATTTTTTCCACAACTCTTCACTTAAAAATGAAACAATTTCATTATTTGGTAAGTCTTTTAACCCTTTCGCTGCTGAGCCTTTTCCCACCTCTGTGCTGAGCTCATTTTTACCGGTTTCGCTCATCATGTTTAAACGCGTTTTGAAGCCTTATTTTAATATATGACCCAGACATATTATATATAGTTCTTTCCGGCAGACTGTGTAGATTCATAATATGTCATTATTATATGTATACGTTATGTCATGTCTGTATATTATAACAAAAAATGCAATAAAATTTGAATTTTCAATAATTTACAATGTGTAAAGTGTTTTTTTTCACATTTTAAAATGCGATCGTTTCCCGTTATATTTTCTATGGGGTGCGCTTGTTAAAAAAATTAGAAATGAGGAATCGTTACTTTTTTTGGGGAAAATTCCGTGTTTTTTAGCAAACGCCCCCCCATCGAAAAATCGTTAGTGCAGCATCATTGTTCACATTATAATTGAAATGGGAACAATATTGTTGCACTAATAAATCTAAAAAAAAAAAAAAAAACTTTTTTTTAATTTTTTTTTTTTTTTTTTTATTTTATTTTTATTTTATTTTATTTTTTACTTTTTACATGGTCATGTTTGGTATCATTGGAAATGCCACGCTCTGGCCGTTCCAATGATAGGAAACATTAACCCCTATCTGTCACGGATGGAGAGATAGGGGGTTCATTGGAACCCCCTATCTCCACTATAGGTGGCAGCAAGGGGTTAATTTAAAAACTGGCGCCATCGCGCTCTGCGCGATGACGCCAGTCATTAGGGGGATATCCCGGAAGCTTGGCCAACATCCAAGATGTCGGCCAGCTCCGGGAGGGGACCGCGATACGGCGGATGTTGGCGCCATATCGCGATCCAGCCCCCTAGGGGTTAAAGACAGCCACCGCTTGGAAGGGCAGGCTGTGCCCTTCCAGGCGGTGCCTGCCTTTAATCGCTGGCCCGCACGGATGGGGAGGGGGAGAGGTCCGAAGGACCTCCCCCCTCCCCTTCAGGCACCTTCCCTGCAATGGTGGGGGGGGGTGCCTGAAATAGACGTCATCGCACATGCGCGATGATGCCTATCGTGCCCGCCGGGGTCCCGGAGGTTGGGCACCGGGGGGCCGAGCGATCAGCCGGAATACCGGCTGATCGCGGGCTGCAAAGGGAGGACGTGCTCAGCGCGTCCTCCGCAGCCAAGTACCAATGCGGTTGGACGTGCTGAGCGCGTAAACTGCATTGAAGTGGTTAAGAGAATCATGATGCAGATGCTGGTAAATAAATTGCACCCCAAATAAATTCTAACACTACAAGAATATAATTTTAATAGGTAGAATCAAATAAGAATTAGTCTAATTTGGAACCTACAAGATGAATACATTTAATTTTCAATTTAATCACTCGTGACCCAAATGTTGGCTGTGGACAAAGTGAAAATGCTGACAATGTTATCATTTGTATTAATTTTGTACACCAGTCCTGTTGTTATTAATTTAGGGCTAAATTACAATCAACCCTTTGCGCCGAATGCCGTATTACATATTCAGCGCAACAAACGCGTGTAATCGTCTACCGCGGGTGAACCTGCGTAAACGCTGCGCGAGCTTACTGTACGTTGCGCGTCCTATACTTAACATTGTGAGCGCAAATGCGTATGTGCGCTGGTACGCAGATGGTATTACAATCCATGCGCAGGAATTAACGCATAGCCTTTGCGCGCAGAATTTTAGCATCTCCTACAAGCTGGTGTTAATGGCAAATCTGAAGAACCTGGCCGAAACCAAATACACCAGCTCAAAAAAAAATGTAGCAAAGTATGCACATTCGACTCTTACCAAACCTATAAAATGGAGAAGTTGTGTGTGCATGTATTATTGCTGCAGCATATATGTTCAGATTGACTTTGGCAGGCGCAAAAACTTGACGTGAGATAATTGTGGTTCTTAATTCTGATTGTTTTTTTCACGCGATTCAGCCAGTGTACACACTGATTTCTGCACACGACAGTACTGAGTGAGCATTTGGGCGCGTCCGGTTTATGCGCGTTATTGATCGACATATGAAAAAATGCGTGAGGATTGTAATTCCTGTGGTGATTTGCTCACGCAAACGTTTAACACTTGCCGCAAAAATTCACGCTTTGCACAAGCGTTTTTGCTAGAAGATTGTAATATAGCCCTTAATGTATATATTTGTACTGCAAATTAAGAAATGTATAAGTTATACTGGCAACATAATACATTGTAATTATTAATGAAGTGATAATAAATATGTCAATATGCTAAAAAAATAATTGCTATGTACATCCATATATAAATAAAAAATTAGATATATTTATAATTCATTAAAACAACGTATGGTTAACATTAATTATGTTAATCAATAGCGGTTCAACTCATTCAATACACAAAGGAAATATTAATGTGTGAAAGAAGAAAGGACACAAGTGCTTTTAATATAAATGAGCATGACCTATTTGATAATGAGGTGGAAAATGGACCCAAACTATGGTGATTTAGCTGTGATAATGACAGCTACATTGATGACTTTCCTTTTGTACTACAAAACAGGAATAGAAGAAATGCTAATAAAGACATCAAGAATGGATGTTCTAGATTGAAAATGACTGTATGAAATACAAGCTGGGGAACAATGAAGATTAAGTACAGTTAAGGATTGTTTTATTTGATTGATACTACATCTGTACTATAATCATTACTTAAGACTATTTTCTTTATTCCGCATTTGGCTCATAAAAACATCTTTGGCTCTATACACCACCACAATGGAGTTGGAATGAAACAAACACAATGTGATTTAACTGCAGACTGTCAGCTTTAATTTGAGGGTATGTACATCCAACTCAGGTGAACGGTGTAGGATTTACAGCAGTTTGCAGATGTGCCTCCCACTTGTTAAGGGACCAAAGGTAATGGGACAATTGGCTTCTCAGCTGTTCCATGGCCAGGTGTGTGATATTCCCTCATTACCCCAATTACAATGTGCAGATAAAAGGCCCAGAGTTCATTTCAAGTGTGCTATTTGCATTAGGGATGTGCGTTTCGGGTTTCGGAATTTCGGAATTTTCACGAAATTTCCCGATTCGTGTTTTCGGATGCGGCCGAATTTCCGAAAATTTTTAGATCCGAAAATGGCAGATCCGAAAAGTTTTCCGAGCCGAAACGAAATATTTTCGGAATTTTCGAATGGACTTGAAATGTGTCAAATCGAAATTTATTGCTTTGAAACGAGGAGAACAGACTTTCCGAAAAAACGAAAATTTCCGAACTTACGAAAAGTCGATACAAAAAACGAGCTAAGTGACACGAAAATACGAAAAATGGTCGAGATTCCGAAAACATGTACAATTCCGAAAAACGAAAATTTCCGAAATCACGAAAAGTCGATACAAAAAACGAGCTAAGTGACACGAAAATACGAAAAATGGTCGATATTCCGAAAAAAAAAGTACACGAAAAACGAATCGAGCCGAACCGAATCGAAACAGAAAGCGGTCGAAACGAGCCGAATCGAAAAGTTTAAAGATCCGAAAAATCGAACCGAATCAAACCGAAAAAAAATCGTTGCACAAGCCTAATTTGCATTTGGAATCTGTTGCTCTCAACTCTCAAGAGGAGATCCAAAGAGCTGTCACTATCAGTGAAGCAAGCCATCATTAGGCTGAAGAAACAAAACAAACCCATCAGAGAGATAGCAAGAACATTAGCTGTTGCCAAAACAACTGTTTGGAACATTCTCAAAATGAAGGAACGCACCGGTGAGCTCAGCAACACCAAAATACCCGGGAGACCACGGAAAACAACTGTGGTGGATGACCAAAGAATTATTTCCCTGGTGAAGAAAACACCCTTCACAACAGTTGGCTAGATCAAGAACACTCTCCAGGAGGTAGGTGTATGTGTGTCAAAGTCAACAATCAAGATAAGACTTCACCAGAGTGGTTCACCACAAGATGTAAACCATTGGTGAGCCTCAAAAACAGGAAGGCCAGATTAGAGTTTGCCAAACAACACCTAATAAAGCCTTCACAGTTCTGGAACAAGATCCTATGGACAGATGAGACCAAGATCAACTTGTACCAGAGTGATGGGAAGAGAAGAGTATGGAGAAGGAAAGGAACTGCTCATGATCCTATGCATACCACCTCATCAGTGAAGCATGGTGGTGGTAGTGTCATACCGTGGGCATGTATGGCTGCCAATGGAACTGGTTCTCTTGTATTTATTGATGATGTGACTGTTGACAAAAGCAGCAGGATGAATTCTGAAGTGTTTCGGGCAATAGTATCTGCCTACATTCAGCCAAATTCGGCAGAACTCATTGAACGGCGCTTCACAGTGCAGATGGACAATGACCCAAAGCATATTGCAAAAGCAACCAAAGAGGTTTTGAAGGGACAGAAGTGGAATGTTATACAATGGCCAAGTCAATCACCTGACTTGAATCCCATTGAGCATGCATTTCACTTGCTGAAGACAAAACTGAAGGGAAAATGCCCCAAGAACAAGCAGGAACTGAAGACAGTTGCAGTAGAGGACTGGCAGAGCATCATCAGGGATGAAACCCAGCATCTGGTGATGTCTATGCGTTCCAGACTTCAGGCTGTGATTGACTGCAAAGGATTTGCAACCAACAGGGTTATCCAAAGAGATCTGAATTGCTTGAGAAAGGTAACCGAACGCTGAAAATCAGCGTTCGGTTACCTTTCCTGGCCATTCGGCTATCCAGAGAGCAGGCAATTCGCCAAATCCTGGCGAATTGCCTGAACATACGGTGCCTGTTCGGTGCCTATTCGACGGCAGTGAAATCCCTATGAAAAAGCACTGCTTCAGCTATTCAGAGAACACAAACCAGCAGTGAAAGGTTCCCCTAATGCCCTGACGTTCGGTGGTTTAATTCGGCAAATTTATTCAGGAGAATCCCATAGGCTTCAATGTTAAAAATATTCCCGTTTTAATCCAATATCTAATAAACCGTTCATTATAAAATTCTGCAGCAAAAAGTCTCTATATTTATAGTTTTGTAGGATACTTTAAGCATTTTTCTTAATTTTTTTTTTTTTTTTTAAAGTGATTTTTTTTTTTTTTGTAAAGTTTACTTATTTTTTCTGTAACAGCCCTTTTTATTATCATTCCCTGGACCTCATATGCAAATTTCAGACATTTTCGCTCAGTAGCTTCTTTGCAAACAGCGTTTCATTTTCACAGATTCATTCAAATGGTTTTGCTAATTTATTCACCTCCCTCGTCTGCGGTCTCAGCTGCTTCGGCTGCTTCGGCTGTGTGCGATCTGCTCCTGCTCGGGCTTTTTCCGTGGTTTTCGCAGGTTAATCCAGATGTTTTTGGGGGTTTCCTGCGTGCATTGTTGTGAGTTTTGCGGTTAGTTTTCTTCAGGTTTGCGGCAGCCTTTCCCTGCAATTCGGGGACCCTGTGGTGCTTGCTGAATACACCGCAGGGTCACCGAAATGGGATCGGCAAAAGGAACCGAATTGAAGAGAACGAAAAGTCACCGAACGTACGGTAACTTTTCGAATCTCTTTGGATAACCCTGCAAGTATTAAGAAGGGAAAGTTCGATTTATGATTATTATTCTGTCCCATTACCGTTGGTCCCTTAACAAGTTGGAGGCACATCTGCAACCTGCTGTAAGTCCTACACTGTTCACCTGAGTTGAATGTGCATACCCTCAAATTAAAGCTGACAGTCTGCAGTTAACCACTTCAATGCGGAGGACGCGCTCAGCGCATCCTCCGCATTACCGCTGGTATGCGGAGGACGCGCTGAGCGCGTCCTCCCATTGGGGTCAGCGTTCGGCCGGGTTCCGGCCGATCGCTGGCCCCCCCGGTGCGGGCTGACATCCTCGATGTCAGCCCGGCATCCGGGACCGCAGCCGCCGGAATTAGGTGTCATCGCGGCAGCGCGATGACACCTAATTCAGGCGCCCCCCCCGCATGTGCGGAGGAGGCGCCTGAAAGGGAGGGGGGAGGTCCTTCGGACCTCTCTCCCTCCCGATCGGCGGCTCTGCGGGGGTTAACCCAGGCACCATTTGGAAGGGCACAGCCTGCCTTTCCAAATGGTGCCTGGCATTAACCCCTGGGGAGCTGGATCGCGAATCGGCGCTGAAAAGTGCCAGTTCGCGATCCTTTCCCGGAGCTGGCTGACAGGAACTCCCCCTGAGGACTGGCGTCATCGTGCGTAGCACGATGACACCAGTCCTGGACTTAACCCCTAACTGCCACCAACGGTGGAGATAGGGAGTTCCAATGAACTCCCTATCTCCCGATCCGTGGCAGCTAGGGGTTAAAGTTTGGTATGGTTGGATCGGCCAGAGCATGGCCGTTCCAACGATACCAAACACTACTGTGAAAAAAAAAATGAAAAATAAAAATTAAAAAAAATTTAAAAAAAATTATAAAAAAAAAAATAAACACTTTTTTTTATTTTTTTTGGTTTGTTAATGCAGCAATATTGTTCCCATTTCAATTATAATGTGAACAATGATGCTGCACTAACGATTTTTGTATGCGATGCGTTTGTTAAAAATAGTGTAATTTTCCCCCAAAAAAAATGTAACGAGACCCCATCTCTAATTTTTTTAACAAGCGCACCCCATACAAAATATAACCGCAATTGCTCGCATGTTAAAATGTGAAAAAAAACACTTTACACATTGTAAATTATTGAAAATTCATATTTTATTGCATTTTTTGTTATAATATACAGACATGACATAACGTATACATATAATAATGACATATTATGAATCTACCGAGTCTGACGGAAAGAACAATATATAATATGTCTGGGTCATATACTAAAATAAGCCTTCAAAACACGTTTAAACATGATGCGCAAAACAGGTAAAAATGACCTCAGCACAGGGGCGGGAAAAGCCTCAGCAGCGAAAGGGTTAAAGCACATTGTGTTTGTTTCATTCCAACTCCATTGTGGTGGTGTATAGAGCCAAAGATGTTAGAATTGTGTAGATGTCCCAATATTTCTGGACCTGACTGTATTCATGCTTTATTACACAACATTGAAGGACACCAAATCATTTCTGTAAAAATTATTATTTTTAGTCCCTCTACAATGATTCCCCAGATTAGCAGTGTGAGTGATTTGTTTTGTGATAAGGTTGATGATGTTATCATTTTCTAATCTGTAGATTCAACTTCATTCTACTGGCTCATGCAACAAGGAATACAATCCAAAAACTCTTGTAGAGCCAGTTGACAGGGATAATGCACTGTGGGTCAATACGGCCATGTTTTTGCCATGGCACCAAAGGGACTAGAGTGGCTAGTATGTGACTTAGTGATGTAGACTGTGCTGTTTAGAGCATTATGCCTTTCGCCATCTGACATTTATATAATGGAAAATCCAAATTTTCAACCAAATGTACTGGTCAGAAGCTTCGAGAGCACATAGAAGGGCGCCTGGAGTGGGTCAAAGCAGCTCCTACTAGACTGGCCTGTATTTTTTCAGGTTTTTGTGAACAGAGACAAAAATGCCACCGGGGTTCACCTAACCTTTTATACAGACTCTGGCATTGTCATGTCAGATGATTAGGGATAAGATCTGGCACTTCAGCTAACAAATTCTCAACTTAAAAACACTTATTCTTGAATGAACTATCTTTACCTTTATATTTTACTGACAAAGACAAACTGTTAGGAAATGGTCAAGGGCATTAGCTGTGATTTTGGCAATGGTGGGTTAAACACCCTTATTATCTTAATGGCTCTGTAATACCCCTCTATGCTTCAGTATGTTATACTGTGGATTTTATCCCCTATACCTATTTGATAGGTTGAAGGCTTTCTACATGAACGACATTTTTCCAGGTAAATTCTTTAACACTGGAGTATACATGGAAGATATAAAAATCCTAAATAGATGGAAATGGTGCAATGTCTATAGAGTAAGAACCTCAGTATCTGAGACTCACGAAAATCCTTGGGAAGATTGGCAACTTCATGGTACTCCTGACTAAACAGCAGCTCTCTCTGGAAGTGGTCCTACAGGTATAGGCAATCCTCCTTCTATTACCAGCAGTGAGGGTTCTGCAATCACCCAAGAACAGAAAGCCGCCACAGGATACAAAAAATTTAAATTTATTCGACATATAAATAAAATAAATTAAAACAAAATTGCTGCAGACATAAAAAACCCGAAGCATTTCGTCTGGTAGCCCAGACTTTCTCAAGGGCGATTTCTTGTTTAAAATTCTTTAACACTTAGTACAGAGTCTCTTTAAACTGAAAGTTTCAATTTTCAAAATGCTACACCCTTCATATGCTCAGGGGTAAACCCTCAACTCAATTGTACCGGCTGGGTGGAGTAGAGGTAATGTCACTGGTCTGCATGGAGAGAGCCTGTGGAGTCATGGGTTCGATCCCGACGAGCACCTCTCCAGTAAGTGTCCTTGGCAAGACACCTAACGGTACATACTCGCCACCCAGGACATACTTGAAAACAAGAGAAATCTTAATGTATCCTTCCTGGTAAAAATCCTTTCTCAAAAAAATTCCAGACTCAACGGGCACTATCCACAGCCCCTCGTTAAAACCAGGACGCAAAGCTTGCGGATGTTGGGGGCAGCGCTACAGCGCCGTCCTCAGCATCCCCTCCATGGCGCTCATAGGACTCCATGGAGGATCGTGCTGCCGGGTCACATGACCGTCAGGATCTCACCTCTCATGAGATCCTACTGGTTGGCGGAGTGATTGCGGAGGGAGACAGGGGACTTTCTTCCCCCAGTCTCACTCTGCTCCCGACGGCTAGAAGCAGCAGATCAGGCTGCCGTTCTCACTGCGGGAAGAGAGGTGAGTATCTGATTTTTGAGGGATTTTGAGCTGCATGTAACGGATTCTACAGTAGCGCAATCCGTTACATACACCTCTGAGCTGGTGGTAACCTTTTCGTTAGCGCCCGTTCTTATTAACTAGCGTTAGGACCAAGTTATCCTAACGCAAATTAATCTGTGCTATCGCTTTACGCTCCCCCTGTTAGGTATCGGGAGCGCAAAGTACAGTAAACTCTCGCTACGAAGCGTAAATTAATGAGCGCTAACAGGTTTTTTAACCCATTAGCGATTCAAAGGCGATATGGGCGCAGCGCTATGACCTCGATTATGCTAGCGCTAACGATGACGCTAGTGTTCGCTTAATGGAGGTGATAGAGCCCAATAACTTTGACTAGAAATATTCCTTTTCACATTAAAATCTCTTTTGCTTTCTTCCCCAACTGTAAATGTTTTGGTTAATTTGGAAAGTAGGAAGTATAGCATGATAATTTTATAAATAACACATGTAGGCAACCTCATTCTTTTATTAAGGATTACCGTGTAAACATAGGGGTTATTCAAAGAGCACCAAAATGTTGCACTTCGGGGCGATTCGGCGATTCTAGCTGGCCGACTCTGCGGTGCATTCAAGTACATCCACAGCGTCCTCGGAGTGCAGGGAAAACCCTCTGCAAACCCGACAAACACTTGCCGAACACTCACCGAACACTCACTGAAAACCCACAAAACCGCCGCAAAAACCACGCCGAACACAACGGAAAAAGCTGCCGAGTCGCTGATCACAGCACAGAGCAGCCGTTGGAAAAGACATGCTGACGAACAGGGTAAAAAAAAAACAAAAAAAAAACCAGTATGCTTGAAAGTTTTAAAATTGAAACTCTGTTTGCAAAAAAACTACAGAGCGAAAATGTCTGTAATTTACATAAAAGATCCTATGGATGATAATAAAAAGGTCTGTTACAGCAAAAAGGAAAAACGCTTTAAAAAAATGGAAAACAATTTTTGCTGAAAAATGCTTAATAGATCCTAAAAAATCTATAGATAAAGAGACTTTTTACTGCAGAATAAAATAATAAGCAGTTTATTAGATATTGGATTAAAATAGGCGTATTTTTAACATTGAAGCCTATGGGATACGCCTGAATAAACCTGATGAATGAAACCACCGAACAGCAGGGCACTTCAACTTTGTTGCTGTTCGTTTTTTTTCTGTTTGACTTTGTATTGGAGTGTGCTTGTACCAATAAAAAATAATTTGTTTTTCTTTTTGAAAAAAACATTAACTCTAATGGGGACCATTGGGACCACAGAAAAAATAAATACTTTTCGTTGTTTTAGTTTGTCAATTTGTATTGTGAACACATCGGGCTAAATTATGATCTTCGCGTTAAAACGCGGGCGCAAGTGAGGAAAAACTGCCCCCACCGTTTTCCCCCTTATGACCACGTTGTAACAGCAAATTAGGAAGGCTGCACATCATGGTAGCACTTTAATTATTGGAGATTTTAATTACCCGGACATTAATTGGGATAGTGGGACTAGTAATTCAGCAAAGGGAATCCGGTTTCTGAACATTTTAAATGATACCTTCATGTCACAACTGGTAGAAACACCAACTAGAGAGGATAACTGTCTGGACCTGGTTATAACAAATAATGTGGATCTTTTCTCAAATATTAATGTAAAGGAACAGTTGGGAAACAGTGACCATAATATGGTGACTTTTGAAATTAACTCAAAAAAACACATTCATAAGGGGCATGCTTAAACATATAATTTTAAAAAGGCCAATTTTATTAAAATAAAGGAAGCTCTCAATGTCATTGACTGGCAGAAACTCTTTCACGGGAAAAACACGGAGGATAAGTGGAATATCTTTAAACTAACACTAGAAAAGTACACGTCACAATATATTCCACTGGTTAATAAATATAAAAGAAACAGACTGAAACCAATGTGGCTTAGTAGGAAGGTAACTAAGGAAATGAAAAATAAAAAGAAGGCATTTAAAGCTTTTAAATTTGATAAATCTGAGGCATCCTATAAAGCATATAGGGCAGCCAATAAAGCATGTAAAAATGCGATTAGATGGGCTAAACTAGAAAATGAAAAAGAAATAGCCAAAGAGAGCAAGACCAACCCTAAAAGATTCTTTAGGTACATAAATTCTAAAAAATCCAAGAGTGAAAATGTAGGTTCACTAAAATCTGAGTCAGGGTTATTGTTAACGGAAGATCAGGATAAGGCAGAAATTTTAAATGATTATTTTTCTTCAGTATTTATCAAAGAGAAACCTATAACAGGAGACATGAAATTCATTAATAAAAACTTACTAATACAAAGTGACTGGTTGACTCAGGACAAGGTTTTGCAGAAATTAAACAATGTGAATGTGAATAAAGCCCCAGGGCCAGATGGAATTCACCCACGAGTACTGAGAGAGCTATGTGTTGAAATATGTAAACCTCTGTTCTTAATCTTTCAAGATTCTTTTCTTTCAGGAATAGTACCAGAGGATTGGAGAAAAGATGACGTGGTCCCTATATTTAAGAAAGGTTTAAAATTTGTGCCTGGGAATTATAGACCTGTGAGCTTAACATCTGTGGCTGGGAAAGTATTTGAGGGGTTACTAAGGGATAATATTCAGGAATTTATTGGGAGGTATAATGTAATTGGCAAAAATCAGCATGGTTTCATGAAACACCGATCATGTCAGACTAACCTAATTACGTTCTATGAGGAAGTAAGTAGAAGTATAGATCAGGGTGTCGCAGTGGATGTGATTTACTTAGATTTTGCCAAAGCTTTCAACACAGTTCCACACAAAAGGTTACTATTTAAATTGAGAAAAAATGGTCTAGATGAAAATACTTGTTCTTGGATAGAAAACTGGCTAAAAGATAGGGTACAGAGAGTGGTCATAAATGGTACATTTTCAAGATGGACACCAGTGGTAAGTGGTGTCCCTCAGGGGTCTGTTATAGGACCAATACTATTCAATTTATTTATAAATGACCTTGAGATAGGCATTGAAAGTCATGTATCAGTGTTTGCAGATGACACAAAACTAGGAAAAGTAATACAATGTGAGCAGGATGTTACTTCGCTGCAGAGGGATTTAGATAAATTGGGGGACTGGGCACTTAAATGGCAGATGAGATTTAATCTAGATAAATGCAAAGTTATGCACTTTGGAGTGAAGAACACACAAGTAATTTATACCCTAAATGGTACGGAGTTAGGGAAATCCAAGCAGGAGAAGGATTTGGGAATAATCATAGACTTCAAACTAAGTAACAATGTGCAATGTCAAACAGCAGCCGCCAAGGCCAGAAAAGTATTGGCATGCATTAAAAGGGGAGTTCACTCACGGGATGAAAACATAATTTTGCCTCTGTATAAATCAATGGTCAGGCTGCACCTTGAATATGCCATGCAATTTTGGGCACCTGTCTTAAAAAAAGATATTATAGCGTTAGAAAAAGTGCAGAGACGGGCAACTAAATTAATAAGGGGAATGGAAGGGTTAAGTTATGAGGAAAGACTAACAAGCTTAAACCTGTTTAGTTTAGAGAAACGGCGCCTTAGAAGGGATCTGATAACCTTATATAAATATATATGGGGCCATTATCAACCATTGTCTGATAACCTATTCATTAACAGGTCTATACATAGGACAAGGGGTCATCCATTTAGACTGGAAGAAAGAAAATTTAGCTTAAAGCATAGGAAGGGTTATTTTACGGTGAGAACAATAAAGCTGTGGAATTCTCTGCCTATTAAGGTGGTTGGGTCAGAGTCTGTACAGACTTTTAAAAAATGACTGGATGACTTCCTGCAGACACAGAATATTAAGGGTTATAATATTTAATATGTGGGTAAAAGCTTCTTGATCCAAGGAGAAATCTGACTGCCATTCTGAGGTCAAGAAGGAATTTTTTCCCGGTATGTTGCATATTTCAGACTGGGTTTTTTGCCTTCTTTTGGATCAACAGCAGTAGGTTATGTGGGAGAGGCTGAACCCGATGGACGCATGTCTTTTTTCAGCCTATATAACTATGTAACTATGTAATGTAGACGCAAAAAATGCTGCCTGCATTGTTATCGCACGGTAAAATCAGGGATGCTCGCTGCAGCGCTGAGCGCAGCTGCGAGCATCCACTTGATGGAGTCCTTAGGACTCCATTGAGTTCCCCCTCACGAGATCCGGCCGATCTGCGTAGTGATACGCAGGGAGAGACTGGTGGGACTTTTCCCCCAGTCTTTCCCTGCTCCCGCTGGCCGGAGGAGGCGGACAGAGCCGTGAGTGATCCTCACCGCGGGACATAGGGTGAGTATAGGATTATTTATTTTTTATTTTTAGGCTGGTGTTAATGGATTCTGCAGAAGCGGAATCCGTTAACACCAAGTCCTGGCTCTGGTTAACTTTTTGTTAACATTAACTTTTTGTTAACCAGAGCCAGACGTTAATCAGCGCTGGGACTTTTGTAATCCAGCGCTGATTAACTCTTTGCGCTCCCATTGTTAAGTATAGGGAGCGCAATGTACAGTAACCTCGCGCTGAAAAGTGCAAGGTACCAAACTCAAACGGGTTACTTAACCCGTTTGCGTTTGGATTGTAACATGCGGTAAACACCGCAGCAAACGTTAATGCTCAAGCAAGTGAGCGTTAACGTTTGCGTGAAGAATGTAATTTAGCCCATTGAGTACAGGGAAATGGCAGTTCAATGCAGAGAAAGCAAAACAAACAGTACGTGTGCCATTAGTAACTGAAGGAAAAAAAGAGATATTCCATGCAAGCACCATTTTTTGTCTTAACATAAGAAACATACAAACATAGAAAATGTCGGCAGATAAGAACCTTTCGGCCCATCTAGTCTGCCCAATCACAAGAAAAAGGAACAAAAAGGAAAATCAAATAACATGCCTAAGCCAGATAAACCATATTGAGAAGAGTAAAGCAAACATGAGTTAAAACAGTCCTGGCGGGAATTACCTTAATTTGTTTGTTTTAAAAAACTTTTCTTAAGGTGAAGAATTTGTATAAGCATGTGGTATAGAATACATCAAACCTTTTGTTTGTCTTTCCTTCTGTTGTGAAGTGTTGCTCTGATAAAATTCCATGGAATTCTAGTGATGGTTACTTACAATTGTTGATTCCTTCCCTTGTTGTTGACCACTTGTTTCCCACTGATTTGTGTAAGTGACTCTACGAATATGTTTCCAAGAAGATGTAGAATTATAATTTTAAAGCCTGTTATTTTTTCTGTACACCCACGAGATGGTAATGGAAACCCACGCAATGTCTGTCTGACCAAGTCTCCACGTACAGGTAGTAGAAAACATATAAAAGAGGGAAATCCCTAGGTTTCTGAAATAGTTGGTAGTAAAGCAAGTAGCTCGTGACTCTACATCCACCCCATGTAATGAGGCAGTGAGAGAAACTAAATGTGGAGCCCTAGGATGTCTATGTTTTAATGCATAATTTATAATTCCCCTGTTTGATATTCTTCATGTTACATAAGCTATTACCAATATAATAAAGGTAAAACTGTCCTGGGTTGTACTGTATAGAACAGATTATCCTTCAGATTTATGCAAGTACATTTCGATTTTTTTCATTTACTATATCTATCATCCAGGTTGTAGGACACGACTTTGCAAAATCCAAGTTTGAACTCTTACGCCTCCAAAAATAATTAATCCATTTTATATATGAGTCTACAGCTACCGTAGCAGTTCAGAAGCTTTCTATTTTTGCTATTTAAATTCATTTGTCAGACATTCATGAAAGGAATATTTAGATGAAAACACTGTGGATTAAAGGACTGTGGCAGAGTACGGGGAATTAGTGAAGTCATTCACTCTCCCACAGGAGTATATCCTGTCTGTTCTCATAGTCAGTGACATGCAGGAAAGGGGCAAGCTTTGTTTAGGGCAACACTAGAAGAAAAAATATAGTTTTCAAAAGCAGAAAGGACTGAAACATCTTTCAGGGTTTTTTTTTTTCTTAGCAAGCATTCGATGCAGCTTGCCATGATAACTAAATTATTAACTGTGTATTTCATGATGTTAGTGACAATATGGTAATGTGATTTTTCAAGTCCTCCTGCAGTGAACAGATGGCTCCTTTTATTTTACTTTCCACATCAAGTGTGATTATTTCTTGGTGCCAAAAGCCACCTGCCGCTCCTCGGTCTCCAGTCTAATTTTTTATGTTGGTAAAACACAGCAGGACTTGTTATCAGTTGGATGGTATCTTAATAAGACGAGACATGCCAACATATTGACAAGATGTTCAAGGGGAAAATTTCACCCTCTTTTTTTGTTCAACCCCAATTTTTTTTTCTCTCCTCTACCTCACATATACACATTATTTATAGGAGGGGAAGGAGAGGGAACACTGTGCAAATATGCAAGATGCTGGATAAGATTAGATGGCATGAAGCCAAGGTGTTAGAACTGTCCTCTTTTTGTTTCCACACTGTGCACCTCTCTTAGGGCTCTGATCTTTCGTCCTCCGTAATGATAATTAGCTGTGGTAAATTCGAAAGTCAAATGTAAGCAGGAATACATTAACTTTGAGATCAGTGAAAAGACGACTCTCATTGAGAAATATTTCAAACAATAAAAATAAAAAGGTAAATTTCTGAGCATTTTTATTCTTCAAATCTTCATAATGGCTAAAATAAACTAAATTCTTTAAAGTGTAAACACTTTTAAGTTGATTGTGGAAAAAATTTTGAAGAAAACGTAACATTATATTTGTAATTATTTGAAACATAAGACACCAGATATGGAAGGGTGCTCTCAGGCTCCAGACCAGCCACCTAAGGCTAGGGTCAGACGAGCGCAGTATTAACGTGCGTTTAGCCGCACTTAATCACGACCGTGCTAGCAGCAAATGACGTCCAATGCCGGGCAGCATACGAAGAACGGCCGCACGAAAGTCCGGCTGCGCAACGCAAGTGGCAAAAGAACGCATTTTATCGAGAACGTCCAACCGCTAGTACTGACGTACAGAGTGCGCTGCGGCCATATAGCGGCATGTGTGTGTGCTTAGGAGAGGTCAGACGCTGCTAATGTCCGGCCAACATAACGTCCAGACGCAAAAAGTGTTTTATTGATGATCCGTACAAAATCACGGACGAAAATGTGCATCGTATGACCGCTATCACGTATTCCATGAAAAAATACGTCCATTCGTTCGAACGCACTTTTTCACGGACAACGCGAAAAATGCATTCGTCTGACCCTAGCCTTACTGTAACAAAGAAAGACGATGAAAAGACCAGGCATGCCAGTCCAATATGGCTTTATTGAAAAATCACAAGAACGCTTTACAGCAACAACAATTCGGATATCTGGTAGCCTTTGTCAAGTTTAGACAGCCGAAACGTTGTTACTGTAAACCAGTGTTGCGATTCTTCAATAGAGACATATTGGATTGGAGTGTTCGTCTCCTCATCATCTTTTGTTGCAGTGAGGGTGCTCATTACTCACTTGTATGTAAGTAAGCTACAAATAAACTTCTAATATACATACATGTATAAAATGTTCATTTGGACAACCATTTAAGGATTATATAAAAAGTTGAAAATACTATTTTTTTAAATTTAGTTTGTTTTTCACAGATAAGATGGAATAGAAAAACAGTAATTATGAGAATGGCCAGTAAATATGGTAGTATTAGTGCTGTAGCTGACTGTACTAAGACTACCTATACCCAACACAACGGGACCTTCACTGTGCTTTCATGGTGTCCAGCCTAATGGTAAATATATGTAAGGATAGAGACAGCCCTCCAGGGTCAGCATAAACTTTTAAAAATTCATACATTTATTGGATTTACATTAAAATATGTACACGGTTCATCTCCACACTGAAGCTTTCATCAGGACATAGACAAACATTTGAAAGATATGCTTATATACTTACAAAACACGCACACATTTAGTTTGACTACAAAATGATTTAGAAATATCAAGTATGAAAAGCTGCTTGTAGAACGCTCTTCTCTAAATACTGAATATTAAGTTAGATTTTGGTTTCTATAGTTTCCTTGGAATTGTGACATACTTGACATGCGTACATTGATATAATTAAATTTGGGACCCACTGTATTTATTGCTATTTTTTTAGGATAATTTTAACTCTTAACTAATCTACTGTGATATAAAGAACTGTGGCTAGGTTCCACACAAGGCAATTGCAGGTTAAAAAAAACAATATTCGCTAAGACAATACGATCTGCCACTTCAGGATCAAGCAGTAATCTTATTGGCAAATAAAAGTATAGGAGCTCACTTCCATAGCCAAGTGTGGGTTAAACTCCTGAATTTACACAATTTTGAAATAGAATAAACATCTCACAGCATGAAATCATATTTAGAGTAATAATACAGCACAAAATACCTTTAATATCACTATAAATATGCAAATGCCAACATATGCAAAGTGAAAGCTGGTGAAGATGGTGATGTGAAACCACTAGCAGGTCCTCTGCATAGTGTTGAGTGTCAATGGTTTGTCATTGCCGTAGTCACAAGAAGGCCCGACATGTGACTAATCCAGCCTGACAGCCCTGGCAGTCCTTTTTGTTCTGTGCTTGCAATCCCCAGGTCAGCACTGAAGTAGCCACAGGTGCTTCAATCACTTCCCTGTGCTTCATCCCTACATACAGGTGTACCTCCAATAATTCAGTGCTTCTGTATTACCAGGCATTCCCTGGCACTGCTCTCCACTGACCAGCCCTTGGTGGAAGTTCCCCCAGAAGCCGTGTCCTATCTCAACACCCTCCAAACCGTGTCCTATCTCTAGACCCTCCAACCGTGTCCTGTCTCAAGACTGTATGCTCCAGCAAACCCCTGCATCTACCAAAGATCCAGGTCTTACTCCTAAACGAATCAATTTGCACAAAGTGCAACTAGAGTACCAAGAGTAGGTTAATTTAATGATACACATAAACAAACAATGAAGGAAAAATTGCAAGGTTGGTGGTAGAGGGTGTGGAGGGTGGGACAAGGACCACCAATCAATAAGCAAAAATGCACAATAAAAGGGTAGAGAGATCTATACCTTGGCGGTTCAAGTCATCTACATAACCAGTAATGTAATAAGGAGTACCAGACAGCATATATATAGCAAACTCAAACAACTACCCTCACCAACCAAAATACAGTTAAAAACAACAACAAGGAGGCATAGCTTACGCGATTCGTCTGTCTGGGCTTAGTCTGAAGCTAGCTACCACCAACCTTGCAATTTTTCATTCATTGTTTGTTTATGTGTATCATTAAATTAACCTACTCTTGGTACTCTAGTTGCACTTTGTGCAAATTGATTCATTTTTCATGTTGTTTTGGGTTATGCCCTTTTGTTGAGTACCTGGTGCCCCTTTCGTTGTGCCATTTTTCACTTACTCCTAAACCTCTGCTAAAGACTCCTGGTAAACACCCTTCATTACCAGAGACTCCATACCTTTGTGTCCGGTCGGCCAGTGGCATAACCTGAGGGCCCCGGTGCAAGAATCCTTGAAGGCCCCCCCAAAAAAAATCCATATTTTTACTTTTTTTTTTCCTGCAATATAAAAAAATAGTACACCATTTATATTAATTAGTTCAACTTAACTTAATTCTTAACAGTTGTAGTTTCAGGATAGGACTTGGTCACTGGGCAGGTAGCACTGATGACCTGCAAAATATAAAGAAAAATCCATAAATCAAGGCAATTGTACATCCATTTGACAAAGTTATAGCAAAAGATCAATATGGCAACAAGAATATGACAATTTAAATAGAAAATATAAAGACTTTACATACGCACACACACAGACTTACTTAAATGTCCACAGAAGCGGACTGTCCACTGTAATTTCTACAAAATATTTGTGAATTGAGGTAATCTGAGGTAATCTGTGTCTTGTCACTGCCAGCCAGAATTTTGGGGGCTAAATAAAGTAATTTCTACAAAATATTTGGGAATTGAGGTAATCAGAGGTAATCTGCCACACAGAATTTTGGGGGCTCAGTAATTTCTACAAAATATCTGGGAATTGAGGTGATCTGTGTCTTGTCACAGCCAGTACCACGCAGTATGTTGGGCGTCAGTAATTTCTACAAAATATTTGTGAATTGAGGTAATCTGAGGTAATCTGTGTCTTGTCACTGCCAGACAGAATTTTGGGGGCTAAGTAAAGTAATTTCTACAAAATATCTGGGAATTGAGGTAATCAGAGGTAATCTACAACGCAGAATTTTGGGGGCTCAGTAATTTCTACAAAATATCTGGGAATTGAGGTGATCTGTGTCTTGTCACAGCCAGTGCCACGCAGTATTTTGGGCGTCAGTAATTTCTACAAAATATTTGGGAATTGAGGTGATCTGTGTCTTGTCACAGCCAGTGCCACGCAGTATTTTGGGCGTCAGAAATTTCTACAAAATATTTGGGAATTGAGGTGATCTGTGTCTTGTCCCATCCAGTGCCACGCAGTATTTTGGGCGTCAGTAATTTCTACAAAATATCTGGTAATTGAGGTGATCTGTGTCTTGTCACAGCCAGTGCCACGCAGTATTTTGGGCGTCAGTAATTTCTACAAAATATCTGGGAATTGAGGTGATCTGTGTCTTGTCACAGCTAGTGCCACGCAGTATTTTGTGCGTCAGTAATTTCTACAAAATATTTGGGAATTGAGGTGATCTGTGTCTTGTCAAAATATCTGGGAATTGAGGTGATCTGTGTCTTGTCACTGCCAGCAAGTATTTTGGGCGTCAGTAATTGCTACAAAATATTTGGGAATTGTTCTAATCTGTGTCTTGTCACTGCTACCCATCAGGGGGTCTCACTGATTTATAGGAGGTTTCTGAGATTTGTAATCTGTGTATTCTCACTGTCAGCTATCAGGGGTCCCATATACTTCTAGCAGATTTCTGCAAATTGTAATCTGTGTCTTGTCACTGTTGCCAGCTATCAGGGGGTCCTATCGGGGGTCTCACTGACTTGTAGCAGATTTCTGCGAATTGTAATCTGTGTCTTGTCACTGTTGCCAGCTATCAGGGGGTCCTATCAGGGGTCTCACTGACTTGTAGCAGATTTCTGCGAATTGTAATTTGTGTCTTGTCACTGCCACCCATCAGGGGGTCTCACTGATTTATAGGAGGTTTCTGAGACTTGTAATCTGTGTCTTGTCACTGCCACCCATCAGGGGGTCTCACTGATTTATAGGAGGTTTCTGGGAATTGTGATCTGTGTCTTGTCACTGGCTGCCAGCTATCAGGGTGTCTCACTGAGTTATTCAAGAGTTCTGGAAATCTTTAATATTAATACCAGAGTTGAATCAGAGTCCTGTATATATTTAATCTATATATCGCTCACTATGTCAGAAAGACCAAAAAGGACAGGCAGACGCTCCCAGACACAGATAAGAGGGCAAGCAGCCTCTGTGTCGGGAGGCTGTGCCTCTGGTCGTGGTGGACGTGGTGCATCCTCTGAAGGGGCACGCTTGTCCTTTCTAACTGGTGCTGGCCATCTTAAGCAGCAGCAACATACAGAGGATTTGGTGGATTGGCTAACCAGGCCATCCTCATCCTCCGAGTCCTCTGCCAGCCAGGCTTGTAATGCTTTACAGTCCACCTCATCTGCCAAAGCATCTGATGCAGCCTCCATGTCCACAGCTACTCCTGCCGTAGCCTCGCTATCACACGCGAAGGAGTCAGCTGAATTGCTTGACTACAATGACAGTGACATGCTGCTGGAGGATGCGCAGCAAGTACAGTGCTCTGATTCAATCTCTGAGGTTGAGGAAGGGAATATAATCAACCTAGAGGAAGGGGGTGCCAGTGATGATGACACACAAATAACTGGCACTCATGTTGCCCCAGCAGCTGCAGCATACTGACAAGTTGGCTCCAGTGACGAGGAGATAGGGGGTGATGATGACAATGATGATGAGGTCACTGACTCCACCTGGCTTCCTGATCAAACAGAGGAGTCAAGGGAAGAGGAGGAGGAGGCACAAGAAACACGAGGCACAACATCCTCTATGACCAACTGTAGCACTAGCCAGTCCAAGGCATCAGATGTCAGGGCTGCTCAGGTGCAGAGCACTGTTGTCTCAAAGCACACATCCAGGAACTCTGCTGTCTGCTGGGAGTTCTTTAAGAAATGTGCAGCAGACCCCACCGTTGCTATTTGTAATCTTTGTCAGATGAGGCTCAAGCGTGGGAAAGACACTGGACGCTTGGGTACCACGTGCTTGAGGTGACATATGACCACCTGCCACGCATCCCGTTGGCGCAAAACTTTGCGTAGGTCCTCCTCCTCATCTGTCTCTACCCCCTCTGTATGTCCTGACATGTCATTGCCTGCTACAACCTCCACTGACAGGGATGATGCAACCGCAATGGATGTACCAGGTCCTTCCTCACACTGTGACAGCATCCCATCAGCTGAAGATTTACGCAGTCAGATTACGTTGCCCCAGCTGCTGCAGCGTAAGAAAAAATATAGTCCCAACCATCCCCAAGCACAGCGTCTAAATGGCAGCTTAGCAAAATTACTCACATTGCAGCTGCTGCCTTTCCAGCTGGTGGTCTCTGCTCCCTTCCGTGATTTTGCTGAATGTGCTGTACCACAGTGGCATGTTCCAAAACGCCATTACTTTTCACAGAAGGCCATTCCAGCACTATACCAGCACGTGGAAGACAATGTTATCGAGTCATTGGGAAAGGCAGTCAGCAGCAAGGTGCATGTGACTTTAGACACGTGGTCCAGCAAGCATGGACAGGGTCGTTACATTTCCTTCACAGCACACTGGGTAACTCTGATTGCAGCTGGGAGGGATCCAAGATGAGGCTCTGTGCTGGAACTTGTTCATCCACCACGCCTCCAGAAAGCGGCTTGTATGAGGTCTGTCTGCTCCACCACAACCTCTTCCTCTTCCTCCTCCTCCTCCTTCTGTGTCTCTGGCGAAGTGGCAGTTAAACCAACACCTGACAGGGGCTACGCAATGGCTCAAGCAAAAAGATGCCATACTGTGCTTGAGCTGCTTTGTTTAGGGGACAGGAGCCACACCGGGCCAGAAAATCTGTCAGCTCTGCAGGGGCAGGGGCAGAGATGGTTAACACAATGCCAACTTCAACTGGGAATGGTCGTCTGTGATAATGGCAGCAACCTTCTCTCCGCCCTACGCCTGGGTAAGTTGACGCATGTACCATGCCTAGCACACATCCTAAATCTGGTGGTGCAGCGTTTCCTAAACAGGTACCCAGGGCTGGCAGAGCTTCTCAGCTGGGCCAGAAAAGTCTGCAGCCACTTCAGACGGTCATTCCCAGCAAGTGTTCGCCTGGCAGAAATTCAAAGAGAATTCTACCTTCCCACAAACCGTCTGATCTGTGACATGCCCACCAGGTGGAACTCGACATTAGCAATGCTGCAGCATCTGCACAAGCAGCAGAGGGCCATCAACGAGTACCTGTGTGAGTATGGCACAAGGACAGGTTCAGGTCAACTTGTTTTTTTTCCCCCCACAGTGGCTGATGATCAAGGATGCATGCACTGTACTGTCACCATTTGAGGAGGCAACGAGGATGGTGAGCAGGGACAGTGCATGCATCAGTGACACAATTCCTTTAGTGTTCCTGCTGGAGCACACTCTGCAGGGAATTATAGATGTGTCTCTAGAGGCAGAGCAGCGGGAGGAAGAGGAGGCCTTCCCTAGCTCTGAAGGCCCCAGTCTTTCCACAGACAGCATTCCAGCGGGTCCTCCTCAGATCAGACAGCAGGAGGATGAGGAGGATGAGGATGAGGAATATTTGAGTAGTGGGGGCATTGAAGGTGGGGATTCCTCAAGGGAGGCTTTTGTGTACCCAGAAACACAAGGACTAGTACGTGGCTGGGAGGAGGAAGTGCACAATGGGGTCATCCTCCTCATTGAGCAGGAAGACTCGGAAGCTGATGCCACCTCCAACCTATGCTGCATGGGCTCCCTTTTTATGCAAAGCCTGCTAAAGGACCCCAGGATTTGTGCTATCAAGGAGAGGGATCATTACTGGTTGGCAACCCTTCTTGATCCACGATAAAAGGGTAAAGTTGCAGAGTTCATCCTGCCCACACAGAGGGGGCACAGGATGAAACAACTTGAAGACGCTCTAAAGCGATACTTGTGTAACACCTTTCCAGGAACTGGTAGGTTACCAAGTGATGACACAGGTGCTTCTGAGGCTGTGGATGATCAGAGGAATAGTGGTGAAGGCCGGGGCCGCTTGACTGAAGCCTTTTTAAATTTTTTTAGTCCACGACGCCCCGGGACATCAAATGTAGGCACCCATTGCCAGCGTCTTCACCGTATGGTGCAGGACTACCTAGGGGCAAGGGCAGACCTGGATACCTTTCCAGCAGATGACCCACTGGCTTACTGGGTGTTGAGATTGGATCACTGGCCAGAACCTATCTAGCGTGCTTTCTGAAAGTATGTTCAGTGCCGCTGGAGGTTTTGTCACAGACAAAAGAGTGCGTCTGTCCACCGACTCTGTAGACCGGCTGACATTTATAAAAATGAATCAGTCCTGGATCAGCAGCTATCAATCCCCTGATGCTGACGTAACGGAATAGATCGGGGATGTCTTCTGCATTCACAAAACCTCCAGCACTGAACTCTTCAACAATACCACAAAAGGGTTACGGTGTGAAGGCACTTGCTGCCATGAAAGGCACAATATTTGGCTGCACTGACGCCTGTTCCACATTTATATCATTTTAATATTTTGAACCGAAGGGTCCAACCCTGCACTCTTCCACAATACCACAGAGGGGTTACTGTATGAATGCACTTCCTGGCCTGGCACCAAAAGCACAATATCTGGGTGCACTGATGCCTTTACCAGATTCATATCTTTTTAATATAGGACCGCATGGTCCACCCTGCACTCTTCCACAATACCACAGAGGGGTTACTGTATGAATGCACTTGCTGACCTGGCACCAAAAGCACAATATCTGGGTGCACTGACGCCTTTACCAGATTCATATCTTTTTAATATAGGACCGCATGGTCCACCCCTGCACTCTTCCACATAACCACAGAGGGGTTACTGTATGATGGCACTTGCTGGTCTGGCACCAAAAGCACAATATCTGGGTGCACTGATGCCTTTACCAGATTCATATCTTTTTAATATAGGACCGCATGGTCCACCCTGCACTCTTCCACAATACCACAGAGGGGTTACTGTATGAATGCACTTGCTGGCCTGGCACCAAAAGCACAATATCTGGGTGCACTGACGCCTTTACCAGATTCATATCTTTTTAATATAGGACCGCATGGTCCACCCTGCACTCTTCCACATAACCACAGAGGGGTTACTGTATGATGGCACTTGCTGGTCTGGCACCAAAAGCACAATATCTGGGTGCACTGATGCCTTTACCAGATTCATATCTTTTTAATATAGGACCGCATGGTCCACCCTGCACTCTTCCACAATACCACAGAGGGGTTACTGTATGAATGCACTTGCTGGCCTGGCACCAAAAGCACAATATCTGGGTGCACTGACGCCTTTACCAGATTCATATCTTTTTAATATAGGACCGCATGGTCCACCCCTGCACTCTTCCACATAACCACAGAGGGGTTACTGTATGATGGCACTTGCTGGTCTGGCACCAAAAGCACAATATCTGGGTGCACTGATGCCTTTACCAGATTCATATCTTTTTAATATAGGACCGCATGGTCCACCCCTGCACTCTTCCACAATACCACAGAGGGGTTACTGTATGAATGCACTTGCTGGCCTGGCACCAAAAGCACAATATTTAGGTGCACTGCCACTGACGCCTGTACCAGATTCATATCCTCAGAGGGGTTACTGTGTGACGGCACTGTTGCCGACGCTAAAGGCCCAATTTTAAAGCACCTATTGTTATTTTCATCCAAAGCCTGCATAAGTTTCACTATGATTTAGCCAAAAAATCACTAAACTTTTTCTGCGCATCCTAAAATGTCTTTTCATACAGGCTGCCGCCCCAAGCAGTTGTTTATGAATAGATTAAAGGAAAAGAATTTACCGTCATTTGAAACGTCATTTTTTTCTATACATATATAAATGTTTCTATACATCCTAGAAATCCGCCACTTCACGGGCAGGTTATGGGGACCTCCTAGGCACGATATTTGAAGGAATTTTTCATTTTTATTTTTAACCCTTATTTCATGGAAAACTCACTGTCCCTTTAAAAACGTTTTTTTAAAAACTTTTTGTCCTTGTTTCCTGTCCCCCAGGGCACTACCCGGACCCCCATACACCTTTTATGGCAAATATCTAGCATATATGCCCTCTTGGAGGGCACTCTAAAAATCGAATTTTGAGTCCCATTGACTTGTATTGAGTTCGAGTTCGAACTTTTGAATAGTTCGAGTTCGAACTTTTGAATAGTTCGAGTTCGAATGCGAACCGAACTCGGGGGTGTTCGGCTCATCCCTACTCCAGATGACAACTGCGACCTACCATGGCATAGCTCGCTGTTCTCTTGCTGAGCTGTTATTAACACACTGCTGAGCCATTTCACCCCCGTTTTGAGATAATGTTTAAACGTGAATTGAAGTCATGTTTTATTGCAGGACTCAGACAAACTATATATCATTATTTTCAGCAGCCTCATCAGATTCATAATATATTATTATTATATGTATATGTCATGGCCAATCAGAATGCTATAACAAAAAATGTAAAAAAAAATTGAATTTCCATTCATATTTCATCATTTACAGTGTGTAAAATAATTTGTTTCACATTTTGTCATCCTACCCTTTGTGGTTAGATATTCCATGAGACACTCTTGTTAAAAAAATATAGATGGGAACATGTTACTGTATTTTTCTGAAAAATACGTGATTTAACTAAAACTCAAAAAAACCTGAATTTTTCATTCTTGGAAATGAGACGGTGAGTTAGTGCAGCACCGTTGTTCACATTATAATTGAAAAGCAAGTAATAGTGCTGCATTATAAATAAAAAAGCCTTATTTCTTTTATATTTATTTTTGTATTACACATAATCTGATCATGCGCTGGCCTCGCCAATGATACCAAATATGACCCTCTATCCTCTACTGATTGGGAGATATGGGGGTCCAAAGGACCCCTGTATCTCTACCATAGAGAATTGCCTGCCCGGCTAGGGGGAATTCCCTTTCTGATATCATTGCGCACATGCACGATGACTTCAGTGGACGAGGGGAAGCCCCAGAGGTGGACCTGACATCCAAGATATCAGCCTTCCCTCAGGAGAAGTCTGTGGGTAAGGAGTTAAGAGGGGCAATGCTGGAAATGTCAGACTGTGTCCTTTCCAGTGATGCCTTACTTGCACCTTTACCCCTTACCGATGGAGAGATAAAGGGGTTTAAAGGACCCCATCCCCATCAAGCAAACTCCTGGGGGGGTACACCTGAAAATTAGATCATCGCGCACCAGCGCGATGATGTCATTGCACCAGCAGTGGTCCCATGGAACGGTCTGACTTCAAGGAAGTCAGACCACAACGGGACCCAACTGGAGAGATAAGGGTTGCAGAATCCCCATGTTGTGTGGGGAACGTCCTTGGCATATAGCGGGGATGCCTCATGACATTCTCCACACGTCATCCACAGCCAATTGGTTAATTTCTTCTTCTATACAAAGTTTTACTTTCACTTTAATTTTGATTATGATGTAAAGCCCATCACCCATTCCTTTTGTATGTTACATGGGAAGGACCGTATCTGTATATGAGGGTTACCATAACAGACATAATAGAAAATTAGAAAACTGTATATGAAGTAATTTGTTTTTAATATGGAGATTTATTATTCTTGTCTATATTTTGTAGTATGGATAGTTCCAAGTCTTTTTTTTAAATTAAGCCTTATTAAACTAAGGAATAGAAAGTTCTGATATATACCTTATATCTACATATCTTCTCCTAACAATGCAGATTCCTTAAAACCATGTCTACAAAGACTTATCCTGTGCCTAATGAATTGTTAAAATTAATGACACAATAATGGCTTACGTCTTTGACCTTCATGGTTCAACCAGTGCAAACAAACACTCAGCAGGGATGAAAACTCAGCTGCAAGTTGCAAAAGATGCATACGTTTCGAAATATAAAAGTGGAGAAGAATTCCCCCTAATTTTGCTAGGGATCTTTGTCTCACTGTTAATATAATAGTAAATATATTAAATTCAATTAAACAGTGTCGTGCTTGTGCATTTCCATGGTTTACACGTTCAAAAGATGTTTTCAATTTTCAAGTATTATTATCTCATAATGCTTTTTTATGTGATATAATTGAATATGTATTCCCAAAATTATTTTATTTGAAGTTGTTGGATTCTATTACCCTGTGTAGGAAGAGACACACTGTAGCTTGTATATGATTATTCTATAAGTGGAATGTTTACTGAACAGAAGTTGCTATGTGTCAATCGGTGATTACATTTTTGGCAATAAAATTCACCACTGCATATGTCTTTGTTTTTTATAAATAAATAACATGCTAATATGCAAAAGAAAAGTACAACTTTGCTGGAAAAGTCTACAGTAATTCGACATCAAGCAGTATAGCTTTAACAAGATTCAAACTAAACATTTTACATGCAAATTTCTGCACTTTGTTCTTTAACCTGACTTCAAAAGTAACAGTAACCCATTCCTAATGTTTTGTATGAAATAAGCTTCTGAACAATTCTTTCAAGCTGGATATTCCAAAACCAGAGCAATGGAAAATTTACTAGAGCCATTAAAGTGTCAAGACTAAAGATTTCAAGATAACTGCAAGATACATTATACATTACATAGAAACATAGAAACATAGAAAAATGTCGGCAGATAAGAACCTTTCGGCCCATCTAGTCTGCCCAATTACATGGATACTTTACCTGGATTTATCTTTTGTTTAGGGTAGCCTTATGCCTATCCCATGCCTGCTTAAATTCAATTACTGTTTTGGCCTCTACCACTTCAACTGGAAGGCTGTTCCATGTATCCACCACCCTCTCAGTAAAATAATGCTTCCTGATGTTACTTTTAAACCTTTGCCCCTCTAATCTAAGACTATCAGGGTTATTCAAAGAGATTCGAAAAGTCACCGCACGTTCGGTGACTTTTCGTTCTCTTCAATTCGGTTCCTTTTACCGATCCCATTTCGGTGACCCTGCGGTGTATTCAGCAAGCACCACAGGGTCCCCGAATTGCAGGGAAAAGCTGCCGCAAACCTGACGAAAACTCACCGCAAAACCCAGCGAATGCATGCCGAAAAGACACAAAAACATCTGGATTAACCTGCCGAAAACCACGGAAAAAGCCCGAACAGGAGCCGATCACACACAGCCGAAGCAGCTGAGACCGCAGACAAGGCAGTGAATAAATTAGCAAAATAGTTTGTGTGAATGTGTGAAAATGAAACGCTGTTTGCAAAGAAACTACTGAGCGAAAATGTCTGAAATTTACATAGGAGGTCCAGGGAATGATAATAAAAAGGGCTGTTACAGAAAAAATAACTAAACTTAAAAAAAAAATCGGACTTTTAAAAACAAAAAAAAAAAATCTGAAAAATACTTAAAGTATCCTAAAAAATCTATAAATAAAGAGACTCTTTACTGCAGAATTTTATAATGAACGGTTTATTAGATATTGAATTCAAAACAGGAATATTTTTAACATTGAAGCCTATGGGATTCTCCTGAATTAACTTGCCGAATTAAACCACCGAATGGCAGGGCATTTCGGGAACCTTTCACTGCTGGTTTTGGTTCTCTGAATAGCCGAAGCAGTGCATTTTCATGGGGATTTCACTGCCCTCGAACAGGCACCGAACAGGCACTGTATGTGCAGGCAATTCGCCAGGATTTGGCGAATTGCCTGCTCTCTGGATAGCCGAATGGCCAGGAAAGGTAACCGAACGCTGATTTTCAGCGTTCGGTTACCTTTCTCAAGAAATTCGGATCTCTTTGGATAACCCTGTATGTCCTCTTGTTTTGCTACTTTGCTTCCTTTTAAACATACTCCCTTCCTCTACCTTGTGGATTCCCTTTACGTATTTAAATGTTTCTATCATATCTCCTCTGTCTCGTCTTTTTTCCAAGCTGTACATGTTAAGATCATTAAGCCTTTCCTGGTAACTTTTCTCCTTCAAGCCGTACACCATTTTAGTAGCCGTTCTCTGAACTCTCTTAAGATGTCTATATCCTTCTGGAGATACGGTCTCCAGTACTGCACACAGTCCTCCAAGTGAGGTCTCACCAGTGCTCTGTACAGTGACATGAGCACTTCCCTTTTCCTACTGCTAATACCTCTCCCTACACAACCAAGCATTCTGCTAGCATTTCCTGCTGCTCTATTACATTGACTACTTACTCTTAGATCCTCTGAAATAATAACCCCTAAATCCCTTTCCTCAGATGTTGAGGTTAGGATTGTATCAAATATTCTATATTCAGCCCTTGGGTTTTTACGTCTCAGGTGCATTATCTTGCACTTATCCACATTAAAACTGAATTGCCACAGCTCCGACCATTTTTTTAGTTTACCTAAATCATTTGTCATTTGGCTGATCCCTCCAGGAACGTCAACCCTGTTGCAAATCTTTGTGTCATCAGCAAAAAGACATACTTTTCCATTAATACCTTCTGCAATATCACTAATAAAAATATTAAAGAGAATGGGTCCAAGTACTGACCCCTGAGGTACCCCACTGGTAACAAGACCTTGCACTGAATAAACTCCATTTACCACAACCCTCTGTTGCCTGTCACTCAGTCACTGCCTAATCCATTCAACAATATTGGAATCCAAGATCAAAGATTGTGATTTATTGATAAGCCTTCTACGCGGAACAGTATCAAAAGCCTTACTGAAATCTAAATAAGCAATGTCTACTGCACCACCTATGTCTATTATTTTTGTTACCCAATCAAAAAAATCAATAAGATTAGTTTGGCATGATCTCCCTGAGGTAAACCCATGTTGTTTCTGGTCCTGTAATCTATGTGTTTTTAGATGTTCAACAATCCTTTCCTTTAACATGGTTTCCATTAATTTCCCCACTACTGACGTAAGACTAACTGGCCTATAGTTCCCCGATTCCTCCCTACTACCCTTCTTGTAAATGGGCACAACATTTGCTAATTTCTAGTCTTCTGGGACGACTCCCGTTAACAAGGATTGGTTAAATAAATCTGTTAACGGTTTTGCTATTACACCACTGAGCTCTTTTAATAATTTAGGGTGGATCCCATCAGGCCCCATTGACTTATTTGTCTTTACTTTAGACAGCTGCTGTAGAACCTCCTCCTCTGTAAACTCATATGTAAATGTCTCGTTGGTGTTTCCTCCTAACTGAGGTCCTTTCCTTCCTTTTCCTCTGCAAAGACTGAACAAAAATATTCATTGAGGCAGTCAGCGAGACTTTTATCCTCTTCTACATACCTTCCTTCCTTTGTTTTTAATCTAACTAATCCTTGGTTTACTTTTCTTTTCTCATTTATGTATCTAAAAAATGTTTTGTCCCCCTTTTTTACTGACGAGCTATTTTCTCTTCTGCGTGTGCTTTGGAAGTTCTTATAAATTGCTTTGCCTCTTTCTGCCTAATCTTATAGGTTTGCCTATCTTCTTCACTCTGAGGTTTTTTATAATTATTGAATGCTATCTTCTTGTTCTTCACTATTTTGGCACCTTCTGCAGAGTACCACAGTGGTTTCTTCCCTTTTTTGTTTTTGCTAACAAGCCGAATGCAATTGCCTGTGGCCTTCAATAATGCTTCCTTTAAATAATCCCATTTCTCCTGGACTCCCTTTAAACTCCTCCAGTCTGATAATGACTCATTCACACAAAATCTCATTTTAGAAAAATCTGTTTTTTTAAAGTCTAAAACTTTTGTTTTTGTGTGGTGCGGCTCCATCCCTGTTCTTATATTAAACCACACTGACTGGTGATCACTAGATCCCAAATTTTCACCTACAACAACGTCCGATACCAAACCTCCATTTGTGAGTATTAAATCCAATATGGCCTCTTTACGGGTCGGCTCCTCAACTACTTGTGTTAGAGATAATCCCAGTAGGGTGTTTAGAATATTTGTACTCCTGGTGAACCCAGCTATTTTGGTTTTCCAGTTCACATCAGGAAGATTAAAGTCCCCCATGATAATAACTTCCCCCTTCATTGCCATTTTGGCTATTTCCTCAAACAGCAGATAATCTAGCTCTTCTACTTGTCCAGGGGGTCTATAGATCACACCTACATGAGCTACTGTATGATTGCCAAATGTTAGCATAACCCAAACTGACTCTATGTTCACCTCGCTCACTTTTATTTGGTTTGTTTTTATGTTGCTTTTCACATACAGGGCCACTCCTCATCCTTTCCTACCTTCTCTGTCTTTTCTATATAAAGAGTACCCCGGTATTGTTATGTCCCAGTTATTTTTCTCACTGAACCATGTCTCAGTAACTGCCACTAAATCTACTTTTTCAGCTGCCATCATTGCCTCCAGTTCATTGATTTTATTGACTAAACTGCGAGCATTTATAGACACGACTCTGAGCTTGTCATTTTTTTCCCCGCATGTTGCTTGCACCCTCTGATTTAGTTTTGGGGGACAATCAGGCAGATTGTTTTTTACCCTTTTGTCCCCCCTCCTAGTTTAAATATTTCTTTGTGAAACCTTTGAACTTCTCAATGAGAACATATGTTCCCCATGAGTAAAATGCAAACCATCTTTTTTATACAGTTCCTTTCTGCTCCAATTAGAGCTATCATGGGACACAAAGCCAAATCCTTGCTCCCGACACCATTCCCGAAGCCACAAATTAAATTCCCTATTGTGCATCTGCCTATCCTGAATGTTATGCACCGGCAGAACTTCAGAGAATGTCACAGTGGACGCAATCTGCTGTATTTCACCTCCAAGAACACAAAAATCTTCCTTAATCTCAGAAACCTCATTGCTAGCCAAGTCATTTGTCCCTAGATGGACTAGAAAGTCCACTTCCCCTTGCTGCTTTGCTTTTCTACTGTAGTTACTTTAATGTCGGGAATCACTATTCTGCTCTTGCCGCAAGCTATGCTTACAGTTCGGGCATAGCATGGCCCTACTGTAAAGTAACATAGCCTATACCTTCACAGAAAATTTGGTGTAATATGAAGCACCAAGGTGGAAAAGTACCTGTCTATTTATAGTAAAACTTAAAGCATGCAGGTGAATCTGGAGACAACAAACAATCAATCTTCTATAGTATTGCCAGAAGAACAAACACGACAAAACATGTAGTGCAAAAAAGAAATATAATAAATTAATATAGAGTGAATTTGTGTTTTATAAATTACATTGTGAGAAAACACTAATGTGGGGTGGTCCAGAAGTAACAGAGAAAAAGAAAGATACACATACTTATATTTCCATTTTGTCCACAATCTCAGATGTAAAACATAAAGAAACAAGAAAACAGAAAAGCAAACAAGCCTGAATATAACCATGTATATAGAAGACACAGTGGGCCAACTTGAGTTGGCACTACCCTCTCAGTGGTTTCCTGGTACGTTACCCTCGGGAATAGAGCAGACATAGGGAGGGTCCAAGGGCGGACTGACCTATCAGGCACTCGGGCTCTGCCTGAGGGCCCGCGTGTCAGGAGGGGCCCGGTTTTGGCCTGCACTCCCTTGCTCAGTGTTTGCCCCCAGCTCCGGAGTCATAAATGCGGCTCAGACAGACCCCGGGTGTGAATAAATTATTATTGAAGTGGGAGGGGGTGAATAAATTGATATTGCAGCGGGAGGGGGTGAATAAATTGATATTGCAGCGGGGAGGGGGTGAATAAATTAATATTGCAGCAGGGAGGGGGTGAATAAATTAATATTGCAGTGGGGAGGGGGTGAATAAATTGATATTGCAGTGGGGAGGGGGTGAATAAATTAATATTGCAGTGGAGAGGAGTGAATAAATTGATATTGCAGTGGGGAGGGGGTGAATAAATTAATATTGCAGTGGAGAGGAGTGAATAAATTGATATTGCAGTGGGGAGGGGGTGAATAAATTAATATTGCAGCGGGGGGGGTGAATAAATTGATATTGCAGCGGGGAGGGGGTGAATGAATTGATATTGTAGTGGGGAGGAGGTGAATGAATTGATATTCCAGTGAGGAGGGGGTGAATGAATTGATATTCCAGTGGAAGGGGGTGAATAAATTAATATTGCAGCAGGGAGGGGGTGAATAAATTGATAATTCAGCAGGGGGGGTGAATAAATTGATATTGTAGTGGGGAGGGGGTGAATAAATTAATATTGCAGCTGGGAGGGGGTGAATAAATTGATATTGTGGCGGGGAGGGGGTGAATAAATTGATATTGTGGCGGGGAGGGGGTGAATAAATTGATATTGTAGTGGGGAGGGGGTGAATAAATTAATATTGCAGCTGGGAGGGGGTGAATAAATTGATATTGTAGCGGGGAAGCGGTAAATAAATTGATATTGTAGTGGGGATGGGGTGAATAAATTAATATTGCAGCTGGGAGGGGGTGAATAAATTGATATTGTAGTGGGGAGGGGGTGAATAAATTAATATTGCAGCAGGGAGGGGGTGAATAAATTGATATTGTAGCGGGGAGGGGGTGAATGAACTGATATTGTAGTGGGGAGGGGGTGAATGAATTGATATTCCAGCGGGGAGGGGGTGAATGAAGTAATAAAGTATTATCAGTACACTACTGTGAGTTTTATTGCTGTGGAGCTCTGTGAAACGTTCATACACACTGCACATTACTGTGAGTTTTATTGTTGTGGAGCTCTGTGATTCGTTCATACACACTGCACATTACTGTGAGTTTTATTGCTGTGGAGCTCTGTGATACGTTCATACACACTGCACATTACTGTATCACAGAGCTCCACAGTAATATAATACACAGTAACATGTGGTGTGTATGTGTGTATCACAGAAGTCCACAGCAATACAACTCATATGAATGTCTGGTGTGTATGTGTGTATCCCAGAGGTCCACAGCAATAAAACTAACAATAACATGGTGTGCCTGTGGAGCTCTGGGATACGCTCATACACAGCGCACATTACTGTGATTTTTATTGCTACATACTCCCGGGGTGTAGGTTGATACAGTATATGGTTAAGGCTGTGTGTGTAAATGCATGTATTTGTCTTTAAACAGGTTACTGTGTGTAAAATTCTGCACCTGTGTCGCAGTCCTTCATTGGTCCCCTTATGCTGCACCCAAAAGGCTGGTATTGCTCGTAGAATCACCACATTATCTGCCTGCACTTCAGAAAGTAAGAATGACAGTGAGCATCTTGACAGCATCGTGATTTACAGGTAGGAGACTAAATATTGGTGTGGGGTAGCAAGAGGTTAAATGGGCACTCTACTCCAATTTTCCCCCTTTTTTCCCCTTTAACCTCTTTGCTGCTGGCGACATGCTGAGCACATCTTCTGGTTACATGTTTGTGTGCAGAGGATGTGCTTATCACGTTGCTGAAGTCCTGCAGCTCCGTGCCATTTCTTTCTACTTTCACAGCGAACTGACATCTTGCCCTCACCTGGAGGGGACACAATGGATTCCCCAATTTGCTGTTACATCCAAGTGGATTTTCTTCACACAATTATTCAAAAAGGTTATTTTTCTTTAGCACAATAATTTACATGTGGGTGTTGCGTTGTAGGGGAGGGGTTTTGTATGGGTGTGGCCTCCTGTGTGTGCGGAACAAGGGGGCCCCATGACCTCCTATTGCCTGGGGGACCCATTACTTGTCAGTCCGCCCCTGAGAGTGTCATAGGACAGCAGGTTCACAAAGACTTATGGTAAAGTTGTCAAACTCACCTATGCAGGGGCCTTACTCAATTTGTCTCAGAGGTGTGTGCGTGTTCTACCTTTTATAGGTGGTGCCCGAACTTTCTCAAAGATGACGTAGCTATTTCAGTGTGGGTGGTGACAGGTGCAGGACGAAATCCCAACAACCAGGTTCCCGAATGCCCATCCTGACATGCCAACTTCCCAACACAGACAACTCCCCAACAGCCAACTTCCCGACATCCAGTATCCCGATGGACCAAGTGCCCGACGGCCTACTTCCTGACATCCAAAATCCCAGTCGGGTAGGGTTAAGGTTAGGGAGTTAGGTAGTAAGGGTTAAGGTTAGGGTTAAGGAGTTAGGGTTATGGAGTTAGGGAGTTAGGGAGTTGGGGTTATGGTTAGGGGATTAGAGTTAGGATTAGGGATGCAGGGTTAGGGAGTTAGGGTTAGGGATAGAGGGTGAAGGTTAGGTTTAGGGTTAGAGAGTTAGAGTTTGGGTTAACCCTCTGGATTTTGGATGCCGGAAAGTTAGCTGTCAGACACTTAATCCACCGGGGATGTTGGGACATTTGTCATCAGGGAGTTGGCTGTGATGGGAAGTTGGCCGTCGGGTGTTGACATTCGGGAACCAGGTTGTCAGGATTTCGACCCAAACCCAGTGAAGCATGACCATCCTTTAGGAGCAAGCAGCTTTATTATTCATTGCAGAGGCCCTTACTGGTGTAACAATTTCTGGATACTGTTTTGTTGTAGGTGATGAATCATTGAAAGAATGATGGACTTAGTTTGGAAAACTAAGGTAGGACACATATGGAAGATTTAATAGTTAGAGAACTTCCACCGTTGTTTTCACCATTTTTTCCACTGTACTTTTTGCCGGAGTATCTCATTGTCATCCAGGAACCTAGTTTTTAATGGGGTGTTCATTGTAGTTTCTGACAAAGTTATTTTGTGTTTGTTTCTCCATAGAAAATGTTTGCACTGATTTTTAAAGATGCTATAATAAAGGGTGATAATTTTTACTTATAAAGACCATAGAGCGCTTGCCCGGATTGGAAATATTAATTTACAGTGGCTTGGCACCAGTCAAAATTCTTAACGTCCTTGAGTACAGAAGCCAGTGGAGGTATATATATATATATTACAGAGTGGACGCACTCAAGGACTTACATAAAAATATATTTATTAATGTTACTTAAAAAAAAATTATTAACCGAAACATTATTTTTTTTATGCAAGTTCTCAAGTGTGTCCACTCTGCAATCTATAAAATTTATTTGGATTTTTTTACACTTAGGCAATGATACAACAAGAAGAAAAATGGATTGATTCCTAGACATTTAGGTAGGCACATCAATATCGTCAAGTGTCTTTCTCAGGAACACTTGTTGGTGGCATCTTCTGAGTGGGTTTGAGTCAGCTTTCCATAATTGTTGATCAGTGACATGATGGTTAGTTTGAACCCGCTTTTCATAAAGACGAGACTTGCTTCTCCATAGTTGTAGTGGAGAGATGTGCAGAATGGAATTTGACTTGCTTCTCCACGGTCGAAAGACAGAGTCATTACCACTGGAATCGACAGCCGATATTGTGTGGTAGGCAAGTATGTACCGTTAGGTGCCTTGCCCAAGGACACTTACTTGAAAGGTGCTCTGGCCGGGATTCAAACCTGGGTCTACATGGTTATAGAACAGTGATGTTACTTCTACTCCATCTAGCCGGTAAATAATGAAAATGTCAGATCTTTTTCATTTGTATTGTGATTTCTTCCAAACAAGAAGCCAGAAAAAAAGAAATAGATATCTATTAAAAGTATTTTAAACAAAAAACAACTGACAATAAATAACACCCTGATTGCATAAGTATGCACACGTTGCCCAAATCATACTTTGTTAAAGCTATTTGTTACAGCAGAAACATTTCACTTTAATACTCTGGAATTTTAGTCTTGCAAAAAGGTCCTCTTTCTTTCAAATTGTGAGGCGATATGGGCTCTGACTAGGCCATGTAAAGCAATGATTTTTGTTTTCTGAAACCATGCTTTGGCAAACATCTCTGTGTGCTTTTGTGATAATGTCAAGTTTGACTGTGAAATTCCTCTACATCCTCAGCTTTCTGTCTGAGTCCAGCAGCTTTTGCCCCATCTGAAGAGAAATAACACCAAAGATTGCTGCAACCACCACCAACTCTCAAAGGCTGTATGATATTCCATTGAAGATGCACCGAATACAGTATATCTCGTACAATGTATGTCAAAAATCGTACACTATGGTACATTAGAACCTTAGTACATTTTCCCACATGGATGGAGTGAAACATTTGGAATTATTAACACAGATTTGGATGTTCCCTATTGTAAGAATGGCTTTCTGTCTTGCCACCCTACCACACAGCCCAGACCTGTACAGATTAGAATACAAAAAATGGTGCTAACATACAAGGAGCTTCATCATTATTGCTTTTTGCAATTTTTGGCCTCCCTGCTACTAATTCTCCTCATCCTCTCAACTTTGGAGTGCCGTCTTAGTCTTTGCAAAGTCTTGTAGTGCCATATTATCTTGGCTTTTTGCTGATGGTCCTGAGTGCTCCATTTTATTAATGGATAGATATGATAATTAAAAAATATTACCTAATTTTACAGCATAAGCCAAGGTATACAATAAAAGTGTGAGTAATCCATCATTAATTTAAAATTTTCATAATGAAACAGAAAGTACTTAATAAATAATGCATAAAAACATGGTGTCTTTTCTAAGAAGGAAAATGAAATAAGAAATGAAAAATATAAATGAATGGTACGGATGCTTTTTCTGACTGGTCACACACATCAATACATTTAATTGACATACTTGGAAAATGATTTTAACTCTGACAGACTTAGAATAATTTTAGAACCTTTTCTCAAAACTATGACCATGGTTTCTTTTAAATTTAATTTAAATTTAATTGCTAACTTACAAAACCCTGTACTAACCACACCAATTGAACCAGTTCCATACTTTGGGCTTTGTTCTATTAATTGTAAAGAGGAATTAAACAGTTGGAGAGAAAAAAATCATCAGTTCTGTGCTTCTATTAAGCATTTTAAAGCTGGTTGGAAGAAAAATTGTCAAATGGTTTACAGGTCAAAAATTTTAATAAATATATAATTCCATGGTGACATGGCACATGGTGCAACATTATGGGGTCTATTCACATAGCACTGAAATCGAACGCAATTTTGGTGCTTTGCAATTCGACCCATTTCTGCTCACTTCTGCGACTCCATTTAGCTAGAAATGCAGTGAACTCACTATTTATTGAATGGTCACCGTATTTTGCCGAAATTAGAGTTGCCGAAGCACTTATCAGACATCGGGGAAATCCGCTGTATGAGCCTTTGCAAATTCCACGGAAATAAAAAAAAGGGTCTAAATAAATAAAGGTCCTTTGAAACATAATAAAAAGTTCTGTTCAAAAATACAAAAATGTCTTTTAAAAAAATATAATAAAAGTAAGGGTTTTTGCTAAAAATATTAAATATTAAATAAATTAAGAGATATTCAATTTATTGCTTTAAAACCTTTTGGATTTACCTGTTTATACCGGTTTAGTTGAAACATGGAAAATCAAGGCATTTTGCCAAAATTTCAGTGCAATTTGATGGTCTGTGAATAGACAAATCAATTGTTTTCAATGGGACAATTTTGGTTCTGCCAAATTGCATCAAATCGCACAGTATTTCGTTGTCAATTCACCTGTATTTGGTGAATTGACAGCTTTGTGGATAGACTAATTGCCCCAATATTGCACTCACATGAAATTCACCATTCGGTGCAATTCAGCGGTAATTTCAGAGGTTAGTGAATAACCTCCTACATTGAACATGAGTAAAATATGCAAAAAAGGGCAGGGAAGTTAAAATACTGTATCGGTGGTGGTGGCCACAGTTGGACCAATGGGACCTCGCCAAAAGGAAATGTAGAAATGGGGAGGGTGACTGTAACTAAATGTATTCCTGCCTGATGGACAGGGACAATGTAATGAGTAGCTGGAAGGTAGTGAATATTTCCAGTTGGGACTTCTAATCCGTTGGCATTGGGTGCAGCAACCACATCTCCACAGTTACGGTAAATGTAGAGAGAGGATATTTTTTCATTGTTTTGGTGTTGGAGAAATGGTCTCTTGGCCAAGACCTAAAATGAAACTCAAAATAAACTTGTAGATTGGTTTAATGATACTCTTTGTATCTCTGCTGTTTGTCTGGATCTGGGGAGAAACAGATATTACCAGATACATGTGTAGCGCTGCTATAAAACTGTATTCTGGTGCATTGAAGTATTATGGCCACTAGGGGAAACCAGTGTATAACAGATTGAAAGGGCCATGCTGAAATAAAGATAAATTGTGGATTTTGCTGGGCAAAAACTAACTCCATGTCCCAGAGGCCTTTGCAAGGGAAACAGGAAGGGGTGTGCTGGCCAGGAAGGACATCAGCAGCCTCGTGCAAGGGAGAGCAGAGTGAGTGGAGCAGTGAAAGGTGGAGGGCGCACGTTGGAGCTGTCAGGGATCGCAACCAGGCTGGAGTACAGACGCTGTTTTACTGGTGCTGGAGATCAGGACAGTGACCGTGTTGAGACCTACCTGCGCAGCGCTGAGAGGTCTGGAGGAAAATTTAGATCCGGCAGGACCCTGAGTTAGGAGACCGCACTGATCGATTGGGAGTGCAGGCGGTGGATCATTGTTCCAGTTGCGGAGATTTGGCAAGCAGGGAGCAGATTCAGTTGCACGGAGTCCCAGTATACAGGGAGAAAATCCTTTGATTGAGGCATCGGGTGCTGGACAGTCTCGTTCATCGGATGGGTGAGAGGCCTCCCAGGCCGCAGTTCCCAAATAAGAAACACACGCTGCAATGTTGTTTAAATCCACAGGGCCCCAACGTGACTAGTCAAAGATTGTTTTGCTTCATTCACTGGCCAGTTGAATACAGTACCCGGGTACCCGAGACAACACACATACACATTTTTGAGCTGTTATTCACGGGACTTACACTCCAGAACTGAGGGGGTTAACCGCTACTTTTGCCACCGCGTGTTTTTCCCACGTTACGAACCCTTGTCATTTAAATACCGTATATACATAATATATGTTGCTTTATTGGGATCAGTAAAGAATATAATACATAAAAATCCACAACAGTGCTGGTGTATAGTTATTTCCTAGTGCGGTGAGACTAACCCGAGGTTTATTCAGCGGCTCCTCCGGGAGTGAGCGCTACACATGGGGGCTCGTTCCGGGATTATAGTCTCTGAGTATACTGCAATTAAGGGGTTAATATGTATCCAGAAGAAGCAGCAGAGTGGTGTAAAGCACATAAAGGCCAGTTAGGGTTGAGTGTAGTAATGGACATTCCTGCAGGCACCTGGGCAGAGGAAGAGATCCGCCAGGCCGTGGCAGCGTTGACACCTGACCAGCAGAGATTCATAGTGGACGTTAAAGTGAACCCAGAAACTTCTCACACATATGTTCTTTTTGAGTGGAGAAAGGGTGTTCCAGTGTGTTTTCAGGGCACGAGTGTGAAGCTGACTGGCGATTTGGAAGTTCGAGTGGTCCAGCCAAGTACGCCACGGGGTGATCCCGTGAATGTTCCCGTGACTAGACCAACAATGTCAGGAGACGAGATACTCGATGCTACCCCTACCCCAACTACAGGGTTCCCTCCTGCTACATTCTTTACCACTATGGGGAAGCTGGTGGAAACATTGGCCCAAAACTCAGCTGTGTCTGCCAATTATGGATACCGCAAGTTGGGGTTCTGTTCCGGTAAGGTCCCTGTGCCAGCTGGAGTAGAGGACTTTGACACTTTGATAGATCAGGCAGTGCAAGCTGTGGAAGAATGGGAAGTTGCTGACACCGTGAAGAGACAAAAGGTTGATCGGGAGCTTAAGAGCTCCTGCTTCAGATGTCGTTCGAAATCTGAAAAGAGACAAGCCAGCTGCACTGCTGCTGAATATCTAGAAGCTTTACGGGAAATTTTTGGAGGAGTGCAGGATTGTGCCGAGCTTATCCACAGGTTCTCTCACACCTATCAAAAGGAAGGAGAAGAATTGTCCACCTATGTCTGGCGGCTGGATAAAATCATCCATCAGGTTATTCTAAAAAGAGGCATGGAACCGAGTCATGCAAGCAAAGCTTTGATGGATCAAATTTTCAAAGGAGCACTCCCACTGGATCCCATAATGTTGAAATTTCAGACTAGATGCCAGAACAAGAGACTGACATATTCCAAACTAGTCAAAGCTATACGAGAAGAAGAGGCCTTAATTATGGCTAAAAAGATTGCTAATGCTTCACATGCAGTTTTCACCGCAGAAGTAGGAACTCTTGGTGTAGCGGACATACAGACCAAAGTGATGGCTTTGAAAACTCAGATGTCGAAAATGATGGAGTTGATGACGTTGCTGTCTGCTAGGATTGCCATACCGGAGGAGGGAGAGGCGGTGCAGAATGTTCCTGCTGGAGAACCCTCTGATTCGGTGATCTGCTACAACTGTGGGGGGGGGGTCGGCCACTATCGACGTGACTGCCCCAACCCACCCAAACCGCGAAGAGGACGGAAGTTTCTAGCAGATATACGAATGACAAGAGTGGCTGTGGTTTCTAACAGGGGGTTTTCAAATGAGCCGCAAGAAGAAAAGGTGCCCACACGCTCGAGGAAAAGAGGTTTTGGCTGCAGGGGAAATCGGTCATTTCAGGGCTCAGTGCCCAAAAAGGAGGCCCGTAAAGAGAGTGCGCGAAGAACTCCTGAAGGCCTTGAAGGAGCAGTCGCCTGTCTCGCAAGCAAAAAATTTTGGAGGACCCCGGTTAAGAGAGCAAACTGAGTCCCCACCTTGTACTATGGCAGAGAAGTTCCCTGACAAGTTGATAGGTCCATCATCCCGGTTCAAGTGGAAGGGGTCTACACAAAGGCTCTTCTAGATTCAGGTGCTCAAGTAACTCTGATTTACTGAGACTTCTATCAGAAACATTTGAAGCATATACCCCTGAAGAAGTTGAAGGATCTTGAAATCTGGGGTATGTGGACTGAGAGGTTTCCCTATGATGGATATCTACAGGTGAAGCTGGAATTCAGTTAGAAACATAGAAAAAATGTCGGCAGATAAGAACCTTTCGGCCCATCTAGTCTGCCCAATTACATAGATACTTTACCTGGATTTATCTTTTGTTTAGGATCAGGAGAGTTTATGAGAGTTCAGCGACTGTTGGACAACCGGGAGTATGTGACACGTTGGCCATTTTGTGTCCTCGTCCCTCGGGAGCTAATCAAAGTTCTATGATAGTGGGGACGAATGCTGACTTAGCGAGACGTTTTCTAACCCCGCTGGTGAAAGAAGAGAGTCCTGCTCCCAAGAAGGCACACTCGATGTCACGGCCGGTATGTCAACGGATGGTCGAAGAACAGAGAGCCCCTGCAGAAGTGAGGCGGCTGAGGAAAGCGGAAAGGACAGAGAAGGTTATACAGTCCAGAGAAGTCCCTGAAATAATCTCTGCAAGAGTTCTGAAATGGACAAGTGAGAGAGTTTCCGTCAGCGTATGTAATGTGTCTGACTCTTCAGTAAATTTGAAGGCAAGGATGTCAATCGGGCGAGCAGCCTCTGTTAGGCCCCTCTCCGCTACCGATCTAGGGAGGAGAGTGAATAAAGCGATTCAAGCTGAACAGTTCTACCCTAAAGATGCTTCTATCTCGTTCAAGCGGAAGAAACGGGTTCAGTCTCCAATACTCAAGTTGGAAAATTCGTTCCCCAAGTATGAGTTTGATGTGGGATGCGCTAAGAGCACTAAACACCACATTCGTCTCCAGGATGATAAGACTTGTCGAGGAAAGGTCAAGACGAGTTTCATTGGGAGGCCTAGTTGAACTGAACAGAACCAAAGGAGTGATTGGAGCAGAGGGACTGAGAGTCATGACTACAGATGTTCCTGAGCTATATTGTTACCCTGCATGGATGAAGGCTCATTGTGAACCACAGAATCAAAGCCCAAACGTTCGATACGGCCTCCTCAGAGACTTACCTACAATTCACCGGGATATAGCACTGAAGAAGCTGTTACCACTGTGCGATGGCTGCCTGAAGTGTCTGCTACGCTAGCTGAGGTAGTCAGGGACATGAGTCAGCTTGAGGATGTATATCTGACCAATTATATGTTTGCTACTGAGCACGAATGTATTGCTTAATGTAAATATTGCAATGCTATGTATCTGTTACACTCCCTTGGAGGGACCCAAGAGTTTAGGGGGGAGAGTGTAGCGCTGCTTTAAAACTGTATTCTGGTGCATTGAATTATTATGGCCACTAGGGGGAACCAGTGTATAACAGATGGAAAGGGCTATGCAGAAATAAAGAGACATTGTGGATTTTGCTGGGCAAAAACGAACTCCATGTCCCAGAGGCCTTTGCCAGGGAAACAGGAAGGGGTGTGCTGGCTAGGAAGGACATCAGCAGCCTCGTGCAAAGGAGAGCAGAGTGAGTGGAGCAGTGAAATGTGGAGGGTGCACGTCGGAGCTGTCAGGGATCGCAACCAGGCCGGAGTACAGACGCTGTCTTACTGGTGCTGGAGATCAGGACAGTGACCACGTTGAGACCTACCTGCGCAGCGCTGAGAGGTCTGAGGAAAAATTAGATCCGGCAGGACCCCGAGTTAGGAGACCGCGCTGATCGATTGGAAGTGCAGGCGGTGGATCGTTGTTCCAGTTGCAGAAATTTGGCAAGCAAGGAGCAGATTCAGTTGCACGGAGTCCCAGTATACAGGGAGAAGATCCTTTGATTGAGGCATCGGGTGCTGGGCAGTCTCGTTCATCGGATGGGTGAGAGGCTTCCCAGGCCGCAGTTCCCAAATAAGAAACACACGCTGCAATGTTGTTTAAATCCAGAGGGCCCCAACGTGACTAGTCAAAGATTGTTTTGTTTCATTCACTGGCCAGTTGAATACAGTACCCGGGTACCCGAGACAACACACATACACATTTTTGAGCTGTTATTCACGGGACTTACACTCCAGAACTGAGGGGGTTAACCGCTACTTTTGCCGCCGTGTGTTTTTCCCGCGTTACGAACCCTTGTCATTTAAATACCGTATATACGTAATATATGCTGCTTTATTGGGATCAGTAAAGAATATAATACATAAAAATCCACAACAGTGCTGGTGTATAGTTATTTCCTAGTGCGGTGAGACTAACCCGAGGTTTATTCAGCGGCTCCTCCGGGAGTGAGCGCTACATATGTAATAAATCTACATTGGTTATGATGTTAGACCTGGCATGCACCATCTATAATTGACCAACAGGGCCTTCACTAATTGTCCTTCACATTAAATTGACTATACAAGTAATCTGTATGGGCAATTAAGAGGAAACTGACAGTCCAACAAATTTCCTGAACGTGCTACCTAGTCATTAGAAATATGCATGATACCTAAGTTAGCATTGCTTAAACAGGCTTGTGAATGAGTCGTGAGACTTCAAAGTGGTAATCAGAGACAGTACCACCCTGGAGGCTAACAATAGTTGTAGAGTTGCTAAAGTTCTACATCAACCACTTAAAGTTGCAGTAATGGATCTGTGGTATTGAGAATGGCCTTCTAGCTCCTCCATCATCTTGGCATTGCCCAGCATCTGCAGTCTGCCCCCTTCTTTTTGATACCATCATTGGCCCTACAAACTATTGCACAAGCATTCATTGCATTCTCCAGCGTACTCCATACCTGCTGTCAGGAACGTACCAGGAGCTGAAGCCCATAATGCTGAAGATGATGCATACCCTTGCAGAACTGCACTACCCAGAGTGAACAGGTAGGTGCTGGGCTCTGCATAGTAGCAGTAGTCATGGGGGCAGGTCCCGGTACATGGTACAGAGCAGGGACAATCCAGGAACATAGTCAAATGGTGCAAAAGTCGGGTCGACAGAACAGGATCATAACCGGTAAAACAGGCAGTTGTTAAGTCCAGAATAGTACATCCAAAGGCAGGTAGGTGAGTCACTACACATTCAGTGTATGTAGACAACAGAGCACTGAGGCCTGAGCGAAGCTGGATTATAAAGGCAGGGAAGTGTCATCAGGTGAGTGTGTTAATTGCTCATTCACTGCAGATGTAAGACCAGAAGGGATGATCCCAGGATAGTCCTTACTGCAGCTATAGAGGATTGTGGCAATCTGAGAGGTCCAGTAGCAGACTGTATAGCAAGCCAGACTAGCATGCCATGAGTTCTGTTCCAGGAAAGGTCCCTAAAAGGGCAGCCATGTCTGGATGTCTGTAGGGCTCAGCGTGGACCATGACATCTGCCCTCTCCTAGTGTTTGTAATTTTTCAGTTGGTGGAAAACAGGGTGTCCTCATTTGCAAGGACATCCTTCACCATGACATAGTTCTCCTCCAGAATGAATTTATGTCCAATTTATCTCTCCTCTTGGGAATTGCCAGCGTTCCCCTTCTATTCCTAGCTGTGATACAGATGTGCTGTCTTGATCTCTGGTTGCCTGTCGGCCGCTGGCCTTATTTACCCCTTTAATGAAATAATAAAAATATTTGCCCCACATCCTGAATAAGAAAAAACTGCCACCCAGTTTTTCACAAATGCAACCGCAAAAGCAACCCGCCAAACAAATCAACGAACTCAGCCGCAACCCGCCGAACACAGCCGACGATTCACCGAACACAACTGCAAGCCACCGAACGCAGTCGATGACCTGCTCAAACGGACTCCTTAATGCAACCAGAAATAGCCGACCAGCCACTGAACAGGTAAAAAAAAAACACCAACTTTTAAAAGGCGTTTTTGAAAAAAAAACTACAGCATGAAAACGCATGCAAATTGCACATGAGCTCCTTTGAATACCACTAAAATGGTCTGTTACAGATAAAAAACATTTAAAATAAAATTTAAAAAAAAAATCTGAACCAAATCCTGAAAAATGCCTAAAAAATAATTTAATAAAGAGACATTTTGCTACAAATGAAAAGAATAAACAGATGAATAAATATTTAAGAATAATGGGAATATGTTTTACATTGAAACCTATGGGATTCTCCTGATTTAGGCTAGGGTCAGACAAACGCATTCTGTGCAGTCTGTGCGTCCGTGCACAACGGACGTACTTTCTGACTGACGACAAGGTAGTGACCACTCGGTCCATTTTTGTTACTGACGTTTTTATTGACTGATGTAGATGGGAAATAAAATTAATATGAAAAAAACATTTTGTCCGTCAAAAATGCTGGACGTCATAAATGCAGTACTTCTGACTACGTTCCATCACTCACACACAAAGCTATGCAGACGTTGCGGACGTGGCGCACTCCGCACCTCCGTTCTAGCGTTTTTACCTAACTTGCGTCCGCATCTGTTGTGCGTCCACACTTCTGTGCGCACGTACTTTGTGTGTGGGTCTCTATTGATCATAATTGTATGCTACTACAGACGTTAATTGTGCGGCAACCCGGACATGAACACTACGTTCGCCTGACCCGAGCCTTAACCTGTCAAATGAAACCACCAAAAATCAGGGCATTTCACTGACATTTCTCTGCTGTTCGGTGTCTCTGAATAGATTAATCATTACTGGGGATTTCACTGCCGCCGAACAGCATCGTATTTTGCTGGCAATTAGCCAATATTTGGCGAATTGCAATATTTTTGAATAGCCAAATGGTCACAAAATTGCACCGTATGGGGAAATTCGCTGTTTGGTGTAATTTCATGGCCAATTCGGTTCTCTTTGAATAACCCCTAAAGAGCACCGAATGGTGAATTCCATTGTACGGTACAATTTCGTGGCCATTCAACTATTCAGAGAGCTGTAAATTCTCCAAATACTGGCGAACTGACAGCGAAATATGGTGCAGTTTGCCTCAGATCACTGCAATTCGGCGACCATTGGCAGAGGTGAATTTGTCCCATAGACAAGTAATGGCTAATCTATTCAGAAATGCTGAACTGCACTGAAATGTTGGAGAAATTCCCATTTCTTTCCCCACCAATTTTTCGGTGCTTGAGTTCGACAGGTTTAAAAAGGTGAATCCCATAGGATTCAATGCAAAAAAATATTATTGTTTTTATTCAACCATTTATACTTTTCAGTTTGAGCAAAAAGCCCTTTTCATTTATTTATTTTTAGGTAATTTTCGGGATTTTTTTAGGATACAGTATTGATTCCCTTTTTTTATCCTGTAGCAGACCATTTTATGTATTTTTTAATAGGACCTTTTATTATTGTCATTCATTTTTATTGTTTTAAACACCTTTTAAAGAATAAAAGATTATTATTTTTTTTTTACCCCCCCCCCCCCGTTCCGCGGCTTATTGACTTTACTTGGTGTTGTGCGGTGGTCGGCGGATCATCGGCGATGGGCTGCTCAGTCCAAAATGCCCTGGCCTATTTTTTGTCCCAGTCCGGGCCTGCTAGTGTACCTCTCTAACCTACGTTAATGTGACACATTTTATACCAGCCTTTGTGTGCATCAGAGCTTGCCTTGAGGTTAATAACATCAGAATTGTCTCTGCAGACAAAGAAAAAAAATAAATGTTTGCTGGATTTTTCCACAAATCTGTTGAACAATACTCATTGAGCAAAATCAGGCTAAGTTCCTGTATTTCTGATTTCTCGAAGATATAATTTAGTATTATGCAGTGCTTTTTTATGGAAAAATAGGTGAGGGTACTCTCACGCTCAGGGAAAAACTAATAAATACTCCTTTATTCACACTGGATATATTGTCCCCTAGTTCACACATGGATATATTGCCCCAGCTCACAGATGGATATATTGCCCCAGGCTCACACATGGATATAATGCCCCAGCTCACACATGGATATATTTGCCCCAGGCTCACACATGGATATATTTGCCCCAGGCTCACACATGGATATATTTGCCCCAGGCTCACACATGGATATATTGCCCTCAGCTCACCTCTGCCAGGCCCCTCCGAGGGGTGGATCCAGCGGCCGCCGTGTTCGTTCCTTCAACAAGAGGCCGCCTGCATGAGTATCTGCCGCTCGCCTGGGATCCACCCTCTAGCCTGCTGTGATCTCGCGGAGTTGACGTGAACTCCGCGGTCTCGATCGTGGCAGGCTGGAGGATGGATCTCAGGCAAGCGGCAGATACTCATGCAGGCGGCCGCTCATTGAAGGAATGAATGCGGTGGCCGCTGGATCTGCCACTGCGCCGTCGAGACAGCTCCGGATTTGGACTCCGAGAGTCCGATACCGGAGCTGTAAAAAATATAACGGCGGCTGGCGAGGAGGTGCCGGTACCGGCATGTACCGCCTCAAAAAAAACACCTGGTATTATGTGAAACATCAATACCATTTCAAAGTTTTGGTGACAAAGTTGAGTGTGAAGCTACAAAATATCCCTATGCCGATTAATATGTATTATTTAACAACAGTCATGCCATTAATAGAAATAATTTGCAACGCTTTCATTTGCATTATGTTCGGAAAGAAAGTAAAAGTTTTAGCTTTACATTCAAGAAGAAAATATGTCCCTTTATGCTACGGTACATTTCCTACATCCTTGGCAGATTCTTGGAAGCATATTTGGTAGTTCATATGCCATTCTACATCATTTCAGATCACAATCATTCCAAAAGCAACAGACCGTGATATTTCAGAGCGCTGAGTTATTATTGCAGTAGGAAGAACATGCTGAAAGAGGACATCTGCTATTAGGAAGAATAATTTTAGTTCTACGCTAATATCGAAATTTTGTATATACATTGGTGGGCAATCACATATGTTAATGTTAATAGAAGAACAAATCTGGAAAAAGCGATTCTGGGTGTAAAAAAACAAAATGTTTAAAAAACATTACATTTTACAGCAAAGTAACAGAATGTATATATCTCAAACCACAGTTTGCCACCCTCCGCATCTTTTCAAACAAATAACCGCAAATTTTATTTTGACTTTGAATTGATGTACAGAGATGTTCTTCTCTTCAGTCCATTGCTTGGACAGAAATCTTCAGTTCATTTAAATTTAGAGCTTATAGACAATGGCAGAAAAGTATGCGGCTTGCGTTCTATTTGGAAATATAATCAAAGTTTTGGATTTCAGCACGCAACAAATATAATAAACAGTTTTTTATAGGATGGCACGTAATATTGGAAAAATATAGTGCAAAGCTTTGCATCTGTTTACTCTGATTTTTCATCTCAATGGTACTGAACTGTATTTCATTACAAGCATTGTGCCTGTTTTGAGAAAAAAGAAAAACATTACTATTTCTGAAATGTCAAAAATGCATCATTAAATAGTAAGTGATCCAGTTCTATGATTTTGCAATGTGCAATGTTTTCCTCTTTTCTATGCTTTATATAAATGATGTCTACAGAAGCTAATTATGGGAAGGAATGGCGGCAATTTTTTTTTATACTTTATCAGTGGTGGTAGGTAGGGATGAGCTGTTCGGTTTGATCTGTTTGGAGTTCGCATCGAACATCGGCCGTTCGCCGAACTCCGAACATTTCCACGAGTTCGTCGCATGTTCGCCCACAATGGACCACAATGCGCTTTTCCACTGGCCTGAAGCTTGTAATTGGCTACAGCCTTGCACCTGACTACGGGTCAGGTGCAAGACTATGCCAATCACGGCTCAGAGTCCTGATTGGCCAAATTTTGCCCAATCATGGGCTCACAGAGCACACTATATAAGGCATCCTTCGCAGCCCCAGCACGTGTTTTTTGAGAGGAGATTTTTCTGTTAGTGTGTGTTCTCACTACCAGCAGCTATTGTGGGGGTCTCACTTCTACAAAATATCTGGGAATTGTTGTAATCTGTGTGTTCTCACTGCCAGCAGCTATTGGGGGGGGGGTCTCACTTCTACAATATATCTGGGAATTATAAACTGTGTCTTGTCACTGCCACCCATCAGGGGGTCTCACTGAGTTATAGCAGGTTTCTGGGAATTGTAATCTGTGTCTTGTCACTGTTGCCAGCTATCAGGGGGTCCTATCAGGAGGTCTCACAGACTTGTAGCAGATTTCTGTGAATTTTAATCTGTGTCTTGTCACTGGCTGCCAGCTAACAGGGTGTCTCACTGAGTTATACCAGAGTTCTGGAAATCTTTAATCTGTTTAATCTAGATAAGACAACTGAATCAGAGTTCTGCATATCTCCAATTTTTATAACATAGTTGAATCAGACTTCTGTATATCTTTAATCTATATATCACTCATCATGTCAGAAAGACCAAAAAGGACAGGCAGACGCTCCCAGACACAGATAAGAGGGCAAGCAGCCTCTGTGTCGGGAGGCTGTGCCTCTGGTTGTCGTGGACGTGGTGCATCCTCTGCAGGGGCATGCTTGTCCTTTCTAACTGGTGCTGGCCGTCTTAAGCAGCAGCAACATACAGAGGATTTGCAGGATTGGCTAACCAGGCCATCCTCATCCTCCGAGTCCTCTGCCAGCCAGGCTTGCAGTGCTTTACAGTCCACCTCAGCTGCCTAAGCATCTAATGCAGACTCCATGTCCACAGCTACTCCTGCCATAGCCTCACCAACATACACGGAGGAGTCAGCTGAATTGTTTGACTACAATGACAGTGACATGCTGCTTGAGGATGCGCAGCAACTACAGTGCTCTGATTCAATCTCTGAGGTTGAAGAAGGGAGTATAAATCAACATAGAGGAAGGGGGTGCCAGTGACACACAAATAACTGGCACTCATGTTCCCTCAGCCACTGCAGCATATTGCGAGGTTGGCTCCAGTGACGAAGAGATAGGGGGTGATGGCCTCCCTCTGTCCCGCCTCTCCCCCCTACAATCCATCCTGAACGCCTCCGCCAGGCTAATTCACCTCACCCGCCGCTCTGTCTCTGCCGCTCCCCTCTGCGAGTCCCTTCACTGGCTCCCCATCCACTGCAGAATTAAGTTCAAAATCCTTATCCTTTCCTACAAAACCCTCACTAACTCAGCTCCCCACTACCTGTCCTCACTAATCACCAAATACACCACAGCCCGCTCCCTAAGGTCAAACAGTGACCTGCGCCTAGCTTCTCCCCGCATCACCTCTTCCCATGATAGACTGCAGGATTTCTCACACGCAGCCCCCACTCTCTGGAACGCTCTCCCTCGTACTGTCAGACTTTCCCCTAACTTCTCTTCCTTCAAATGCTCCCTTAAAACATTCCTATTTAGGGAAGCCTACCACCCAACTCACTGACGCAACCATCAATCACTCTCACCTTACAGTCCTCTCCTCCGGTTTCCAACCCCAACCCTCCCAGATTGTGAGTTCCTACGGGAATAGGGCCCTCCTGTACTGTTTGTCAAATGTTGTTCAATGTATTGTAACCCTGTCTATACTGTGCCTATTGTACAGCGCTGCGGAATATGCTGGCGCTTTATAAATAAAGAATAATAATAATAATAATGACAATGATGAGGTCACTGGCTCCACCTGGGTGCCACCTGGGTGCACCACCTGGGTGCCTGATTGAACAGGAGGAGTCAAGTGAGGAGGAGGAGAAGGCACATTAAACACGAGTCACAACGTCCTCTATGACCAACCATAGCCAGCCCAAGGCAACAGAAGTCACTGCTGCTCAGGTGCAGAGCGCTGTTGTCTCAAAGCACATGTACAGGAAGTCTGCAGTCTGGGAATTCTTTAAGAAATGTGCAGCAGACCGCACCGTTGCTATTTGTAATCTATGTCAGATGAGGCTCAAGCATGGGAAAGACATCCCACACTTGGGTACCACATGCTTGAGGCGACATATGACCACCTGCCACACCTTGGCACAACACTTTGCATAGGTCCTCCTCCTCATCTGTCTCTACCCCCACTATATGTCCTGCCATGTCATTGTCTACAACCTTCACTGACAGGGATGATGCTACAGTAATGGATGTACCAGGTCCTTCCTCACAATGTGACAGCATCCCATCAGCTGAAGATTTACGCAGTCAGATTATGTTGCCCCAGCTGCCACAGCGTAAGAAAAAATATAGTCTCAACCATCCCCAAGCACAGAGTCTAAATACCAGTTTAGCAAAATTACTCGCATTACAGCTGCTGCCTTTCCAGCTGGTGGACTCTGCTTCTTTCTGTGAATTTGCTGAATGTGCTGTACCACAGTGGCAGGTTCCAAAACGCCATTTCTTTTCACAGAAGGCCATTCCAGCACTATACCAGCATGTGGAAGACGATGTTATGGAGTCATTGGGAAAAGCAGTCAGCAGCAGGGTGCAGATGACTTTAGACACGTGGTCCAGCAAGCATGGACAGGGCCTTTACATTTCCTTCATGGCACACTGGGTAACTCTGATTGCAGCTGGGAGGGATCCAGGACAGGGCTCTGTGCTGGAGCTTGTTCATCCACCATGCCTCCAGAAAGCTGCTTGTATAAGATCTGCCTGCTCCACCACCTCTTCCTCCTCCTCCTCCTCTTTCTCTGTCTCTGGCGAAGTGGCAGTTTGGCAGGGGCTACGAAATGGCTCAAGCAAAAAGATGCCATACTGTGCTTGAGCTGGTTTCTTTAGGGGACGGGAGCCACCCCGGGCCAGAAATTCTGTCAGCTCTCCAGGGGCAGGTGCAGAGATGGTTAACACCATGCCAGCTTCAGCTGGGAATGGTCATCTGTGATAATGGCAGCAACCTTCTCTCCGCCCTACGCCAGGGTAAGTTGATGCATGTACCATGCCTAGCACAAGTCCTAAATCTGGAGGTACAGCGTTTCCTAACCAGGTACCCAGGGCTGGCAGAGCTTCTCAGCCAGGCCAGAAAAGTTCTTCAGCCACTTCAGGCAGTCATTCCCAGCAAGGGTTCGCCTCGCAGAAATTCAAAGAGAATTCCACTTTCCCACAAACCGTCTGATCTGTGACATGCCCACCAGGTGGAACTCGACATTAGCAATGCTGCAGCGTCTGCACAAGCAGCAGAGGGCCATCAATGAGTACTTGTGTGAGTATTGCACAAGGACAGGTTCAAGTCAACTTGTTTCCCCCCCCCCGCAGTGGCTGATGATCAAGGATGCATGCATTGTACTGTCACCATTTGAGGAGGCAACGAGGATGGTGAGCAGGGACAGTGCATGCATCAGTGACACAATTGCTTTAGTGTTCCTGCTGGAACGCACTCTGCGGGGAATTATAGATGTGCACTAGAGGCAGAGCAGCGGGAGGAAGAGGAGGCCTTCCCTAGCTCTCAAGGCCCCAGTCTTTACGCAGACAGCATTCCTGCGGGTCCTCAGATCAGACAGGAGGAGGATGAGGAATATTTAAGTAGTGGGGTTATTGAAGTTGGGTATTCCTCAAGGAAGGGTTTTGTGTGCCCAGAAACCCAAGGACTAGTATGTGGCTGGGAGGAGGAAGTGCACTATGGGGTCATCCTCATTGAGCAGGAAGACTTGGAAGCTAATGCCACCTCCAACCTACGCTGCATGGGCTCCCTTATTATGCAAAGCCTGCTAAAGGACCCCAGGATTCGTGCTATCAAGGAGAGGGATCATTACTGGTTGGCAAGCCTTCTTGATCCACGATACATGGGTAAAGTTGCAGATCTCATCCTGCCCGCACAGAGGGAGGACAGGATGAAACAACTTGAGGACACTCTAAAGCGACAATTGTGTAACACCTTTCCAGGCACTGGTAGGTTACCAAGTGATGACGCAGGTGCTTCTGAGGCTGCGGATGATCAAAGGAAGAGTGGTGAAGGCCGGGGCCACTTGACTGATGCCTTTTTACATTTTTTTAGTCCACGACGCCCAGGGACATCAAATGTAGGCACCCATTGCCAGCATCTTCGCCATATGGTGTAGGACTACCTAGGGGCAAGGGCAGACCTGGTTACCTTTACAGCAGATGATCCACTGGCTTACTGGGTGTGGAGATTGGATCACTGGCCAGAACTTAGCCAATATGCTATGCAGCTACTAGGTTGCCCTTCATCCAGCGTGCTTTCTGAAAGGATGTTCAGTGCCGCTGGAGGTTTTGTCACAGACAAAAGAATGCGTCTGTCCACCGACTCTGTAGACCGGCTGACATTTATAAAAATGAATCAGTCCTGGATCAGCAGCTATCAATCCCCTGATGCTGATGTAACTGAATAGATCAGGGATCTCTTCTGCATTACCAAAACCTCCACCACTGCACTCTTCCACTATACCACAAAGGGGTACGGTGTGAAGGCACTTGCTGCCACCAAAGGCACAATATTTGGGTGCACTAACGCCTGTACCAGATTCATATCATTTTAATATTGGACCGCAGAGTCCAACCCTGCACTCTTCCACAATACCACAGAGGGGATACGTACGGTGTGAAGGCACTTGCTGCTGACACTAAAGGCCCAATTTTAAAGCACCTATTGTTACTTTCATTCAAAGCCTGCATAAGTTTCACCATAATTTAGCCCAAAAAAATCACTAAACTTGTTCTGCGTATCCTAAAATGTCTCCTCTTTTCATACAGGCTGCCGCCCCAAGCAGTTGTTTATAAGTAGATTAAAGGAAAAAACATTTACCGTCATTTTTTTGTTTTTAAATGCTTCAATACATCCTACAAATCCGCCACTTCACGGGCAGGTTATGGGGACCTCCTAGGCACGATATTTGAAGGATTTTTTTGTTTTTATTCTTAACCTTTATTTCATGGAAAACTCACTTTTCCTTTAAAATCTTTGTTTTTAAACTTTTTGTCCTTGTTTCCTGTCCCCCAGGGCACTACCTGGACCCCCATACACCTTTTATGGCAAATATCTTGCATATGAGTTCCATTGACTTGCATTGAGTTCGGTTCATGTTCGAGTTTTGAACTTTTGAAATTGTTCGAGTTCGAATGCGAACCGAAGACAGGGGTGTTCGGCTCATTACTAGTGGTAGGGGAGATAGCACAATGGATCGAGTTCAGCAAAATATGGCATTTTAAAGTAAAAGTTACTATAAACACAATTAGCAAGTGCAATGCAAAGTTTATTCAAAAAGAATAATAAGCTGCTACATTGAACAGCATATAATCGGAAACTTAAAGCCTGCAAGCATTTATGTCTATCTTGAAGTATAAATAAATATCAGACTGAATTTGTAAAAGCAGATACAGCATATGCTGAACAAGTATAGTACAAAAAATACCAAACATCATATATTGAGGCCCGTACTACATTCCTCTCGCTAAAACGGGTACGCTAAGGAGTAAAACCTGCACCTGCAGGTTTCTCCTTAGCGTCCCCATTTTAGTGTGGTATTACGGTGCAGGTGCTAATCCAGCAACTTGCACCATAACAGGGCACTATGCCTCAGATTACGCATGGCAGCCATAGTACTCCATTGAGGCTGCTGCTGCCGGTCACATGACCTGCAGGATTGTGCCTTGCGAGATCCGGCAGATTGGCGTAGTGATCCGCAGAGGGAGAGTGGCCAGAAGAGGCGGTTGGAGCAGTCGTTCTCACTGCGGGATGGAGGGTGAGTAACTGATTTTTCTAAAGTGTATTTTTGCTGGTAATAACAGATTCCACAGAAGCGGAATCCGTTTGCATCAGGTCCTAGCTGGGGTCAGCTTTCAAGTTAACCACAGCAGGACGGTAATTACCGTTAGTGACTTTGTAATCCTAATGCTAATTAACACTTTGTGCTCCACATGTTAAGCATAGGGAGCGTAAAGTACAGAAACCTCGCGCTGAAAAGCGCAAGCGCCAAAATCGCCAATGGATTTTTTAGCCCGTTAGCGTTCGGATTGTAATATGGTGCACCCACGCTAGGGCCTCCAGAGCTAACATTAACGCTCACACAGGTGAGCGCTAATGTTAGCATTAACAATGTAATATGGCCCTGAATGTTTATAAAGTGGGACCCAATTCCAACCTATCCATTTAGATAACAAGCTCAAGCTGTTAACAGCTCCACAGCTTTCAGGCTCCATTCACACTGAGTGGTTTTTGCAGCGATGTCGCTCATATTTTCGCTCAATATCGCTCTATGTAGCTTCTCCAATGCATTTCAATGGAGCTCTTCACATTTCACAGCTCAATGTCACTCAATGTAGCTCGCCGCTGGCACATGACCCTTTTTTCTGCGATTAACTGCGATTTGCCGAATTTAACATTATGGTGTCGCGCAATATCGCTCATAACAGCAATATCGCGCGATATTAATCACTCAATATCGCTGATATGAATATTGGACTGAAAAAGGTGCACTTTTCATGTCGCTCAGTGTGAATGGGCCCTTAGAGTTTGCAGAAAATGCAGCTCTTTGGTTTAGTATTGAAATGATATGGAGAAAAAAAAGTTGTGTAAAAAAAAAAAAAAAAGCAAAAAATAATGCTCCTTTCCGGTCTTATTCGAAAATGCTACCTCGTGCAGTTTGTGTTTAGGGGCAACTGAAAAAACTTCACGTGGAATCAAGTTTGTTTCACAAATATATGGCTTTTTTATTGCTTCAGATTTGGAGCCTTATATCTGCATTTAAGGTTAGGATTAGGGCTGGGGTTATGGTTAAAAGATAGGGCTAGGGTTAGTTTACTGACTGTGTTTGGCCTGTGCAATAAAAATGGATTTTCTATTCCTGTCATTTTTAAAATATTTGTCTTGGCAGTGGTGTTAGCTTTAGGGCTACTTTTAGGGACAGAGCTATATATAAGGTTAGAGTTAACCCTAAACCATAACCCTAAAAAGTAACTCTAACCCTAAATCAAGCACATATAGTAACCTAATGCAAATTTCTAACCCTAGCACCAACTCTAACCCTAATGACAGTAGTTAATTCGGAATCTTTGGGCATCAAAATTAGATGTGTCTAAATTGGGTGCAGATGTAATTTTCATCCACGTCCAAATTTGAGTAGCATTTTTGTTTCCATGCCAATTTATGGTTTTGTTCTGTGTTATTCCCATAGAATACCATGACTTTCAATATACTTTCGATAACCTTTGCTAGATCATTAATACAGATGTTAAAAAGAACTGGGCTCCAAACGAAACTCTGATGTACCCCACTTAATACATACATCCAACTTTACCATAAACAACTCTTTGCACGTTGTTTTCAATCCTAGAACAGATATACTTATTGAATCTGATTTACTTTAGTTTGAGCAGTAGTCATTTGTATAGACCATGTCAAATGCTTTAGACAAATCTAAATAGATCACATCTACTGGAACACCTAGATCTATACTTTTGTTCACAATTTCAAAGAATTTGATTAATCTGGTCTGAAATGATCTGTCCTTTATAAATCTATGATGACTTTTAATGATCAGATGATTGTAGGAGAGGTATTCCTCAATGCATGCCTTTAATAAACATTCTAACAATTTCACAACCACTGATATGAGATTTACAGAGTCAGACCTGTAATTATCCAGTTTTGCTTTGGTAAAAAATTTTAAATATGGGAACCATATCTGCTTTACATCAGTCTTTTGGCGCACTACATGAATGGAAATAATCTTTGAATATAAAAACAGAGGTGTGAATACTACAAGACCAGGTGCCTTGAATATAATGCAAATTTCCCTGAGAGAATTAGTCCAGGTACCAACATTACAATCCCCAATCCAGGTATGAACCCATAGCTGGTAGACTTGTATAGCCCGATCACAAGCTACAAACTCGCCTCACAACTGCAAACAGATTTAAATCATTATGTTGACACAATTCTCATAAACTGAAACACATACAGGGTTATCCAAAGAGATTCGAAAAGTCACCGCACGTTCGGTGACTTTTCGTTCTCTTCAATTCGGTTCCTTTTGCCGATTGCATTTCGGTGACCCTGCGGTGTATTCAGCAAACAGCACAGGGTCCCCTTTATTGCAGGGAAAAGCTGCCGCAAACCTGACGAAAACTAACCGAATGCACGCTGAAAACAAGCAAAAACATCTGGATTAACCTTCGAAGAAGCCGAACAGGAGCCAAAAAGGAGCCGAATCACACAGAGCCGAAGCAGCTGTGAGGTAGAGGAGGCAGTGAATAAATTAGAAAAACCATTTGTATGAATCTGGGAAAATGAAACGCTGTTTGCAAAGAAACTACTGAGCGAAAATGTCTGAAATTTTCACAGGAGGTCCAGGGAATGATAATAAAGAGGGCTGTTACAGAAAAAAGAAGTAAACTGAAAAAAAAAATAAAAAAAAATAGGACTTTTAAAAAAAAAAAAAAAAAAATCTGAAAAATGCTTAAAGTATCCTAAAAAATCTATAAATAAAGAGACTTTTTGCTGCAGAATTTTATAATGAACGGTTTATTAGATATTGAATTAAAACATGAATATTTTTAACATTGAAGCCTATGGGATTCTCCTGAATAAACTTGCCGAATTAAACCACCGAATGGCAGGGCATTAGGGGAACCTTTCACTGCTGGTTTGTGTTCTCTGAATAGCCGAAGCAGTGCTTTTTCATGGGGATTTCACTGCCCTCGAACAGGGACCGAACAGGCACCGTATGTGCAGGCAATTCGCCAGGATTTGGAGAATTGCCTGCTCTCTGGATAGCCGAATGGCCAGGAAAGGTAACCGGACGCTGATTTTCAGCGTTCGGTTACCTTTCTCAAGCAATTCGGATCTCTTTGGATAACCCTGATATATTACAATATCATTCTTCTATACAGCCGAAATAGACAAATGACCGATCATTCTTTGCCAGTCATATTACATAGCATCACAATTATATAGCACCCATTCCTTCACTTTCCACTGATGACATTTTATCAGTCACAAATAAATGTCTCAAACACATTCCAGGGTGCATGTACCAGGAGCTTCATCACTTGATCTCACTGTATGCCTAAATAAGACTGGATTCTCAAAGTCATTTGGTAAAGGTGGCCATATCCTCCATGTTTATAAGCACACATATATTAATTAAGGCTGATAGGCATTGCATGATAAATGCCACCCAACAGCATGTATAATCATTACAATGCATTTAAATCCAAAAGGAAGACCAGGTGAGCGACAATAATTCCCCTGCTCCAGTATATGAATAATACATGTTTCAGGGCAAGACTTATCCCTGTGTCCATTTAAACATGGTCCACACGGTCACCCTAATAAACAACCGCTTACATACTATGAATAAACACCAGCATAAAATGTTTAAATTAGCCAATCTATTAGAATTAGGATATATGTGGATAGAGGATACATTTATAAAATAGCCTACTGCAACAGCAACGACATTGCTGACCAGATCCATTACTATGGTGTATGGGGCCAAGATAACACATGTGCTGCATTTCTTTCAATTGCCTGTTAATTGCCTGTTAATTTTGGGTGAGGACCTGTTTTTTGTGTTTTTTTGGAGTTACCACCAGGGTTGAGCAGTAGGTAAAATCTTGCAATTGGCATCCATCTAAAAATTAGCGCTGGCACCGAGTGATCTGTCGGTTACAAAAGTGCACGTGCTCTCTAGCGCTCCAAACGTTAAGTATAGGACGCAGTAAGTACAGTAAGCTTGCGCTATGAATCGCAAATTACCACGCGCTTAGTGATTTTTCCCATCTAGCGGGAGGCAAATGATCTGTTGGTCAGGCGCTAGACTCATTTTACCTGGCACGAACCCAAAAATATGCTGACACTAGGGCTAGCTCACACCAGGTGATAGTTCCTTAACTACACACTAAGGGCCCTGACCAAATATGCTAATAAGTTGCTCCAAATATTATTAAATATTATGCTATCCACAAGATGTGGTGTCACCCAGATGTAGAAGTCAGTTGGTCCACTCCTCACGTTTATACAAGTCATCATATCTCCCATGTCATGGGAGATATGATGAGATGTGATGGCCATGCTGACAGACTAGCACACACAATTATTGGCCCAATGAACCCCATGGTACTTTTGCCAGTATAAAAATTCCCTGTGTGAGTAGATGATGACCTAAATGATCTTGGGAGCACAGTCCTGGACATACCTGCCAAACCATACCTCATAAACAGACTCTTTTTTCCTGCTTCATGTAAACATGTGGCTACCCAAACAAACGTCTTCCAGGTTAATGGGACATATACCTGGGATCACGAATATAAGTCTCCGATGTTAAAAAAGGTTCTTCTTTTTTTAATGTAATAGAGCTGGAATACTGTGAATACGGCATATGTGTATCTGTTACATAGTTTTCAAAATATGTTAAGACATGAAAAATTAATAAAATCTTTATGACATCAAAACATTTATAACAATGGAACATCCAAAAAATGACAAATGAATGTAAAACTAATGAGTTGTATTTTTAAAACAGTTTGAAGTAAGTGAGAGGTTAAAAAAGTGTAGAATCAGTCTGATCCAACAGGGATCTGATCTCTCTAATTCAGTTGTTTTAGTTCAAATGACAGTAAATATACTCCATTTCATTGGAAACCTAAATCTCCTAATTTCCTAAAATTATTTATTAATCCCTTCAAAAGTGCAAATATGTATACAGGCCCCGATGAGATTATTTGTGAAAAAGGATGGTAAGTGCCACACAACACATATCACCATCAGAACCAGGGTCAGAAAGTGATGCGGTGTCAGAACGCATTGGTTTCCCCTAAACCAGGGCTAAAAATTTAAAGTCCCGAGCTACTAGCCATGCCTTAAGAGTTACTCGGCACCAGTTGTCACACCTACCCCTTCCCCTTCATAAATACCCCTGCATTTACAGACACATACTCCTACATAAATACACCCCTACATTCATACACCATGAAAAAAAGAAATCCTACGTTATCTGCCTATGGCGCTTGTCAAAAGCTGGGGGGACATTGAGTACTGGCACTAAGTATCGCTGCGACATTCAGAACAGCCCCTGTTATCAGTATAATGGCTATGTAGCCTACCGATAATTTCCACTCGCCAAATACGAGCAGGCGAGTGGAAATTTTGAGCCCTGCCCTACACCATAGTACATAGAATCATATACGTATCTGATCAGCGCAAAATTAATTGCTTTTGGGGTTCAGATGATTCTTCTTTTTTATAACCATATGATGGAGTGCTGATCTGCAAGAATCATCTGACCCCAAAAGCAATTAATTTTGCGCTGATTAGATACGTATAAGATTCTATGTATACAGGCCCCCACTGATCTTGCTATCCAAAAATAAAATCCACTGAAAAGTATCATACATAAATACATAAAGGTGTATGATTTGTATATAACTCACTGAAGTATCCACATTTCCATGGCAAAACAAAAGGCAACAGATAAAGGAAAAATGACTTATCCACATGACAAAGCCACAAAAGAAGACAGAGGTTGCAGCCAATCTCAGTCAACAGGCTTTATGACAAATGAAAATCCAGGCTTCCAGCTGAATTTCAGTTTCGTTATTTTTGTTTTAATGTATGTGTGAATCAATTAATCCTGTCATACAAGGGCATCGTAAACTGTGTGCTAGAGTTAATGAGTCAGACATTATCACATCATTACACCAGCTGGCATAATGTAGCATGTGTTGTTTGTCATAATATACACTGCCATGCTTAACAACCATTAATTGTTTACACGAGCAGTCATATTTTTCTTCAAAGAACCTTCAGTGACTTTTTAGTGGATTAAATACTCATTCATCACAAAGAATTTTAAAAAAACAACAGGTATAGCTCAGTGCACCGAATAGCCGTTCTGCAAATATTACTATTATGACGTTCACAAAGATGACTTACGCATTTCAATCATTTTATTGATAGTGTCTGCATTCATGCTGTTTGAAAATCAATTTTCTATCACCACCGGGTTATTATCATTGAATTGCAGCTCTTAATAATTTCCGGCACACGAAGAGTCGAGTTTCTCTCTCCAGCAGCAGGCACTGCTTGAAGAATCCAGATGTCACACAAGACTGTATTAAAATAATTGGCTCCATCTCCCCAAAGCAGTAGCCACACAATCACACATGCATGACACATTAGAAGCATTAACAGTCAACATAACAGAGCATTTCGTCACCTGGAAAACATCAACTGATCTGACATGAAGCATTATTTACAACACTTGAGATGGTAAACCACAAAATACCTAACTGCAAAAAGAAAAAGCACTGTTGCAAAACAAAAATCACCTTAAGACACATACATTAATGCCAGCAACAATACGCACAAAAGAAAATATGACTACTTTGATTGAGAGCACAGTTTTCATCCTAGAGAGACTGTGAGCTTACCACTGAGGAGCCAATTTACACGAGGTGTCAGAAATGTCTCTAACTCCAGTAAGCTTGACTTGAGACTTAGAGAAATTGAAACTCAAAAGCTACTCAAAGCAGAACTGAGAAGCCCTAAGAAAAGTATGATACACAACATTACTAAATGAATGACTAGAGATACAAAAGGACCCTAGGATTCCTTACTGATATTGGAAGTTATCTAAGTAAAACTGGAGTTTCTTAGGCAATAGGAAGTGTGGAACCTTTCCATGACTTGGTTGCTGGAGTTGTAGTACATCAATATAGGATTGTGGTCAAAAATTCAATATCAGGGATTTTTCCATGTGGTTTTCATCATGAAATGCCCTTGTGGATATGTTTATGTTTGAGACAGATAAAGTTTCAGTTACAAGCACTTATACAGCACCAATAGAAACATAGAAACATAGAAAAATGTCGGCAGATAAGAACCTTTCGGCCCATCTAGTCTGCCCAATTACATGGATACTTAGCCTTATGCCTATCCCATGCTTGCTTAAATTCAATTACTGTTTTGGCCTCTGCCACTTCTACTGGAAGACTGTTCCATGTATCCACCACCCTCTCAGTAAAATAATGCTTCCTGATGTTACTTTTAAACCTTTGCCCCTCTAATCTAAGACTATGTCCTCTTGTTTTGCTATTTTGTTTCCTTTTAAATATACTCCCTTCCTCTACCTTGTGGATTCCCTTTACGTATTTAAATGTTTCTATCATATCTCCTCTGTCTCGTCTTTTTTCCAAGCTGTACATGTTAAGATCATTAAGCCTTTCCTGGTAACTTTTCTCCTTCAAGCCGTACACCATTTTAGTAGCCCTTCTCTGAACTCTCTCTAAGATGTCTATATCCTTCTGGAGATACGGTCTCCAGTACTGCACACAGTACTCCAAGTGAGGTCTCACCAGTGCTCTGTACAGTGGCATGAGCACTTCCCTTTTCCTACTGCTAATACCTCTCCCTACACAACCAAGCATTCTGCTAGCATTTCCTGCTGCTCTATTACATTGACTACTTACCCTTAGATCCTCTGAAATAATGACCCCTAAATCCCTTTCCTCAGATGTTGAGGTTAGGACTGTATCAAATATTCTATATTCAGCCCTTGGGTTTTTACGTCCCAGGTGCATTATCTTGCACTTATCCACATTAAAACTCAATTGCCACAACTCCGACCATTTTTTTAGTTTACCTAAATCATTTGTCATTTGGCTGATCCCTCCAGGAACGTCAACCCTGTTGCAAATCTTTGTGTCATCAGCAAAAAGACACTTTTCCATTAATACCTTCTGTAATATCACTAATAAAAATATTAAAGAGAATTGGTCCAAGTACTGACCCCTGAGGTACCCCACTGGTAACAAGACCTTGCACCGAATAAACTCCATTTACCACAACCCTCTGTTGTCTGTCACTCAGCCACTGCCTAATCTAGTCAACAATATTGGAATCCAAGCTCAAAGATTGCAATTTATTGATAAGCCTTCTATGCGGAACAGTATCAAAAGCCTTACTGAAATCTAAATAAGCAATGTCTACTGCACCACCTGTGTCTATTATTTTTGTTACCCAATCAAAAAAATGAATAAGATTAGTTTGGCATGATCTCCCTGAGGTAAACCCATGTTGTTTCTGATCCTGTAATCTATGTGTTTTTAGATGTTCAACAATCCTTTCCTTTAACATGGATTCCATTAATTTCCCCACTACTGACGTAAGACTAACTGGCCTATAGTTCCCAGATTCCTCCCTACTACCCTTCTTGTGAATGGGCACAACATTTGCTAATTTCCAGTCTTCTGGGACAACTCCCGTTAGCAAGGATTGGTTAAATAAATCTGTTAATGGTTTTGCTATTACATCACTGAGCTCTTTTAATAATTTAGGGTGGATCCCATCAGGCCCCATTGACTTATTTGGCTTTACTTTAGACAGCTGCTGTAGAACCTCCTCCTCTGTAAACTGATATGTAATTGTCTCGTTAGTGTTTCCTAACTGAGGTCCCTTTCCTTCCGCAAAGACTGAACAAAAATATTCATTGAGGCAGTCAGCGAGACTTTTATCCTCTTCTACATACCTTCCTTCCTTTGTTTTTAATCTAACTAATCCTTGTTTTACTTTTCTTTTCTCATTTATGTATCTGTTTATGTAGTAGAATAGCCATTTATATAAATCCAGGTAAAGTATCCATGTAATTGGGCAGACTAGATGGGCCGAAAGCTTCTTATCTGCCGACATTTTTCTATGTTTCTACTGATTATAACAAGAGTTTAAATGCTCAGAGAATGTTTACACAAACATGGATAAACAAAAGGCACATGTTTGGCACCTTGACATCTGGGCTCTGTGAGACAAAAGACTGGGAATCTGTTTTCTGTACTCTTGTATTCAATGTATGGGTTTCCAGGGATGATGAAAAGGCATTAAATAGATACTGGGCAAGTCTACTAAAGAATTACATTAGAATGATCACTCATTATTTCAATCACATATGTACAATAGCTAAAATTGTACACATTTACCCCTGAATTCTTCAGCCACTTCCAAGTTATTTTTGAAAAAAAATCATACTACATACATAAAACATGTTTATACATAAATAAAAAAAGTATTCAAATGTGAATTTACCCTATTTTAATTTTCAGTTATTCATTCATCCTTGATAGATATGTTTCTGGGATTAAATCCTTTAGACATAGAAACAGATCATTTCTGTCTTATGCAGTGGGTATAGCAGGAGTAGATAAAAAAACACTATCACATTTTTGGCTTATGGGCGCATTCCAGGAACCTGATGGTATTTCTGGGAATGCAACTCAATGTACATATGAAAAGATCATTAACAAATTAAATTTGGAACACATCACATTGACATAAACAAGCCTTTAATGGACAATAGGAAAGTGATTTCATATGACATATTTTTGACACCTTATAGTTATAGGGAGTGCAGACAAATAAAAAAAATATGCAGAACAGAAAGAAGCAAGGTCAAAGCAAACTGTAGACACAATGCAAGTTAAATCTTTTCACTTTAAAACCAAAGAAAGTGTATTCAACGGTGTTGCAAACATTGGAAGAGCAAAGATGAATAAAGAATGTCTATAATTTACTCTTGCTATGGAAGAATTACAGTGGTACCATTTTTCTTTGTTGTTCACCATTGTTTCTAACAACTTCACCTTCCGTTCCTGAATTTTCTTTCTCTGGATAGCTGAAATTCAACATATTTGCAGTGACATTGATTTTTAAAGTTGTTTGCAATAATGATGATCATCACCAGTCGTGAATAACCCCTAAAGTGTATGACAAGGCAACTACTCATTTATTAAAAATTATGCGAATGGAATAGCTACAGATATTCATTCTGGTAGATAAATTATCAGACGTTATAAAACAACTACATGATCATTCCTGGTTAAAAAGCGGTTTCATCTGCTGTATTGTAGTTAATGCATTGTTAAATGCCTTATTAGTCTTAATTAATTTAATTACTAGTACTTTATGAAAATGAATACTGGTCATAAGCAATGATACCATACAATACACACCTGAAAATTTAGATAATCTTTTCAAACATTTCAGCTAATATTTTATCTAAGTGATAATGTTGAAGGGTGTACACTTTGTAGGGTTAAACTCATGTACAAATTGCAAAAAAAATATATTAGTTAATATTAAAGCTACATTGTCACTTTGATCTTCATCAAGAATAGTTATGAAAAATTCATGTGCTGCTAAAACCAATTTCAATTACAATACTGTCAAAATACATGACAAAGAACAACCTTTTTTGGATTTTGGGAAACAAATGGCATCATTTTAATAAACTTGTAATTTTTGGTATTTCTGCATTTGCAAGAGGTAGAGCTTCAGGAAAATATATCATTTATATCTCTTTTTGACCCTCAAAGAAAACCATTTAACCCCTTAGTGACCAGGCGATATTACCATTGTCAATCCGAAAGTGCCCACTGCTGTTTTTACATTTCTGCGCTGTTTGTGTTTAGGTCTAATGTTCCTCTTACTAGTTTATGGAACCCCTTTTTCTTGCCATTAAAGGACCATGACGCACATAGGGACCCTGCCTGGGAGTGCACCTGGTGCTTGTCCCCAGCCCTCCATGAAGGAGGATATCTGACACTTTCGTGACTATGCAGACGTAGGTGACTGTGGTCCAGGGTTGGGTTCAACAGTCAAAGTGCGGACATTGAGGCAAGACAGACCCTTTTTGTGGCACAGGTGGAGTCTCTAAGAGCACAGGTCTCCCTGCTGTCTGGAGCCATTGAGTCTGGAGGTGCAACATTGCGTAAGGAACGTCAGAATCTGGGGCATACCTGTGACGATCCCCGATAAAGACCTCTTGGTCTATGTTAATCCGCTTGTTTCTCATGTGCAGGGGCACCACCTGGACCACCAGCTCTTTTTGGCACTGTCATGTGAATTCGGAAGGCGGCTGCAACACCAGTGCATGCCCCGCAGGATGCGATTGCTGTCGCCGGAGTTGAGGCTGCCAAGCGCCGTCTGATGTTCGCTTTCATGGCCCGAGCATCGATATCTTTTGAGGACGCTACCCTGTCACTCTTTAACGACGTATCTTTTTTGACGTTGATGGCTCGGAGGCTCTTCCGGGAGATGACCATTTGTTTGAGGAACGGTGGAGTCCATTATCGATGGGGTGTGATGGGATCCCTGTGTATCTATGATAATATAAGTCACTCGGTCACCGCTCCGGGGGAAGTATGGAACCTTTTGCATAAGCTAGGTTTGTCTCCAGATCCAGCCCCTGCTGCCCTGGGCCCTGGCGCCTTGTCCCTGTTTGACCCGGGCTAGGTTTGAGAGGCACCTCTGGTGGTGTCCTATGCCCCACATTTATGTGCCCCCCTTTTCTCCCTCGCCCCTGCTCCTCGATGGTTGTGGGCTTCTTGCTGACCCCCCTGCTTCCCCTCATGTCTAAAGCCCTAATTTTTCATGACTTTCTGATTTTCTCCCACTCTCCTCCCCCACTTCCTATTTGTCACGCTATGCATTTTTGGTTTTGTGCCCAGGTGTTATTTTCTCTGCAGATTCTGTTTTCTGAGACTCCTACGGGCACGCTGGGGCATCGTGCTCTTCTATTCCCCTTCCCTTTTGTTCTTTTTATTTTTGTTTTTCCCTTCCCACGGTGGGACACTGGGTTGCCCTGGATGAGTCATTAAGATGGCAACCATGGCTCTGGTCATTTTCTTTGGCCACAGGACTCCCTACCCTGTGACCTCTTTCTTGGCCCCTGGCTTCCCCTTGGGTTGCTGGGAATGTCCTGATTGGGTAGTCCCCCACCCACCCCACAGCCCCTCTCCTTCCCATTTTGTTTTTCTTGATGACCCTGTACTACCCCCACCTTTTTTTTCACGCGGGCCGCCCATAAGTTCTGGTGCCTCCCTCTCCCCTTTTTGTTTTGTTTAGCATTTGAGCTATTAAGACATACCTTATGGTTTCTATATCCCTGATACATGTTTTACTGTTTTCGAGTCTTGCTGTGCTGGCTCTGCGTGGCGATCCTGTTCTTTGACATGTTGTGCCTTTGCAAAATTTATAAATAAAGAATATGAAAAAAAAACAGGAAGGACTGTCACAACTTTTTTTTCCCTCTACAATCACATCTCATGTCACATTCCCTGTAGTAGCGCTCACTGCCCTCTACCATACACAGTATCTGGACTCAAACCCATAGCAATGAAAAGTTGACTTTGTTAACAATTTGATATTACTAATTTTTTAATTATTATTTTCTTTTGATGTTGCTTATCCCAGGATATTGCACACTGATCGCTTTCCTAGTACTCTGTGCAGACATTCCCTGCTGATCTCAGCATTTCAGTGCTGTTCGAACGAACAGGTTTTTTTGCAAACAATAAAATACTTTTCTTCAGAGTCACAAAAAAAAAGAAGGTATATAATTTGTCTGGGTTGTACAATAAAACAAGACTTTAATATTTTGACAAAGTGCATTTAAACATGAGCACAAAATGAGCTCAGCACACAGGGATGAAATGGCTCAGCAGTGAAGATGTTAAAATAATGTAAATTTTCTCAATTTAATTATTCATTTATCCATTACAGAGATATTGTGGGAATGAAAGATTGGGAACTCTAGAAGGTGTCTTTTTATCACACCATGTCACACAATGTCAGCATACATGCAGAAATAGCCTTTTTGACAAAAACTGTAACCTTTATAAAAATTTATATAAAAATGGTAGGATATCCTGCTTCTGGGGATTTGTAGTCATTATAAGATTATTAGCAATGCAGTTTCCAAAAAGTACCAGCACAATATAAAAAGAATATCTGTATGTTGCATAATGCCTGTTTATGGAAATTACAGTACCACCTTGTTTCTGTACTGTACAGGGATTTTCAGTCATTTATAACCCCGTGAAACTTTCCTTTGTACAGCGATGAGTGACCTGACAGTGTACTTCAACAGTAATGTGTTTGAACATTTTGTTCTCTACAGGGGGCCACACTAATCTTGCTTTAAATGGTTTGGAACCATTTAGAAAGGCCAGACACTGAAACCATGTTTGGAACCATTAGAAAGGCCAGACACTGAGCTGGCCAATGGCACCTAACATGACGTTGTGAGGTGTAAAGAATGGAAACACAGGGGTCTTAAGGTCCCCACTCTCCTTGCAGTGGTCCAGTGGCTTGTGTTTTAGATGGACCAATGCTTAATACCACTTTGCTCCATCCATTCCACATTTGATCTCAGTGTGAGATATGAGAAGGTGAGTTAAAGCAGTGGCATTGTTTGCTTTACACGTAAAAGCACATAATGCCACTTCCTTAGAAATAAGAAAAGTATAAAAAGTACAAATTTGCATTAAATTTTTCTCTTTTAATTTTTTACACATTACATGATCATATGTGGTAGGCCAGACTCTGATTTTTACACTGCACAATGTCAAGTGAGGTATCATTGGAAAGGTCAGAGACAAATACAGTATAGTACCACAGGGTACCAAGGAAATGCAGGGCATCGATCTACCGATATGGGGACATAACCCTGAGTAGTAACTTGTCGCAATAGATCCAAATGGCCTCCATTATAGGCAAACTCCCTCATACGGGAAAGACATTTAAGCAGTTGAAATAGTCAAACATGGCAGCACTTGATGCGTTTCGATGTTGATAAAGCCATTGATTAATGGCGAAAGTGCTGCTATGTTCGGCTGTTTTTTAACTCCTTAAAAAGGTCTTTCCCATCTGAGGGAGGCATAATTATTGCCTATTGTGAATTGAAACTTAGCTAGGTATTGTAGGTGGCATGAACCTCCCAGGTTAGCACCGAGTCTCTTTCATTCACTCTGAGAGATTGGTCTTTCTGTATTTATGGTATTCCTATATTTCCCTGTGGCCTAACCATCCCCTTATTTATACCTTCATTCAATAATTTCGGCATTGTGATCTACACCCCAGTACGCCTGTTTATTATGCACTATATGTTCATGTTTGTTAGACTGGTGACCTACTATATTTTTTACTATACCAATTAAACATTGTTTTATTTTCTGTATCATCCTACCTAGTTGTGACCTGCTTCGCAGGCCACTTTGGATCTAAAAATCAGAGACGCAGGAATCTATAGTACTCCCCATACTTCTCGCAGCAGTGCGGTGGTTTAAGCTTTCTATGAACCAATGTATAGTAACGCATCGGGCCATCACCTTCAAACTTGCTGGCATCGTGAGAAATGAGAAGGTGAGTTAGTTGAATAAATAGTTCCATAGGACTCCATGGAGGCTTCTCCTACCGGGTCACATGACTGGCAGGATCTCACCTCTCGTTATGCTAGCACTAAAGGGATCGCTAGCGTTAGCTTGAAGTAGGCGATAGAGCCCATTATATAAAATTTTAATTTTATTTTTACACATAAACTGGCCACATTTGGTATCATTGGAAAGGCCATGCTCTGGCCTTTCCAACAAAAACACGCATGACTCTCTCTAGCTCCAAAAGGACCCCCCCCCCTATCTCCACCATAGGGATTTCCATAGGAAATTCCCTGGGCAGCTAGGGGGAATTCCCTTTCTGACATCATTGTGCCCATGCACAGACTGTGACGCCTTTTATTTTGCACCCCTTACTGATGGGGAGATATAGGGGTCCAATGGACCCTCCCCTTCAGGCACTCTCACGGCTCTGCTGGGGGGCACCTGAAAATTTTGTAATAGCTCCTGGTGTCAGGAACCAGTGTGGCAGGCAAGGTTCTGAACCCAGGATGCAGTGACGCAATGGAAACCAGGTGAGGGAAAACAGGGGTTTATTGCAAGATTCAGATAAAATAATAAGTACAGATTATGCAGGGTGAAGGGCAGAACTTAACCCTTTCGCTGCTGAGGCATTTCCCGCCTCTGTGCTGAGGTCATTTTTACCGGTTTTGCTCATCATGTTTAAACGTGTTTTGAAGGCTTATTTTAGTATATGACCCAGACATATATCGTTCTTTCCGTCAGACTCGGCAGATTCATAATACGTCATTATTATATGTATACATCATGACCTGTCTGTATATTATAACAAAAAATGCAATAAAATATGAATTTTTCAATAATTTAAGTGTTTTTTTTTCACATTTTAACATGCGAGCAATTGCGGTTATATTTTGTATGGGGTGCGCTTGTTAAAAAAAATTAGAACTGGGGTCGTGATACATTTTTTTGGGGGAAAATTACGCGATTTTTAACAAACGCACCGCATACAAAAATCGTTAGTGCAGCATCATTGTTCACATTATAATTGAAATGGGAACAATATTGCTGCATTAACAAACCAAAAAAAAAACACTTTTTTTTTAAATATTTTTTTTATTTGTATTAAAAAACTTTTTTCACAGTCGTGTTTGGTATCTTTGGAACAGCCATGCTCTGGCCGATCCAACAGTACCAAACTTTAACCCCTAGCTGCCACGGATCGGGAGATGGGGGTTCCAATGAACCCCCTATCTCCACCATTGGTGGCAGCTAGGGGTTAACTCCAGGACTGGCGTCATCGTGCTATGCACAATGACGCCAGTCCTCAGGGGGAGTTCCCGGAGGCTTGGCTGACATCCAAGATGTCAGCCAGCTCCGGGAAAGGATCACGAACCGGCGCTTTTCAGCGCCCAGGGGTTAATGACAGCCACCGTTTGGAAGGGCAGGCTGTGCCCTTCCAAGCGGTGCCTGTATTGAGGCTAGGGTCAGAGTGGGGCAGTCGGAACGCGCGTGCAGGCGCACTAAATCACGGCGGCAGTAGCAGAACATAACGGCCAATGACGGCCAATATACGCAGTACGTGCGTACAAAAGTGCGCCGACACCACGCAACCGGCAAATGAACGCATTTTTATCAGAACGTGAAACCGCTGCTACTGACGTACAAAGTGCGCGGCGGCCGCATGGCAGCGTGTGTGCGTGATTAGGAGACGTCAGACGCTGCTAGTGTGCGGCCTACATAACGCTCAAACAGCCGGAATTCCCCAGAATTGCGTTGGTGAGTACCTGCGACTGTGAAGGATGTCTGGACCAGAGATGGACGTCGAGAGGCTCATCAGCGCTGTGGGGGAGCATCCAGGGATCTGGGATACGGCCTGCGAGAGGTATAAGGACAAGGGGAAGAAGGCGAGCGCATGGGTCGAGGTGTCCCGTCAGGTGTACCCGGATTATGATACGTGGTCCGAGAAAGAGCAGCACATACAGAGTGAGTATAATATTATTTTTAATTCATAATCCCATAAATGTAAATCACAATAATAATAATAAACAAACAAATGTAATCATTGATGTGAAACTCAAATGCTCCCCAGCTGCCAGGGCACCTCACCTGCATCACTGATGAAATAATTAGATAGAGCATCGCGATACCTGTTGCTGTATCCATTCACAGCTATGATGTCATGGTTCACATCATCCACAAGACCGACAACTGTGAGGGTATCGTCAAAATTAAAACCATCCCTGGCCCGCACATAATTATGTAGCATGCAACAGCATTTCACTATGTCCACACAGAAGTCCACATTCACATCCAGCGGTCTATGTAGAATCCTCCACTTGTTGGTCAGTATGCCAAAGGTACACTCCACATACCGTCTCGCCCGCGACAGCCTATAATTAAATACCCGCTTCTTCACAGTCAGGTGTGTCCCTGAGTAGGGCCGTAGGAGGTGTGTGGATAGGCCGAATGCTTCGTCACCCACGAAGGCATAGGGGACTGCCACGTCACTGCCAGGCAATGGTGCGGGTCTGGGTATGTGCAGGGTCCCACTCTCAATTTCATTCCACAGTGTGGAGTTCCTGAACAATGTGGAGTCAGAGTCTTTGCCGTATGAACCGACATCCACATACACAAAATTATAGTTGGCATCTGACACCGCCAGTAGGCCTATAGAAAAGTAATGTTTATAATTCTGATACAGTGAGCCACTGTGCGGTGGCTTCACTATGCGGACATGTTTGCCATCCACGGCTCCCAGGCAGTTTGGAAAGTTGGCTCTCTCCCAGAATCCTGCTGCAATTTCCAGACATGCCGTATGTGTCGGTCTTGGCAAACATTCGCCCTTCATGGTCTCCCATATGGTTTGGCACACCTTGCGGACGATCTCACCAGCTGTTGATCTGCCAACGCGGAAGCTATAATGCAGATCCTTCAAACTGCACCCACTAGCGAGATACCTAGAAGACAAAACAAAAATGTTTGAATATGATCACATACCATGAACACAAGCTAATGTCACTCTCATCATGTTTTTCAGCACAAGAGGCGATGAACAAATGGCGCACAGTACGCGACAACTACATGCGCGTCCAGAAGAAGCAGGCCATGGCTGCGCGCTCTGGAGCTGGTGCGAAAAAGGTCCGGGGGTACATATATGCCGACCAACTATCGTTCCTCCGCAGGACCCAGGAGCCGCGCAGGAGTGTCAGCAGCATGGACCAGCCATCGACCTCTGGCACACAGGTACAACAAATGGTGCCAGGAGGTTCTGCCAGCTGCCAGGAGGAGGAGAACCGGGGTGGTGCTGAGTCGCAAATGGAGGAGGATTCGGAGACACCACAGGTGGCAGGTACCGCAACCACGGTCAGCACCAGACCTGGCCAGAAGAGGAGGGCACAAGCTGCAGACCTGGAGCAGGCCATGGTCACGTTCATGGAGGCTCAGACCACCCATGCACACCAACGCTGCATGCTTGCGGACTCTGTGGACATGTCCTTCTTCAATGCATGTATGCTCCTCCTCAACAGGATGAGCGAGGCAGAGAAGATGGAGTACCGGCACAGATCCCTGGAAATATTGGAGGACATCCTTTCCCGTCCCCATCACGCAGCCGCCTACCATGCTGTGCCACAATCCGCCAGTGGATCTTCCGTCTCCAGTGAGGTGCTGTCCACCCGCCCAGCCATGCCCCCTGGAGCCAGGCCACACACGGAGTCGGGGTCCAGCTGTAGCCACACCACCGGCCCTCATGACCCAGATGCTCCGCGGTATCAGCAACTGTGATGCATGTCATGAATATTATTTAGTTTTGTTTTTGTTATGTGTTATTTGTTTTGATGTTTTATATATCCTGACCTTCTTAACGAGTTGTAATATATGTCCAGAATATATTACTGTTTTATTTCATATTATATTATTATTTTTCTACATTGTTGTCGGAGTCATTTATGATTATGTACGTGTGATGTGATGCCCGTGTGTGTGTGTGTGTGCATGTAACAGTGGGCATGTGACTACAGACATGATGCACTCATGTCAGGTGACTGGCAGCGATGTCATGTATGCAGGTGTGTGACAGTACGTACCTCAAAGTGATGACTATCATCTCCTCCGGTGGTATGGCGGGCCGCATGTTGGTGTCCCTCTTGGTCAGCGGCTCCCGTACCCGCGACAACAGTTCATCAAAGGAGGCGATGGACATCCGCATGTAGTTGAAGAACTTCACGGGGTCCCTCTCTCGCAGTGGCCTGTACAGCGTCACGAAGTGTCCATGCGTGGGTCTGGCAGCGTTGATTTCATGAACCCAGGTTCGCCGCTTTCTCTTCCTCTTAAGGTACAGGTACCCCATCGCACCAAACACAAAGACATGTGCAGGATCCATCTTTGAAAAACGCCACCATACCCAAAACGGCTTTTTATAACCCTTGCCCTTATTTTTTCATTTCTCAATTGATTCGATTCATCTGATTTTTCTCTTTTTTTTACCCCACCGTCATGAAATACGTCCAGAATTGCGCATCGTCTGACCACTTAAGCGTATTCCGTGAAAAAATGCATGCGCACGCATCAACGTACATTTTTACGGTGGCCGCAGAAAATGCGCTCATCTGTCCCTAGCCTTTGTCCCTGCTCCCCGGCGATCGGGAGGGAGAGAGGTCCGAAGGACCTCCTCCCCTCCCTTTCAGGCGCCTCCTCCGCACATGCGGGGGGGCGCCTGAAATAGAAATAGATGTCATCGCGTCACCGTGATGACATCTATTGTGCCCGCGGCGGTCCCGGATTGACGGGCTGACATCCAAGATGTCAGCCCGCACTGGGGGGCACAGCGATCGGCCGGAATCCAGCCGATCACAGGCTGCTTCGGGAGGACGCGCTCAGCGCGTCTTCCGAAGCCAACCCTTCCTGCGGCAGGACACGCTGAGCGCATCCTCCGCAGCAAAGTGGTTAAATGAGGAGCCAAAGGGATATGCAATGTTGGTGGGGATACAAAGGGATACAGGAAACACGATACAAGGAGACACACGTAGGAGACTTACTGGGGATACGAGACAGGACAGAAAAAGGGCTGAAGGGAATCTTGTTTGCTGAGGAATCAGGAGACAGATGATCAACGGGAAACCAGGATGTTGGGGTCTTGTAAGCAGTCTCTGGAGGGCAGAGGATGAACACAGAGAACAGGATACTGGAGGCAGGGGTTTCACCAGATAGTCTTTGAATAGCAGAGGTATCAGGATCGCAATCCACTGGGCTTGCTGGCTTAGTGAAACTATGCAGAAGCCTTGCCTTCTGGGTGCTCCACCCTTAAGTAGGAAAACAGTCTGGTGATTATCGGCACCTGTTAGACCTGCAGTGCTGTGAACAAAGTTGTTACAAGAAAGTGCTGCCCTGCACTCAGGACAACGCAACACCAGGTTTGCCTTTCTTGCGTTTGCGGCGGGCTTTACGTGGGGTGCTGGAGGGCTCCAGACAGGGGTTCTGACACCCGGGCGTGTTGACATCAGTGCGCCAGGTAAGGTCCCGTGGGATGGTCTGACTTCAAGGAAGTCACGGTACTGCAAACTGCGCGGCTGGGGTCTCTCCCTTAGCTGTGGAGACCTGGTGACGTGTGGGGGATGCCCTCTGCATGTTGTGAGAAATCTCCAGGACGTCCCCCACACGTCATCCACAACGAAGGGGTTAAAAGGGTGTGAAAATTGGGTTTTGATATGCTGGTGAGTTTTTTAATGTTTTACAATGCAAAATTAAGATAACTCGATATAGTTAGGGAAAGGGTTAATATATATGTAATTGCGCAATAATGTGTCATTGTTTTCTTTTATCACAATTTATTTTGATAAAAGTAGATTTCTACAAATAATATTTAATCCAATATATATATTATTATTTCTACCATACCCCTTCCAGTAAGACAATAGTCTTTTACCTGAAGCATCTGAGTACTATCAAATTTATGCAAAGATATGGCTGAGATAGACAGATACAATGGGGGTTAGTCAGAGAGATCCGAAATGTGGCCAAAATGTAACCGGACACTGAATTTCAGTGAACGGGGACATTTCGGGGCCATTCGGCTATTCAGAGAGCAGGCAATTCGCTCACTGCCTGTTCGATGGCAGTGAAATCCCCCATAGAGAAGCAATGGTTAATCCATTCAGATTTTTTAAATCGTTTTTTCATTTGGTTGAGAAACCCGTTACCGTTTAGTACCTTGCGCTTAACAGCTTACTTTGCGCTCCCTATATTTAACTTGGGGAGTGCAAAGTGTTTAATCAGCGTTAGGATTACAAAGTCCTAACACTGATTAACATCCGGCTGCGTTTAGCAAAAAGTTAACCACAGCTAGGACTTGGTGCTAACGGATTCTGCTGGTGCAGAATCCGTTAGCACCAGCCAAAAATCCCCATAAAAATCCAGATACTCACCTCCTATCCTGCGGCGAGGGCTGCAGCTCCATCCGTCACCTCTGTCCAGCGGGAGCACGGAGAGACTGGGGGATCTCCCCCTGCGGATCACTACACCGACCTGTCAGATTTCGCGAGGCGAGATCTGGCAGGTCATGTGACCGGCTCTGTCTGCTTCAATGGAGTCCCATGGACTTCATCGAGTGGATGCTCACGGCGGCGCTTAGCGCTGTCGGACGCATCCTGGGACTTAGCGCCCAGTAACAATGCAGGCAGCTTTTTAAGTGCCTGCATTGTAATATCGTGCTAAAATGGGAGTGGAAATGAGAAACCTGCAGGCGCAGGTTTTTCTCCTTTGCACCCCCGTTTTAGCGCGATTTGTGTAATTTAGCCTACTGTATGTGTTATTTCTTTGGGGACAACAATGGTTACCTACAATTTAAAGTAAGAAGAACGTAACTGAAACAGGCTATTTTAAGCTAAATAAAATGTATAAATTAAAAAATGGAAAATGCATACCATACTTCACAGTATTGTATGCAACAATCAAAAATGTAAATGATAGAATTAATCATAGTAAGATAGATAGATAGGACACATAGAATATATTAAAACACATGTTCAACTTCCTGATTTCTACGTCATCGTAGACTTAGCCTAATACTATGAAGGCATGCAATCTTTCAAAACTATAATGAAACTGTAATCCAGATTTGCTGGGTATGAGCTACATAATTACACAAAGTATACTGTATTTACAAAAATATAATCATTCATCATAAACCCTCTACTATTTATAGTTTTATTCTAAAAACTAATGTATTACTGTATACTTCTGTCTAGAATACGGATTAAGAATCACATTTAGTTAGATACATGAAATGTATGTCATTTAGACATTCCTCAGATAGAGCTTTTCATCTGCTCTATGAAATATGTTATCTAATTACAATATCAGTGGGGTTTTAAATCCCATGGGGGGTGGTGCAATTCTTATTTATTTATTTTCCTCCGAAGTTGTATTATTACAGAGAAATCTAGTTCAAAAGCAATAATTCCATTGTCCAATACGAGAAATACGGAGCAAGAAAGTAAATAAATATATTTTATTGTCTGTTTCACAGATCAGGAGACATTCAAAAACATGTATGTCATTTTTGAAAATTATACAAACATGTTTCGGAATTGTTTTATATTTTCTCTATATTGTTTTCGTTGATGGAAGATGAATACATTAAATGTGGGTTTCATTATTTCAGTATAAATTAAACATTATGGGCCGTATCACCTGCCCTAAGCTAAAACGGAGTGTGTCACACTCCTCGCCGGCGGCGGCGCCGCAGATAATAAAATGACGCTGTGATATTCAGCACACTGCAGGGCAGCACCCTTTAGGTACTGCCAGAGAGTAAAGAGTTGTCTCATCCAGCTCTGCACTGACTGTCAGGTGCATCTCATCATTCAGCCTGCTGCCTCTATTTAATAGAACCTCACCCTTGCCTAGAGGCTTGAGCATCAAACTTTCACCTCAGAGTGGAACTCGTGCAGCCAGGAGCCTGTTACTCTGACAGACCTGTGTTCAGGACTTACCTGAGTATCTGACCGCTTGTTTGCCTACCGGACAACCGCCTTCCATACCCCTGGACCTGTTGGGCTTCATCCAAGTGACCCCCTGCTTCATGCAAGTAACCTCTGCTTCATTCAAGAGACCCCCCTTGCTTCATTCAAGAGACCCTCCCTTGCTTCATTCAAGAGACCCCCTTGCTTCATTCAAGAGACCTTGCGTTGCCTAAAGGACTTACCCGTGTATCACAGACCGCCTGCATACCGGACTCTTTCCTTATGTAGCGCTCACTCCCGGAGCTGAATTTAAACCTCGGGTCAGTCTCCCCGCACTAGGGAATAAATATACACCAGCACTGTTGTGGATTTTATAACTTATATAGTTTACTGATCTCAAATAAACTGGCATATATAGAGCAGCACGGAATACATATATATTTACAGAAGTTCGTAATGCGAGAAACGGGCAGCGGAAAAGAAAAAGGAATTTTAACCCCTTTGCTGCTGAAATGTGAGTCCCGTACAGGTTGTGTCCCAAGAAGGTGTACGTGTATGCGTGTGTTGGTACTCGGGTACTAGATTCAACTGGCCAGTGAATGAATTCAGTGTGTCTTCGACTAGTCACGTTGGGGCCCTGTAGGTTTAGACAAACTGCAAGGTGCTTTATTATTTTCACTGTGGCCGGGAAGGCCTCTCACCCATCCGCCAGATACTCTGCGCTCTGCTCGACCCAGGACGTCTTTCCGCTCGACTTGACTGTGACTCTTTGCCACCGGATCCGCTCGTCTTGCTTGTCCGTTTCTGCCACAAGATGCTCAGCTCACCGCCTGCACTCCCGTTAGATCATCGCGGTCTCCTAACTCAGGGTCCGTCTGCAGGTCTGTATCTTTTAAACTTCTCACCGATAGGTTAATAGGTCTCCTCTTCAGCCATCTGTTCTGTGCCCTCCTGGCTGTCACACGAGACTCCGCCCATCCCTCATATCTGGTCCACCCAGACTCCCTTATTTTGCTCGGACTGTTACCCCCACCCTTTCGTATTCCCCTGCTCCCCATCTCTTTGTTATATTTATGTTAACAGGATATATTTGTAGTATTTATATTGTTACTTTCTATGATGACTTCTTCTGAGATACATTACTGCGGAATTTGTTTTTGGTCCTGCGTGACCGATATTCATACTGTGTATTTTATTGCTGTCATTTTTTTTTTTCAAAATAAAATTTTGAAATCTAAAAAAAAAATAGGTCTCCTGGCAAGTGATTTGGGCCGATCTCTAGCTCCGCAAAGCAGCACCTGCGCTCCGGCCTGGTCACAATCGCTCCCTGTCTCACGTGCGTCTTGCTCTAATCACCCCTTGGCGCGCACTGGCCCTCCTCTGCATGAGGTTGAGGATGTCTCTCCGTTCTCCCCACCCACTTCCTGTTCCTGCCGCAAAGCATGCTGGAAAACGTAGTCCGAAAGTGTCCAGTATCAGTTTACATTCGTCTCCCCCTGGTGGCAATAAACAAGTAACTACAGCGGCAGGATTTAAACCAGCGCTACACTTATATAGGTTCTTAGAGCAGGGAAAACTGATGTATCTTCTAGGTAACCCTTCCTGTGTTGTCCCTCTGTCTGTAAGTTAACCTCTTCCCTCTCCTGTGTCCTATTGTCCCTGTGTATATTTTGCCAGCCTGCTCATTATATGTTAAGTTCATTCTCCTTCTTTCTCTCAACCATAAAACATACAAGTTTAGGTAAACTCCTTCCTGCCCACTTTGACCCCCTGTATGTCCACAGTCAGCCCTGTTCCAGCTCCGCTCTTTCTATATACAGGTTGGGCAGAAAGAGTAACTGAATATTTAATATATAGTTGTTCCAGTCCCATCCAGCCTGCTCATTCTGTTTACTTCACTCTCCTCCTTTCTCTCTCTGCCTAGAACCTGTATATCTTATGATTAACCCCTTCCTGTCCACTGTTTTCCCTTGTTATATGTTAGGCATCCCTTTTTCCTAATGTTATCCCTCATCCATGTTCTGTGATACAACTGTAGCGCTGCTTTAAAGACTGTGTTCTGCTGCATTTAATTATTATGGCCCCCAGAGTGAGACGGAGACATAGTGCACTATGTTGGACAAAAGCTGAACTACACCTACCATCATCCTTTGCGTGAGGACAGGAAGGGAATGGGACAGAAGGAGGAAGGAGATCAGCGCCCTCGTGGAAGGAAAGGTCAGAGTGTGTGGAGCAGTGAAATGTGGAGGACGCACGTGAGAGCTGTCAAGGATCGTGACCAGGCCGGAGCACAGATGCTGCCTCACTGGTGCTGGAGATCGGGACAGTGACTGTGCTGAAACCTACCTATGCAGCGCTGAGAAATCTGGATGACAAGCTGGTTCCGGTTGGACCCTGAGTTAGGAGACCGCGCTGATCGATTGGGAGTGCAGGCGGTGGATCGTTGTTCCAGTTGCAGAGATTCGAAGAGCAGGGAGCAGATCCAGTGGCACAGAGTCCCACTACACAGCGGAGGAGATCCTTTGATCGGGTGCTGGACAGTTTCATCTATCGGATGGTTCAGAGGCCTCAAGGCCACAGTTCCCAAACTAAGAAACGCACGCTGCAATATTGTTTAAATCTACAGGGCCCCAACAGTGACTAGTCGAAGATTGTTTGTTTCATTCACTGGCCAGTTGATTACAGTACCCGGGTACCCGAGACAACACACACATACACAATCCTTTGAGTTATTATTCACGGGACTTACACTCCAGAACTGAGGGGGTTAACGGTTTCTTTTGCCGTCGCATGTTTTTCCGGCATTACAAATTCTTGTCATTCAAATACCGTAAATGCTGCTTTATTGGGATCAGTAAAGAATATGATATATAAAAATCCACAACATTGCTGGTGCAGAGTTATTTCCTAGTGCGGTGAGACTAACCCGAGGTTTATTCAGCGGCTCCTTCGGGAGTGAGCGCTACACGTGGGGGCTCGTTCCAGGATTCCAGTCTGTAGATACCGCAAATTAAGGGTTAATTATGGATCCAGACACTGCTGCCAAATGGTGTGAGGAGCACAATAGCTAGGTAGGGTTGAGCATAGTCATGGACATTCCTGCAGACACATGGGCGGAAGATGAGATTCGCCAGGCCGTGACCGCGCTGACACCAGATCATTGGGGGTTAATTCTGGACATTAAAGCGAACCCAGATACTTCTCACACATATGTTCTTTTTGAGTGGAGAAAGGGTGTTCCTGTGTGTTTTCAGGGTGCGAGTGTGAAGCTGACCGACGAGGTGGAAGTTCAATTGATTCAGCCAAGTGCGCCACGTGGCGATTCTGTGAACGTTCCCGCGTCCAGTCCGCTGGCCATGAGTTCATCGTGGCTACCGGAGATTTGCTGCCGAAATGTCAAAGAACAAGCACTCCTCACACTAATTTTGGTTATCGACGGTTGAGGAATTTTTCAGGGAGCGCGCCAACTCCGGCGGGAGAAGAAACCTTTGAAGAATGGGTAGAACAGGCGATGCAGGCTCTGGATGAGTGGGACATCCCTGAAGCGCAGAAGAAGCAAAGGATTACTGAGAGTCTAAAGGGACCTGCGTCAGAGGCTGTCCGAAACCTGAAGTTGAGTAAACAAGACTGTACTGCTTTAGATTACCTAAATATATTACAGGAAGTCTATGGGCGAACAGAAAAGGCTACCGAACTCATGTACCAGTACGAACACACCTACCAGCGAAAGGTGAGAAAATGACTGAATATATGAGGCGCCTGGATAAGATTCTGCACCAGATACTTCTTAAGAAAGGGGCCGAACCGGCCACAATAGATAAAATCAGAATGCAGCAGATATTGAGGGGCGCTCAACCTCTAGATCCTATGATGTTACAGCTGAAATCCAGAGACGGTAACCGAGAATTGAAATACCTGGAACTGATTCGAGCTGTTAGAGAGGAAGAGGCTCTGCTAGAAGAAAAATCTTTAAGGAGAGGAGAAAGAGTTTACGCACAACCCGTGAGGTATAATGAATATTTGCAGACTGAAAATGATTCGTTGGATGCCTATGGATCCGAAGTTGACAGATAAGAGCATCTGGTTGTTCCTATATCCACAGAGAGTGCTGCAAAAGAGTCAACAATTCTGGCATATAGTGAGATACAAAAGACTGTTAGGAAGGTGCAAGAAGCTCAAGCTGAACTGGAACAGGCGCAACACGGACCTGTGCCGAGTACTTTTGAAGGCGGCAGAGACACAGACTGATATGCTGAAGTTCCTCACTGACATGCGGACAATGGGAGTTGCTGTGGCGTCTAGCCATGGTCCTTCAACCGAATCACCACGAGCAAGTGCGCCTCAGTCTTCAAAGAGGAGATGTTTTAGTTGTGGGGAAATGGATCATTTCCGAGCACAGTGTAAAAACCAGAGGCCTGAAGGAAAAAGAGTCGAAGAGTTCCTAAAGGCCTTAGAAGGACTGCTATCTACCTCACAGGCGGGAAACGCCAGAGGGCCCAAGTGAGAGAGCAAACTAGGTGCCCAATGGTTGAAAGCCGCTCAAAATTTCAAGCCAGAACCGAAAGGCCGAGAGGGCCCGGATCCTTGCCAAATGCTGAGCCTACCAGGACTGAAAGAGTTACTCCCTTGGTATCCGGTCCTATGTCATGGGAAAGCAATGCACACCCAAAACCTCCATGAGTCAGGAAGAAGGCTAGGGTGCAGTGAACTGGGTCTATACCTCCTGCGGCTACGAACAAGATTCCTGACCAGCTGATAGGTCCGTCTCCCATCGTTCCAATCCAAGTAGAGGGAGTCTACACTAAAGTTCTGTTAGACTCAGGTGCTCAAGTGACGTTGATCTATCGAGACTTCTAAGAGAAACACTTGAAACAAATACCTTTTAAAGGAATCGAAGGACCTTGAGATCTGGGGTATCGGTACTAAAAAGCTCCCCTATGATGGATATCTACAGGTGAAGTTAGAAATTGGATCCAAAGTCATCGGACAGTCTGGAGGTTGTGATGCATTGACCATTGTGTGTCCTCGACCTTCAGGGGCCAGCAGAAGTTCTATGATAGTGGGGACGAATACTGATCTGGTGAGACGTCTTCTGACTCCCATAGTGATGGAAGAAGATTCTACCAGAGGAGTACATCCAATGTTACGTCCGGTCTATCAACGAATGGTCAAAGAACAGAGGGCACCTGCCGAAGTAGGGCCTCTGTGGAGATTGGGAGGAACAGAGAAGGTTCTGCAATCAGGACAAGTGGCGAGCTTCCGGGTTTCAGTCAAGCTGAACGGAGCACAACCGGGTCCTTATGTGGTACTGGAAACTGATCTCAGTCATGGGAATGAGGCCGGAGTAGAAGTAATCCCTGAGATAATCTCTACAAGAGTTTTGAAACGGACACGGGGAAGAGTTTCAGTTAGTGTGTGTAATGTGTCTGATTCTCCAGTGGTCCTGAATCGCGAATGCCCATCGGACAAGTGGCTTCTGTTACACCTCTCTCCCCTACCGATTTGGGGGGGGAGTGAATAAAGAGATTCCAGCTGAATGGTTCTATCCTAAAGACGCTCCCATCTCGCCTGAATGGAAGAAACGACTTCAGTCCCAGATTCTAAAATGGAAGGACTTGTTCTCAAAGGATGAGTTCGACGTGGGTTTAGCCAAGAGTACTGAACATCGCATTCGACTACAAGAGGATAAGCCGTTTCGAGAAAGGTCAAGACGAGTTCCGCTGGGAGACTTGGATGATCTACAGGAACAGCTAAATGAACTACAGAGGACTAAGGTGATTCAAAAGTCCAGGAGTCCTTATGCCTCTCCAATAGTGATGGTTTGAAAGAAGAATGGTTCTATCCGTGTATGTATAGACTATCGCACGCTAAATCAGAGGACCATTCCGGATCAATATGCCACTCCTCGGATAGAAGCTGCCCTACAGTGTTTGTCTGGAGCAAAATGGTTTAGTGTACTAGACCTGCGAAGTGGGTATCATCAGATACCAATGCATCCTGAGGACAAAGAGAAGACTGCGTTCATCTGCCCACTGGGGTTCTTTGAGTTCAACAGAATGCCTCAAGGCCTCACGGGGGCTCCCGCCACGTTCCAACAGTTAATGGAGAAGACAGTCGGGGGACATGAACTTGATAGAAGTGTTGGTATATCTATATGATATTATTGTGTTCGGGAAGACTTTGGAAGAACATGAGCAGCGGTTGGAGAAGGTCTTGAAGCGGCTCCATGAAGAGGGGTTGAAACTGTCCCTGGAGAATTGTCAATTCTGTCTACCTTCCGTTACGTATGTGAAAGTGCCTTTATGAAGTTGAAAGAGAGTATGACTCGAGCTCCCGTCCTGGCTTACGCTGATCCTCATAAGCTGTATGAATTGCATGTGGATGCCAGCAGAGAAGGTCTAGGAGGAGTCTTATACCAAGAATATGATGGATTGTTGAGGCCTGTAGCGTATGTAAACCGAAGCCTTATGCCTTCAGAGAAGAACTATCCTACCCACAAACTAGAGTTCCTAGCCTTGAAGTGGGCGGTAGTAGACAAGCTGAAAGATTATCTGTATGGGGCTGAATTTGTGATAAAGACTGACAACAATCCTCTTACGTACGTCCTCACTACTGCAAAACTGGATGCAATGTGACATCGGTGGTTGGCCGCTCTGTCAGGGTTTCGGTTCAGCCTTAAGTATCGCCCTGGAGTGAATAATCGAGATGCAGATGCTTTGTCAAGAAGGCCCTACACTACAGAATGGACGCAGCTGACTCCAGATGGGGTGCAAGCCTTATGTCAGGGGGAGGAGCGCCGGGTCAAGGGAGTAGTTGAAACAGAAGCTATAGGAGTTATGGCTGCGGGTTTTCCAGAGCTTTATTGTAATCCTACACAGCTGAGGGATGAAAGCCTACCTACCCTCTCGAAACAGGACCTGAGAGCCGATCAGGCTGGAGATCCTCTGATCGCTTTGACAGTGAAGGCTATGAACGCGGGTCAAAGGGAAATTCTACTGACTAATTCCCCAGAAGGAGCCCAATTGGTCTACAAAGAATGGGAGAAACTGAAGATGTTGGATGGGGTGGTCTACCGAAGGGGCCCCTCGAACAATGCTGAAGAGACACAACAGTTGTTCCTGCCCACCAAGCACAGAGAAGGTGTGCTGAGAGCCTTGCACGATGACCATGGACATTTGGGTGCAGAGAGAACTTTTAAACTGGTGCGAGATAGATTCTATTGGCCCTGTATGAGATCTGAAGTTGAAAGTTACTGCCATTCGTGTTTGAGGTGTATTCAGAGAAAGACCCTACCAACCCAAACTGCTTCAATGAGCCACCTACAAAGTCAAGGACCCATGGATTTGGTGTGCATTGATTTCCTGTGCTTAGAGCCTGATGCTAGTGGGCAGGGAAATATTCTAGTAGTGACTGACCATTTCACCCGTTATGCCCAAGCTTTCTCTACTAAAGACCAACGTGCTCCTACAGTGGCAAAGGATTTAATGGAGAAGTTTTTTGTTCATTATGGCCTACCAAAGAGAATCCACTTGGATCAGGGCAGAGACTTTGAGAGCCAACTTGTTGGGCAATTGCTGGAACTGTTAGGGATTCAAAAGACCCGAACTACTCCATATCACCCCCAAGGTGATGCTCAACCGGAAAGATTTAATCGCACTCTATTGAATATGTTAGGGACACTGTCCAACAGAGAGAAGCAGAATTGGAGTCGTCACATAGCTACGCTGGTGCATGCGTATAACAGTACGGAGAGTGATGCTACTGGATACTCACCTTACCGTCTCATGTTCGGAAGAGAAGCTCGGCTGCCAGTTGATTTGGCATTTGAGCTATCTCTTGATCAGACATCGGTAGCCTCTCACAAAAATTATGTGGACAGACTCTGGAAAAATTTGCCTTCTGCGTTTGAACAGGCTCACTTGACTTCAGAAGGCCGAGAACAGAGAAACAAGCGAAACTATGACTTGAAAGTTCGTGTACAGGATCTACAACCCAGTGATAGGATTTTGTTGAAGAACTTGGGTGCTTCTGCAAGGCACAAGCTGGTGGATAGATGGAGTTCTCAAGTTTACATTGTCTGTAAGCAACTGCCTGGTCTGCCAATTTACCAAATAAGGCCGGACGGAAAGGCCGGGCCTCTAAAGAACTGGCACCAAAATCATCCGTTGCCTTTGAGAGAAGCTGTAAGGATACCAGTTGGAGATGAACTTTCTTTACTGAACCCGCCTGTTCCTCGCTCGGCTCCTGTTACTCAGTCTCAGCAGTCACGGGTTGTTGAAGAAAGTGAGGTGAACGGTGAAGAAGGAAGTTTTTGTCTGGACTGGGTGTGCCCGCTTGAAGAAGCCTGAAGAAGCCATTCCAGTTTCCGAATGGTGTGAAAGTAACCTGAGGCTCCTGAATTCAGATTTGAAGTACCTGAGACCTCAGAAGTTCCTGTAGTTCCAGAAGATGAGTCCATAGATTACAGTTCTATGCCTTCGCTGGAAGGCTCATACTCAGAGGAGGTGTCTTCTCCCACTGTAGATGAGAGAATTGAGCCTGTAAATATGGCACCTCCACCCGAAGAAGAAATGACTGAACCGGAGCCTAAACGTTCGATACGGCCTCCTCAGACACTTACCTACGAATCACCGGGACATAGCACGGAAGAAGTTGTTACCACTGTGCGAAGACTGCCTGAAGTGTCTGCTATGCTAGCTGAGGTAGTCAGGAACATGAGTCAGCTTGAGGATGTATATCTGACCCATTATAGGTTTGCTACTGAGCCTGAATGTATTGCTTAATGTAAATACTGCAATGATATGTATCTGTTACACTTCCTTGGAGGGACCCAAGAGTTTAAGAGGGGGGAGAGTGTACCACTGCTTTAAAGACTGTGTTCTGCTGCATTTAATTATTATGGCCACCAGAGGGAGACGGAGACATAGTGGACTATGTTGGACAAAAGCTGAACTACACCTACCATCATCCTTTGCGTGAGGACAGGAAGGGGATGGGACAGAAGGAGGAAGAAGATCAGCAGCCTCGTTGAAGGAAAGGTCAGAGTGCACGTGAGAGCTGTCAAGGATCGCGACCAGGCCGGAGCACAGACGCTGCCTCACTGGTGCTGGAGATTGGGACAGTGACTGTGCTGAAACCTACCTACGCAGCGCTGAGAGGTCTGGATGACAAGCTGGTTCCGGTTGCAGAGATTCGGCAAGCAGGGAGCAGATCCAGTGGCACAGAGTCGCACTACACAGCGGAGGAGACGTGCAGCAGACAGTAAGCTGCCGGTGCGTTTACCCTGAATGAACCCTGAAATTAAAATTCAGAAGAACCAAACACTTTTTTCACACTATGAAATTTACACAACATAAAAACATATTTAACCCCTTCACTACCAAGTGATTTTCCAAAAAAACTTTGTCAGGAACCAGTGTTTTTAAAGAAAAAAAAATATTTATACAGTAGGAAATATTTGGGCATTTTCTCAATGTATTGCTAGTTTTTCACCATCGTTCCAGTCAAAGTTAACCAGTGTTGGTTTTACTGTTATTTTATTTTATAAATGTTCAATGGAGATCGCCACTTAAAATCTCCTAATCGTGTTCACCATTATTGCAAATACCAGTGGAACCACACTGAATGTAAAGTTGTAACAGTGTTGTTCACTGTTGTTAACTGTTTGCAGCAATTTCATCTGCCAGTATTGAATTTTGATTCTGTGGATAGCCAAATGTTCACCATAGTTGCAATTCTGGTGATTTGTTTCCATTGTTGTCAACTACAGTGAGTATTTGTAATTCAACAATGGTTAGTGGAAAACCCTTATAATGTGCAATCCCAGTCAGTGATATAATACAAGAAAATCAACAAACAATCCTCCTAATAATGGGGAAGAAATGATGTCTAAATAGCCATTAATCCCACATCATGACTGCAAACAGTGGCTGAGGGGTTAGAATAGCATTCCAGTAGTAAAAACAAGTAATCTGATTTGTAATAGTGTTTCTAGCTCAGGCTAGTTCATCCATTTTTTTCATTTTGCATTCAGAGCCTAGATTTTGGGGAAAATAGTGTAATACAAAATAATTTTTAAATATTTTTTATTTTATTTATATAATATATGCACTGTAATTTTACACTTTATACATCCATATTTCAAGATGTTTTTCTATGTATATGTTCAATTCAGTGAAGCAGGCTTTGCATGTGCTAGGTGTATCTAATATAACCTAGGCTATGTCTCTGTTGAATTTATGTTTCATCATGAAAGGCAATGAAATGAAGCATATATAATAGACATGTGCACAGCACAAAATTTCGTTTTGAACTAATGGATTAGTCCTAAAATGCAATTTATTTAGTTACTAAAGAAATTCGTTTTCAATTCTTTAGTATGAAAACTAATTTCATTCATCCGAAAACCAGTGGATACAATTACTATTGTAGTGGCTCCTCAGAGGGCTGAGATCGCTGCTTGTTACAGTATCTCTCACTCTCAGCACAATGTGGGCCATATTACATACTTGGTGGTAACATAACCAGAGCTGTTGTAAACTTCCCAGAGCCATTATAGCCTATGGAGGTTTTCAGTTTACAACAGCTCTGGTTAAGTTAGCACCAACATTGTAATACTGCCTGTGTCAGGCAAAGCTGTTACAGTAAGTGACTGCAGCTCATCACAGCGCTCAGAGTTTCAGTAAAACTAGTGAATAATATTTTATATTGAAGAGGTTAGAACAATATTATTTCCTTGTTTTACTGAAACTCTGAGCGCTGTTACAGTCACTTACTGTAACAACTGAGCCTGATACATTGTACTGAGAGATAATCTAACAAGCAGCCGATCTCAGCGCTCACAGCCACTGGATTTAAAGGGCTGAAAAAAAAGGATCCTCTCTGTATAATGTTTATCCTAATAACACATATTAATAATAACTCTGTATAATGTGTACAACATCCACCTGCATTAATTAATACCCCTCTCTGTATAATATATAGAACATCCTCCTGAATTAATTAATGTCCCTCTCTGTATAGAACATCCTCCTCAATTTATACCTTTCTCTGTGTAATGTATATAACATCCTCCTGCATTAATACCCCTCTCTGTATAATGTATAGAACATCCTCCTGCATTAATTAATGCCCCTCTCTGTATAGAACATCCTACTGCATTGGCATGTGGAGGGTGCAGAACTTTGGATGTTGCGATGTTGCGCTCTTCATTGCTGGTCTCCTTCACTCATCAATGTAATATCACAAAAAGGACTGAAACTAAAATGTAGTGCATTTTATTTTAGTTTCTTTCGTTTTTTGTACTGAGCAGTTTCGTTTCTCTTGAGTCATACTAAAACTAAATTATCCCAAAATTCTGACTAAATCGTTTTAGTACTAAAACGAATGCACATGTCTAATATATAATTGAATAATTAATCTCATATCCGACAGTGCTCACAAGTGAATATCGCAACACTGTTGGTTTTGCCTATCAGCTGCTTCTACTGATATAGTCAATCTTTAAATAAGGGAAGTAAAAAAAGATAACTCATTCACTCTTACGGCATGCGCCTTTGGGTAATTAGCACACCCTGTTTACTAATATGATATTTAGATTCACAGTTCAATAAATATATAAATATATAGTCAAATTCTTTAATCAAAATTGATAACTCTTAGTTAGATATATGTAAAAGTCTTCAAAGAGTATCATCCTTGGTAAATGGACTTCAAAATTAAAGGGGGGTGGCATGACAGGTATCTATGTCTGCAAAACGATAACAGATTGTCAAAAGGGGTTAAAGCAGCTGTCCTCCATGGCTCCCTTCAGCTCTTGAGAGTGTGGAAAAGTGTATTGTTTGCCGTAATCATGACACAAATCTGCATGTGTATGTCTTTAATAATTCATGTTGCAGCTTGTCTGACTGTAGGGACAGATGTCAGTGAAATCAGTGACAGCCGATCATGCTGATCCTGAGCATAATCATGTGCAAGCTGATCCTACGATGACACTGAGCCTTGGGAATGGTTCTCATCAAAGCTCATATGACAGTGATTCTAAAGGACAAAACCATTGTTTTAGTTGTTTGCAGTATTGAAATAAATACAATTTTAAACATGTACATATATATTTATATATATTTTAAATAAATGCTTTTATTAAGGATGAAAGTACTTTTAGAGGCAGATTGTAATTTATGTCCATTTAAAGTTTCAATACATGTCAATAGGCTGTACATACAAATAGAAGTTAATGCATAAGAATTTGAATTTCATGGAATATGACGGATGTTTGTACTAACAATTTCAATATACTAGATATAACAAGAAAAGGTAAGATTATAGGAGAAGCAAATTACTAACCTAAGCATGCATACATCAGAGTGTCATGACCCTCAGGGTATTTTTATTTTATTTTTTTTGAGAAAGGATTTTACCAGGAAGGAAACATTGAGATTTCTCTCGTTTTCAAGTATGTCCTGGGTGGAGAGTGTGTGCTGTTGGGTGTCTTGCCCAGGGGCACTTGCTGGAGGGGTGCTCGTCGGGATCGAGCCCATGGCTCCACAGGCTCTCTCTATGCAGAGCGGTGATGTTGCCTCTACTCCACCCAGCCGGTACATTTTTTACTCTTTTAGTACCTAGATATCCTCATGGCCATACCTGTATCATCACCCCTTTCCTGTATGTACAGCTCTGCAGCCTCCTTGAGGGTGCTCATTTCTTAATCCTGTACAAGAAGTGTCTGGCATCTTGGTGCAAGAAGATCATCATTCAATGAAGATGCACCTGCATCAATCCAGTGATTTCCATTTGTTGAAGTGATGCCAGTGTTAGTCCTGTATCTACAGTTCAAGTCAGTGTGGCACCAAATACATTAACATGATGCAGTGTCAGAAGGGTTAATTCCTCCTGAAAAGAGAAAGATAGGCAGTTGTATTCCAGTTTTAGTAAATGAGAGTGGTGTAATCACCTACTTATTGTGTGGATCCAATATTTAGATGGAAATCTCTGGTTGTGAGTAGCACCCTGGGGTCCTTGGATGTGTGGTTCGCAGCCCCAGGAAGTAGATATTCAAAATAAAATTTGACCAATGGGCTAAAAAGCAATAAAAACGCAGACGGACCTCTCCCGTCTTCAGAGGGCGATCCACGACTTTGTTTGACAGGGCTGACGGAGCCAGCTCTCACGCCCTACCACCTTTCAGTCCCTTTGGCGAGGTAGGATGGGTGTTCCTCACCTCCTCTCCTATTATAAGGCAGCTCAACTGGCCATGCTGACTCATATTAATTTGCCAGCCATGCAGGCGAGATGGGTTCAGCTTGAGCAGGCCCTGGAGGGTGGACAGCCCTTGCACTCTCTCACGTGACTGTCTGGAGCCCGTTCTTCTTTGGTGTATGCTAGCCCCACTCTTCAGTACACTATGAGGCTGTGGTTTCGTTGGCGCTCCTCTGCTAACCTCTACTTGGGTCTCTCGACCCATACGCCCCTTCTTCACAACCCTGAGTTGCCAGACGGCTGCCCAGCACGGGCCTTCCTGTGGTGGAAGGCACGGGCACTAAGAGAGTTAAGGCACTTTATGGCAGGGATTCCCCGCTCACTGTCACCAGGGACAGGTAGTTAATCTATTTATACCGCAAATATATTTTAAGTATTTTACAGCATTATGTACACTTTGTTGTTCTCCCAAGACACTGCTCTAAACTGGACAATAGACAATTTTTTTTTTTTAATATAGAGGGTTAGTTAGAAAGCACAGAAATCTCAGTGAAATTTCAGTGCTGTCTTGTTCGGCCCACTTCGGTGCGCTTCAGAGATAACAGTTCACCGACCCTGCAATGAATTCACTATGCACCGCAGGGTCCCTGAAGTGTGCCAAACGTGAAGCCACTGAAGACCACCAATCAGGGAGCCAAACGCAGCCGAAGATCGTGGAACTGACCATTGACCACTGTCGAACTGCAGGGGAAAAGACAAACGGAACTCTGCTATTCATTAAAAGGTGTTTAATATAATAAAAATTGCATGAAAATGCGTGGAAATAAATAAAAAGGTCCTAAAAAAATAATAAAAAGTTCTGTTACAGAATTTTTAAAAACCACCTAAAGAATAGAAATCTAAAATTGCACCTAAAAAAATCCAATATATCCCAAAAATTCCAAAAATATATAAATTTAGCTGAAAATTAAAAGAAAATACTGTTGAATAATGTTTTTTTAAAAACCATTGTTTTTTACATTGAATCCAATGGGATTCTCCTGTTTAAACCTGTCAGACTGAACCTCCAAAAATCAGGGCATTTCACTGACATTTCGGTGCAGTTCAGTGTTCTCTGAATAGATTAGCCATTAGTTATGGAACATTTTTGCTGCCGCTGAAGATCGATGAATTGTGGCGAACTTAGGTGAACGGTACTGCATTTCACTGTCAATTCACCAGTATTTGGTGAATCACCAGCTTTCTGAATAGCCGAAATGTCCCGAAATTGCACCGTATGGTGAAATTCACCATTCGGTGCAATTCGGTGGCAAGTTCAGTTCTCTTTAAATAACCCTTATACAGGGTTATTCAAAGAGAATCGAAAAGTCACCGCACTTACGGTGACTTTTCGTTCTCTTCAATTCGATGTGATTTGGCGACCCTGCGGTGTATTCAGCAAGCATCACAGGGCCGTCGTAGTGCAAGGAAAAGCCGCCGCAAACCCGCCGAGCACTCACTGCAAAACCCAGCGAACACACACCGAAACCCACAAAAACATCTGGATTAACCCTGCCGAACACGCCAGAGAAACCCGAGCAGCCGCTGATCACAGCGCAGAGTAGCCGCTGGAAAAATCCGACACCGCAGATGAATAGAGTGAGAAAAAAAAAACAGTTTGCTTGATTGTTTGAAAAGTGAAAAGCTGTTTGCAAAGAAACTACAGAACGAAAATGTCTGAAATTTACATATAAGATCCAATGAATGATAATAAAACGGGCTGTTCCAAAAACAAGAAAAATTATTAAAAAAAAAGAAAAAAACATTTTCGCAAAAAAATTCCGAAAAACGCTTAAAGATCTTAAAAAAATCTATAAATAAAGAGACTTTTTTTACTGCAGATTATTATAATCAAGGGTTTATTAGATATTTAATTAAAACAGGAATATTTTTAACATTGAAGCCTATGGGATTCGCCTCAATAAACCTTTCAAATGAAACCACCGAACAGCAGGGCAATTCGGCAACTTTTCACTGATGGTTTTTGTTCTCTGAATAGACGAAGCATTGCTTTACTATGGGGGTTTCACTGCCCTCGAACAGGCACCGAAAAAGGCACCGTATGTGCAGGCAATTTGCCAGGATTTGGCGAACTGCCTGCTCTCTGAATAGCCGAATGGCCAGGAAAGGTAACCGTATGCTGAATTTCCCTGTTCGGTTACCTTTCGGCCACAATTCGGATCTCTTTGAATAACCCTGATAGTGGTTTTTTTTTTTGCAAGTCAAAGAGCACGTCTTTTATGTTCACTTTCCAAGACATCTTTCAAAAATCAGCTAAATCATATGTCCTTCACTCCTTTCTAAGGTGAACCAGCATTATCGTATTTTAATGTTGTTTAAATACTGAAAAGGCTAGGTGTGAAACAGAATGTAGAGTTAAGCATCCTGCATAATACCTAGAGAAAAAAGATTGTGATCAACGGAATGAATTCATAGCAACATGAAATCTAACGTATTCATTTCTGTTGAATTATTTTGCTATTGTCATATCTTTACTCATGCTCAATTGACATTTCAATGGAGAAGACAATTTTCCTATTTTCATTCCATCAGATGCAGCCACCCATGCATTTAAAGTGGACATTAATTTCTCATTACACTGGAAACTGATTGTTTTCAAAGAAACATTGGCTGAACCAAGGCTTTTCATAAAAATGATGCCAGATTCTTTTTTTTATAATTTTCATAAATATTTCCCATTATATACTATATGTTTATAAAAACGTGGGACCATCTAGGTACTAAAGTGTAAAATAGCATTTTTTAAATCGTTTTCTTGATAGATGTACGTTTTTATTCCATATACTTAAACAATTTAGCATTTATTGCATTTTTAATTTACAATGCAGATTTATTTATAACATGGCCCTCCTACTTTTATTTTCTTGAAATATTTCCAGTTCATTATTTTTGTCCCATTACAAATACTTTACACAAAATAACAGATGCTAATGTACACATATAGGGTTATTCAGAGAGCGGTGAAAAGCAGGAGAATGACTGGAGAATGGAAAATTCTAGGTCAAAATAGCCGATTTAGAAAGTGAGATGAATGGGAGAATTTTTTGGTTTAGCTATTTTGACCTAGAATTTTCCATTCTCCAGTCATTCTCCTTCTTTTCACCACTCTCTGAATAACCCTGTAGTTCGAAATAACTTTAACATATTTGGGAGCTGATTCCATTCTTTCCAATAAAAGGACCACTGCGGTGGTCAAAAATAGTCTTGGACACTAGAATTATTAGTTGGTGAATACATTTTGAGAGACAACTAAACAAATAATATCCTATGAGATGATTTTACTTTTCAAAAGACTCAGTAGCCAAAGAAAAGCCATGTGAAATGTATCCTTGAGCAACATTATTTTTGTTCATAAATACAGAAAAAATGGCGTCGCGCCCATACTCACCGGAGTGGCAGCAACTGCCAGGAGTAACAGCCCAGTTAATGTATAAAACATAACAAGGAAAGAAAGTGTCATCTGCGCTCGTTTCTATGTGCTCCATGTACAACAAAACTGAGGCTTTTGTTTGTTTCAATGGCCATTGCAACGTAAACTCACTCGCCACTTCACGGCACCTCTTTACAGAGTGAGTACCTAACAATTGTAACCAAAAGGCCGCTCTACTGAGCAGCTCCAAGCCCCTCCTGCTGCTTTTCAGCCAAGGAGAGGCGGTGAGTATGGGCGCGACGCAATTTTTTCTGTTTTTATGTATATCATGCTTGTAACACCAGTCCGTCGTTCTGCAGCTGTTCCTCTTTCCATGTTTTTGTTTTTAATCCCAAATGGGAAGTGTTTGGTGCGTGTATAAATAAAACCCACCATCTCTGCCTCTGTAAAACCCACCATCTCTAACCCGTAACCCCTCTGTGGTATTGTGGAAGAGTGCAGGGTTGGACCCTGCGGTCCAATATTAAAATGATATGAATCTGGTACAGACAGACGTCAGTGCACCCAAATATTGTGCCTTTGGTGGCAGCAAATGCCTTCACACCGTAACCCTTTTGTGGTTTTGTGGAAGTGTGCAGGGTTGGACCCTGCGGTCCAAAAAATTTAAATGATATGAATCTGGTAATATAGGCCTCAGTGTCAGTGCACCCAAATATTGTGCCTTTGGTGGCAGCAAGTGCCTTCACACCGTATCCCACAATTGCTGGGATACAATTGCACGGTCGGTGACTTTTCGTTCTCTGCAATTCGGTGCAAATCGGCTTTCCCATTTCGGCCACCCTGCGGTGTATTCAGCAAGCACCACAGGACTGTCGAAGTGCAGGGAAAAAGCTGCCGAAAACCCGCCGAACACCTGGCGAAAACCCGTAACATCTGGATTAACCCGTTTAAGACGCCAGAAAACCCCGAGCAGGAGCCGATCACACGCAGCGAAGCCTCCGGAAAAAGCCGACACTGCAGAAGAGGCAGTGAATAAATTAGAAAACAGTTTGCATGAATGATTGAAAAGTAAAACGCTGTTTGCAAAGAAACTACTGAGCGAAAATGTCTGAAATTTACATATGAGGTCCAGGGAATGATAATAAAAAAAGGGCTGTTACAGAAAAAATAAGTAAAGTTAAAAAAAATCGGACTTTTTAAAAAATAAAAAAAAATCCAGAAAAATGCTTAAAATATCCTAAAAAATCTATAAATAAAGAGACTATTTACTGCAGAATTTTATAATTAACGGTTTACTAGATATTTAAATAAAACGGGAATATTTTTAACATTGAAGCCTATGGGATTCTCCTGAATAAACTTGCCGAATTAAACCACCGAATGGCAGGGCATTTCGGGAACTTTTCACTGCTGGTTTTCGTTTTCTGAATAGCTGAAGCGGTGCTTTTTCATGGGGATTTCACTGCCCTCGAACAGGCACCGAACAGGCACCGTATGTGCAGGCAATTCGCCAGGATTTGGTGAATTGCCTGCTCTCTGGATAGCCGAATGGCCAAGAAAGGTAATCGAACGCTATGTTCGGTTACCTTTCTCAAGCAATTCGGATCTCTTTGAATTACCCTATTAATTTTTGGTTGTATTTTGCCTCATTACAGTTCATAAATAAAATGAAAATGTATAATATGCTGAGCATGGATTTGACATTTATTTAAAAAAACTGCACATAATTCCAAAACCAAAGAGAAGTTAATCTATATTGCCTGTATTATTTACTACTTCATATCTCTAATCAAATTAATTTTAAAGTTAGTTTTTTTTGTGTGTGCCCATATAAAGGGAAGGGGTTAGTTTTTTTTTATATCAGTATAGAAGCCCAGACATAAAAAGAAATAAGAAATCTTTTTTGAGGGAATTAAATTATTCATGGTATAGTAGGTGCATTCTAAATGCCTAAATTTAAATTTGTGAATGGAAATATGTCTGTAATTAAAAACGTTCTAAGGGAGAATTAATATGTGACAAATTATGTTTATTTCCTGACCATATCATGGCAGTATTGATATACGTAATTATATATTTAAGTCAGTATTGCCATGAGTCATGGGCAGGAAATGAAAATTAACCCCTTCACTGCTGAGCTATTTCACCCCTGTGTGCTGAGCTAATTTTCAACCGTTTTTGCTCATAATGTTTAAACGTGATTTAAATTTATTTTTTCCACATTTTTTCATCCAAATGTTTCTGGTTATATATTCTATGGATTCGTCTCTATGAAAAAAATCCTAAATGGAGACCTTGTCACTCTTTTTTTCCATAAAAAAAACCCTGCAAATGTAACCAAGACCGAATATAACATTTTTATTTGCTATTATTTTGGCCTATTGTATTTTATGAAAAATGTGACTATATATAAAACACTGAACTTGCCCCTTGGCATCGGAAATGAGAATGTGAGTAATGGCAGTGGTATTGCTAATTTTATACGTGAAAAATGGACTATGTCATAGCCTTAACCCCTTCACACCCAAAATCAAATTATCTCGATTTTGCTTGGTGATGCATTGAAAGACACTCATTAGCATTTCAAAATACCATTTTCCTTTTTTTTTTTAAATTCTAAATCTTTTATTAGAAAAGTCAGACAATTGTGTAATCAGACAGAAACGTTGCCACTCATGGCACCAAGATAATATCATAAAAGAAATAACAAAACCGTAAACTACAGGAACAGGGTTAACCCTTTCCATGCGGAGGACGCGCTCAGTGTGTCCTGCCGCATGGCCACTTCGCTGCGGAGGACGCGCTGAGCGCATCCGCCCTTTGCAGCGGCAATTGGCCGGGATTCCAGCCTATCGCGGCGGCCCCCCGGTGCGGGCTGACATCCTTGATGTCAGCCCAGCCTCCGGGACCCCGGCGGGCACGATAGATGTCATTCATTCTGTCGATACGATAATTCTGGCGATTCTATCGTGTTTTTTTTTATTAAATAAAGATCCTTTTTTTCTTATGAATATACATTTCACAACTTTATTTAATCATATTAAAATGGTATGAAAGCCAAGGAACAAAAAAAATTGAACAAAACGATTTAAAAAACGCTAAACTGACCCAAATGGTCTGACTTTAAAAATAAAAACTAGAACAAAAGGTTTTAAAACGGAAAAATAGTTGATCAAAAATATGCATTTACAAATACAAAATTTACAGAATCAGCGATATAACCGATAATAGTTAAATATACGATGTCCAGAATTACCGAAATGGAACCGAAATCACGAATGGAACCGAAATCATGAATAGAGCGAAAATAAATTTCGATTTGACACATTTCAAGTCCATTCGAAAACTCCGAAAATTTTTCGTTTCGGCTCGGAAAACGTTTCGGATCTGTCGGTTTTCGGGTCTGATCCGATTTGGAAAATCAGCCGAATCCGAAGACACGAATCGGGAAATTTCGTGAAAATTCCGAAATTCCGAAACCCGAAACGCACATCCCTAGTACAGAAGGGGAGATACTGGGGTCTAATTGATTCCTCATCCACTTCTACATTCCCACCAGCTCAACTAGGTTTAACCCCATCACTACACAGCAGTTTTCCACAAAAATACCGCTAGTAACCAAGTCCTTTGACATATTTGGGAATTTGGCTTTGCAGCTACCGGTGATTACATTACATGGGGGATTATGTTATATGTCACAGTACACAGGTTTTGGTGATAATTTTGTGGAGAGTGTCACAATCTTCCTTGATAACTATAATACCGATCCCTGTACACAACACAACTATCCTACACTTCCGATCCTTAGAATGGTCAGTATGTCTACCTAGAACAGAACCGGAGGAGTCCAGAACAACACACCAGGGGTTAATACAAAATCAGAATATCAGAGGAATGCCAAGGGTCATATACCAGAGCGGGTACTCAGAAATGCCAGGGGTCATATACCAGATCGGGTTATCAGAAGAAGCCGGGGTCGCATTGCCAGAGAGTGAGTCGTTAACGAAATGCCAAGGGTTAAGAGACGGGAGTGAAGTCAAACAAGCTGGGGTCGATACACAAAATCAGTAAAACAGCAGAAAATACGAACGAGCATTGAGAGGATGTGAAAACCACATCAGGGCAATGAGCATGTCTCAGCTGAGTGGTTTTGAACCTGGTGGGCACCGCGTCATCATGCTGCGCCTGGCCATGGGTTCACCACATTACCGCAAGGGACCTGCATATTTATTTTATTTATTTATAAGGGATTTTACCAGGAAGGATACATTGAAATTTCTCGCATTTTCAAGTATGTCCTGGGTTCAAGAACATTAAATTATCACTGAGTTCCTGGCCAGCGAGCAGCGAGGATGGTGTGTTGTAGGGTGCTGGAAGACGGCGTGGGATGTGACAGAAAGTTGCTTAGTTGTACATCCATTGAAACTACATAGCAGCCCCATTGCCCTTGCATCTTATCCCAACATTGCCCCTTTTCCCCATTGTTCCCACAGTGCTCTTTTCACAATATTGCCTCCTTTCCCCCTTCTTCTGTCGAACCTTGCTTCATCTGTATATATATACATATATATATAACAAAACCAGGGAGAGAGCACTCCAGTCAACACATTCAAAAACCAACAACAACAGCTTCATGCATGGGTACATTATACCAGATTTTACCACATGTTGAGAAATTCTTAAATGTGAGCTTTGTTGAATAAAATGGTGGAAATTTAGTTTGCAATGAACAGCCGTGAACAACAACGTCCATGTAATTCACCCTCTGGCATTTTATTCAACAAAGCTCAGATTCAAGAATTTTTAAACATGTGGTAAAATCTGGTATAATGTACCCATGCATGAAGCTGTTGTTGGTTTTTGAATGCGTTGACTGGAGTGCTCTCTCCCTGATTTTGTCTTGTATTTTATTTTTGAGACGCTCCCCCACTGGAAGCTTAGTTTAGGTTGAGTGCTACCCCCAATATGTTTTATATATATATATATACAGTGCGCATGTGCCGTACAGTGCACATGTGCCGTTCCAGTCGATGTGGGATGACGTGTTCAGTGCTACCATGGCAACAGAACGCTGTATTCCGTTCCTACCATAGCTAAAAAAAGTGAAGAATACCCACATAGGTTTACAAAGTGCATTTAACAGGCCCTATAATAGTTAACAGTGAAAGGACCTTAATTGATAACTACCTATAGTGTATTTGATATCATGCAAACAAATTTACCAGCCGCTATTGCTGCAGCTCTTAGATTAAATATTCATATCCATGATTACAAGTACGGAATCGTGCAGTGCCCCAATTTATAATCTCTAGGTTTACCAAAAATGGACACATTAATTAGACTGATGTACCCATACCACTACGATAGATAATAAAACCTGTGAAAAAATACCTATTTGAGAGTGACTCCCTCATTGCATAGGAATAAGACATAAAATCTCCCTGTGCTAAAAGACTAAACATAAAACACAGCACATGTATAAGTATAAACATTGTACATGTATAAGTATAAACATTTCTCTAACAGCTGAGACTATCAGGTGGAATGTTAACCCACATGGAGGCTACTTCGAAATTGAACACTATGAAAACATTGAATATGATATTTTTTCATTTAAACCATAAGGTGATACAGTTTTATACTTACAGTATACAAGTGCTGTGTTTTGTGTTTAGCTTTTTAGCACGGGGGGTTTATGTCTTAGTCCTATGTAATGAAGGAGACACTCTCAAATAGGTATTTTTTTAGAAGCTTTATTATCTTAGTGTTATGGGTGCATCTGTCTTTTTAATATGTCTATTTTTATGATTATTTTTCTTACGAAACATTATTAAAACTCATTTTTGTTTGATATGTAATGACAAACAATAAAATGTTAAAATAAGAACCATTTCGATTTTTTACAGTAATTTATGATTGCTAAAAAATGTGCTTTCTATGCCGCTTTATCATCAGGCATTTATTAGATAAAAACGAATTGAAAGTTGATATGCATTGGGTCTGCTCATGCCACGATCTTGAATATGAAATGAAGAGAGGAAACACAAATACCGGCCCAGAGTTTTGCACTAGTTATAATGCCATCAAATACATTTTTGTTAAACCACATTTTATTTAGGGTGAGGTCTTTGAATATTCAACAGCGCTTCAGGCTAGTTATTCTCTTGTAGCTAGGTTTCATGTCTTCGCAAAGCCCTTGACAAAGGTCAAAAACAATTTGCCTGTTCCTCTTATTAAAATAAAGATGGAAAGCACTGATGATAGTTCTGCCCAACAGCTAACTTTATCATCTGTAGCGGTTTCAACATATGCTAGAGAGATAATGAAAAATATAGCATTGATACAGTACCAGACTGAATCTTGTTTCAGGGTAAATATAGTAATTCGGCTTTTTAATCCTTTCTTTCAAACCGGTTTAACATAAAGCTTTTAATATCTCACGTGAAAGTTGACAAAATCATTATATTCGATTTAGTGTATTTAAATAGTGTTAATGAGCCATAATGTGATGTATTTTATATTATCATCAAATTATGGTCATATGTTCATTAATTAATATATTAGGTTATACATTTTATCTCATTTTATCTCATTTTGTTAATCTGTTAAATGTTTTTGAAACAGAATTTGTTTCTTAAAGTGGATTGTACCGATTCATTTTTGTAATATAATTCTATACAGTATTACTTCATTATCTAAAGGAGTACTAATTAGTGATTTTCCTTATCTTACCTCTTTGTTTTTGTGAAAACAAGGGTATACTGGTGTGGAAGGTTAGTGGAGTATGTGTGTATTCACTGAGATGCGTATGAGCACAAATGTAGAGGTGGTCTGTTTGTTGTGTTTTTTTGAGAATCCCTCTATGAGGACACAGGTTCTTCAGCTTGTGCTCTTAGGTTTAGAATATGTTCTCATATAGGAATGTATTTTATTGGAAATACTATCCTTCTTTGCCCCTTTATATTTAGGTCTATTGAAAGAATGCTAGATTTTTCTGGCACTGCTCTTTCAATTGAAATTTGTTTGTTACCAATTTTTTTTGTTTTTTTAGAAAGTATTTTGCCTGGAAGGATACATTGAGATTTCTGTTGTTTTTAAGTATGTCCTGGGTGGCGGGTATGTACCGTTAGGTGTCTTGCCCAATGGCACTTACTGGAGAGGTGCTCTTGCCGGGAATCAAGCCTGTGTCTCCACAGTCTCCCTGGTTATAGAGCAGTGATGTTACCTCTGCTCCACCCAGCCGGTACAGGGTGGGATGTTGCAGGCCAATATGAATAAGAAAACGTTTGTATGGACACATTATCGCCAACATACAGATACTAATATTTAATGCTGCTACCTTTTCCGGAAGCCGAATTACTGACTACCATCACTAGAAATCCCCATAAGCAGGATGCCTGATCCTTTTATTACCTCTTTTTATCATATTTGATGTATTTGAAACAAAGGCCGTTTCTGCCTTTACGTTAATAATGCAGACTTCGCCTGATAATGGAGCAAGATATCGGACTTCAAAGTGTGTCTACAACTTTTTATCCTAACAATATGTCTATAAAAGATTAACAAATCAATGAAAAAAAATAAGAAGGTGCAAGTATGAATTATTCTTTTTATCTACTTCATAGTAACAATCTGTATGCACAATTACATTTGTACCCAACATTGAATTTCGTGTTTCAAATAAGTGTTATCATAATATTTTCCATCAAAGCATGCTTGGCAGTGAAGGAGTTAACCAGAGTAACCCATAAAACAATTCCCTGTATTTCTGAAACCCATCCCAAACATAAAAATTTAGCTTTTATATGTTTATTATATAAAATATGCAGGTCTATACTTTGTACATTGTTTGGACTATAGATAGCAATGTTTAGCATTTTACTATGACTATGAACCTAAGAACTAATTGTATATATTTTAAGACTGGAATAAGTCATCCCTATGCACACACAATGAACTTCATTAACTTATAACTTTATTAGCTTTCATTCTCTAAAACACACACTGTAAATTTATGCTGTAAATTATGTTTTTGATATTTTACATTAAATCACACTTTAGATGAATAAAGTCAAATTTTCTGACTTAATTTAGTAAGAATAATTTGCAATAACTCTTTAAAAAGAGTTAAATCATTTCTTAACTGCTTATTGTATTACTTTGTAAGATAAGTATGTCTATTTAATAACCATTTTTTATGAAGAGGGATTCTAAAATAACAAGCAAAATAAGATATCTTGTGAAATTACTCTGTGGAATTAATCTGTCTTTTATTGGCAGGAAATAAATTGTGCAAAATGTGCCAATGAATTATTAACCACCTTAGAGTACTGGGACAAGTGCCTTTTCTAGTTGTAAGGGGTCTGATTAGTCTTTAAGTTAGTAGAAAGATTATTATGCCTCAAGCAAAAATAACTAATTATGGTTGCAATTTATAAGCCCCTGAGCTGTTGTTTATTGTAATATTCCCTGGGTAGGTTGACAAAGCTCTTTGGTCATCTATTGATTCCTTATCAAAAGTTAATTGTAAAATTCAACAATAGAGTTGTTCCTTTTTAGACAAATTTTATCCGTTTGTTTTTATTATATCTATAAGCAATGAAACATGTTGTGTGTGTGTATGAGTGTGGGTGTGTGTGTACAGTGTCACATGTGCATGTAGACACAATGTGAAGGAACATTCTTTTTCACAGATTAACCTTGAACATCCAAGAAAGCACCCTTCCCATACATATAGCTAAAGATTTAAAGACACCTGATTTAGGGAAAGATAGGAGTTTATTTACAAAATAGTGTATGTTCCCCGTTTCGGCAGGTCCTGTCAATGCCAATGACTGAGTTTATGAGAGTAATCCACCTACTTGGGACAAAATTATCGTTTATGGGGCTTTCTGCATTTTAAGGGTCAAATAGGACCTACAATAAGGAAACTGTAATCCATGTGACAGGAAATGATACAAAACTAGTGAGTTGATCCGGCCTCGCACTATAATACACAAAACAAGAAAGGCTTCTCTCGACCAGAATATGCATACTTTATAATGGTGCTACTGATGATATATGATAGAGGGGAAATCCTGGTTTGGGCTTGCTGTAAAGGAGCAGCAGGATGCACAGCTACTCTTTGCTAGGACCACTAGAGATTTGGATCTGTGCCTAAGGAGGCTATGGACAGTTTACTCTGCCAAAAGCCTCCCCATGATAGTAAACATTAAAGGAACACTCTTTTTAAAAAATAGTGGTCCTTTTTACAATTAAATAATACAGCAGAGGCTGCTGACAGCCTCTGCCCAAATATTTTATTTTTTTTCCCTTTGGGTTCTTTTTTTACCTTTTGTCACTCGCCGGGCGCAACTTCCCTACTTCGGCTAAGGGAGTCCCGAACCTAGATGTCCCTGAACCTTTTCTGTGCAATTTCCATACCGTAGGAAACACAAATTGTACAGCAATATGGGACTTACGTTCACAAGTTCCGTAGTGTCTGTGCAGAACAATGTATTGGTTGCCGTTGTGAGACCGATTGCTAACACGATTGGTCTCAGAGAGAGTGACGTCGGCACATTTGCTGCGTGTTGACATCACTATTAACTGATTTGGTGACCAGCAGATGAGAAGTTCAAAAAGCCCGGCTGCTGGTGACACTGGGTGGGGTGGCGCAAACTCTTCCACTTCTCTAAGCAATATCTCCAGATTGGGGCAACTGGGGAAGGGGAGGGAGAATCTATACATCATTCCCATCTACCTTCTGCAATCAACCAGGTTAGTCACCATCTCCATCCATCCATTGTCTGTAGATTTACCAGTGTAAATGGTTAAAGTGTTCGGTATGAGTGTTCCTTAAATGACATACTTTCTGGCTCTAGGGTCTAAAGAACCACTTCTAAAGCAGACATGGTTTCTGTGCCCTGCCTGTCCAATCCAAGTGACTTCAACAGGACTGCAGCGACACAAGTCAACAGGAAAAATAATTTATACTTGTGACCTGATGACATGAATGGTCGAGCTCCTGTCAGATCCTTGGACACTACGCGGCAACATAGTTGAATCAACTCTGACTACCAGTACTAGCTTAAATCCCTACTCCTTTTCACCTTCAAACTTCTTCAAAACTTGTATACACCCAACTAATTGACTACCTCAGTTCTAACACTCTCCTTGACCCCCTGCAATTAGGTATACAGTCCCTGCAATTGAAAGAAAAGTCTTAACTAAACAATGACTTAATAGGTGTTAAATTTAAAGGCCACTACACCCTACTAACTCTACTTGGCCTCTCAGCTACCATTTGACACTGTTGACCATGTTTTCCTCTACAAGATATTTATCTCTTCAAGTCTAGACAAGATATGGATAAAATGCACTTACTTATCACAATTTAACAAATTTTACTTGATTTAATTTTTGCCTCTCCAACACCTACAGAGGCCCCTTGCATCTATAATGAATGCAATTGCCAGGATTACATTTATCTTATCACGTCTCTCTCTACCAGTCCTTCCAATGGTTTACTGTGCTTTTCAGGATATAATTTAAAATAGTGTTGTTAACTTTCAAATTTTATTTGCATGTCTTACCTACTACTCCACCACAAGCACACACCTTTTAGATCTGTATAGATCAAACTACAAGAAACCTCTGCATAGGTGTCTCAAGACGGGGACCGGGTGCAATTGTCCCCTATGTTATTTCTTCCCCCCCCCCACCAGGGATTAGCATCCAGATTCCCCCACTTATTTGGACTGCTGTATCTCTGTCCCCATGCGTTTTACGTGGTTGATCAAGGTGTCATTGGACAGGACAGAATTTGACCTTTCCGGTGATACCCAACAGGACCATATTCAATGTAAAATTAAAATCATAAATAATAAAATAAAAATAAAACAATGTTTTTTCACAGAGTTGAAATGGCTCAGCAATGAAAGGGTTAATGGTTAGACTATAAATTACATTGTGTATTACTTTAGTTTTGCCTTGATGTCATGCCCCATGGCTGCCATCATCCTGAACCCCCCCCCCCCTCCTGGTGGTACACCTCAGGTTCTGCTCCTGCCCTGTAACCTGAATCCAGCGACCAGCATCCAGCAATGTAAGAGTTAAAGCACCAATACACCTGTGACTCACAAAATAAAGGGCTCTGCCCCCACACTCACACATTGCTGGTTCAGTACAGCTCATGCTTCCAAAGAGACCACTACTGCTTTGTGTTGCTGCTCTGAAACCTGTTCCTGATTCCCCATTTCTGGTTCCTGCAACTACAACCATCATTCCCATCAACCTTCTGCAATCAACCAGGTTAGTCACCATCTCCATCCACCCTCCTCTACCCATATCCCCCTGTTTATCTGTGCAGACCACTGCACGATGGGCTCATATTCCCCTCACCCCTGGTGCCGCCCTGGTACCATCCCCAACCATGACAGAATGAACCAGCCAAATACAAATGAGCCCGCAGTGCTGCACTTTATGGTGGAGTTTAAAAACTTGGCTGATTCCCTGGTGAAATTGCTGCAAGATATTTGGGGCTCCTCGACTAAGGAGTGCATTCCTGCAGCTAACAAGCATAGAGAACCTCTGTCCTTGAAGAACATACCCGGAAACAGACTAACAATCTGTGCCTATACTGCTGGGCAGGATTTCACTGGATATCCAATTGCCCATTAAAATCTTCCAGACCTGCAGTTGAAAAACAAGCACCTGGACCTCAGTCTGCTGCAACTCCCAAGCACGCTCAGGTGCGTAGACCTCTAAGGCAATCCCAGGCTTCCAGGCCTGCTGCAGCCACTGATTCAAAACCTGCTGGAGAAAGATCTGATGTATGAGCAACTGCACCTAAGCCTGCACCCAGAAAACCACCTGCACCCCGAAAACCTTCTGCACCCAGATCTGTCCCCAGAAGATCTGTGCCTGCTGTACCCAAGAGAAGGGTGTCACTGGAGTCCACTTCTGAAGTGGAGTCTGAAAGTCCTATGGACATTGACATCACCGTACCCACTGTACCTGTGGAGTCCGATACACCAACTCCTATGGAGATCATGTCTATGCCTGTTTCTACCATGACAGAGACCTCTCTCGAGCAATTTATGAAGGCAAGGCTGGAGAAAGCTCAGGAGATCAAGAACTCCATGATGGCACTTACAACTCCCATCACTCCCAGCCAGCATGATCCACCGCTGTCCTCCTGCTCTTCGCCTATGTCTGAAGGTATGGCTTATAACCCCCTGTATAATTTTACGCCAATCGGTTATCTACCCTCTGACGACCCAGATCCAGAGGAGTTATTGAGGGAGACTGCCTGGGACAGTGCACTCACTAGGCAGGAAGCGGTAGAGGTTGCCACCACCTCACCCTGTACGAAAGCATGGCGAAACCGCTGCTCTTCCAGCGATGAACTTGATCCAGAGTGGGATTATTGTGAGGAGGATGAAAATTACACTGAGTCCTGACTCAACCTCTTTTCCTCCTTCAGTGACGAATGGGAACCGGGAGGAGTGGAGGAGATACCTATCCCTATGCCATCCTCCTATGTGGGCACTAGGTTCTCTGGTGACTCTTCCTCCTATCTATCTCCCTCTGTCGCCAATGCCAGACGCTCCAAGGACAATCCTGTTCGTCCAGACCCCTTACCTGAGGATCCAGCTCCCTATACAGTGCAGGGATGCTTTGCCAGACCTGCCTTGTTGCCATCTGGGTGCATGGGCACTCTCATTCCTGACCTGTCTGCTGCCCAGAAGAAAACTAAAACCAGGGCACGAAGACGTTGGGGAAAGGCCCGTAACCAAGCCAGCACCGCCACCCCTGATCTCCATTCCGCCCTCCAGTGGTGCGATGACTTTTGGTCCTGTTACCTGCTGGAGTGACTCCATGGACAGGTCTATGGCCTTTTGGTCACCCGGAGTGTGACCGTGAAGGGGGAGGTACTGTCATGCCCCATGGCTGCCACCTTCATGAAACCCCCCCTGGTGGTACACTTCAGGTTCTGCTCCTGCCCTATACTTCAGGTTCTGCTCCCCAGTTTTGACTGTGGTATCTTAGGTGTCCCCCTATATATTGTTCCTAGAGTCACTACTGGACCTCTGTCTTTTGTTTCCACCAGCACTGCTAACTTCTGATTCTAACAGTTCTCTGCACTGGTCATGTGAAATGACCTTACACACCCTATTAGACTCTCCCCTAACCTTATATCTTTCTAGAAATCCCTCAAACCCCATTTATTATTGATTAGCCTATCGCATTCCTGAATAATCCATTTACTCAATTTCCTCACCTAATTATCCCAAATCCAAAAAAGATTTAAAATCTTGCTTTATTACATTTCTGATACCATTTCTGATACAAATGCTAGTGCCAGTGATCGATACTAGGGATGAGCTTTTCAGTTCGGAGTTCGATTCGAACATCGACTGTTCGCGAACTACAAACATTTCCGCATGTTCGCACACAATGGACCACAATGCACTTTTCCACTGGCCTGAAGCTTGTAATTGGCTACAGTCTTGCACCTGACCACAGGTCAGGTGCAAGACAGGTTCAAGACTATGCCATTCACGGCTCAGAGTCCTGTTTGGGCAAATTTTGCCCAATCATGGGCTCACAGAGCTAAGTACCGCAGCACACTATATAAGGCTTCACACAGCGCTTCAGGACGTGTTTTTTGAGAGGAGATTGTTCTGTTAGTGTGTGTTCTCACTGCCAGGCTGCCACCAGCTATTGGGGGGGTCTCATTTCTACAAAATATCTGGGGATTGTTCTAATCTTTGTGTTCTCACTGCCACCAACTATTGTGGGGGTCTCATTTCTACAAAATATCTGGGAATTGTTCTAATCTGTGTGTTCCCACTGACACCCATCAGGGGGTCTCACTGATTTATAGGAGGTTTCTGGGAATTGTAATCTGTGTCTTCTCACTGCCAGCTATCAGGGGGTCCCACATACTTCTAGCAGATTTCTGCGAATTGTAATCTGTGTCTTGTCACTGGCTGCCAGCTATCAGGGTGTCTCACTGAGTTATACAAGAGTTCTGGAAATCTTTAATCTTTTATACCAGAGTTGAATCAGAGTTCTGTATATCTTTAATCTATATATCACTCACCATGTCAGAAAGACCAAAAAGGACAGGCAGACGCTCCCAGGCACAGATAAGAGGGCAAGCAGCCTCTGTGTCGGGAGGCTGGGCCTCTGGTCGTCGTGGACATGGTGCATCCTCTCAGGGGCACGCTTGTCCTTTCTAACTGGTGCTGGCCGTCTTAAGCAGCAGCAACATATAGAAGATTTGGTGGATTGGCTAACCAGGCCATCCTCATCCTCCGAGTCCTCTGCCAGCCAGGCTTGTAGTGCTTTCCAGTCCACCTCAGCTGCCAAAGCATCTAATGCAGCCTCCAGGTCCACAGCTACTCCTTCCGTAGCCTCACTATCACACACGGAGGAGTCAGCTGAATTGTTTGACTACAGTGGCATACTGTTTGAGGATGCGCAGCAACTACAGTGCTCTGATTCAATCTCTGAGGTTGAGGAAGGGAGTATAATGAAAATAGAGGAAGGGGGTGCCAGTGACACACAAATAACTGTCACTCATGTTGACCCAGCAGCTGCAGCATACTGCCAAGTAGTCTCCAGTGACGAGGAGATAGGGGGTGATGACAATGATGATGAGGTCACTGACTCCACCTGGGTGCCTGATCGAACAGTGGAGTCAAGTGAGGAGGCACAACAAACACAAGGCACAACATCCTCTATTACCAACCGTAGCACTAGCCAGTCCAAGGCATCAGATGTCAATGCTGCTCAGTTGCAGAGCACTGTTGTCTCAAAGCACACATCCAGGAACTCTGCTGTCTGGGAGTTCTTAAAGAAATGTGCAGCAGACCGCACCGTTGCTATTTGTAATCTATGTCAGATGAGGCTCAAGCCCCCACTGTATGTCCTGCCATGTCATTGTCTACAACCTCCACTGACAGGGATGATGCTACAGTAATGGATGTACCAGGTCCTTCCTCACAATGTGACAGCATTCCATCAGCTGAAGATTTACGCAGTCAGATTACGTTGCTCCAGCTGCTGCAGTGTAAGAAAAATATAGTCCGACCATCCCCAAGCACAGCGTCTAAATGCCAGCTTAGCAAAATTACTCACATTACAGCTGCTGCCTTTCCAGCTGGTGGACTCTGCTTCCTTCCGTGAATTTGCTGAATGTGCTGTACCACAGTGGCAGTTTCCAAAACGCCATTACTTTTCACGGAAGGCCATTCCAGCACGTGGAAGACCATGTTATGGAATCATTGGGAAAGGCAGTCAGCAGCAAGGTGCATGTGACTTTAGACACGTGGTCCAGCAAGCATGGACAGGGCCATTACATTTCCTTCACGGCACACTGGGTAACTCTGACTGCAGCTGGGAGGGATCCAGGACAGGGCTCTGTGCTGGAGCTTGTTCATCCACCATGCCTCCAGAAAGCTGCTTGTATGAGGTCTGTCTGCTCCACCACCACCTCTCCCTCTTCCTCCTCCTTCTCCTTCTCTGTCTCTGGCGAAGTGGCAGTTAAACTGATGTGTGACAGGGGCTACAAATGGCTCAAGCAAAAAGATGCCAAACTGTGCTTGAGCTGGTTTGTTTAGGGGACAGGAGCCACACCGGGCCAGAAATTCTGTCAGCTCTGCAGGGGCAGGTGCACAGATGGCTTGAGCTGGGAATGGTCGTCTGTGATAATGGCAACAACCTTCTCTCAGTGCATGCATCAGTGACACAATTCCTTTAGTGTTCCTGCTGGAGCACACTCTGCAGGGAATTATAGATGTGGCTCTAGAGGAAGAGCAGCAGGAGGAAGAGGAGGCCTTCCCTAGCTCTGAAGGCCCCAGTCTTTCTGCAGACAGCATTCCAGCGGGTCCTCCTCAGATCAGACAGGTGGAGGATGAGGAGGAGGAGGAATATTTATTCAGAAACCCAAGGACTAGTACGTTGCTGGGAGGAGGAAGTGCACGATGGGGTCATCCTCCTCATTGACCAGGAAGACTCAGAAGCTAATGCCACCTCCAACCTATGCTGCATGGGCTCCCTTATCCTGAAAAGCCTGCTAAAGGACCCCAGAATTTGTGCTATCAAGGAGAGGGATCATTACTGGTTGGCAACCCTTCTTGTTCCACGATACAAGGGTAAAGTTGCAGAGCTCATCCTGCCCGCACAGAGGGAGCACAGGATGAAAAAACTTGAGGATGCTCTAAAGCGACACTTGTGTAACATCTTTCCAGGCACTGGTAGGTTACCAAGTGATGACACAGGTGCTTCTGAGGCTGCGGATGATCAGAGAAATAGTGGTGAAGGCCGGGGCCGCTGGACTGATGCCTTTTTAAACTTTTTTAGTCCACGACGCCCAGGGACGTCAAATGTAGGCACCCATTGCCAGTGTCTTCACCGTATGGTGTAGGACTACCTAGGGGCAAGGGCAGACCTGGATACCTTTCCAGCAGATGATCCACTGGCTTACTGGGTGTTGAGATTGGATCACTGGCCAGAACTTAGCCAATATGCTATGCAGCTACTAGGTTGCCCTTCATCCAGCGTGCTTTCTGAAAGGACGTTCGGTGCCGCTGGAGGTTGTCACAGACAAAAGATTGTGTCTGTCCACCGACTCTGTAGACCTGCTGACCTTTATAAAAATGAATCAGCAGCTATCAATCCCCTGATGCTGACGTAACGGAATAGATCGGGGATGTCTTCTGCATTCACAAAACCTCCACCACTGAACTCTTCCACAATACCACAAAGGGGTTACGGTGTGAAGGCACTTGCTGCCATGAAAGGCACAATATTTGGGTGCACTGACGCCTGTACCAGATTTATATCGTTTTAATTTTTTTGGAACGCAGGGTCCAACCCTGCACTCTTCCACAATACCACAGAGGGGTTACGGTGTGACGGCACTGTTGCCGACACTAAAGGCCCAATTTTAAAGCACCTATTGTTACTTTCATCCAAATATATATTTATTATTCTCTGCTCTATCGGGTTCAACATTTCTTCTGGAGAGATCAGCCAAATGGGGGGGGGGGGCAATCAGTTGCCAAAATGTGTGTGTGTGTAGTACAAGTCTGGATATATATTTTATAACAGGTCCAGAATGCATAAAAGTGAGACAGAGGTCATTTGCATATCCTACCCAGAGTTCCTTGCTGCATATGGGGAATGTGGCACAGGAGCTCTGGGATGCAATTCATCGAATTGCTGTGATGTGCAAGTGGTTTCTGCAATAATAAACACACTTATTATAGTGTGGAGGCTTCTTATCTCACTTTTAGTCCTTCACCACAACCCTTGTAGACTATAAGAAATATATCTTATCATTATCAATATAAATATTATTTATAATATCTCATACCTGCCCTTACCTTCCCCCTATAAATTTGCTAAAAATGTACACACAAAAAAAACCACTGCCTGAGACCCCGCGCAGCCCACATGCCACCCTCCTCTACCTGGCTGACTGTATCTAATATATATAATTAAATACATTCAGCCAGGTAAAGAAAGAAAAAAAAAAGTTTTATTTTATGTTCCCTGGGACATTTAAAAATGTCCTCGGGTTTGTTTTTTTTTAGAAATTTGTCGCCTTACCTTAGCCTGGTGGTCAGTGGGGGCTCCCTGGATCCTGGTTGTGGGGGGGGGGTCTGCCGTGGCCGCAGGTGCAGTGGCTCCCTCCCTGCGCTGCCTGTCTCTAGGCTTGTGCACCGATGATTTTTTATTTTTTCTCAGTTCGGTCCGATTTGTTCGGATGTTTAAACTTTTCGATTCGGCTCGTTTCGGCCGATTTCTGTTTCGATTCGGTTCGGCTCGACTCGTTTTTCGTGTACATTTTTTTTTCGGAATATCGACCATTTTTCGTATTTTCGTGTCACTTTGCTCGTTTTTTGTATCGACTTTTTGTTTTTTCGGAACGTCTGTTCTCCTCGTTTCAAAGCTGTCTAACTCTATTCGTTTTGATGTAAACTACTATGGTTTACTTTTTTATACTTTATATATTTTTTTATAATTTTTGGTTTGTTTTTCGGATCCGATAATTCATTCTGTCGATACGATAATTCTGGCGATTCTATCGTTTTGTTTTTTTTAATTAAATAAAGATCCTTTTTTTCTTATGAATATACATTTCACAACTTTATTTAATCACATTAAAAAATGGTATGAAAGCCAAGGAACAAAAAAAAATGAACAAAACGATTTAAAAAATGCTAAACTGACCCGAATGGTCTGACTTTAAAAATAAAAACCAGAACAAAAAGGTTTTAAAACGGAAAAATAGTTGATCAAAATGATCTGAAACGAAAAAAAAAAAAAAGATTTAAAACAGACAAAAAAAAGATTAACCCTTTCGCTGCTGAGGCATTTCACGGCTTCCCTTCACGCCTGTGTGCGGCACTGCGGTCTGCTGCTGAGCTAATTTTTAACAGTTTCGCTCCTCTTGTTTAAACGCGTTTTTTTGAAGCCTTATTTTATAATATGACCCAGACATGTTATATATCGTTCTTTCCGGCAGACTCGGCAGATGATTCATAATATATCATTTTCATATGTATGCGTCATGTCCTGTCTGTACATTTCTAACAAAAAATGCAATAAAATTAGAATTTACAATGTTTGTTTTACAAGGTGTAAAGTATTTTTTTCACATTTTAACATGCGAGTGTTTGCAGTTATATTTTATGAGTTGCGTTTGTTAAAAAAAAAAAGGGGACTTGTTATATTTTTTTGGATGAAAATTACACTATTTTTAACAAACGCACCCCATACAAAAATCCTTAGTGCAGCATCATTGTTCACATTATAATTTAAATGGCAACAATATTGCTGCATTAACAAAACAAAACAAAAAACCTGTTTATTTTTTTTTATATTTTAATATTTTATAATTTTTAACATTGTCATGTTTGGTATTGTTGGAAAGGCCATGCTCTGGTCGATCCAAAGATACCAAACATTAACCAACTGATAGCTGCCGCGGATCGGGAGATAGGGGGTTCCAATGAACCCCCTATCTCCACCATTGGTCGCAGTTAGGGGTTAACTCCAGAACTGACGTCATTGTGACGAGGTCTTGGGACTATCGGCAGCTGCCATTCCCCCACACTGTTGTCTTCCTGCAAAGACATGACCATGTTGGCGGGCAGCGTCTTAGCAGGCAGAGGTGGGAGAGAGAGAGAGCTCATAGCTGGGAGGAGGTGTTTCGTGATGCTGCAAACAGGGACAAATAAACTAGACCTGAGCCGCACTGAGGATCTTTGGGTTGTGTCGGAGAAGACTTCACGCAGTGCTGCCATCAATATTTTTTGATAAATTCTTGGTTATACAATGAATGTGACTGGACAAAAATCCATGTTGTTGTGACATCGCCTAAGCTTAACAAAACCAGGCCACGTCGGTAATCAAATCTCAAGGCAGTACAACAAGGTTGTGTTAGGCTAGGGTCAGATGAGCGCATTTTGTACGGACTGTGCGATCGTGCAGTACGGACGTACTTACTGACTGACAAAAAGGTAGTGGCCACACAGTCCGTTTTTTTCACTGAAGTATTTTTTGACTGATGTAGCAGGGAAAATAAATTACAATGAAAAAACATTCTGTCCGTCAAAAATGCTGGACGTATAAATGCAGTCCGTCTGACCTTGTTGCATCACTCACACACAAAGCTATGCGGACGTTGTGGACGTGGCGCACTCTGCACGTCCGTTCTAGCAATATTACGTTCTTGCCTAACCTGCGTCCGTTTGCAGCGTCCGTCAGCCTCCGCACTTCTGTGCGGACGTACTTCGTGTGTGGGGCTCCATTTAACACAATTGTATGCTATCACGGACGTACTTATGTGCGGGCAACACGGACGTTAACACTGCGCTCGTCTGACCCCAGCCTTAGTGTGTGACATTTTTTGGCCAGGCAGGAAGTGTAGAATGTGCACAGTCACAAATATGTTGACAAATTTATGACAAAGGGTCCATAGAAATGTCAATACATTTATGTACATATAATTTTAACAGTGTGGAAACCAAGCAATACATATTAACTTATTAAGTAAGGAAAAGCAACGCACACAAACAGGAAAATATAGAAAAAATAGAAAATTTATTTACAACATGGGGAAGGGAACATGCCAAGGATGGCAAACTGCCCAACAGGGGCACAAACAACACAAACAAACATAGTGTAGTGGAAATAGACTGGAAGATGGCCGCCATTGTAAGCCAGGCGAACATCTTATTCAGAATATTGGTTCACTTGAGATAATTACTGCCATTTGAGGAGATGTTGGAGCTGGTCCGCATCTTTGATTACAAAGATTATGACTGCCGTAAGGGCAATTACGGCAGGAAGAATAACACCTGCAAGGATCGTATCCTTGACAAGCTACGCACCACCATCCTGGAGCTGTTCGGGAAGGACCGGACGAAGGACCAGGTCCGAAAATGCTGGTCCGACCTCAAAGCACGCGAGCAGGAGCAGCGGAGGCACATCCGTCGCGTCATAGCCAAACGTAAGTGTCATGTTATATTGTAAAGCGCTGCGCAATTTCGAGAGGAGGCTGGTTTCACTGCCGCTCCAGGATGTCAGCGGCATTGCTTATGTGCTCTGGCAGTTCCTGGAGCAGTTCCTGGATGGCATCAAATGTTGTCACAGCAAGGCGTAGCTCGCTGATCGCCATCCGGTTAATTTGCCTAATGCTGGACGTGTCCGGTCTGGCTTCTCCTTCTATATATCCAATAAATGAAAGAAGGAAAATACAGTAAGTAAAGCAGGTTTCTATTTTTGACTGAAAGTCTTGAAAAAATATAACAGTAGTATATACCAGTGCTGGCAGCCTCCTGAGGCTCTGACTCCTCCTCCGGCTCCTCCTCTTCCTCCTCCTGCTCCTCTTGTGCTATACATAAAAAAAATTAATTAAAATACAGTAAACAAAAAATGTTTCTGTTTTTGACCAAAAGTCGTTGCAAAATAAAACAGTATATACCAGCGCTGGTGGTCGCCCGTGGCTCCTCCTCCACTGGGGCACTGGTGCCCGCCGGGGCAGATGCTGCCTTCTTCCTGTCTTCTGCCAAATCCAAAAAATAACACGTAAATAATGCAGACTGGAAAATATGGTATATCTATACAATATATTGCCGAAAGTATTGCGACACCCCTCCACTACCCACTAGCACTACCAGCTTGACACACCACTACTCCCATCTCATAGTTCTAAAGTCACAAAATATTTATTTATTTATTTCCTCTGCACATAGACATATATTACCGTTCAATTATATATTTTTTTCAGAAGTAAACATTACGTTTATTCAATAAAAACTATTTGTGTTGTGTGCATACAAAACGCATTGTGCTGACTGCTTTTAGTTATTTTATAGAAGGCCTTAGCCTCAGTTTCACTTTCAGTTTCTGCGAATAAAACTGGATATTGCAGAAACAACAGAAATCCACCATTTTGTTTTGAAATTTGCATCTAAAGCGTTCAATAATGACACTGCTGCAGCAAACTGAATTGCTGCGCTGCAACAATTCAGCAGCTGCTGAGGATGTATTGAAGGCGGCTCTGTTTGGATGCACTTTCAGAAGAACTACATGTCCCATCCTACCACTTAGCAGAGACTCAGAGATTTTTATTGATGCGCAGGTGGGAGCCAATATTGGGCAAGCTGCGGGTCATCTCGTATGCATCACTCAATCACAACAACCTCCCCCCCCAGCACACTACAGTACACAGTGCCAAAAGAAATCCAGCATTGTAACTTCATCTACATACATCAAATGTCACAATTTTCACGAATACGTAAAATCACAAAAAGGAAGAGCTATGGCAAAAATGCATGTATGACGAGTCGTGAAAACGCAAAGCTATACACAATCACATTGCATGAAAAAAAGACTAGATAAATCAACATATTTCTGTGCACATTAGCACATGCAAGCACATTATTATTATTATACAGGATTTATATAGCGCCAACAGTTTGCGCAGCGCTTTACAATATAACATGACACTTACGTTTGGCTATGACGCGCCGGATGTGCCTCAGCTGCCCCTGCTCGCACACCTTGAGGTCGGACCAGCGTTTTCAGAGCTGGTCCTTCGTCCGGTCTTTCCCAAATAATTCCGCGATGGTGGTGCGTAGCTTATCTAGGATACGGTCCTTTCTTGCGTTATTCTTTCTGCCGTAAGGGCCCTTACGGCAGTCATAATCTTTAAGATCAAAGATGCGGACCAGCTCCAGCATCTCGTCAAATGCCATGTTGCTGGCCCGCTTCTTCCTGGGTGTCTCTGGGGTGGAAGCAGATGAGGAGGTGTCCGAATGGGACTCTCTGTCTCTTCCTTCAGCCATGATAAATAATTTCTATATTTTTTGGCAATTGTCAAAACTCTCTACAAAAATGGCTCAATAAAGTTACGACATCCGCGCGCGCGCGCGCATGCGCGACCCGCGGACGAATCGGATCCGACCCGATTCCGAAGGAATTTTCGTATCGACAGAATTATCGGATCATTGGAAACAAAAAAAACAAGTGATACGCATTTACAAATACAAAATTTACAGAATCAGCGATATAACCGATAATAGTTAAATATACGATGTCCAGAATTACCGAAATGGAACCGAAATCACGAATGGAACCGAAATCATGAATAGAGCGAAAATAAATTTCGATTTGACACATTTCAAGTCCATTCAAAAATATTTAGTTTCGGCTCGGAAAACTTTTCGGATCTAAAAATGTTCGGAAAATCGGCCGGATCCGAAAACACGATTCGTGAAAATTCCGAAATTCCGAAACCCGAAACGCACATCCCTACCTGTCTCTGCCACATGCACCCGGGCGGCTAGCCCGCACAGTCGCAGCTCTGTCATCCGGCGGCCGCATGCTCCTCAAGGGGATGTTTTAGTAACAAGAATGTTTTATCCCATAGGCTTCAATGTTAAAAATATTCCTGTTTTAATTCAATATCTAATAAACCTTTTAATATTCTGCAGTAAAGAGTCTCTTTATTTCTAGATTTTTAGTATTTTTTTTTAAGCATTTTTTTAATACTTTTTTCTTAAAAAAAACTTTTTTTTGAACCTTTGGCGAATGTCCCAAAATGTTCGTAGTTCGCGAACTGCCGATGTTCGATTCAAACTCCGAACAGATCGAACCACTCATCCCTACTGATGATGCCAAACAGCTCATTAACTGATAGCTCCACAGCATCTTAACGCAGCATATACAGAATGTTGCACTCATGGGTCATATAGCAAAGTGGTGAGTAAAGTGCATTACACATGGTCTCTCTATACAAAACCTGCATACTGCCTCTTATACAAACCTGCCTGCCAGGGGTGCAGTGAGCATCGGCTACATCTCAAGAGTTGCCATTTAAACAAATGTATCACAATACTGCTGAAATTAAGGCCCTCAGGTTTGCCCTTACTGTCATATATAAAAAAGGGATTGGGGGCAGAAAATTAAATCAGAATCAGAAAGGGAACTTCAAAAGCCTTACGAATAAGTATCACCACTGTCACGCTCCTTTCCCGGCGGCAGCGGCGCAGATAATAAAATACACTGTTACATTCATCATACTGCAGGGCAGCACCCTTCAGTTGCTGCCACAGAAAAAACTGTTGCTTTATCCAGCTCTGCACTGAGTATCAGGTGCATCTCATCATTCAGCCTGCTGCCCCTGTATAACTGAACCACACCCTTACAGAGAGGCTTCAGCATCAAACTTTCACTTCTGAGTGGTACTCGTGCAGCCAGGAGCCTGTTACTCTGACAAACCTGTGTCCAGGACTTACTTGAATATCTGGCGGCTTGCTTGCCTACCGGACAAACACCTTCCATACCCCTGGACCTGTTGGGCTTCATCCAAGAGACCCACTTGCTTCATCCAAGAGACCCCCTTGCTTCATCCAAGTTACCTTGCATTGCCTAAAGGACTTACCCGTGTATCACAGACTCCCTGCTTACTGGACTCTTTCCTTACATCAGTTTACTCTGCTCCAAGAACCGTACCTGTGTTGTTCGTCTGTCTGTCTGTAAGTTAACCTCTTCCCTCTCCTGTGTGCTATCCTGCTCATTATATGTTTAGTTCCATCTCCTCCTTTCTCTCTACCTGAACCTGTGTATTTTTGGTTAACTCCTTCCTGCCCACACTCAGACCCCCCCCTGTATGTTCACAGTCAGCCCTGTTCCAGCTCAGCTTTCTATATTCAGTTACTCTTTCTGACCTCAACCTGTATATTTAATATAGTTGTTCCAGTCCCATCCAGCCTGCTCTTTTCTTTTCTCTTTTCCCACCATGTATCCCATCACACATGCAGGCTCCTTAACCCTTGGCTGCAGAGGACGTGTGGGGAACGTCCTCATTGACTCCTTCTATTTGCAGAGGACATTCCCCACACCTCATCCGTCTGGCGGGAGCCCAGAGAGATACTCACCTCTCTCCTCCGGGGTCCCGCGGCGTTCTGACCTCTAGGAAGTTAGACGCATCTTTTAAGGGCCGCCCCACGTAAATGACGTCATCATGCCATGCGCGATGATGACATTTTTGGGCGACCCCTGGGAGATCGCATGAAAGGGAGGGGGGGATCCTTTCGGATCCCTCTCCCTCCCGATTGGGAAGTAACAGCCGCACAAACCAGGCACTGCTTAAAAGGGGAGAGTCTCCCATTTCAAGTGGTGCCTGGTTTTAACCCCTTACATACCGGGCTGCGATCCGGGGCCATCCGGCGCTGGATCGCGGTCTAGCTCTGGTGGGGCCACCATCTTGGATGGCGGCTCCACTTCCTTGTCCCCCCTGGCCACTTAACGTCATGGCACGATGACATCAGGTAGCCGGGGAACCCCAAGCTGCCCGGGGATTTCCCAAGGAATGTAAAAAATGTAACTGTCCCCATTTCTAATTTTTTTGACAAGCGCAACCCATTGACAATATAAATGCAAAAACTTGCATGATAAAATGTGAAAAAAAACACTTTACACGTTGTAGAAGGTTAAAAATTCTTATTTTATTGCATTTTTTGTTATAATATACAGGCAGGGCATAACGTATTCATATAATAATGACATATTATGAATCTGCGGAGTCTGATGGAAAGAACGATATATAATATGTCTGGGTTGTATAATAAAACATGGCTTCAAATCGCGTTTAAGCATGATGAGTAAAAGCAGTAAAAATTAGCTCAGCACACAGCGGTGAAATGACTCAGCAGTGAAAGGGTTAAAACTTCTATCACTCATGATGCTTATAGCTCCTTTACAAGCTTCCATGCCCACATGATGGGCTGCCGGTTCGAATCGGTTTGATGTCCGCATCGAACATCGGCTGTTCGAAAGTTCGCAAACTTTTCAGGCCGTTCGAAAAAAAATAAAAATAATAATAATAATAATAATAATAATAATAATATTAAAAATGCTTAAAATCCTAAATCTAAAAATAAAGAGACTCTTTACTGCAGAATATTATAAGCAGCGATTTATTAGATATTGGATTAAAACGGGAATATTTTTTTTTTTAATTTAAGATTTTTATTTTGCAGACAAAAGGTCACATATCAATCAGCAAAATTGGCCTCGCAGGGCCATACGTCACACATACATAAAACATGAGGGGGGGGATGTTCACCATAAGAGAGCGGCCAAATATCAAAAAACAGAGGTGAGGGAAATAATAAAGACAAAGAAAAATCACATAAAACAAAAATAGAACAAAAGGTTTCTGTTAGGATGTCCCCAGCCGGGGACATACAGGTCACGAATAGACAACATAAAAATTAAATGGCATGAAACAGAAGTGAATAACAAAAGTCAACTCAAAAGGTGTCTCAGATACATAATAAAATGAAAAAGGGGGGGGCTCAGAGAAAACAAAAGGTGGGAGGACAAACGCATTCCCAAATGGGGGGTCTCAGCAAAAGTAGTTCAACAAAATGAAAAGAGTCATCCAGGCATCAGCAATAAAGTAGCTTCAAAAATCAGCAACTAGATATTCAAGTGACGGCAACAAAAACTATAATGTCTCGAGGAGGAGAAATAAAAATAAAAAATCTCGGCATTGGGGTAAAGGAAGGGGGAGAGTCAGCAAAAGAAGTCATCTAGGTGGGGGAGATCAGCACGGGCCAGGCCAAGAACCGGGAGGAGAAGAAAGGAGTCAGCGGACGTCTTCATCCTGTATCTCGCCAGGGAACCGCCTGTACCGCTCCCGTGGGACCGTCAGTCGCATGGAGGGTCCGTTGTGCCAAACCCTGGGCACGTTGTGCGCCCAGCCTCCATGGTTCATCCTGGGCTATACAGGACATCAGCCTGGACCAAGATGAGCCCAGCTTCCCTTCAGCATCTAGGCCTCTAGGCCCATGCGTCACCTCCGACACAGGCCTCTTAGGAGCCGCAGCCGGCCGGTCAGTGACCCCCAGCTTGGCGGGTCTCATGTAGGTAGTGCACCTGGTGTCTTCCGGCACCGCAGGGGTCCCCTCTGATGCAAGGCAGTGCGAGCACAGCTCAGGAGTCGAATCTCTCGGGTCAGCACCTCGTGGCTCCTCCACTGCAGCAGCATCTACACCGGCCATCTGTGAGACAGGTACCGCAGCCCTCTCCTCCTCAACCTCCGGGTCCACAGCCCCCCGGCCAACTCCTATCGCGGCCAGCAGCTGATGCCAAGAGCCATAAGTGAGAGGGTCTCCGTCCTCCTCCGGCAGCTGTTTCAGGCATTTGTCAAGTGCAGCAAACATAGCCTCCATACCTCCCTCGGGGGGAGAGGGGCGCTCCTCTCCACGCCACATCACACACTCCTCCACCGTCATCAGCAAGGGGACCACAGGCACAGCCAGAGGATGGGGGCCCTCCATCCCAGCAGCCTGCGACAAAGGGTCGTCCGACAAAAAGGGGGAGGCAGGAGCTGCGATGAGGGACACAAACGAGCCGAAGGATAGGCCTCAAAATGGCCGGCGGCCATATAGATCTATCGGGAGAACACAAAAACTCAGCTGTGCCCCGGGGGGGGGACAAAAACGGGCCCCGGAGCAATCCACGTTGTGGCCAGCCTAGCAGGAACCCCAATAAAGGGTTTTCAGGGTAGAAAGTCCAGCAAAAATTGACGATGTCAGGAAAGATGCACGGAGCTCTACCAGAACACATCTGCTTCCATGCGGAGCTAGCCACGCCCCCCCAAAAATGGGAATATTTTTAACAGTGAAGCCTATGGGATAAAACAAACTTGTTGCTAAACTAAAACATCAGGCAGACGAGGCCCTCTAATCAGGCACTGTAAAGGGCTGCCCGCCGGGGCCTCGCAAGGATCCCTTGAGCATGCAGCCGCCGGATGACAGAGCTGCGACTGTGCGAGCTGGCCGGCCGGGTGCAAGTGGCAGAGAGGCGGTGCAGGGAGGGAGCCACTGCACCTGCGGCCACGGCAGACCCCCCCCCACAACCAGGATCCAGGGAGCCCCCACTGACCACCAGGCTACAGTAAGGTGACACATTTCTAAATAAAATTAAATCCGAGGACATTTTTAAATGTCCCCGGGAGCATAAAATATATATTTTTTTTCTTTCTAATACTCACCTGATTCCTGGATCCACCAACAAGCGTAGCCTCCCGTCTCCCATGCTGTTAGAAGCTGCATACACCGGCGCGCTGTGTGCAGCTTCTGAGAAGCTGATACGCTATTAGTGTAGAGGGAGCAATGCAAAATGCGCAGTTGGCTTCCCCGCTACACTAATAGCGTATCTTCTCAGAAGCTGCACACAGCGCGCCGGTAAAAGCTAGCGTCAGACTGTAGAGGTGCTGCCCGGCAGTGTGAGGATTCAAATGCTTCATTAATAATTCTTCTTACAAATTTGGTTACTTAACCCGTTTGCATTTGGATTGTAATATTGTGACATCCAAGGCCCCGGGTGGAGATCGGGGGGCCCCGGATGCATGGTGCTACCAGCTGGCCGAATGCCAGGAGCTCCGGCAGCACCCGGCGCAGCTGTGAGTGATCAGGGGGCAGAGCACGACGTGATGACGTGGAGCCATCGGGACCTTTAAATCAGAAGCGCGCTGCACACCTTGCCTTGCCATGGAGTTTCATTCCCGCATTGCTAGCTTACTGAATCAGTTTGTATACTTGTTACTGACCCTGCTTGTTCTGAGGACCCGATCTGTTGCCGACTTTGCGTGCCATTTGACTATTCTCTCTGTGTACTCCCTGCCTGTTCTGTTTGCCTCCTGTTGCTACTGGTGTGTGCCGATTTTCACCATATACAGTAGCACAGTACAAGTGCCTAAACATTGCTGACCCGGTTTTGTTATAACGACTACTCTCACTCTGTGCCCGTCTGGTATATTCCGCTGCTTGTTACTGCTGGTGCGCCTCCATCCTGCCATACACTATAGCGCAGTACAAATGTATATTGATCTCAGTCTGTGGTGTATATTGCTGGCGCTGTCTCCCTGGCCTGTGTGGCTGCTAGAGGTTAAGTTTAGTGGTCCCGACCATCCTAAAGATCGGAGGGTTAGAGGTCTGTTACCAGGGATCCTACCACGTCTGTCCTGGGGAATCGTTACAAATATGCGGTGAACGCCACAGCAAACGTTAATGCTCACACAAGTATGCATTAACGTTTGCGTTAAGATCGTAATTTTTCCCACTCGTTGCTCAAACATTTCCCATGGCTTCAAATCGCGTTTAAACATGAGCAAAAGCGGTAAAAATTAGCTCAGCGCACAGCGTTGAAATGGCTCAGCACTCAGCAGTGAAATGGTTAAAAACATTTTTTTGGTTAAAAAAGTTTTTGTTTTTTTAATTTGTTTTTCATTGTTTCCTGTCCCCCAGGGCAGTACCCGGACCCCCATACACCTTTTATTACCAATATCATATTAAAGTAAATAATATTACTTTCATATATGCCCGCTGGAGGGGACCTTAATTTTCGAACTTTTGAGGCCCATTGACTTGCATTACGTTCGAATTCGAACTTTTTCAAATGTTCGAGTTCGAATGCGAACCGTACACGGGTGTTCGGCCCATCCCTATTTAGGAGGCACACAGGACAGGGTGAAGTCAGAAGAATTGGCAGGAGAAGTAAAAAACCTAGGTTAAAGTTGCCAAACCAGAAAAAAGTCATTTATTTCACTTTCCAAATTGGAAATTTGGTCTAGATTGCCCTCTTCTGCCAAATCTCCTGACTTTAGCTTTTAGTGAATAGACTTGACAGTCTATATTCAGGGTTATTCAAAGAGCTCCGAATTGTGGCCGAAAGGTAACCGAACGCTGAAATTCAGCGTATGGTTACCTTTCCTGGCCATTTGGCTATTCAGAGAGCAGGCAGTTCACCAAATGTTGGCGAATTGCCTGCACATACGGTGCCTGTTCCATGCCTGTTCGAGGGAAGTGAAATCCCCATAGAGAAGCAATGCTTCGCTTCGTCTATTCAGAGAACAAAAACCAGCAGTGAAAAGTTGCCGAATTGCCCTGCTGTTTGGTGATTTCATTCGACAGGTTTATTCAGGCTTCAATGTTAAAAATATTCCCGTTTTAAATCAATATCTAATAAACCATTGATTATAATATTCGTAAGTAAAAAGTCTCTATTTATTGATTATTTTTTTTTAGGATCTGTTAAAGTTTTCCCAAAAAAGGCCTTTCGGTTTTTTTTCAATTGTTTTTTCTTTTCTGTAACAGCCCTTTTTATTATCATTCATTGGACCTTATATGTAAATTTGAGACATTTTCGTTCTGTAGTTTCTTTGCAAACAGCTTTCACTTTTCAAACATTCAAGCGTACTGTTTGTTTTTTCTCACTCCATTCGTCTGCGGTGTCGGCTTTTTCTGGTGGCTGCTCTGCGCTGTGATCGGCGGCTGCTCGGGTTTCTCCGGCGTGTTCGGTGGGGTTAATCCAGATGTTTTTGTGGGTTTCGGTGTGCGGTCACCCTGGTTTTTCGGCTGGGTTGCGGCTACTTTTCCCTGCATTACGGCGACCCTGTGGTGCTTGCTGAATGCACCGCAGGGTCGCCGAAATATGATCGCCAATTTGCACCGAATTAAAGAGAACAAAGTCACCGAACGTGCAGTGACTTTTCGATTCTCTTTGAATAACCCTGTAAATGTAGTTGTCCACTTCACTCTGTCTTTCGTTTTACAGCCTTCTTACAGTTCTACTGTACAGGGTTATAAACGAGCTACAAAAAAAAACTTTTGCTTTGTCAAAAACTGAACAAATTATTTAACCCCTTCATTCCCAAAGTCGAGTTCTCTCGATTTTTGCATTGTAATGCTTTGAAAAGCTGTCATTAGCATATCAAAACCCAATTTTTCACACTTTTTAAAGCAGGATTAGTGTGCCCCGTGTGGAGAAACAAATTCCACTGTTTTATCTATCTCTTAGCACCATGCAGAGAGACAAAAAAGGCTGCATATGGCAGCCCTAAACCTCACTGTAACAAAAAATTCAAACACATTACTGTTGTATTATAGCAGCCAGGGAGAGGAAAGAATACACTCACTGCTGTACAGAGTTATTTATTTATTTATAAAGGATTTTACCAGGAAGGATACATTGAGATTTCTCTTGTTTTCAAGTATGTCCTGGGTTCAAGAACATTGAAGTGTTACAGTTACAGAAATACAAAGTAATACAATGCAAGATATTAGGGGTTATAATGACTGAAAATCGCTATACAATACAGAAACAAGGTGGTGCTGTAATTTACATAACTGGGCATGATGCCACATTCAGATAATATTTTTATATTGTGATGGTATTTTTTGGAAGCTACATTGCTAATAATCTCCTTATGATCAATACAAATCTCTATAAGCATGAGATCTGAACATTTTTATTAGTTATCTTTATCACAGTTACAGTATTTGACAAAAAGGCCATTTCTGTCTGTAGGCTGATAATGAAGACCCTTTGTGACACTGTCACAGATTAAGGACACCATCTAGAGTTCAGAATCTTTCATTCCAACAATGTTTTTGTAATGGATGAACAAATGAAAGAAAACATTTTAATTAACAAATTTACATTATATTCATTTTTTAAGAATCTCAGAACAACAATCTCTGAAGAATTTCTATTTTTACCCTATATTTACTTGTTAACTTTGAATCCCACATTTCAAATAAATGTGATTAAAAAAAAAAATGTTGACATAACTTGCTTGATAGTGAAGGGGTGCCTTTAAAATCAATTAATGAATGAAAAGCACATTCAAACTGAACCTGAAGCACAACATTGAGTTTCTGTTTAGAAATTTGCAATAGTATTCTTTAACTTATTGATACTTGAGAAAGTGTTGTCAGACATATATTCATAAAGATTGGATAAAAGAATAGAGGGAAAATAAACACTTTGGGCCATATTACATACTTGGTGCTAACTTAACCAGAGCTGGTGTAATCTTACCAGAGCCATTATAGCCTATGGAGGTTTTGGGCCCTATTACATTCTCTGCACAATTGCGCACGAAAAAAACGTTATCGCGCGAAAATTAACGTGGTATTCCGATCCGAGCGCATTTTTTCTTCCTTCAATATTTTTCATGTGCAAATCCGACGCGCAAAGCCGTTCGCAAATGAACGTTGCGTGCAGGAATCGGTGGGTAGACTGTTTTGTCACGGGAATCAGCCAAAATCATTCACCCATTTCCAATAAAATATTTACAAACTAAAAAAAGGAGAAAAAAAATTAACAACCACCAGCCAAAAAAAGAAAACATTAACAATAACACAAATTTATTAATTTTGTTGTTTGGGTATGTGTAGAATGTGTAACTGTATTGTGCAGTATTTTTTTTTTTTTTGTGCTGGTGTATTTCGTTTCGGCCAGGACGATCAAATTTACAGTTACCACCTGCTTTTCAAAGACGTTACGAAAATGCGCGCAAACTTTGGTTGCGCAAAGATTGTAATACCATCCACGTACCAGCGCACGAGCGCATTTGCGCTGTCAATGTTAAGTATAGGATGCGCGCACGGACTTGCGCTGGGTTCGCGCAGGGTCAATCGCGGTAGACGATTACGCTCATCGTTTTTGCGAACGTCGAAATACGATGTTCTCCGCAAATGGTTTTGTCCTCGCGCAAATGCGAGGAGTGCAATAGAGCCCATAAAGTTTACAACTGCTCTGGTTAAGTAGCACCAACATTGTAATACTGCCCGTAATCTTTGTGAATATATATCTGAAAATATCCAAGGTACGTTTTACCAGGCATTGGTAAAATTTGGATTGTGATCTGTAAATTTTACCAATCCCTGGTAGGCGTACCTTGGAGATTGTAGGCTTTCCAGCACATGGATTATAAATTTGCTCCGTTTAGTACCATAAATGTAGCATTTATGTACATACATTACTTCAAGAACAAAGCATTTTCAAAAACAAATTGAAGAAATTCAGACCCCAACTGTAAACTCCGTAAGAAACCAACAGTAAGACAAATCCTTAAAAAATTATATTCTGACCTAATTTATTGAAGAGGAGAACTGAATTAAAAGCTAAATTCCATTACTGTAAAGCATCTTTTGGAACGGTTTGTTAATGTAGACTTCCTCCCTCGCCGTATATCAAAATCTCAACCGATTTGATTAGATAAGACCTTACTTTCTCAAGTTTAATCTTGTAGGTATTTATTAATATTGCACATCCAGATCACTGTGACCTGCTTCTTTACATCACTGAAAAACGGAGAAATCCTCCCATTCCTTCAAGCATCTGCTTATCTCTTTATTTTTAAATATTACAGCTCCTTAACATCTGTCTCTATGGTGCATAATCTGACTGATGAAATATTTCATGTTTTCCTTGAGCTCCTGTCAATATGCCTCCCTGTTATTAGTTTAGCAGATGGCAGCACAGAAGGAATATTCTCAGTTTACCTGGTTGGCTTCATTAAACAGGAAATGTGATGCAGAAGATTTCTTTTATTTTATATTAATGCAGCAATAATATTATTACATTTAGATACAGTGACGTAGTGGTACACTGTGCGTTATCAGTTATCAAGTTTCATTTCAACTACTTAAAGAAGACAATGTTATACTTTGTATACCCATATAGAATCATGTGAAAAAGAAAGTGCACCCTCGTTACATATCAGGACATAATAACAAATCATCTGGGGCACCATTACATTCTTGGTGCTACCGTTAGCGCTCACCTGAGTGAGCGTTAACATTAGCATTGGTGGCCCCACCATATTGCTATCCAAACGCTAATGGGTTAAAAAATCCGTTAGGAATTGGAATCTTGCGCTTTTCAGCGCGAGATTACTGTACTTTGCGCTCCCTATGCTTAACATGGGGAGCGCAAAGAGTTAATTAGCGTTAGTATTACAATATACTAATGCTAATTACCGTCTGTGGTTAACTGCCTAACTTGCAGTTCTCTTTCATTCAAAGTTAGGAAATATAGCTGTTACTTCTTAATCATTAAAACTCCTAATCAAAAATAATAATCATATCCTTGCTCTGCCGTTGAGGTTCCAGGTTAATTTAGTGTGAAATGGTCATTTAAGTAGTTTGCAATGACCAGAGTACAATTATCCATTTTTCTAAAGTCAATCCCATTGAATATACTTATATATCAATTTGGTAAATATGACTTTTAGTAAAGAACAGCTAAAGAAAAAGGGATTAAAAACTGGTCATACAACCGAAACACCCTTGTTTAAATAAAGTGGCCTTTTGACTGGATACAGATTGCCTAGTTTCCCTTTTCTTTGGCTGCTACATTTCCATGTATTTTGTTATCCCTGGGTTGCATACAGAATCCTGTGATGTATTAATACATGACCATTACAGTCACAAGTATCTAGAAGGAGCTAACTAGTTCTGTAGCGCTGTACAATGGGTGAGACAGAATAACAAATGTCCATACAAGTTAAACACACAGAACAGTAGGAGAGAGGACCCTGCTCGAGAGCTTACAATCTAAGAGAGGGGTGAAACACTAGGTGAGAGTAATAGCTGTGTATATTGGGTAGTGGGGTGCATGTGGTCTGTGTGGGAAGATGGAGCAAGAAATGTACAGTGGGGGATCATGGAGTGAGTCGATAGGCTTCTCTAAAGTAATGTATTTTCAGAGTCTTCTTGAAGGAGACAGGGAGAGACTAATGGTGTGGGGAAGGAGTTCCATAGAAAGGAGGCAGCTTGGGAGAAGCCCTAAAAGCAAGAGTTGGGAGTGCGGGTATGAGGAGATGATATCATCAGATCATTGGCAGCGCGAAGTGGCCAGGACAGGATGTACCTGTTAATAAGGGAGGAGATGTAGGCAAGGGAGTGGTAATGGAGAGTAGAGATGTGCAATTTGTTTCATTCTGAAAAAAATTTCGGATGAAATTAACCATTTTCGTATTTTGGACAATTTCCGAAAATTAAATATTGACCATCAGAAAATTTCAAATCGATCCGAAATTTCGGCACGATTCGGATCAGTGATTCAGATCAATTCATTGCTTCAGATTTATTCAGTGATTCAGAACGATTCGGTGATTCAAATCAGTTAGTTTCTCGCTTTTTATCAGTTATTTCATTTTTATTGCCTATTTAAGAATGGGAAGTAGATTACTACCAATAGAATGAAAGTTTTGTAGCGCTGTTTAAAACTGTATTGCTGTAATTACTGTGTTCTAGCCACCAGAGGGAGACAAAAGCCATACAGACAATGCGGGACTTAAACGAACTACAATATCCATCAGGCTTTGCGGCGGAGACAGGAAGTGGGTGGGACAGGGAGGAAGGACGTAAGCAGCCTGGTCCGGAGGAGCGCCAGAGTGAGCGGAGCGACGAAAGAGAGAGGACGCAAGTGAGACTGCTCGGGATCGAGACCAGGCCAGAGCGCAGACGATACCTGTCGGGCGCTGGAGATCTGGACAGTAATTTGCGGAGGCATACCCGTCATCACCGGGAGGTGTACACAAGAACTTCCGTTCCAGTTGGACCCCCTGTAAGGAGACCGCGACGACCCATAGGGAGTGCAGGCGGTAGGCCGTGGTTCTTGACTCAGAGATTGGACGGGCCAGAGAGCGGATCCGGTGGCACAGAGTTCCGGGGGACCAGCAGAGAGACATCCTTGACCAGACAGAGGGACAGACTGTATAATGGATGGGTGAGAGGCCATGCAGGCCGAAAGTCCAAGTAAAATCCTGCACGCTGCATTATTGTTTCAATTCTACAGGGCCCCAACTTGACTAGTCGAAGATTTGCTTATCACATTCACTGGCCAGTTGAATACAGTACCGGGTACCCGAATCAATACACGTACACCTTTTTGAGGCCTTACACTCCAGAACTGAGGGGGTTAATTCTTTTCTTTTTCCTGCCGCGTGTTTTCCCGCCACGTGTTTCCCCCATTACAAAAAATCCTGTCGTTCCTATACCGAAATTGTATTATATGTGTCACTTTATTGGGATCAGTAAAGTATATAATTTATAAAATCCACAACAGGGCTGGTGTATATTTATTCCCTAGTGCGGAGAGACTAACCCGAGGTTTATTCAGCGGCTCCTCCGGGAGTGAGCGCTACAGTTTCTTTCCTTTTTTTTTTAGGCATTTTTTGGGTGAAATATTAGGTTTTCTTTCTTTTTTTTTAAAGAAACATGGCTTATTAACCCATAGGTTTCAAAGCAGCATATGAATCCACACACTGCCGGGTAGGCAGCACCTCTCTGCAGATCTATGCAGTGATTCGGATCAATTCATTTTTCAATTCAGTTAGTTTTTTGTTTTTTATGAGCTATAATTAATGCTGCATATGAATCCACACACTGCTGGGAAGTTCCCAGCAGTGTGTGGATTCCAATGCTGCATTAGTTATACTGCAGAGAAGTACTGCCCCGCAGTGTGCAGAATCATAGGCTGCATTAATTATACTGCAGAGAGGCGCTTCCCCTCAGTGTGCGGATTCATATGCTGCATAAATTATACTCCAGATAGTGATGAGCCGAACACCCCCGTGTTCGGTTCGCATTAGAACTCAAACAATTTCAAAAGTTCGAGTTCGAACTCGAACACGAACCGAACTCAATGCAAGTCAATGGGACTCAAAAGTTCGATTTTTAGAGTGCCCTCCAAGAGGGCATATATGCAAGATATTTGCCATAAAAGGTGTATGGGGGTCCGGGTAGTGCCCTGGGGGACAGGAAACAAGGACAAAAAGTTTTAAAAAAAACATTTTTAAAGGAACAGTGAGTTTTCCATGAAATAAAGGTTAAGAACAAAAACGAAAAATTCCATCAAATATCGTGCCTAGGAGGTCCCCATAACCTGCCCGTGAAGTGGCGGAATTGTAGGATGTATAGAAACATTTAAAAAAAAAAAATGACATTTCAAATGACGGTAAATGGTTTTCCTTTTAATCTATTCATAAACAACTGCTTGGGGCGGCAGCCTGTATGAAAAGAGGAGACATTTCAGGACACGCGGAACAAGTTTAGTGTATTATTTGGGCTAAATTATGGTGAAACTTATGCAGGCTTTGGATGAAAGTAACAATAGGTGCTTTAAAATTGGGCCTTTAGTGTCAGCAACAGTGCCGTCGCACCGTAACCCCTCTGGTATTGTGGAAGAATGCAGGGTTGGACCCTGCGGTCCAATATCAAAATGATATGAATCTGGTATAGGCGTCAGTGGCAGTGCACCCAAATATTAGGCCTTTGGTGCCAGCTAGTACCTTCACAACGTAACCCCTCTGAGGTATTGTGGTAGAGTACAGGGGTGGAGGTTTTGGTAATGCAGAAGAGATCCCCGATCTATTCAGTTACATCAGCATCAGGGGATTGATAGCTGCTGATCCAGGACGGATTCATTTTTATAAATGTCAGCCGGTCTACAGAGTCGGTGGACAGACGCACTCTTTTGTCTGTGACAACCTCCAGCGGCACTGAACGGCCTTTCAGAAAGCACGCTGGATGAAGGGCAACCTTGTAGCTGCATAGCATATTGGCTAAGTTCTTGCCAGTGATCCAATCTCAACGCCCAGTAAGCCAGTGGATCATCTGCTGGAAAGGTATCCAGGTCTGCCCTTGCCCCTAGGTAGTCCTACACCATACGGTGAAGACGCTGGCAATGGGTGCCTACATTTGACGTCCCTGGGCGTCGTGGACTAAAAAAATGTAAAAAGGCATCAGTCAAGCGGCCCGGCCTTCACCGCTCTTCCTATGATCATCTGCAGCCTCAGAAGCACCTGTGTCATCACTTTGTAACCTACCAGTGCCTGGAAAGGTGTTACACAAGTGTCGCTTTAGAGCATCCTCAAGTTGTTTCACCCTGTGCTCCCTCTGTGTGGGCAGGATGAGCTCTGCAACTTTACCCTTGTATCGTGGATCAAGAAGGCTTGCCAACCAGTAATGATCCCTATCCTTGATAGCACAAATCCTGGGGTCCTTTAGCAGGCTTTGCAGGATAAGGGAGCCCATGCAGCATTGGTTGGAGATGGCATTAGCTTCCGAGTCTTCCTGCTCAATGACGATGACCCCATCGTGCACTTCCTCCTCCCAGCCACGTACTAGTCCTTGGGTTTCTGGGCACACAAAACACTTTCTTGAGGAATCCCCACCTTCAATGCCCCCACTACTTAAGTATTCCCCCTCATCCTCCTCCTGTCTGATCTGAGGACCCGCAGGAATGCTGTCTGCATAAAGACTGGGGCCTTGAGAGCTAGGGAAGGCCTCCTCTTCCTCCTGCTGCTCTGCCTCTAGTGCTCTGCCAGCCCTGGGTACCTGGTTAGGAAACGCTGTACCACCAGATTTGGGACGTGTGCTAGGCATGGTACATGCGTCAAATTACCCTGGCGTAGGGCGGAGAGAAGGTTGCTGCCATTATCACAGATGACCATTCCCAGCTCAAGCTGGTGTGGTGTTAACCATCTCTGCACCTGCCCCTGTAGAGCTGACAGAATTTCTGGCCCGGTATGGCTCCTGTCCCCTAAACAAACCAGCTCAAGCACAGTATGGTATCTTTTTGCTTGAGCCATTGCGTAGCCCCTGCCACGCGTCAGTTTAACTGCCACTTTGCCAGAGACAGAGAAGGAGGAGGAGGAAGAGGTGGTGGAGCAGACAGACCTCATACAAGCAGCTTTCTGGAGGCGTGGTGGATGAACAAGCTCCAGCACAGAGCCCTGTCCTGGATCCCTCCCAGCTGCAATCAGAGTTCCCCAGTTTGCCATGAAGGAAATGTAACGGCCCTGTCCATGCTTGCTGGACCACGTGTCTAAAGTCATGTGCACCTTGCTGCTGACTGCCTCTCCCAATGACTCCATAACATCGTCTTCCACGTGCTGGTATAGTGCTGGAATGGCCTTCCGTGAAAAGAAATGGCATTTTGGAACCTGCCACTGTGGTAAAGCACATTTGGCAAATTCCCTGACGGGAGCAGAGTCCACCAGCTGGAAAGGCAGCAGCTGCAATGTGAGTAATTTTGCTAAGCTGGCATTTAGACGCTGTGCTTGGGGATGGTTGGGACTATATTTTTTTCTTACGCTGCAGCAGCTGGGTCAACGTAATCTGACTGCGGAAATCTTCAGCTGATAGGATGCCGTCACATTCTGAGGAAGGACCTGTACTCCCATTACTGTAGCATCATCCTTGTCAGTGGAGGTTGTAGGCAATGACATGGCAGGACATATAGTGGAGGTACAGACAGATGAGGAGGACCTATGCAAAGTGTCGTGCCAATGGGATGCGTGGCAGGTGGTCATATGTTGCCTCAAGCACGTGGTACCCAAGCGTGGGATGTCTTTCCCACACTTGATCCTCATCTGACATAGATTACAAATAGCAACGGTGCAGTCTGCTGCACATTTCTTAAAGGACACCCAGACAGCAGACTTCCTGTACATGTGCTTTGAGACAACAGCGCTCTGCGCCTGAGCAGCTGTGACTTCTGATGCCTTGGACTGGCTACGGTTGGTCATAGAGGACGTTCTGCCTTGTTTTTGCTGTGCCGCCTCCTCCTCCCTTGACTCCTCTGTTTGATCAGGCACCCAGGTGGAGTCAGTGACCTCATCATCTTCATCACCCCCTATCTTCTATGTATATTTTCCACAAACAGTGGCACTCCAAGGTCTTTTCAAAAATTGCTTTTGTTCCATTTCAGTCAACATTTTTATTCGGAATTGAAACGTTGACTGAAATGGAACAAAGGCAATTTTTGAAAGACCTTGGATTGCCGCTGTTTTTGGAATATACTGAAGCCTAGCGTTGCATCAGGCATGGATTATAATTAATCGTGAGTGCTGGATTTTCCTCGTATTATATATACGTATATATTAACTTGGAGGTTGTATCAATTGAGACGTCACTTTTGGGTGTGGCACACGCAACGGGCGTTGACGGAGATGGGAAGTGGTGAGTTGATTGTTTGGATTTTAGAGTATAAAATATGCGCTGTTTGTTTGTGTATCTACCTTGATAAAGGCTCAGTAAGAGCCGAAACGTCAGATATCATCAGATAGCACCGGGCCCAGTGAACTTGAATTTGGTGAGTGCTGTTCCTAGTGCCGAATATATATGTGTGTGTGTGTATAGCGAGAGAGCTCAACATTCACTGGTTTACTCGCCAGGGCGAGCAATATTTGATTCCTGGTGATTGTTTTTTTTATCTAAACCTCAATGTGATCTGTTCAGTGTGAGAATTTACTGCCGTGCAATACACACTTTGTCCACTTGGCCACAGTACCGCTGTTATAAAGCTGTCAGTAAATTCAGGGAAAGCAAGCAGGAAGTCTTTCTAAGTAAAACAGAGAACAGCCAGAGGGGAGCAGGGACAGGATGAGGGATAATAGTGTTAGGGGAACAGGGACCAATTTAGGGTAGCAGAAGCAGGCTGAGAGGAAATAGACATATTAAAGGGGCACTATCACCAAAAAATGTCCTTATGGTGTTATCTGGGTACATCCATTTTGTGATATTTTTTGTTGTAAACTGCCCCACAGTATCTTTACTTCGCTTGCTCTTCCCTCTGTTGCAACGGCCACAGAATGGAGTCTATGGGTCGATCAATGTCTCAAATCTCATTGTATTGTGTGGAATTTATTCAAAGGACTTCACCAGGGTGTAGATTAGAAGTTTTTTAAGCTCCTTGCCACATCTCTTTCAGCTGCCATCTTGTATTTTGAATATCATGAAAACAGTACCCCCTGCAGTCTTATCTAAACATTCCCTCTTCCGCCTCATTAAATTGTTAAATACTGTAGAATAGATAAGCCACAGAAGTAAAGAAAAACCTTTGGTAACTGTTGCCTCGTGGGGAAAATCAACAAAAAGGCTGGGAGATTAAAAAAACTAATTTCATTTTTCCTTTTTACAGGAAATTACTTCAGACAAAGAAAAAAAACCGCAGCATGTGTTTTAAAATGTGATTTTGTTTTGTAATGCACAAGTAATCTTGTTACACCTTATGTAAGTGGTAGTGTCCCATTTAGGAGTGTAGAGACAGTGTTACAAGTGGAACTTAGAAGGGTAGGGACAGAAATAAATTTGATGGGGAATGTTAACAGTACAGAAACAGCAGGGTATCAGTGAAGGGGTGAGCGTGAAGATTGCAAATACAGAAAAGGGATAAGAATCAGTTTAGAAGGCCAATTAAAGAATTTGAGAAATAAGGGCAGGTTCAAGGGTACAGAGACACGTTTAGAAATGCAGTGAGTGATTTAGGAGTGCAGGGAACGTTTCAGGGGTACATGGACATTTCTGGCAGTGCATAGCCCGCATTAGGAGTGCAGGGACAAGGTCAGGGGTACAGCAACAGGTCTGGGGTGCAGGGCCAGCATTAGGATTGCAGGGACAGGTTCAGTGGTATCGAGACAGATCTATGGATGCACGGCCAGCATTAGGAGAGCATGGGTTTTGGGGTGTAATTTAAGGATGCAGGAACAAGAGTAATAACAGGAATATATTTGATGTGAACATCTCAATGGTTCAGAGACAGGAACAGATTAAGAGTGCAGAGACAGGGGTAAGAGTGGGTTTGATGGGAAAAGGTTAGGGTTCGGGAACAGGTGCCAGGTAACATTGTAGAAATGCAGGGACACATTTACTATCACAAGTACATGACTGTGGCAGGAACAGGAGAAATAGAGAAAGGGGATAGGTTTGTGAGTGCAGGGACAGAATTAGGTGGAGGAAACCGACCAGTAATGGCAACAGATGATAGGCATGACCTTGTGGTTTTGCTAGTAACGTAAAATATGAAATATCAACTTTGCATTTTAAATAAAAACACTGTTTAGTCCTGGAGTGCACCCTCAAGTTACACTTTTATAGGGGGGGGTATACTTTTATAGGGGGAGTATACTTTTGTTTGATATATATATATATATACAGTGAAAATGCAAATATCATAAAAATAATCACAGTAACAAAATGTTTTTCAGCTCCAAGACTGAGCAATAAAAATATTGGCAATAGGCATTAAACATAAAGGGCAGTATTACAATCTTTATGCTAGTGTTAGCGCTAAGATATGTAAGCATTAGTGCTATTTTAAGTGACTTTAATGCATACCCCCATATTACATCCCTAACGCTAATGGGTTAAAAAATCCATTACCGGAAAAGAAATTGTGCTAGCTTGCGCAAGCTTAATTTACTTTGCGCTCGCCATGTTAGGTATAGGGCGTGCAATCAGTAATCTGCGTTAGGATTACAAAGTCCTAACGCTAATTACTGCCCTGATGTGATAACTAAAATGTTAAACTCAATTTAGAAGCTGGTGCTAACTGATTCCACTTCTGCAAAATCAGCTAACAACAGCTAATAAATAAAAAAAAAAAATCAGATACTCCCCTCTCATCCCACAGCGAGAACAGTGACCTGATCCACCGCTTCCAGCTGTTGGGTGCAGAATGAGACTGGGGACAAATAGTCCCCAGTCTCACTCTGCGAATCACTCCGTGGCCCTGCACGATCTCACAAGAATAAGATAGGGCAGAGCTCTTTCAGCCGGGCAGCAGCTTTCCATGGAGTCCTATGGACTCTAAAAGGTGAAACTTGCGGTGGCTCGGAAGCACTGCTGCTGAATTAGTGCCTGCCCTATAGTATGGTGCGAACACAGGTACGTTATGGGGAAACCTGCAGGCAGGGCCGGATTGGCATCTCAGGAGCCTGTAGTCATAGAAATCTCTAGCGCCTCCAAACCCCCCCAAACAAAAAAAGAGTAACATGACAAAATTACTTTTTAAATTTTCGCTTTGTGACAATTAAATTATAATTTCAAAAAAAATAAAAAACGGTTTGTCTCTCCACTCATATCAAAATAAAGGGGCAGAATCTGTTGCCTTAGTTGAGTTCGTGCAATGATATTGTTTGTTATATATGTAAAAGCATATTTTGCCTCTGACGTAGAGCAGATAGAAAAAAATTTGCATTTACTTTTTTCACATTTACATGGTCATGTTTGGTATCATAGTAAAGACCAGACTCCGCCCTTTTCAATGACTCCTCACATAAACTTGGGCGGTGTACAAGTCAGAGATGCAGGTTCCAAAATCCTCATATCTTCTCACTGCAATGCCATGGTCTAGGTTGTCAATGAAACAATGCATTTCTTCATCAGCTCCACACTTGCTGGCAGTGTGAGAAATGAGAAGGTGAGTTAGCACAGCATCATGGTTCACTTTATAATTGTAAACTGAATAATAGTACTGCGTTAGAAAAAAAGAAAAATGATTTTATTTGTTTTATTTTTTGCATAAGCCTAACCCGATTATACTGTAATGGTATCACTGAAAAGACCATAATTTATCCTTTCCAATGATACCTCATATGTCCCTCTAGCCCTTAGGACTCCAGAGATACAAGGTTCTAAATGATTCTAGATTGTAAAAAAATAAAAACACAAATTACAAAGCAAGGCACCCCCTTGTGGTGAATAAAAGAGAGGTTTGTGAGGGTCCTGAGCACCCTCACAAACCCCCCTTTCTCTCACTATAGGTTTAGAGGGTCATCCAGACGTGGACCCCTTGCTAGATGTGCCTAGAGGGGTGTCAGCTTTACCCTCCTGACGAGGCCTAACAAGACTGAAATACCTGTAGACACATGCCTACTCTGCCTAGTTAGAAATCCGGCCCTACGCCTGTCCCCGTTAGCATCCCCATTTTAGCGCATTTAATGTAATATAGCCCATTGTGTCTTTAACATTAAAGACTAAAGTTATTCTGGTTTTAAGTGTCCAAGCTGCATAGCATTTTTTTTACTATACATATATTTACTTATTTCTATATACATATATACTACCATTCAAAAAATTTAAAAATCAAAATTCTTAAACTTATCTGGACAACAATTTTGGTGTTATATTTATATACAATATCAATACAGTTTATGGAAAAATAAATCAAGACATTTACCGCACGGAACAGCAAAAATTTCACTGATTGCAATATGCCTAGGGCATAAAATTCTGAATAGATGATTAATGTATAGGGCATATATTATACAGACTTGCAGCAGCATAAAATACTTTTTTTTTTTCATTTTACTAATCTATAAATCCTGTTTAGAACTATATGACTAAAATGGAGACTTGCCAGATTGTAACATTAGAAATTGCATACTTTGTGTCTTTATTACATTTTACAGAAAAGACTTCTGTAATGTTTAATTCCTTACTATTTGACATAATTTTTATGCACAAAAATATTTATCACATTGCTATCAACACTTTTTGACCAATTTAAGTACTTAATGTGAACCGCAACCTTTTAAAGCATATTTACAAAATGTAAGCGATCATTTGTACACAAAGCACGATAACATATTAATCTAGAATCATTGCCATGTTATTTTTTTAATGTTCTATAATCCTATCAGAATATAGGTAAACAAACAGGGATTATACAAGGGAATAAAGCTACAGCAAAATATAAAAGATGAGAATAAAATACAAGAGGTTCAGGAGATAATGAAGATTATACTTCAATATTAGGATTATGATTTTAGTTCTTTATTTCAATAAAAGTGGATAGAGATCTTTTATTTCAGGGACATGGCTTAACTGTAAGGACAAAGTAATCTTCTGGGAATTATACACAAAGGCTCCTCATCATTTTTATTGGATGGCTGATGAACTGAAAAACTCCAGGACTGTGCAGATTTAATTTCTAGCCTTAATTTTCATATTAATTGATACAGACAGAAGCAGGGACGAGAAAAGGAAAAGTCTGCTCTACTAAAGAGTTCATTAGATGGAGAATGTCAGTATTTGTACATTGTTAAAAAATATGCACCAAATACATATTTTTTTCGTTTCAAGGTGATAGCTGTAACAGTGAGAATGTTTTACGCTGAACCCTATATAAAAAAAAGAAGGAAATTTAATTTTTTACATGTTTCACAAACAAACATATGAGATATTCAGCATTAAGATTACAATTGGATGCATGGTTGTATTTCTTCAATGTTGTGCTGCACTGAACGTTTTAATCAGACAATTATTTAATAATTTACATAGTTACAAATTTATCTTCATCTTTTCCATTTTAATTGCAAAGATTAAACTATGAAGTTGACATATCCTCTGCATAATGGTCCGTAGTTAACGAAATTCTACTGTTTTTGTTTTCTTATTTTTATTTTCTTTAGAAATGTAAAATCTATATATATCCGGTACTTAAAAAATATGAAAGGATACTTGATTGCCTTCTTAAGTTTAATAACTTCTTTACATCAAAAGATGAAAGCTTCTTATTCCAGAATCTAATCTGTATATTCTCAATATGTAAAGCAGATTAACAAAAATGATTCACATGTGATGAAATTGAAAACCCCATAAAAATGTCTACCTTCGCTTTGCAACCCTCAGCGGGAAAGAATCACTGGTAGGATGATTTTGCTTTAAATTCCGGTCATTATAGGCTTACTTACCCCCACACCATCATTGCCTTTTTCCTGAAGCAGTTTATTCGTTATTGCAACTTAGTGTCTGAGCTTCATTAGGAAAAATGTTCTTATCTAATTTTAATTATTCTCACTAGAGTCTCGAAGTTCTGAAAACCCAAAAGATATTGGTTTACCCATTGTAAAAAAAATCATAGGATTTTGTGTAATTTTTAATTGCTTTGAAAATTTTGCTCCACCATATGTAAATGATATTACTTCAGGTGACCCATATTCATTTTGTTGTCATTATGTTATGATTGATGCACATCTTGTCTGATGTCAAGGGTCGCAGTAACAACTGGTTTTGTTCATTTTTGTATACGTCATCATTCCTTTCCTGTGCATCTATTCACTCATGTTCTGATGTGCACCCACTGTAAGGACCTATCCGGAGACAACACAGAACATTGAAGACCATCTCTTCCACTGTCCTATCAGTACGGTTTCTTGTGTATTATAATCTCCGGTTTTGTTTTTTTGTCAGTTTATACTAATTTTTGCTCCTTTGGTCATCCCATTCAACGGACACACTACACCCCCCCCCAAAACACCTTTGCTTATTTAGGTGGTCAGGAAGCATATAGTATGCTTTCTCTGTCAGCAGCATCTGCCCAATCATTAAGGGGACAGTTTCACTCACATAAGCTATAACTATATTACTTGTGCACTACAAATAAAACCTCCTCTTTACAAAACACATGCTGCTGTTTTTTTTTCTTTGTTCAACCCCTTCACTGCTGAGGAATTTCACCGCTGTGTGCTGAGCTCATTTTTACCGCTTTCGCTCATGTTTAAAAGCGATTTGAAGCCACATTTTATTATACAACCCAGACATATTATATATCGTTCTTTCCGGAAGACTTGGCAGATTCATAATATGGAGAAACAAACAGTAGGTGATAGGAGAGGCACAGTAATACTTATCTTGAAGAATGCAGATCAACCTCCCAGGAGATGGTCCACAACTCCACATAAAACACTAGAAAAAACGCACGGAAATCGGCAGGAAGGGTATCCAGAGTAATATACGGACCGATCCAATGCTGGTCATCAGTACCGGAAACGCCAATAACCGGATCAATGCCAAATAAATCAGGAAGATGGGAATTTAAATGAATAAAATAATTTAATTTATTATAAATAAATAAAACAAATAGCACCCAACGCGTTTCGTCTAAAAGACTTCCTCAAGGGCAGTAGTAATATGCAGTAAATCAAAAAGTAAAATAATATATATTTGAAGCCACATTTTATTATACAACCCAGACATATTATATATCGTTCTTTCCGGAAGATTCATAATATATCATTATTATATGTATACGTCATGTCCTGCCTGTTTATTATAGCAACAAATGCAATAAAATTTGAATTTTTAATCATCTACAGCATGTAAAGTGTTTTTTTTAACATTTTATCACATGAGCGTTTGCGGTTATATTTTCTATGGGGTGCGCTTGTACAAATATTAGAAATGGGGACTTGTTAAATTTTTTGGGGGGAATTACGTTATTTTTAGCAAACGCACCCCATTAAAATTATTAGTGCAGCATCATTGTTCACATTAGAATTGAAATGTGAACAATATTAATATAAAACAGATTATTTTTAAAAAAAAATTTTTAGTTTGATATCATTCAAAAGGCAATGCTCAGGCCTTTCAAATGATACCCTACATGACCCCCTAGCTGCCACGATTTGGGAGATGGGTGTTCATTTATCTCCACCAGGGGATTTGGGGACATCAAGGTAGATTCTAAATCCACCCATCTGCGGGCTCCAACCGGGGAATGCCACGCCATAATGTAGGCCAACCTTGCTGCCCTGTAGTATGACAAAAGAGAAGGCAGTCCCATCCCTCCCGCTGCCCGAGGCCTATACAATGTCTGTCTCGCCACCCTATGCCTCCCATTGTCCCAAACAAAAGCATCTATAGCCGTTTGCAAACCTGCAAGATCCGCCTGGGACAGTGTTGTTGGAAGGGCCTGAAAGAGGTACAGGAGGCGAGGCAGCACATTCATTTTCACACAATGCACCCTCCCCAACCATGATATATGCAATTTACCCCAACGTTCAAAATCACATTTTATTTGCCGAAATGACGGAACATAGTTGAGCAGATTTATGTCCACATGAGACCCCGGGATCTGAATACCAAGGTAAGGAATAGAGACTGTGGTGGTATGAATCTGTGGTGGTATGTAACACGCTCGCCGAGTATTGTCATAGGCCTGCCGGCCTGGGACAAACCCCACCTGATCGGCATGAACCAGTCCCGGAACAATAGCATTCAAGCGAAGTGCCAACACCTTAGCTAGAACCTTGATATCAACATTTAGGAGGGAAATGGGCCTATAATTTTCCAGGCCAAGGGGGTCTTTGCCTGGTTTAAGGATAGTGACCACCGAGGCAGTCAGAGAGTCCCTAGAAAACGGCGCTCCCTCTCTCGTCAAGTTACACATCGCAGTTAGGTGGGGAGTAATAATGGCAGAAAGGACTTACAATACCGCCCGGGAAGTCCGTCAGGGCACGGTGCTTTATTCGGTTGCATGAGACCAATGGCATCTTTGACCTCCTCTTGGCTTATGAGAGCTTTTGCAGGCTCCATCTGATTTTCTGACAACGCTGGCAAGTCCAAACTGGACAAAAAGGATTGCACCTTGGCTACATGCACCGGGTTACCTAGGGACAACTGCGGGGAGTGGTTCTAAATCCTCTCATAAAACCGTGTGAAAACCTCTCTAATCTTGGACGGAGACCTACAAACCACCCCCGACTCATCTCGTACAGCCCCTACCCCCCCCAGTTTTGCTGAAGACCCGCTATCCGGCGTGCCAATGGGGTGTCCATCTTATTCAACTTTTCATAATAAAAATGCTGGGACCACAACTGAGCTCTGCTGACCTCATCTAGGGATAATTAGGTTAGCGCCCATCTCGCCTCCTGCAGCGCAACTAATGATTCGGGTCCAGGGGCAGATCTATGTTGAAATTCCCGCTTTCTCAACTCGGCTTGTAACTGTAAGAATCGCTCTGCTTTGCGTTTTTTTCCGATACACCGCCTGATAAGCACGCCTCGCACTACCGCTTTATATGCAGCCCAGACAACCTGCGGGGAGACCTCGTCATTTGCATTAATTTGAAAATATGATTCTAGCTCCTGTGCAACCACCTGCGAGATCTCCTTAGCATCCAGCAGGGTCGGGTCCATCCGCCATTGACCCGGACTCCTTTTCCCAGGCACTGCCAGTGTCATACTGACTTCTGTATGGTCCGACCACGTAATGGAGCCAATGGCGGGGGACCCGACCCCTGGAAGGGAGGTCGACGCCACCAGCAAATAGTCTATTCGCGAATATGATGCATGTGGGTGCGAACAAAAAGTATAATCTCTAGTAGTGGGGAAAGAAGTCCTCCAGACATCCACCAGTCCCATTTTACTGACAAAGCGATGAAACATCTTATCCTGTGACCTTTCTGCCTGCGGCACCGCCGGCTGGGAGGCACTAAGGTCCAAAGTAGGGAACAGCACCGCGTTAAAATCCCTGGCCACCAGCAGGGAGCAAGTAGCATAAGTGGTAATAAAGGACTGCAAACCATCCCAGAAGGATGTGTCCGGGACATTAGGAGCATACACTGAGACAATCGAATAATGCTGATGTGCTATCCACCCATTAGCCAAAACATACCTGCCCCCCCACCCGACTCAACTGAGCCCAAGGTGAAAGGGCAGGTCCCCCTCACAAGGATAGAAACCCCGCATTTCTTATTCAGAGCACATGAGGAGAAGACCTGGAAGTAGCGCCTGTCACAGAACCGGAAGGATGCGGATTTAGGAATCCTGGTTTCTTGTAGACAGGCTATGTTGACCTTATGGCGGCACAGCTCTCTAAAGAGAAGGCGTCTCTTCCCAGGGGAGTTAAGGCCCTTGACATTCAAGGGCAAGACCTTCAAGGGCTTAACCATAGTAATCCGGCAGAAGCTAAACTACAGCTCCATGACAGACCCCCGCCCCCCAAGGAGAGCAGGGGACCAGAGAAAGAAAAAAAAGGGGAGAAAGAAAAAAGAGAACGAGAGAATAAAAAGGAAGTGAAAGGAGAACAGAAAGACATAAACCACACTGAAACATCAGGGAACACACAGCTCCCTACCCTGGTCCGGTGGGAATAACCCGAAAACCAGGCCTCGGGGGAATCTGCAGGTGACCACAAAGCCGCACGCGGAGCCCATTAAAGGGAACCAGCCACCCAGTGGGTGACCCCACAGTTATAAACATTTCACAACAACTATCAGCCCGAACCGAGCAAATATACTTAAAATTTTCTAAACTTGCCCCAGTACAAACTAACATTTCCCAGCCTCAGGCCAGCCCCCATCCCCTCCCACGCAGCCCAGCAAGCCGTTCCTCTAGGTGTCCCTAGACTTTGGGGATAGAAGGCCGAGCAACATAACATAGCGTAAACCGTAGATCCACAGGCATGTGTTTCGGATACAACGGGCAATGAGGTCGGGCTGATCAGAGTCGTTTGGCATCAAGGCGACCCGACCAAGTCGCAGAGAGACACTTCTGGCCATCAGAAATGTGCCCCACAAAAAAAAGGTGAAAAATATGGCCCGTTAAGGGCTTTTCAGGTATGAGCCTCCCGCCATTCCACCGGGAGCCGTTGAAGTTGTGTTGAACCAGCCGAACGCATCCCCTCTGGCATCTGAAGACCCAGTCGTTCCATAAAGGCAGGAAGAGTACTCACTGTGGCACAGGAAAATGAGCGGGAATCCTTGGTTACCATTAAGCGAAATGGAAAGCCCCAGGCATACTTGAGGCTGTTTGCACGAAGTAGCTCAGTCAGTGGCTTCCAATCCCGGTGCCTGGCCAGCGTCGCCGGAGCCAAATCCTGGTAGATCTGAAGCTCAGTCTCCTCGTACTGAATACATTTCACTCTATTGGCTTTGAGGATCTTTTCTTTAGTTGTATAGTAGTGCAATCTCAAAATTACATCACGGGTTGCGAGTTTGGAGGGCCTCTGGATCGCAGCACGCGGTGCACTCTATCCATGAGGAAACTTTCTATAGGCAGGTCTGGTAATAATTTCTGAAATATGCCCACCACAGTGGCCTCCAATGTCGCCTGCGTCACCTCTTCCGAGAGCCCTCGGATGCACAAATTATTCCATCTGGATCGGTTGGACATCCTCCAGGGCTGCCTCCAAGCAGTCCACTCTGTCCTGCAACCCATTGACACTGTCCGCAGACACATTGGCCTGTGCAACCACCTCCTCCACCCGAGTCTCCAGGGAGTCAGTGCAGTCCCCCAGGGCCTGTATTTCCACCCTCACTGCCTGCGATCCCTTCATGATTTTTCCTGCCAGCACCTCCTGTACCTCCGTTATTTTGCAGAATAAGGCCGAAATGTCCTGCTTGGAAGCCTGGATGTGATCTGCCACGCTGTCAGTTTCCTCACCGCCATCCGCTGCTGAGGTCTGGCCGCCATCTTGCCTCGTGTCCATGGTGCGGTGGGGGTGTGAATATCGGCACCACCTGGCCGTCACTCGGTTTTGTTTGCTTCTGTTGCAGCATACCAGGGTCTGGGGGTCTTCTGCCAGCAGCTTGTCAGTTTTGGTCAATTTTGGTCGGCTCTGTGCAAGCTATTTCTGCAGATTAGTCACCTCTCCACCGGGAGCTCAGCTCTCACACATTCTGCCTCATGCTCGCACAGGCTCCGCCCCCCAGGGTCAACTTTTTAATAAGTTAACGTGGGTCACAATGACACAGGTGGCACATCAATGAGGTGGCATCAAGGGTACTGAGCGAGTTGCTTGGTGTTACTGGCAGCTGCCAAGTAGTCACCTTTTGTAGAGTTTGCTGGTTGTCTCACTCTTCCTCCGCATGTTTCCAGGGCAGTCATCATGATAGCATGTTGGTGCAAGAAAGCTGTGACTTCATTACAGTCCCTTCACAAGAGAGAGGAGAGTGGCTCCATGAGACCGAGGGAGAGCAGAACACTTGAAAATTGGCCAGTGCCCACTCCAGCCAAGGTATATGAGAGGTGTGTGGGACTAACATGTGGTCTGAGGAGTGTTGATTCTTGGTCCCCTCCTATTCTCGATCTATACCACCTCTCTTGGTGATCTAATATCTTCATATGCTTTCTATAACACCTCTACGCTGATGACATCAAGATCTACCTCGCATCTCCTGGAGTCCTTATCTCTCTCCCAAATGCTGGATCATATCACTGTCTGCCTGTCTGCTGTCTCTACCTGGAAGACAACTCATTTCCTAAAGCTCAACCTCTCCAAAACGGTTCTTGTCCTCCTCACTCTAACAATCCTGCACCTATTTCCCTTCAGTTGAATGGTGTTACCATTACTTCTACATCACAGGCTTGCTGTTTTAGGGACCTCTTTGACTCCAATCGCTCCTTTACTCCTCATATAAAACCAACAACATAATCTTGTCATTTTCAGTTAGAAACCATTGCACGCATCCTTCCCTTTCTAACACCGTATTCTGCTATTATTATCTCCTTGTACCCGCAACCCCACTTTTGCCTCAAGGACACTTCCCTAACTGCTCTGCTACTTATGTAATTATTTAAACCAAATGTCACAGTCAACCTATTTAATGATATTTAATAAATAGTGGCCACAATGATTGCATGACCCAATGTCCCTTATAGCGTGTCCTAATGAAAAAATTCTAGTGCTCTATAGTATATGCACTGTAATTCTTCTCACTATAGGGGTTATTAAGTTCGAGGATATTCAGAGAGCAGGCAGTTCGCCAAATTTTGGTGAACTGCCACCCAGTACGGTGCTGTTTGAAGGCAGTGAAATCCCCCATAGAGAAGCAATCTATTCAGAGAACACCGAACAGCAGAGAAAAGTTGCCGAAGTGCTTTCATTTTGCAGGTTTATTCAGGTGAACCCCATAGGCTTCAATATTAAAAATATTCCTGTTTTAATATTTAATTAAATGCTTAATCAGCAGTAAAAAATATCACTTTACTTCATAGATTTTTTTTAGATCTTTTAGGCATCTTTTGTTATATTTTTCTGAATTTTTTTATTTTCCTTTTTTTACATTTTTTTTTCTGTAACAGAGCTTTTTATGATCATTCAAAGGACCTTATATGTAAATTCCAGGCATTTTCGTTCAGTATTTTTTTACAAACGTTTTAATTTTGACTATTCAAGCGTATTGTTTGGTTTTATCTTTATCCCGTTCGTCAGCTTGTTGGCTTTTTCCGGTGGCTGGTCTGCACTGTGATCGGTGGCTTGTCAGCTTTTTCTGACGTGTTCGGCGTGTTTTTTGCAGCAGTTCCGGCAGGTTTTCGTGGGTTTTCGGTGGGTTTTCGGCAGGTGTTCGGCGGGCTTGCGGTGGGTTTTACCTGCACTCCGGGGACCCTATGGTGAATGCTGAATTCACCGCAGGGTTGGGAACTTTGATTCCCCGCAGTGCAGGGGAGTGTGGGAAACAAGAGAGCACTGAAATGTCGGCAACATTTCGGTGCTTTCTGAATAACCAACTATATATTCCTGTTATATTTGCCTATTTCAGATATATAAAATTGGTCCTATAACAGACCCCTGAGGGACACCACTTACCACTGGTGTCCGTCTTGAAAATTTACCATTTATGACCACTCTCTGTACTCTATCTTTTAGCCAGTGTTCTATCCAAGAACAAGAATTTTCATCCAGATCAATTTTTCTTAATTTGAAATTCCCCATAGGGAAGTAATGGTTAATCTATTCAGAGAACACCAAACAGCAGCAAAAAATGGGCTGCACCACACTCATGCCTTTTGTCCCCAGCTCCTCCTGCAGCGATCTCATCAATGTTGTCGTTTGCCTCCACAAACGGCCTGAAAGCCTGGTACTGGACTTTACAGGTTGCAGGCACCTGATTCAGGGAAGCCAGCGCGGCTCCCGTAGGTGCTCACATCTCCACCCGGCGGTCTATGCGTTCTACTTCCTCCTCTAGATAGGCATCGACATCATCCATGATGGCTTGGATAACCTCCGCAGATGGATTAGGACCAAAGAATGCCATCCTGATCTACATCTCTTTGTGAAACCCAGTCTCTTCTACTGAGTCTTGGGACGTGGCTGACATGGTGCATTCATCCTCCATTAGGACAGCTTTTGGTTTGCTGCTTGTAGCCAGTCCTGAGCCTCTGCCATTAAGTGTTATCCATCTCAGGTGCAAGTAGCAGCTCTAGAATTCAACTTTTCAGGTGTCCATCAGCTGCCTCCAGTAGAATCATTGCAGCCGGAAAGGGAAGTCCCACCGTTGTCACCAGTGTGACGGATCCTTGTACCCCAAGCTCGGTACCTCCGTCTGTCCGGGTGCCCCTTCCGCTGTACTAGGAGGTGAGAGTGTAGTGATCGTAGCTCCACAGACTAGACGACACGTAGTACTGTGACTCACGGTTGTAGCTGATCCATGCAACCTATATAATTTACATGGGTCTATATGGGTCAGAGTGACACAGGACTTGCGTGAATTAAATTATATATTATAGAGGTTACGTGTTTTTTCTGTAAATGCAGATCCTAATGTTGTTTTTACTGTTTTTTCAGTTTTGTCTATATCAGAAATCAATGAAGATCACCACTTTAAAACCTTCAAATTATCTTACTCGCTGCTGCAAACTGTATAGCAATGCTAAATGCAAAATAGCTATAGTTTACTTATGTTTACTTATTATTACCAAAAATAATGGTACCCTTGTTCAGTGATGTTAAGTATTGGTCGTCTGCTGTTGAATTTTGCTTCTGAGAAAAAGACAAAGTTCACTGTTTCACAAATTCTAGCTTGTACTGTTGTTTGCAACAGTGAACTTCGCTAGCAAACAGTTGTTAGTAAATAACTACTTAAGACTGAAAAAGAGAGCACTGCTCAGAGTCTAGCAAATTTTTACAGTATTTATCCATGTTCATAAGTATTATTTGCACCGGAGTAAATTTAAGGATAAAACGCTAATGAATATGCACACATGCTCTTCTGAATTGTTGAATGCTATTTTAATAAAGCTGTCATTTCTGAATAAGACAGTTTGAAATATGTTCATGTATACAACATAGAAAGAACTCTGCATGGCCAATGAAACACTAAGACAGCATCACATAGTTTGCAGTTGTCCATCTGAAATCTGTTTGGTATTTGCGTTAGCATATGTTTTACTTTTTATAGAAAGGAGCATTCTTGCTTGGCACAACTATTTGCAAAACAACTCACTGCTGTAAGCTTCATATATTCATACATAGTATTATATATATATATATATACACAGTATCTATATACAGTATATAACTAATATATATCATAGATAGATGGGTGTTGTATAGATGTCACTAGAACCACAAAACAGTACTACAATAACAAATAACACATTTTATATTATTCACTCGTCAACTTGTATGGGGAAGTGAATAACCAATGTGCACGTTACACTCATCAGATACAGGGGGTCCAGCTATGTTATTAATCATCACAATACCACATGTGGTGTGAAGAAATAACAGGAATAAAATCACATCTCTATAAAATCATCATGAGTTGTCCCATATGTCTCCTAATCCTACATCATCCCAAAAACCCTAACATTAGCAACAATGCTTTGTGTTGTTTTTTTCTTTTCTTTTCAACTCTGTTTACATTTACAGATAGTTGGCATTTCTTCTCAAGCAATTCTTCTTAATTTACCTTCAATTCAGTCTGAACAGAAAAATATTAGGTGCATTTCAACATGTTAATAGGCCACCTTGACCTAGAGCAGTGTTTCCCAAACCTGTCCTCACCTGTGTGAGCGTTAACGTTAGCCAAAGAAGTGAGTAACCCAAAATGAGTAACCCGTTTGCGTTTGGTACCTTGCGCTTCTCTGCACGAGGTTACTGTACTTTGCGCCCCATATACTTAATATCGGGAGCGCAAAGTGTTAATCAGCGTTAGGATTACAAAGTCCTAACGCTGATTAATATCCGGCCGCGGTTAACAAAAAGTTAACCAGAGCCAGGACTTGGTGCTAATGGATTCTGCTTCTGCAGAATCCTTTAGACAGATACTCACCTCTTGTCCCGCGGTGAGGACCGCGGCTCCGTCCGCCTCCTCAGTCCGGCATGAGCAGGGAAAGACTGGGGGAAAAGTCCCCCAGTCTCCCCCTGCGTATCACTACGCTGACCGGCCGGATACCGCGAGGTGAGATCCGGAAGGTCATGTGACCCCGTCTGGCTCAATGGAGTCCTATGGACTCCATTGAGAGGAGGCTTGCGGCGGTGCTCAGTTCTACCGTGTGCATACCGGGGCTTTACACGCGTTAACAATGCAGGCAGATTTTTAGCGACTGCATTGTAATCTAGCAGTAAAACAGGTGCGCTAGGGGGAAAACTGCAGGCGCAGTTTTTCCTCCCTAGTGCCCCCGTTTTACCGCTAGGATCGTAATGTGGCCGTAGATGTGTTCAGTATTCATAGAGAACAATTGTGTAAACAGACGCACTACGCCCAGGTTAGTCGCTCTTTTTCTCCTATTAGGCTCACAATTAACTGCTTTTTTCCTGATGAAGCTGACATTGTGTTTTGATTAAATGCATTAAAAGAATGTATTATTAGCCAAGGTTCCTTTTGCTTATTTAACATTTGGTCACACATATGGTGTTAGATATATTATGCTGCTTTACATATGTCTTATATTATGTCAATGCTGTAGGATTCATTTTTCCATGGACCTCATTGGAGAGGGGGGGTATTAGCGTTGCCCACCTCACTGCTTCTTTCTTTTATGTCGGGTATATATTTTGGGGATTTAATCCCTTTGGCACCTCATATACAGTCATGGCCGAAATTGTTGGCACCAGATTTTTCCAGAAAATCAAGTATTTCTCACAGAAAAGTATTACAGTAACACATGTTTTTCTATTTACATGTTTATTCCCTTTGTGTGTATTGGAACAAAACAAAAAAAGGGAGTAAAAAAAGCAAATTGGACATAATGTCACACAAAACTCCAGAAATGGGCTGGACAAAATTCTTGGCACCCTTAACTTAATATTTGGTTGCACACCCTTTGGAAAAAATAACTGAAATCAGTCACTTCCTATAACCATCAATAAGCTTCTTACACCTCTCACCCGGAATTTTGGACCACTCTTCCTTTGCAAACTGCTCCAGGTCTCTCTTATTGGAAGGGCGCCGTTTCCCAACAGCAATTTTAAGATCTCTCCACAGGTGTTCAATGGGATTTAGATCTGGACTCATTGCTGACCACTTCAGAACTCTCCAGCTCTTTGTTGCCATCCATGTCTGGGTGCTTTTTGACGTATGTTTGGGGTCATTGTCCTGCTGGAAGACCCAAGATCTCGGACGCAAACCCAGCTTTCTGACACTGGGCTCTACAGTGCGACCCAAAATCCTTTGGTAATCCTCAGATTTCATGATGCCTTGCACACGTTCAAGGCACCCAGTGCCAGAGGCAGCAAAACAACCCCAAAACATCATTGAACCTCCACCATATTTCACTGTAGGCACTGTGTTCTTTTCTTTGTAGGCCTCATTCGGTTTTCGGTAAACAGTAGAATGATGTGCTTTACCAAAAAGCTCTATCTTGGTCTCATCTGTCCACAAGACGTTTTCCCAGAAGGATTTTGGCTTACTCAAGTACATTTTGGCAAACTATAGTCTTGCTTTTTTATGTCTCTGTGTCAGCAGTGGGGTCCTCCTGGGTCTCCTGCCCTAGCGTTTTATTTCATTTAAATGTCGACAGATAGTTTGCACTGACACTGATGCTCCCTGAGCCTGCAGGACAGCTTGAATTTCTTTAGAACTTGTTTGGGGCTGCTTATCCACCATCCGGACTATCCTGCGTTGCAACCTTCCATCAATTTTTCTCTTCTGTCCACGGCCAGAGAGATTAGCTACAGTGCCATGGGTTGCAAACCTCTTGATAATGTTGCGCACTGTGGACAAAGGCAAATCTAAATCTCTGGAGATGGACTTGTAACCTTGAGATTGTTGATATTTTTCCACAATTTTGGTTCTCAAGTCCTCAGACAGTTCTCTTCTCCTCTTTCTGTTGTCCATACTTAGTGTGTCACACACAGACACACAATGCAAAGACTAACAGGGTTATTCAAAGAGATCTGAATTGCTTGAGAATTGCCATTCGGCTATCCAGAGAGCAGGAAATTCGCCAAATCCTGGTGAATTGCCTGCACATACGGTGCCTGTTTGGTGCCTGTTTGAGGGCAGTGAAATCCCCATGAAAAAACACTGCTTCGGCTATTCAGAGAACACAAACCAGCAGTGAAAGGTTCCCCTAATGCCCTGCCATTCGGTGGTTTAATTCAGAAAGTTTATTCAGGAGAATCCCATAGGCTTCAATGTTAAAAATATTCCCATTTTAATTCAATGTCTAATAAACCGTTCATTATAAAATTCTGCAGTAAAGAGTCTCTTTATTTATAGATTTGTTAGGATATTTTAAGCATTTTTCTGGATTTTTTTATTTATTTATTTAAGTTTACTTATTTTTTCTGTAACATCCCTCTTTATTATCATTCCCTGGACCTCATATGCAAATTTCAGTCATTTTCGCTCAGTAGTTTCTCTGCAAACAGCATTTCACTTTTCAATCATTCATACAAACTGTTTTCCTAATTAATTCACTGCCTCTTCTGCTGTGTCAGAGGCTGCGATCGGCTCCTGTTCGGGTTTTTCTGTGGATTTTCGTCAGGTTAATCCAGATGTTTTTGCGGGTTTCGGCGTGCATTCGCTGGGTTTTGCAGTTAGTTTTCGTCAGGTTTGCGGCAGCTTTTCCCTGCAATTCGGGGCCCCTGTGGTGTTTGCTGAATACACCGCAGGGTCACCGAAATGGGATCGGCAAAAGGAACCGAATTGAAGAGAACGAAAAGTCACTGAACGTGTAGTGACTTTTCGAATCTCTTTGAATAACCCTGTAAGTGAACTTCACTCCTTTTGCATCTGCTTACAGGTGTAATTTTTAAATAGCCCACACCTCTTACTTGCCCCAGGTGAGTTTACAGGAGCATCACATGCTTGAAACAATCTTATTTATCCACAATTTTGCAAGGGTGCCAAGAATTTTGTCCAGCCCATTTCTGGAGTTTTGTGTGACATTATGTCCAATTTGTTTTTTTCCTCCTTTTTTTGTTTTGTTCCAATACACGCAAAGGGAATAAACATGTGTATAGCAAAACATGTGTTACTGCAATACTTTTCTGTGAGAAATACTTGATTTTCTGGAAAAATTTCTGGGGTGCCAACAATTTCAGCCATGACTGTATGCCGGCTGGTTTCCTTTTTTTTTTATTTATGCAATTAACCCCTTAGTTTTCTTTACACCTGTTCTATCCAAACCGTCCCTCGAAGGTCCGTTTCATACCTTCTATTAGGAGTCTATTTTTTCTAACCAGTTTTCTTACTTGTTACGATCCCCACCAGGAGGAGAATATGATCCTTGTACGCAGCACCTATCCTTTCCCTCTGATCCTTATAATGGTCGGTCCATATATATATATCCCTAGACTGACACTGAAGAAGCCAAGCGTGAAACTATATATAGCCAAACCAGAAATGCCAGAGAATATCGTAAGCCGTTTGCCAGGGGTCAGTACGCCAGAGAATATCATAAGCCGTTGACAGGGGTCAGTACGCCAGAGAATATCGTAAGCAGTTGCCAGGGGTCAGTACGCCAGAGAATATCGTAAGCCGTTGCCAGGGTTCAGAATACCAAAAAATACCAAATCTCAACAGGAGCAGCTCTAAGGGATGTTAAACCACAATAGGGCAATGTGTGACTGCATTGCCTGTGGCTTTAATCCCGACGGGTCCGCGTCATCACGCTTGGCTCCGCACCCCGGCGTCTCACGTGGCCGCCTGGACTCCCTTCATTACTCGGCGCCCGGCCAGCGAGCAGCGAGGAGGACGCTGCCAGTCGCCTGCGGACCATAGCGCAGTACGTAACAGTACCCCCCTCTCTACGGGAGATCCCCGAATGACCACCGGTGCCCGAGGGTGAGCCCTATGGTAAGCATGAACTAACCGAGGAGCATGGACATCATGAGTAGGGATGAGCTGTTCGATTCGATCAGTTTGGAGTTCGACTCGAATATTGGCAGTCAGAAAGTTCGCGAACTTTGAACTTTTTGGCGTGTTCGGTTCGAGTTCAAAAAAAAAAAACATTTTGAAAAAAGTATAAAAAATGCTTAAAAAATATTTAAAAAATCTAGAAATAAAGAGACTCTTTACTGCAGAATATTATAAGCAACGGTTTATTAGATATTGAATTAAAAAACTACCCAGGGCAAGAAGGCACACATGTTGCTTGCATAGGATTTTTTGCGCCGCCTGTGTGTTTCTGTTACATCCTCAGCCCCCGCTGTGCCCCCTGGGGGGTCTGGGCAAGAAGGGGGACCGCTGGCTGGTCGGGTGCCAGCACTTGCTGCTGGCAGATCGGCATCTGAGGGAGCAGGGTCAGATGTGGTTACCAGGAGCCACAGGATTTAAAACAGGGCTCTAGGTATGGCCTCGTCACCCTGTTGTGGAGTTATTTCACGCATCGCTACTTCTAATTTCTATTTGACTACTGTTGACGACCCGGCTTTGTATGAGATTCCTGTTCCTGTTTATTGACCCGGCTTGACTTTTGACTTCTCTATCTCTATTGTGCATTTTACGTTGTATCACTTGTTTTAGTGATGTAACCCCCTGCTGGTTTCTGGGTTAATCACTAGCTGTTTTGGATTCTAACCCTTTACGTTTAGGGGTATCGTTTGCAACCCTTCGGGGTCCCTTTATCCAGGTTACTACTTAGGTTTATAGTTTTGCTAAGACCACGATAACAAACTATTGTTTATTTCTGTTTTATGTTATTTCTGCATCTCTGACTGCCCTGCACCTTGAGTACTTCACGGATTGCCATTCCACGTATGGTGTTTCTGAGTGTGTCCTAGGTAATCTGTTGGTCTCAAAACCTTCAGAACTTAGAGACAATTCAGTTAGTCCTTGTATGTACCAAAACGATTGGTTTCTGCATTTGACTGCCCTGCACCTTGAATACTTCACGGACTGTCATTCCATGTCTGCTGTTTGAGTGTGTCCTAGGTAATCTGTTGGTCTCGAAACCTTCAGAGCTTAGAGACAATTCAGTTAGTCCTTATGTCTCCTTGTTACAGTCTGTAAGTTATAAAACTTTTGTATTATTCAAGCAGATACTTCTGCCCTCAAGGATCCCAACTCCGCTACTCTTGGGTGAGCGATACAGCTACCGTTACAGTTTCATCTTTAAAATGCTGCAATGGGCGAAGCGGATTTTCTAGCTTACAAGGAAAGCATGCTTTACAGTCTGCCTCTAAATGACATGTGCTTACAGCAGGGCTCTCAAACGGCGTAAACAACAGGTGTTAATTAGTGTTTGGAAATAACATGTGCTTCTAAATAGTCTGGTCTCATGAATTTGATACATTGCCTGCAGACTGACTGTGGCTCCTGCACATGTATGAACACTGTGCTTCTGAATTCTAAGAAGTGTTCATTTCTACTACATGTTCCTCTGATATGCTGCTTAACCCCTTAAGGACCAGGGCTCTGTAAAGCCAATCATTAATGATGTAGATGTTACGTAATTTGTCATCAAGGGCTTAATAAAATCTTTATCACACTCCTTAGATTTAAACATAATATTCCAGTATTTGTATGTCATGTACCTCTCCCAAAGGGCCTATGTGAGCATACAATTATTATTGTGTTAGATCTATAGTTTTGGTGCAAGCGTGGTGGAAGGGCTTGCTGCTTCTGCATTAGTAACACAACACAACATGAAAATGTCTATCATAAAGCGTACAGGCTGGGTCCCTAGAGTCTCTGACTATCCATTCTCATACAGTGGCAAGAATAAGTATGTGAACCCTTTGGGATTACGTGGGGTTTTGCATGAATTGGTCATAAAATGTGCTCTGATCTTCATCTAAGTCACAACAATTTGAAAAACACAGTCTGCTTAAAATAATATAACACAAACATTATCAGGGTTATCCAAAGAGATTCGAAAAGTCACCGCACGTTCGGTGACTTTTCGTTCTCTTCAATTCGGTTCCTTTTGCCGATCCCATTTCGGTGACCCTGCGGTGTATTCAGCAAGCACCACAGGGTCCCCGAATTGCAGGGAAAAGCTGCCGCAAACCTGACGAAAACTAACCGAATGCACGCTGAAAACAAGCAAAAACATCTGGATTAACCTTCGAAGAAGCCGAACAGGAGCCGAACAGGAGCCGAATCACACAGAGCCGAAGCAGCTGTGACGTAGAGGAGGCAGTGAATAAATTAGAAAAACCATTTGTATGAATCTGGGAAAAAGAAACGCTGTTTGCAAAGAAACTACTGAGCCAAAATGTCTGAAATTTTCACAGGAGGTCCAGGGAATGATAATAAAGAGGGCTGTTACAAAAAAAATAATCAAACTGAAAAAAAAAAAAAAAAAAATCGGACTTTTAATTTTTTTTAAAAAATTCAGAAAAATGCTTAAAGTATCCTAAAAAATCTATAAATAAAGAGACTTTTTGCTGCAGAATTTTAGAATGAATGGTTTATTAGATATTGAATTAAAACGGGAATATTTTTAACATTGAAGCCTATGGGATTCTCCTGAATAAATTTGCCGAATTAAACCACCGAATGGCAGGGCATTAGGGGAACCTTTCACTGCTGGTTTGTGTTCTCTGAATAGCCGAAGCAGTGCTTTTTCATGGGGATTTCACTGCCCTCGAACAGGGACCGAACAGGCACCGTATGTGCAGGCAATTCGCCAGGATTTGGCGAATTGCCTGCTCTCTGGATAGCCGAATGGCCAGGAAAGGTAACCGAACGCTGATTTTCAGCGTTCGGTTACCTTTCTCAAGCAATTCGGATCTCTTTGGATAACCCTGTATATGTTTTCATGTGTGTATTGAACATAACATGTAAACATTCACAGTGCAGGGTGGGAAAAGTATGTGAACCCATAGCCTAATGACTTCTCCAAGAGCTAATTGGAGCCAGGGGTGAGCCAACCTTGAGTCCAATCAGTGTGATATTATTGGATGTGTTGCTGAAAGCTGTCCTGCCCTTTAAAAACACACACCATTTTTGGGTTTACTGGTTTCAAGAAGCACTGCCTGATGTGAACCATGCCTTGCAGAAAAGAGCTCTCAGAAGACCTACCATCAAGAATTGTTGACTTGCATGAAGCTGGAAAGGGTTACAAAAGTATCTCCAAAAGCCTTGATGTTCATGTGTCCACGGTAAGACAGACTGTCTACAAATGGAGAAAGTTCAGCACTGTTGCTACTCTCCCTAGGCATGGTCATCCTGTAAAGATGATTGCAAGAGCACAGCGCAGAATGCTTAATGAGGTAAAGAAAAATCCTAGAGTGTCAGCTAAAGACTTACAGAAATCTCTGGCACATGCTAACATTTTTGTTGACACATCTACAATAAGGAAAACCTTAAACAAGAATGGAGTACATGGGAGGACACCACGGAGGAAGCCAATGCTGTCCAAAAAGAATATTGCAGCACGTTTGAAGTTTGCAAAAGAGCACCTGGATGTTCCACAGCACTACTGGCAAAATATTCTGTGGACAGATGAAACCAAAATTGAGTTGTTTGGAAAAAACACACAACACTATGTGTGGAGAAAAAAAGGCACAGCACACCAACATCAAAACCTCATCCCCACTGTAAAACATGGCGGAGGGAGCATCATGGTTTGGGGCTGCTTTGCTGCCTCAGGGCCTGGATGGATTGTTGTCATTGATGGAAAAATGAATTCCAGAGTTTATCAAGACATTTTGCAGGAAACCGTAAAACCATCTGTACGCCAACTGAAGCTCCCTAGAGGATGGGTGATGCAACAGGACAATGACCCAAAGCATACAAGTAATTCAACAAAAGAATGGCTTCAACAAAACAAAATACGCCTTCTGGAGTGGCCCAGTCAGAGTCCTGACCTCAACCCGATTGAAATGCTGAGGCATGACCTTAAGAGAGCGATTCACACCAGACATCCCAAGAATATTGCTACACTGAAACAGTTTTGTGAAGAGGAGTGGTCCAAAATTACTCCAGATTGTTGTGCAGGTCTGATCTGCAACTACAGGAAATGTTTGGTTCAGGTTATTGCTTCCAAAGGAGGGTCAACCAGTTATTAAGTCCAAAGGTTCACATACTTTTTCCACCCTGCACTGTGAATGTTTACACGTTCTGTTCAATAAAAACATGAAAACATATAATGTTTGTGTTGTATTATTTTAAGCAGACTGTGCTTTTCAAATTGTTGTGACTTAGATGAATATCAGAGCACATTTTATGACCAATTCATGGAAAACTCCACGTAATCCCAGAGGGTTCACATACTTTGTCTTGCCACTGTATATACCTTGCTTTATACATATAACACATTCCCTCATCTAACAGAATAGTAGCCAGTCCCTGTGCATTTTAACCCCTTAAGGGTGGCTAGGTGTCGTGTGTGGGTCTCTGATGGCGATGTTTCTATACATCCTACAAATCCGCCACTTCACGGGCAAGTTATGGGGACCTCCTAGGCACGATATTTGAAGGAATTTTTGGTGTTTGTTTTTAACCCTTATTTTATGGAAAACTCACTGTTCCTTTAAAAATGTATTTTTTTAAACCTTTTGTCTTTGTTTCCTGTCCCCCAGGGCACTACCCAGACCACCATACACCTTTTATGGCAAATGTCTTGCATATATGCCCTCTTGGAGGGCACTCTAAAACTTGAACTTTTGAGTCCCATTGGCTTGCTTTGAGTTTGGTTCGTGTTCGAGTTCGAACTCGACCTTTTGAAATTGTTCGAATGCGAACCGAACACGGGGGTGTTCGGCTCATCCCTAATCATGAGCAGGCAACCATGAACGGTCCTCTGGTCCATAACCCTTCCAGTCAATCAGATACGGAAGGGATCCCTTACAAAGTCTGGAAGCAAGCACGGACTTGATCTCGTACTCCTCACCTTCTACTTCAACAGGTGGAGGAGGTACAGAGGGTCTAGTGAAATGGTTATATAGCAGAGGTTTCAATAAACTCACGTGGAACACATTATGGATACGGAGAGCTGGAGGTAAAGCCAATTCATACGATACAGGGTTAATACGACATAGTACCCTGTAAGGGTCTATGAAGCGTGGTGCCAATTTCATTGTGGGTACCCGTAACCTGATATGCCGGGTAGATAACCAAACCTGATCCCTACCTGATATACAGGTGACATCTGTCTACTTTTGTCAGCTTTACCTTTTTGATTAACCACATTCCGTTCAGATATCTCTTTGATGTTAACCCAAGTTTGCTGAAGGGTATGCGGGTCCTTCTCCAAAGCGGGTAAATTGGAGGTGGGAAAGTGAGACGGGAGCGTCAGGGGATGGAAGCCATATATCGTAAAGAAAGGAGAATGGCCTGTCATTTCATTGTCACAATTCTTTTGAGCATATGCAGCCCATGGTAAATAATCGGACCATGAGTGTTGCTGCTGAGTAATAAAACAATGGAGGTATTGTTCGAGCCCTTGATTAGCTCTTTCGGATGCCCCATTTGTCTGTGGGTGATAGGCGTATGAAAAAGCCAACTTAACTCCCATACTTTTACAAAAAAACTCCAAAACTGTGATACAAATTGTGTGCCCCTATCTGAAACAATTTTAACAGGTATGCCATGGAGTTTTTTGAGAAAGGATTTTACCAGGAAGGATACATTGAGATTTCTCTCGTTTTCAAGTATGTCCTGGGTGGCGAGTATGCACCGCTGGGTGTCTTGCCCAAGGACACTTACTGGAGAGGTGCTCGTGGGGATCGAGCCCATCACTCCACAGGCTCTCTCCACACAGAGCAGTGATGCTACCTCTACTCCAACCAGCCGGTGGAGTTTAACAACATTGTTAATGAAAACGGGCACCAGATCCAAGGCAGAGGGTAGTTTAGGGAGAGGAACGAAGTGAGCCATTCTAGAAAAGTGGTCAACGATGGTGAGGATCACCGTGTTACCCTTGGATGCGGGTAGATCGACTATGAAGTCCATGGAAATATGAGACCAAGGTCTATCGGGAATAGGTAAGGGTTGCAACAATCCCACTGGTAAGTTCCTTTGATTTTTATTTCTGGCACATGTTTCACAAACAGAAATAATCTCTTTTATGTTGTGACGTAGGGTAGGCCACCAAAACTGCCTCTTTAGACTAGACACTGTCTTAGATATCCCCATATGACAGCATGGTTTGGTGTAATGATGCAATCTAATCAAGTTTTCTCTTTGATTCTCAGGTACAAAGAGCTTGTCGGGAGGCTTGCCCTCAGGGGCGAGTTTCTGAGCCACCTGAAGACATTCGAGCAGAGGAGAAGAGACAGTGACAGTGGTAGCTGAAACAATACACTCTTTGGGAACAATGGGATTGTTATCCTGAATATGTCTCTCATAAGGATCGAATTGTTGGGACAATGCATCAGCCTTGATATTTTTTGACCCAGGTTGATATGTCAAGAGAAAATTAAAGCTGAACAAGAACAAGGACCATCTGGCCTGTCTGCATTTAATCTTTTTGCATCCCCTATATACGTAAGATTTTTATGGTCTGTGATTATTACGACGGGTATGGAAGACCCCTCAAGTAGATGTCTCCATTCGGATAAGGTGGATACAACCGCCAATAACTCTCGATTCCCTATATCATATTTCATTTCTCCTGGGGACATTTTGTGAGAAAAGAACCCACAGGGATGTAACGGTTTATCTGGTGCTTCTCTTTGAGATAGGATAGCTCCTATTCCTATCTCTCAGAAGCATTGACCTCTAACTGAATTGTTAATCGAGGGTCTGGATGTCTCAGAACCGGAGCAGAAGTAAACGTGGTTTTTAGTGTTTGAAAAGCTTGTCTCGCACATGGGGACCATTTCTGATTTTGTATACCTTTCTTGGTCATGGCAGTTAATGGAGCCACCAAGGAGGAGAAGTTTTTTTATGAACCGTCTGTAATAATTAGTAAAACCTAAGAACCTCTGAATGGCTTTCAAGCCTTGAGGTAATGTCCAATCCAAGATAGAGGACAGTTTGGATGGGTCCATTTAAAAACCTTTAGGGGTAATCACATAACCCAGGAAATGTACCTTATTTAAATCAAACATACATTTTTCAAGTTTGCAATACAAGCCATTGTTTAACAAATCTCTTTAGCACAGACCGAACGTGCTCATGATGAGTTTCGATATCAGGCGAATAAATCAAAATGTCATCTAAATAAACCATGACAAAAATCTGCAAGAAGTCTTTGAGAACATCATTTATGAGGTCCTGAAATTCTGCCGGCACATTACATAGCCCAAAAGGCATCACCAGATACTCGTAGTGCCCACTGCGGGTATTAAAGGCAGTCTTCCACTCATGATGTTCCTTAACCTTAACCAAGTCGTAGGCACCCCCGAGATCCAACTTGGAGTACACTTTGGCACCTTGTAACCTGTCAAACAGTTCGGAAATGAGTGGTATAGGATATACATTTCGGATGGTGATGCGATTCAACCCCCGGTAGTCAATACAAGGCCGTAGGTCTCACTCTTTTTTGGATACAAAGAAGAAGCCTGCCCTGGCCAGGGAGGAAGAACACCTTATAAAGCCCTTAGCCAGATCCTCCTTTATGTACTCCTCCATAATCTCATTCTCTCTTTGCGACAGAGGACAGACATGACCTCTAGGTGGCATGGTACCAGGAAGCAAATCGAAAGCACAGTCAAATGGTCTATGAGGAGGTAATACATCACAATTTCTTTTTTCAAAAACCTCCCTCAGATCCTGGTACCACTCAGGTACCTCTGTGGATAAAGGAGGAGCGGTTGGCAAATTAAGGCTCCCTATAGTGGTGACGGTCTGCAAACACTGTACCCAACAACGAGAATTCCATGCCTTAATCTCACCGTGTTCCCAATCGAGGGATGGATTGTGTTGCACCAACCAGGGGAAACCCAACACCACGGGACACGACGGTGACTCAATAACCTGAAATGTTATTTGTTCATGATGAAGAACCCCAGTAGTGAGACATAGAACTGCAGTGTCATGTATCACCCTGGGATAGAGGCCATCCATCAATGGCCTCTACAAACAATGTTGTATCTCTCTCAACCAAAGGGATAGCATGGGTATGAGCAAACTCCTGATCCACGAAATTCCCTACCGCCCCAGAGTCAATAAATGCAACAGTATTAATCAAGAACGTTTCCTAGGAGAGAGAGATAGGCACTACCATGCGCGTTTTATTTTTCATTATAGGAGACACATCAGTCAAGCCCAAGGTTTGTCTCCTGGAAGACCTTAGGCTGTCTTGTTTCCCAAAACCCTCAACCCTCTAGGTCTCCTGGTACATTGATTCCGAAAATGCCCCCTGCCATCACAGTAAAAGCATAACCCTTCTCTCTTGCGGTATTCTCTCTCCTCCTGGGATATACCGGTGTTACCGATTTGCATGGGTTCAGGAGGATGGGGTTCTGCTGCGGGTGGCACGGGAATAGGAGGAGCAATGTTGGGAAGAGGTGGCAGTACCCTACGAACTCTTTCTCTGGGACCCCATCTGTCACGGATCTGGTCATCCAGGGTGATACAAAAATCAATTAACGCTTCCAACACATCAGGTAATTTTATTGGTGCGAATTCGTGCATAAGAGTGTCAGACAGGCCCTATGTGGAGGCCAAGACAAGAGCTTCGTTGGTCCATGTAACCTTAGAAGCAAGTGTTTTAAATTCAATGGAATAATCGGACACCTTCCTGTTGCCTTGTCTGATTTGGAAGAGCGCCCTTCCTGCCGTCTGAGATCTACGAGTGGGATTGAATGTATGGCGTAGTTCTGACACAAACATCTCATAGTCATATACAATCTGTTTCTTATTCTCCCATAGAGGTGTAGCCCATTCCAGAGCCTTATCAGAGAGATGGTTAATAAGAAACCCCACCTTAGACTTATCAGATGGACACATACCCGGGTTGAGGTCAAAATGAATCCCCACCTGAATAAAAAACTCTCGACAATCACCAGGGGTACCGTCAAAGCACATTGGTGCTGTCATATGTATGTGATGATTAGGCGGTAAAACAGCAGCGGATAAAGTAGCATCAGAAACTGGCAGAGACGGCAAAGGCGGTGCTCTACCTGTCTGGTTTAACAGAGCATGCAAGGCCTGAGCGGTTTAATCCATTCTATGATCCTGTTCCTCTTGCCTTGCAGAGATCTTGGCTAATTGGGCTGATAGGTCTACAGGATCCATGGCCCTATCGTAATGTTACAATCCACACCCGGAGGAGAATATGATCCTTGTACGCAGTCCTATCCTTTCCCTCCAATCCTTATAATGGTCGGTCTATATATATATATCCCTAGACTGACACTGAAGAAGCCAAGCGTCAAATCATATAGCCAAACCAGAAATGTCAGAGAATATCGTAAGCCGTTGCCAGGGGTCAGTACGACAGAGAATATCGTAAGCCGTTGCCAGGGGTCAGTACGCCAGAGAATATCGTAAGCCGTTGCCAGGGGTCAGTACGCCAGAGAATATCGTAAGCTGTAGCCAGGGGTCAGAATACCAAGAAATACTAAATCTCAACAGGAACAGCTCTAAGGGATGTTAAACCACAATAGGGCAATGTGTGACTGCATTGCCTGTGGCTTTAAACCCTGCGGGTCCGCGTCATCACACCTGGCTCTGCCCCCGGTGTCTCACATGGCCGCCTGGACTCCCTTCATTACTCGGTGCCCGGCCAGCGAGCAGGGAGGACGATGCTGCCGGGCGCCTGCGGACTGTAGCGCGGTACGTAACATTACTGATATCCTGTCACATAGTACAGTGGTTCCCAACCACAGTCCTCTAGTACCCCTAACAGGTCAGGGTTTCCAGATATCTGACACACAGCACAGGTGATATGATTTGCCTCTCAGTGATTGCAGGATTCAGTCTGCTTTTCTCCAAGGTAATCCTTAAAATCTGGCCTGTTAGGGGTACTTGAGGACCACGGTTGGGAACCACTGACATAGTATATCAACCGCAAATTGCACATCATTACAGATTTGCGCACTATATGTATGCAAGTACCGGCTGGGTGGAGTAGAGGTAACATCACTGCTCTGCGTGGAGAGAGCCTGTGGAGTCATGCGTTCGATCCCAGCGAGCAACCTCTCCAGTAAGTGTCTTTGGGCAAGACACCCAACGGTACATACTCGCCACCCAGGACATACTTGAAAATGAGAGAAATCTCAATGTATCCATCCTGGTAAAATCCTTTCTCAAACAAAAAAAAAAGTGCTATAGCATCTTAGCAGAATGATAATTATGCTACTAGCACGTGCAGATCCAATCCATCAGCTGCTTGTCTGGTGTCCAGCAGACAGAAAATTCAAAATCTGCTGGTGACACTGGGGCTATATTACAATCTTCGCACAAAATCCCTCGCACAAAGCATGAATTTTTGTGGCAAGCATTAAACTTTTGTGCACGCAAATCACCGCTGGAATTACAATACTCGCGCGTCTTTTCAGCCGGCGATCAATAACGCGCGCAAACAGGACGCACCCAAATGCTCACGCAGTACCGTCTCGCGCAAAAATCAGAGTGTGTTTTTTTTCTCGCGATTCAGCCAATCAGAATTAAGAACCACAATTATCTCACGTTAAGAAATTGCACCTGCGAAAGTCAATCTGAGCATATATGCTGCAACGATAATACATGCACACATAACTTCTCCATTTTATTGGTTTGGTATGAGTAGAATGTGTGACTATACTATGCTGCATTTTTTTTTTATGGGCTGGTGTATTTGGGTTCGGCCAGGTTGTTCAGATTTGCCATTAACACCAGCTTTTAGGAGTTGCTAAAATTATGTGCGCAAAGGCTATGCGGTAATTACCGCAAAATAGATTGTGATACCATCCTCGTACCAGCGCACATTCGCATTTGCGCTCACAATGTTACGTATAGGACGCGCAAAGTACAGTAAGCTCGTACAGGGTTTGCGCAGATTCACCCACGGTAGACGATTACGCGTGTTTGTTGCGCTGACAATGTGGTACGGCATTCGGCACAATGACCAGGTTTTGTGTAATGTAATATGCAGTGCTTTTTTCTGGAAAAATAGGTGGGGGTACTCTCACACCCAGGAAAAAACTGATTATTATGACTATTTTCATGTCTTCATAAACAATTATTGTAGCTCACTTAAAGGAAGAAACTATGAAAGGGAACCATATTTTTTAATACTGTGTTCCTTTAAATGAACTACAGCTATTGTTGTAACCCTATGGGAGTTATCCACTAAGTGCCTCTGTTGCCTCTTCCAGTAGAAGTGGTAGAGGCCAAAACAGTAATTGAATTTAAGCAGGCATGGGATAGGCATAAGGCTATCCTAAACAAAAGATAAATCCAGGTCAAGTATCCATGTAATTGGGCAGACTAGATGGGCCGAAAGGTTCTTATCTGCCGACATTTTTCTATGTTTCTATGTTGCAAGAAAAACCTGTATTGCAGGGCTGTTAGCTGTTTTATTTTTGCATCGATGGCACTGAGTGGATAGTCCCCTAGCATTTGTGTGCACCACAGCAATGAAACTCAGTTTTGCTGAGTATGTATTAACTCCACAGCAATAAAACTCATAGTAATGTGCAGTGTGTATGAGCTCCACAGCAATGCCATTCACAGTAATGCACAGTGTGTATGAGCTCCACAGCAATAAAACTCACTACCACCTTACAGTGCCAGCTCCTCTGATCACACCACTTGCCTGACAATCCGCAGCTCTGGCAGATATGTGTAAACATGCTGCACACCCTCCCCATGCTGTTCAAAGTTTCAGCGGCGGCAGAGAGAGGGGGGAGCAGCCCTCCCTTGTCACTTACTGGGGGAGGGGGTTCTCAGTCCCTACATACACTCCTGACAATCGGAAGCGTTCAGGAGCAACATGAGCTACCGAGCGCTTCCGATTCTCTGCCTGCCACTGCAGGAGGAGGGAGGAGCATCATGCTCTCTCCTGTTAATTCTGGCTGCTGGTGAGGTGCCGGTACAGAGTGGTGAGGTGCCGGTACTGCTTACCCCCGAGTACCCCCTGAAAACAAGCCCTGTTATGTAATAATAAAATATAAATAGCTAAAAATTAAAATGTCTTTTATATTCCTTTCTTAATTACACATTGGTTCATCTGAGACACAAGCCGTCGAACTGCTGTGAAGAGAGCATGGGTACTTTGGACCCCTATAGCTTCAATATTTACACCCCCAGAAAGTCTTGTCAGTTGTCATTAGGCAGGTGAGAGTTTGGCCTTTCTAATGATACCAAACATGACCAAGTGAAATGTAAAACAAAAAAATAAAGACATTTAAAAAAATGTTGTTCCAAAGCAATGGCATTGTCAATTTGCATTTATAAAATAAACAATACCATTGTCGTTACTCACCTTGCCATTTCCCTTGTGGGGAGCAAGTTCAGTGTTTTCTTTTTTTCTTATTAAATATTTATTTATTTCAAAAAATGTCGTCATCGGTACAACAGACAATATGAATGACCGGCCGCGAAGGGCCAACTGGGTACAGTCATAGAGCAACACAGCAGAGAAATACTATAAACTGGCATGGGTGAACAATATACAGTCATGGCCGAAATTGTTGGCACCCCAGACATTTTTCCAGAAAATCAAGTATTTGTCGCAGAAAAGTATTGCAGTAACACATGTTTTGCTATACACATGTTTATTCCCTTTGTGTGTATTGGAACAAAACAAAAACAGGGAGGAAAAAAAGCAAATTGGACATAATGTCACACAAAACTCCAAAAATGGGCTGGACAAAATTATTGGCACCCTTAACTTAATATTTGGTTGCACACCCTTTGGAAAAAATAACTGAAATCAGTCGCTTCCTATAACCATCAATAAGCTTCTTACACCTCTCACCTGGAATTTTGGACCACTCTTTCTTTGCAAACTGCTCCAGGTCTCTCTTATTGGAATGGCGCCTTTTCCCAACAGCAATTTTAAGATCTCTCCACAGGTGTTCAATGGGATTTAGATCTAGACTCATTGCTGGCCACTTCAGAACTCTCCAGCGCTTTGTTGTCATCCATTTCTGGGTGCTTTTTGACTTATGTTTGGGGTCATTGTCCTGCTGGAAGACCCAAGATCTCGGATGCAAACCCAGCTTTCTGACACTGGGCTCTACAGTGCGACCCAAAATCCTTTGGTAATCCTCAGATATCATGATGCCTTGCACACATTCAAGGCACCCAGTGTCAGAGGCAGCAAAACAACCCCATAACATCATTGAACCTCCACCATATTTCACTGTAGGTACTGTGTTCTTTTCTTTGTAGGCCTCATTCCATTTTCGGTAAACAGTAGAATGATGTGCTTTGCCAAAAAGCTCTATCTTGGTCTCATCTGTCCACAAGACGCTTTCCCAGAAGGATTTTGGCTTACTCAAGTACATTTTGGCAAACTATAGTCTTGCTTTTTTAGGTCTCTGTGTCAGCAGTGGAGTCCTCCTGGGTCTCCTGCCATAGCGTTTCATTTCATTTACATGTCGACGGATAGTTCGCGCTGACACTGATGCTCCCTGAGCCTGCAGGACAGCTTGAATTTCTTTGGAACTTGTTTGGGGGTGCTTATCCACCATCCGGACTATCCTGCGTTGCAACCTTTCATCAATTTTTTTCTCTTCCATCCACCCACAGAGAGATTAGCTACAGTGCCATGGGTTGCAAACTTCTTGATAATGTTGCGCACTGTGGACAAAGGAAAATCTAGATCTCTGGAGATGGACTTGTAACCTTGAGATTGTTGATATTTTTCCACAATTTTGGTTCTCAAGTCCTCACACAGTTCTCTTCACCTCTTTCTGTTGTCCATGCTTAGTGTGGCACACACAGACACACAATGCAAAGACTGAGTGAACTTCTCTCCTTTTTATCTGCTTTCAGGTGTGATTTTTATATTGCCCACACCTGTTACTTGCCCCAGGTGAGTTTACAGGAGCATCACATGCTTGAAACAATCTTATTTATCCACAATTTTGAAAGGGTACCAATAATTTTGTCCAGACCATTTTTGGAGTTTTGTGTGACATTATGTCCAATTTGCTTTTTTTCCTCCCTTTTTTGTTTTGTTCCAATACACAGAAAGGGAATAAACATGTGTATAGCAAAACATGTGTTACTGCATTACTTTTCTGTGAGAAATACTTGATTTTCTGGAAAAATGTCTGGGGTGCCAACAATTTCGGCCATGACTGTAAGACATCAAGAAAGCAAAAGAAAGAAATCCAAAGGGGTTATCTATAGAACTAAAACAAAAAAAGTCTGCCAGTACAACAATTTTTTTTTTTCCGCTAGAACCAAAAAAGAAAAAAAAAAAAAGAGGGGGGGAGGAATGGATGGGCCAAATACGTGGCATTCCTGGCTCACTCCTGTAAAACGGGGCAAGCAGTCTTTACAGGACATTGCGTCCCAGTCTCTGCCACAACTGCAACACCAACATGGAAACCTTTGGTGTTTGCCGGAATAAACCTATCGAATGAAGCCACCTGAAATCTGGACATTTCTCTGCTGGTCAGTGTCTCTGAACAGATTAATCATTACTTCTCTATAGGGACTTTCACTGCCTACGAACAGGCACCGTACTTGCTGGCAGTTGGCCAAAATTTGTGTGTGAGCATATGAGAGAGCTCCACAGCAATAAACCTCACAGTAATGTGCGCCGTGTATGAGCACTCAGTGTTATATGGGAGTACTGAGTTAGTAAGAGTAGTTAAAAAAATAAACCTTAAAACTCGGGGGGGACACCATGAGTTACTGCACCGGGTGACACCAACCCTAGTGATGCCACTGTATGTCATTCACCCTTCTCACACGTGTAATCTATCCCCACCATATCCTTCTAGCTCGAGCTCTATTGATTGCATAACTCATTACCACTATTTACTAGTTTCTATTGTTTACCTAGTCCTGTGCACATATTTTCACAAGTTTTGAATCATTATTATTATTATTATTATTGTCATCATTTATATAGCGCCAACAGTTTCCGCAGCGCTTAATGGTGATATAATTGATGTTATTATTAAGATATTGTATTGTTACTTTCCTTGTAGAGTGATAAATGATAAGGAATGTAACTTTTAAAAATAAGTAAAAAAGAACAAATTGTAATTTTGACAAACCATTGGACACAGTCTATGCTATATTCATTTTATGTTAAGGGTATCGACATGGACAATCACATCTGCTTTAGTCCTGTCCTGTTTCTGTCATTTACAAAAATAAGAGTCTGTCCTTTTAGAGAACCTATACATCCCTCATATATACAAAATACACATTATAATACTTGCGCCAAGTAGTTTTGCCCGCTTGAAAAGTTGTACCGATGCTAAACTTTGAGTATTGATTTAAACATGCAGACAAATTCTTTTTAAATAATAATTATCAAAAGTCTTATGTAACTATAGTAGGTAGAACAAGCATGAGTTGATTGGATAATCTAAGAACTGTATTGCTATAATCTTTGATTTGTACTGCACAAAAGCAGATTTCGCCTGAGACCTTGTACATAGTAATTCCCGTCTGGAACAATGATTACATTTGAATGAACAGGTTCAGAGGAATGTCTTTTTTGTGAGCATCTGTAAAGCAAGAGGAAACAATTGGAGGGTGCTTATCCCTCTTAAAACAGCAGGAGGCTGTGAGTGCAATCAAAATACGGATGAACCACGTACCTCAAAGAAGATTGCGTTGAACAAACTTGTGCTGTAGTTCCTAGCTTCATATGGCTAATATATTATAAATACACAGTTGAACACAAAGGGTGCCATTCCTTAGCTCGCACTAAAATGAGGATGTTAATGGGGGAAATCTGCGCCTTCAGGTTTCCCAGTAGCGTCCTCATTATATCACAATATTCTAGGGCAGGTGTGACCTCAGCACCTTGCCCCGGAACACAGCACTAACTGCTTGGATACTCACAGTAGCACTTCCGTGCCGCTGCGAGTATCTCCTCCTGGAGTCCATAGTACTCCATGGAGAGTTGTGCTTCCTGGTCCACAAGCCCTGTGAGATCTTGGGAGATCGTACCCCGGAGTGATCATGGAGGTAGATTGGAGACTATTTATTCCCAATCTCACTCTGCTCGCAGCCAGAAGGAGAAGCTGATCGGGCCACTGTTCTCACCGCTGGGATGAGAGGTGAGTATGGGATTTTATTGGGGGGGTGTTTAATCTTAATGATCTTAATCCAAGCAGGATTATATTGGCAAATTGCCAGCGAAATACATCGCAGTTCGAATCAGATCGTTGCAATTTGCCAACCTTCGACGACAGTGAAATTGTTCGATAGAGAAGTAATGGTTAATGTATTCAGAGAACGTCGCAAGTTTAAAAGGTTTACCTTGGGGAAATGCAGACTGAATCCTGCAATCACTGAGTAGCCAATCATATTTCCTGGGCTTTTCTGTGTATCTGTCAAACCTGGCCTATTAGAGGGACCTGAGGACCATGGTTGGGGACCACTGCTGTAACAGACACGGTTTTATAATATTTTATAGGACCTTCTCTATTATTTCCATTCGTTTTCATGCAATTTTTTTTGCTTTAAACACATTATATAAGTAATCCAAGCAGGAGAAGGATTTGGGAATAATCATAGACTTCAAACTAAGTAACAATGTGCAATGTCAAACAGCAGCCGCCAAGGCCAGCAAAGTATTGGCATGCATTAAAAGGGGAGTTCACTCTTGGGATGAAAACATAATTTTGCCTCTGTATAAATCAATGGTCAGACCGCACCTTGTATATGCCGTGCAATTTTGGGCTCATGTCTTAAAAAAGGATATTATAGCGCTAGAAAAAGTGCAGAGACGGGCAACTAAATTAATAAGGGGAATGGAAGGGTTAAGTTATAAAGAAGGACTAACAAGCTTAAAACTGTTTAGTTTAGAGAAACGGAGTCTGATAACCTTATATAAATATATACGGGGCCATTATCAACCATTGTCTGATAACCTATTCATTAACAGGACTATACACAGGACACAGGGTCACCCATTTAGACTGGAAGAAAGAAAATTCAGCCTAAAGCATAGGAAGGGTTATTTTACGGTGAGAACAATAAAGCTGTGGAATTATCTGCCTGTTGAGGTGGTTGGGTCAGAGACTGTACAGACTTCTAAAAAAGTGACTGGATGACTTTCTGCAGACACCGATTATTAAGGGTTATAATATTTAATATGTAGGTAAAAGCTTCTTGATCCAAGGAGAAATCTGACTGCCATTCTGGGGTCAAGAAGGAATTTTTCCCAGTATGTTGCATATTGGCAAGCATTTCAGACTGGGTTTTTTGCCTTCTTTTGGCTCAACAGTAGGGATGAGCTGTTCGGTTTGATCGGTTCGGAGTTCGATTCGAACATCGCCTGTTCGCATGTTTGCGAACTACGAACATTTTCGCATGTTCGCTGCATGTTCGCCCACAATGCACCACAATGGACCACATTGCATTTTTCCACTGGCCTGGTCAGGTGCAAGACAGGTCAGGTGCAAGACAGGTTCAAGACTATGCCAATCATGGCTCAGAGTCCTGATTGGGCAAATTTTGCCCAATCATGGGCTCACAGAGCTAAGTCCCGCAGCACACTATATAAGGCTTCACTCAGCCTTCAGCACGTGTTTTTTGAGAAGAGCTTGTTAGTGTGTGCTCTCACTGCCAGTCTGCCAGCAGCTATTGGGGGGTCTCATTTCTACAAAATATCTGGGAATTGTTGTAATCTTTGTGTTCTCACTGCCACCAACTATTTTGGGGTCTCATTTCTACAAAATATCTGGGAATTGTTCTAATCTTTGTGTTCTCACTGCCACCAGCAATTGTGGGGGTTAGTCATTTATACAAAATATCTGGGAATTGTTATAATCTTTGTGTTCTCACTGCCACCAGCGATTGTGGGGGTCTCATTTCTTCAAAATATCTGGGAATTGTTCTAATCTTTGTGTTCTCACTGCCACCAACTATTTTGGGGGTCAGTCATTTATACAAAATATCTGGAAATTGTTCTAATCTTTGTGTTCTCATTGCCACCAGCAATTTTGGGGGTCAGTCATTACAAAATATCTGGGAATTGTTGTAATCTTTATGTTCTCACTGCCACCAGCAATTTTGGGGGTCAGTCATTTATCCAAAATATCTGGGAATTGTTCTAATCCTTGTGTTCTCACTGCCACCAGCAATTGTGGGGGTTTCATTTCTACAAAATATCTGGGAATTGTTCTAATCTGTGTGTTCTCACTGCCACCCATCAGGGGGTCTCACTGACTTGTAGGTGATTTCTGGGAATTGTAATTTGTGTCTTGTCACTGCCACCCATCAGGGGGTCTAACTGATTTATAGGAGGTTTCTGGGAATTGTAATCTGTGTCTTGTCACTGGCTGCCAGCTATCAGGGTGTCTCACTGAGTTATACCAGAGTTCTGGAAATCTTTAATCTTTATACCAGAGTTGAATCAGAGTTCTGCAGCATATCTCCAATTTTTATAACAGAGTTGAATCAGAGTTCTGTATATCTTTAATCTATATATCACTCACCATGTCAGAAAGACCAAAAAGGACAGGCAGACGCTCCCAGGCATAGATAAGAGGGCAAGCAGCCTCTGTGTTGAGAGACTGTGCCTCTGGTCGTCGTGGACGTGGTGCATCCTCTGCAGGGGCACGCTTGTCCTTTTTAACTGGTGCTGGCCGTCTTAAGCAGCAGCAACATACAGAGGATTTGGTGGATTGGCTAACCAGGCCATCCTCATCCTCCGAGTCCTCTGCCAGCCAGGCTTGTAGTGCTTTACAGTCCACCTCAGCTGCCAAAGCATCTAATGCAGCCTCCATGTCCACAGCTACTCCTGCAGTAGCCTCACTATCACACACGGAGGACACGGAGGAGTCAGCTGAATTGTTTGACTACAATGACAGTGACATGCTGCTTGAGGATGTGCAGCAACTACAGTGCTCTGATTCAAACTCTGTGGTTGCAGAAGGAAGTATAATCAACCTAGAGGAAGGGGGTGCCAGTGACACACAAATAACTGGCACTCATGTTGCCCCAGCAGCTGCAGCATACTGCCAAGTTGGCTCCAGTGACGAGGAGATAGGGGGTGATGACAATGATGATGAGGTCACTGACTCACCTGGGTGCCTGATCGAACAGAGGAGTCAAGTGAGGAGGAGGAACAACAAACACGAGGCACAACGTCCTCTATGACCAACCGTAGCACTAGCCAGTCCAAGGCATCAGATGTCAGAGCTGCTCAGGTGCAGAGCACTGTTGTCTCAAAGCACACATCCAGGAACTCTGCTGTCTGGGAGTTCTTTAAGAAATGTGCAGCAGACCGCACCGTTGCTATTTGTAATCTGTGTCAGATGAGGCTCAAGCGTGGGAAAGACACAGGACGCTTGGGTACCACGTGCTTGAGGCGATATATGACCACGCATCCCATTGGCGCAAAACTTTGCATATGTCTTCCTCACCTGTCTCTACCCCACTATATGTCCTGCCATGTCATTGACTGCAACCTCCACTGACAGGGATGATGCTACAGTAATGGACATACTAGGTCCTTCCTCACAATGTGACAGCATCCCATCAGCTGAAGATTTACGCAGTCAGATTACGTTGCCCCAGCTGCTGCAGCGTAAGAAAAAATATAGTCCCAACCATCCCCAAGCACAGCGTCTAAATGCCAGCTTAGCAAAATTACTCGCATTACAGCTGCTGCCTTTCCAGCTGGTGGACTCTGCTTCCTTCCGTGAATTTGCTGAATGTGCTGTACCACAGTGGCAGGTTCCAAAACACCATTCCTTTTCACGGAAGGCCATTACAGCACTATACCATCACGTGGAAGACAATGTTATTGAGTCATTCAGAAAGGCAATCAGCAGCAAGGTGCATGTGACTTTAGACACATGGTCCAGCAAGCATGGACAGTGCCGTTACATTTCCTTCACGGCACACTGGGTAACTCTGATTGCAGCTGGGAGGGATCCAAGACGGGGCTCTGTGCTGGAGCTTGTTCATCCACCACGCCTCCAGAAAGCTGCTTGTATGAGGTCTGTATGCTCCACCACCACCTCTCCCTCTTCCTTCTCCTCCTCCTTCTATGTCTCTGGTGAAGTGGCAGTTAAACCGACGTGTGACAGGGGCTATGCAATGGCTCAAGAAAAAAGATGCCATACTGTGCTTGAGCTGGTTTGTTTAGGGGACAGGAGCCACACCGGGCCAGAAATTCTGTCAGCTCTGTAGGGGCAGGTGCAGAGATGGTTAACACCATGCCAGCTTGAGCTGGGAATGGTCGTCTGTGATAATGGCAACAACCTTCTCTCCGTCCTACGCCTGGGTAAGTTGACGCAGGTACCATGCCTAGCACACGTCCTAAATTTCGTGGTACAGCGTTTCCTAACCAGGTACCCAGGGCTGGCAGAGCTTCTTAGCCAGGCCAGAAAAGTCTGCAGCCACTTCAGATGGTCATTCCCAGCAAGTGTTCGCCTGGCAGAAATTCAAAGAGAATTCTACCTTCCCACAAACCGTCTGATCTGTGACATGCCCACCAGGTGGAACTCAACATTAGCAATGCTGCAGCGTCTGCACAAGCAGCAGAGGGTCATCAACGAGTATCTGTGTGAGTATGGCACAAGGACAGGTTCAGGTCAACTTGGTTCCCCCCACAGTGACAGATGATCAAGGATACATGCACTGTACTGTCACCACTTGAGGAGGCAACGAGGATTGTGAGCAGGGACAGTGCATGCATCAGTGACACAATTCTTTTAGTGTTCCTGCTGGAGCACACTCTGCGGGGAATTATAGATGTGGCTCTAGAGGCAGAGCAGCAGGAGGAAGAGGAGGCCTTCCCTAGCTCTGAAGGCCCCAGTCTTTCCGCAAACAGCATTCCAGCGGGTCCTCCTCAGATCAGACAGGAGGAGGATGAGGAGGAGGAGGAATATTTAAGTAGTGGGGCATTGAAGGTGGGGATTCCTCAAGGGAGGGTTTTGTGTGCCCAGAAACCCTAGGACTAGTACGTGGCTGGGAGGTGGAAGTGCATGATGGGGTCATTCTCATTGACCAGGAAGACTCGGAAGCTAATGCCACCTCCAACCTATGGTACATGGGCTCCCTTATCCTGCAAAGCCTGGTAAAGGACCCCAGGATTTGTGCTATCAAGGAGAGGGATCATTACTGGTTGGCAACCCTTCTTGATCCACGATACAAGGGTAAAGTTGCAGAGCTCATCCCACCCACACAGAGGGAGCACAGGATGAAAAAACTTGAGGACACTCTAAAGCGACACTGGTGTAACACCTTTCCAGGCACTGGTAGGTTACCAAGTGATGACAAAGATGCTTCTGAGGCTGCGGTTGATCAGAGGAAGAGCGGTGAAGGCCGTGGCCACTTGACTGATGCCTTTTTAATTTTTTTAGTCCACGACGCCCAGGGACGTCAAATGTAGGCACCCATTGCCAGCGTCTTCACCGTATGGTGCAGGACTACCTAGGGGCAATGGCAGAGCTGGATACCTTTACAGCAGAAGATCCACTGGCTTACTGGGTGTTGAGATTGGATCACTGGCCAGAACTTAGCCAATATGCTATGCAGCTACTAGGTTGCCCTTCATCCAGCGTGCTTTCTGAAAGGACGTTCAGTGCCGCTGGAGGTTTTGTCACAGACAAAAGAGTGCGTCTGTCCACCGACTCTGTAGACCAGCTGACATTTATAAAAATGAATCAGTCCTGGATCAGCAGCTATCAATCCCCTGATGCTGACGTAACGGAATAGATCGGGGATGTCTTCTGCATTCACAAAACCTCCACCACTGAACTCTTCCACAATACCTCAAAGGGGTTAGGGTGTGAAGGCACTTGCTGTCACCAAAGGCACAATATTTGGGTGCCCTGACGCCTGTACCACATTTATATCATTTTAATTTTTTGGACTGCAGGGTCCAACCCTGCACTCTTCCACAATACCACAAAAGGGTTATGGTGTGAAGGCATTTGCTGCCACCAAAGGCACAATATTTGGCTGCACTGACACTGACGCCTATATTACCAGATTTATATCATTTTCATTTTTTGGACTGCAGGGTCCAACCCTGAACTCTTCCACAATACCACAGAGGGGTTACGGTGTGACGGCACTGTTGCCGACACTAAAGGTCCAATTTTAAAGCACCTATTGTTACTTTCATCCAAAGCCTGCATAAGTTTCACCATAATTTTGCCAAAAAAACACTAAACTTGTTCTGCGTGTCCTAAAAGGTCTTCTCTTTTAATACAGAATGCCGCCCCAAGCAGTTGTTTATGAATAGATTAAAGGAAAACCGTTTACGGTCATTTGAAACGTTATTTTTTTGTTTTTAAATGTTTCTATACATCCTACAAATCCGCCACTTCACAAGAAGGTTATGGGGACCTCCTTGGCATGATATTTGAAGGAATTTTTCTGTTTTATTTTTAACCCTTATTTCATGGAAAACTCACTGTCCCTTTAAAAACGTTTTTTTTTTCTTTTTGTCCTTGTTTCCAGTCCCCCAGGGCACTACCTGGACCCCCATACACCTCCTTTTATGGCAAATATCTTGCATATATGCCCTCTTGCAGAGCACTCTAAAAACCGAACTTTTGAGTCCCATTGACTTGCATTGAGTTCAGTTCGTGTTCGCGTTTGAACTTTTGAAATTATTCGATTCGAATGCGAACCGAACACGGGGGTGTTCGGCTCATCCCTAATCAACAGCAGTAGGTGATGTGGGAGAGGCTGAACCCGATGGATGTATGTCTTTTTCAGCCTATGTAACTATGTATAATGCAAAGGAATTTTGTCTATTTCAAATTAATGCAAAATTAATTTCAAATGAACTCCAGAACATGCCCCTACATTTTTAGCAGTGTTGGCATGACACCAGGGGCTGCCTCAGGACCCTTTGAAATAAACCTGTCCCCTGCAGTCAATGACATGCGCTGCACATTAGCTGTGTAGGTGGGCTGGAAGAGGGGTCCCCCACAGCAGCCGGCTTGCAAGGCGTGCTAGTATATGTCGTTAAAGTCCCCCCCCCCCGCTGAGCAAAACCCGCCGGGCGGTAAAGGGTAATAGAAACTCTAAGGCACAATTTCATACTCACACGACTTACTGAAAGCACTAGAGCACAAAGATATGCAAGTGCCAAGAAGCCATAACTTTAGTAAAAGCAAGAAACCATAAAACTATTACCTGGGCAAAAAGACTGCACGGTAGCCCCATTTTCTTTCCATTTCACATAATACTCTGTTTGTACCTGGAATGGGTCTCCTAGTTAGATATAGTGAACAAGTAAAGAACAGAAATAATTTTGGGAGATTTCACAAGTGTGAAAGACATCACTCTGCTGGTAGGATATGTAGCAACATCATCAACACCATCGTCAATACAGTAACCGCAAGAATTTAGAGAATTTCGAAGCACAAATCATGGCGTTTGATTACAACCAAGAAGAGCATAGCAGAGACTTCCATTCATTAATTTTACCCTGCAGGGGTAGGAGTATTCACAACAAGGTGGGAAGGAGTATCATTTAAATTTACACAATGTGGGCTGTAATGAACTAGACACATAAACATTTTCTTTTGGTCTTGGCTTGCAGCTATTACCATTAGTCAGATTTTTTTAGTGTTCACAGTGATGTTGAGTGGGATGCTCTTCTGGCTGTGACATATGTAATTTATTTTTGTATTTTCCAGAGTAGTATTTTTAATAAAATATTGAGAATGCCTGTGACCATCTAGAAGTGTGTCAAATAGCTCATCAATTTAGAATACTGGTCTGGTCAAATTAAGCAGCTTGATAATTTATTGAAATGTTTAAATAAGCGGTTAATTTAGTAAAAGGAACTTGTAAGCTAAAGGGAAACTCTAACAGGGTTATCCAAAGAGATCCGAATTGCTTGAGAAAGGTAACCGAACGCTGAAAATCAGCGTTCGGTTACCTTTCCTGGCCATTCGGCTATCCAGAGAGCAGGCAATTCGCCAAATACTGGCGAATTGCCTGAACATACGGTGCCTGTTTGGTCCCTGTTCGAGGGCAGTGAAATCCCCATAGAGAAGCACTGCTTCGGCTATTCAGAGAACACAAACCAGCAGTGAAAGGTTCCCCTAATGACCTGCCATTCGGTGGTTTCATTCGGCAAATTTATTCAGGAGAATCCCATAGGCTTCAATGTTAAAAATATTCCCGTTTTAATTCAATATCTAATAAACCGTTCATTATAAAATTCTGCAGCAAAAAGTCTCTTTATTTATAGATTTTTTAGGATACTTTAAGCATTTTTCTGATTTTTTTTTATTATTATTAAAAGTCCGATTTTTTTTGATTTTTTTTTTCAGTTTACTTATTTTTTTTGTAACAGCCCTCTTTATTATCATTCCCTGGACCTCCTGTGAAAATTTCAGACATTTTCGCTCAGTAGTTTCTTTGCAAACAGCGTTTCTTTTTCCCAGATTCATACAAATGGTTTTTCTAATTTATTCACTGCCTCCTCTACGTCACAGCTGCTTCGGCTCTGTGTGATTCGGCTCATGTTCGGCTCCTGGTCGGCTCCTGTTCGGCTCCTGTTCGGCTCCTGTTCGTCTTTTTCAATGGTTAATCCAGATGTTTTTGCTTGTTTTCAGCGTGCATTCGGTTAGTTTTCGTCAGGTTTGCGGCAGCTTTTCCCTGCAATTCGGGGACCCTGTGGCGCTTGCTGAATACACCGCAGGGTCACCGAAATGCAATCGGCAAAAGGAACCGAATTGAAGAGAACGAAAAGTCACCGAACGTGCGGTGACTTTTCGAATCTCTTTGGATAACCCTGTAGGCTTAAATAATTGTATTTTAAAAAAGTATTTCATGATTTTCCTGAGTTTGTTCTTAACTCATGGAGTTGAGTGCTTATATCTTTACATAACCATTCCATCACATCAAAAGTAGATAACATGAGAACATAAAAATAAACTAGAACATGTGTGTTCCACTTTTAATGTCCCTTCCAGTCAGCAGTCATGATAAGACTCATGAGATGCAGAAGAGTAGCCAAAGTACTCTTTGTTTGTGATCTATCTTGAAATCAATCGAAGCACCATTAAAATTGCCATTGAGGAAAAACGAGTAGAGAAATGAAGGACACTTGGCTGACATAGTATGGATAACATCCAAGAAACCTGGAGAACAGAAGATGTTCCAGAAGTGAAGCTCCAACAAAGAATGATAGCATTGGATAAGAAATTGATATGTACATGAACAATTATTATTATTAAGCACCAACATAATCCACAGCACTGTACAAAGGTGCAATGAGTAAATACAAGACAATTCTACAGTACACCAAGAAGACAAGTCAATATTTTACCAGCAGATAAAGGAGGGATTGAGGGCCCTATTCCTGTGGGAATTTAAAATCTAGATGGGTGAGGGGATAAGAAACAGGAGGGGAGGAGTGCAGTGATAAGATGATAATTCAGAGAGAGATGAGGATGGCTATTGAATTAATTGCTCGCTGGCCGTGCACGGCGCAAGACAGTGCCTTCCTTGCTGCTTGTTGGCTGTGCTCCAAGTGATATGCAGGTCACTTGCAGTCATGGGTCACGCGGCGTCCGAAGGGTTTAAAATCAGACCCTGAAAAGTGCTCCTTACCCTGACGTGGTTTTCACTCCTCTCAGTGCTCATTGCAAATCTGTTATTGTGTATTCTGATTATCGACTCTGGCTTGTTTGACTCTTCTCTCCTGGCTCTTAACCCCTGACATTCCTGACTTCGTGCTCTGGCATACGATCCTTAGTATTCCTTACTACATGCTCTGGCATACGACCATTGGCATGCCTGACTACCCTCTCTGGCAAATCCTCTGACTACCCGATTTGGTATCTGACCCCTTGTGTCTGGCTCACGAGCAACTTGGTCTCTGGTTCATGAGCATCCCTGATATTAACCCCTGTTCTGTTGTTCTGGTCACATACACCTTCGATTCTGATAATAGATAGATGTTTCGACCATTTGAAGAACCATAAGTGTAGGATAGTTGTTCTGTGTACAGGATATATATATATATCTTGAGGAGGAAGGGGATAGCAGCCTGGAAATTCACAATCCTGGCTGCTAATGACACTGGGTGGGGTGGAGGAAACTCCTCCACTTCATCAAGCAATTTAACCATATTGGGACAGCAGGGAAGGGGGTTAGACTACAATTCTTGTCTACTTTAAAAAGCAAAACTGTTAGAGGTGAGTTGAGTGTTACTTTAACCATGATCATCCAACTCAAATGTCTATATAACACATACAGTATTTGGAAAAATAATAATGAATATTTAGTTTTGTACTTTTAACACATTTCCTTATGTTTTATTGTATTAATCGTGATAAGAAAATATACTATTCAATAATTTTAGTCACACATTCTGGGAGCATATGGCACAAATAATGTCCATTGTATTTTTCCCTTGTTTTTCTGAAAGGTGCCTTATGGAACAGAGCTGATTAAACAGTACAGTCCCTTATGGTGAATCACTTCTGTCCAAGCACAGAAAGCGTAGGAGTTGGACACAAGCTACAATTTAATCCAAAATGTTTGATTTCCTGAATGAGGAAACAAAAATGATGCTCAGATTGAGAAAAAGTCAGTCTTCTTTGGATGTTTATGTCACATAAAATGACAAAAGAACAAGTTACATTGCATTTAACACAAAAAAATATATAAACTTGCAAGAAAGCTTGTAGTCAGTGCAAACCCAAGAGTGCTGTTGCTATATTTTAAAAAAGTTAATTTTTTTTATGAGATAACATAAATAGTATGGATATGCACAGGTTATAGGTGAAAGTCAGCAGGACCATTGGCCAGAGACCACTTGACATTTGTTCCCCAACAAAGAATATCAATTCAGAGGCTATATTTACAAATTATTTTACCCTATAACTGTAGCTTAAAGAGGTGGGCGTTTATTCCAAAGAGCACATGTCTCGCAAGAGGGACAGGGAAACACACACCCAATTCCTCCCAACTCCCAGCCTCTCATGGAAGCTGACTACAAAGACCAAAGAGGCAAAAAGGTAAGAAATAGGGGATTTGAACCATGCATTGTTAATGGCCCAGCAAAGACCAAGCTGTGACTCTAGACATACCTAGTTGCTGACAAATATTAAAATATCTAAAAAAAACAACAAAAAAAAAAACCGTGTAAAGCAGGAGTGTCAAACTCTGGCTCCTCAGATGTTTATTGCCTACATTTCCCAGAATTCTTTTAATGTAATAAATGGCCAGAGAATTGTGGGAGATGTAGTTCAGAAACATCTGGGGGGGGGGCAGCGTCTGAGATCTCTTGGGTAAAGTATTACTCGTATTGGTAGGCCATAATATTAATTAGTTCCAAGACAAAGGTAAAATATTTGAAAAAGGAAAAAAATATTATTGTATGTAATGCACCATTTATTAAATGACATAGGATACTCACTGAGATCACTGAGACCATGACTCATGACGCCTTTCTGCAGAACTGAGGGACCTGCATAGAAGACATACACCAAAAGGTCCACCAAAAGGCCAGGAGCGTCATTGAAAGGACATTAGGCATTCTGAAAATGCGCTTCAGGTGCTTGGACAGGTCTGAGGGGTCACTGCAATATCAGCCTGACAAAGTGGTTCTTATGATCATAGCCTGTGGTAGTTGCACAACATGGCTCCAAGTAAGGGTAATCTGTTCAAGGAGGAAGAGGATGCTGCTGTGGCCAGTGACAATGTTTCACTACTGTACCCTGAGGAATGTGAGGATGTTGGCACAGAGGTCTTGTACTGGATCATACAGTAGTATTTTCCAGGTAAGTTGCACATGCAATTATCTTCCTTTCTATTGTGTGTTTATGTGAATACTACATATAGGTTTGCCAGATCCTCCATGCTTTCCTGGACACATGATTAATTAATGCTGATGGGCACTGCATGAAAAATGCCACCCTGCAACATGTAGAATCCATACACTGCAAGAAAGTAATCCCAGGTGACACGCCTTAATTTTGCCTTAATTTCTTTCCTGCAGAACATTAATTATTCATGTTGCAGGGCAGCAATTTTCTATGTACGCCACCTGCAGAAAATAGTTATGTATCCAGGACAACATGGCCCAACTGGCAAACCTAGCTATATAGAGAAATGTTGATTAGCACACCAGGAAAAAGCATAGTTGACACCGATTTGTAAGCTAAAGCTACGTTTGTGCTGCACATGAAAACAACCTTCAGGAAGGACGCTTGTACACAGTGACGGCCCAAACCACTATGCTGCCTGGACCAAAGGATGAAATGCTACCCCCCCAAAAAAAAAACACGCAGTGTGTATGAGAGCGTCACAGAGCTCCACAGCAATACAACTCACAGTAATGTGTGTTGTGGTGCGTATGTGCAGTGCACATATAGAGCTGCTACTGCTGCCTACTATTACTACCCATGTATATCCTGTAGGTATATATGTGTATATAAAAGTAATTTAAGAAGGAACAATAGTTTAGTTTCCTTTTTACTGTTTAGATGATTTCCCAGCTGAATGCAACACCTGTTAAGGCTAGTGTCAGACGAGCGTCTTTGGAGAGCGCTAGGAACGTCCGTGAGGGTGGATGTTCCTTCCACTCAACGCCCATCTGGCCACCTCGCTGAGCACACTCAGTGCGCTCAGCGCTGCATGGGTCGATCCTCCTATGGAGAATCGTGCTTTTCAGATCCGTCAACGACTGTCCTAGTGCTTTGCCGGAGAGGTTTGGATAACAGACGCATGTTGCGTGCACATTTCGTGCGCGTGCACAAGCATGCACAAGCGTGTGACTGGCCCCGTTGCAATGGACGCTGGTAAGCACATCAGTATGGGCGCACATAGCGCGCTCGTCTAGCACTAGCCTAAAAGTTTGTTAAATCACTGTTAGCGGATTGGCTGTGGAAAATAGCATTCTTTTGGTGGTTAAGTTCGACAATGGGACAGCGGTTCGGTGCAGTTCGGCAGCAGTAAAATTCCCAACAGAAAATTAATGGTTAATCTATTTAGAGAACGCTGAGCAAACACCACCGAAATGTCAGTGAAATGGCCTGATTTTCACTGGTTCCGTTCGAAAGGTTTAAACATGCGAATCCCATAGGTTTCAATGTAAAAAATATTCCCCATTTCTATTAACTATTTATTCAACCGTTTATTCTTTTCACTTGCAGCAAAAAGTCTATTTATTTCTAAGGATTTTTTGGTGAAAATTTTATGTTTCCTAATTTATTTACTTTATTTCAGCCTATGTAACTATATATAACTATTTTAAAACAACAAGGCTTTTTTTTCATTGTCGAAAGCAGCATTTATTTTCTTCTTTCCTTCAGTCTGCATTCGGCAATAAATACTATGTTTCAGCACCATGGATATCTCTGGAGCCCCGCGGGGCTGCTGTCCTTGCTTCTGAATCAGCACCATGGATAGCTCCGGAGCCCTGCGGAGCTATCCATGGTGCCGATTCAGAACCTAGGAGTGAATCTGAGGCATATAGTATGGTGAGAGTCTTTGGAGCAATAATGGTGAAAGCAAGGGTCTCTGTAGTAGGAGTGAGGATCTCTAGAAGGAACGATGGTCTCTGTAAAGGAGCAGAGCTGGGCAGATCATGCTTATCAGTTTAGATCTTAGGCTTCTTACTTCCTTGTACAAAGGTACCACACTAAGCAATGAATACGATACCGAAGCATCCTGGGAAGGGTGTGCCTTCATTAACCCCTTAAGGGCCCCTGATGTACATAGTAAATCCTGGGGAAAATTCCCCTTAAGGACCATTGTCCTATAATCTCCCCTCCCTATACTCACCTCTTTGGCTGGGGTCCCACGTCAGACTGGGTTCTTTGAAGTCAGCCCAATGGTTTTATGGGACTCGACCATCGCAATGACACCACCTGGCACCAGCAGGGAAGAATGTGAAAGAGGAGGGGGGCTCTATTGGAGCCCTCTCCCTCACGAACGGTTGCAGATAGGAAAAAATAAATGCATCACTGGAGAGGGCAGAGTCTTTGCCTCTCTTTAACCCCTTAGGTGCCAAATCACCACCTTGGATGTCAGCCAAGCCTCCGGGTCACCTCTCACCCACTGATGTCGTCGCCATATATGTGATAATGGCAGTTGGATAGTTAACCCCCTAGCTGCCAAGTGGAGCTAGGGGGATCCTTTGGATCCCCATATCTCCTGATCCGTGGCAGCCTGATCATGGCCTTTAGTTTGGTGTAAAAATAAAAGAATTTAAAAAAAGTTTTTAATTAAAAAAGTTTTTGTCTGGGGGTATAATAAAATAGGACTTCATATCACATTTAAACATGATAAGCATAAAACGATCAAAATTAACTCAACACACCGAGGTGAAATGGCTTTGCACTGAAGGGGTTAAAAAGAGAAAACATGTAAAAATTGGGTATTTCTAATTTCAGGACAAAATTTCAAAACAATTTAGCTGGGGTCTTTTTTGGCTGTTATAGATTTTAGGGATTAAAGTTTGAAAAGGTGTAGTTTTTTCATTTTTTCATCATATTTCGTAAATTGTTTTATAGTAAACTATTTGATATGATGTAAATAATGGTACCTTTAGAAAGTCAATTTAATGGTGAGAAAAATGGTATATAATATGCGTGAATTCCATAAATCCATAAATGAATAAGAGGAAAATTAGACCTAAACACAAACAGCGCAGAAATGTAAAAACAGCAGTGGGTACTTTCAGGCAGACAATGGTAAATCCACCTGGTTACGATGGGTTTAGATAGGTAAGCCCAGAGCTTATGAAGAGAAGCACCAGTGGTACCTGCAAGAAGGCTAAAGGTGGTGCAGATCCATGTATAAAAGGTGCTGCCATGAAAATGAAGATGGGGCAGCACCAGCTTGTGACTTTTTGTGCTTGGTTCATATTTGAACTGGTAAAATTGAGCTGGTAAGATTTACAGGCCATGCTGATTTTTTTCTTATCGTATCCATATATGTTTTATACTACTAGTACAGTAAATGCAGCATTTTACATCTTACTGAAAATAAGCGTTTGGTTGCCTTTCCTGGCCATTCGGCTATCCAGAGAGCAGGCAATTCGCCAAATCCTGGCGAATTGCCTGCACATACGGTGCCTGTTCAAGGGCAGTGAAATCCCCATGAAAAAGCACTGCTTCGGCTATTCAGAGAACACAAACCAGCAGTGAAAGGTTCCCCTAATGCCCTGCCATTCGGTGGTTTAATTCGGCAAATTTATTCAGGAGAATCCCATAGACTTCAATGTTAAAAATATTCCCGTTTTAATTAAATATCTAATAAACCATTCAATATAAAATTCTGCAGCAAAACGTCTCTTTATCTATAGATTTTTTAGGATACTTTAAGCATTTTTCTTAATTTTTTTTTTTTTAAAAGTCCGATTTTTTTTATTTTTTTTTTAAGTTTACTTCTTTTTTCTGTAACAGCCCTCTTGATTATCAATCCCTGGACCTCCTGTGTAAATTTCAGACATTTTCGCTCAGTAGTTTCTTTGCAAACAGCGTTTCATTTTCACAGATTCATACAAATGGTTTTGCTAATTTATTCACTGCCTCGTCTGCGGTCTCAGCTGCTTCGGCTCTGTGTGATTCGGCTCCTGTTCGGCTGCTTCGCTGCTTGTGATCGGCTCCTGCTCGGGTTTTTCGAAGGTTAATCCAGATGTTTTTGAGGGTTTTCAGCGTGCATTCGGTGGGTTTTGCGGTTAGTTTTCGTCAGGTTTGCGGCAGCTTTTCCCTGCAATTCGGGGACCCTGTGGTGCTTGCTGAATACACCGCAGGGTCACCGAAATGGGATCGGCAAAAGGAACCGAATTGAAAAGAACGAAAAGTCACCGAACGTGCGGTCACTTTTCGAATCTCTTTGAATAACCCTGTTAGTCTATCAATTTTCTTATTCTTCTATATCAATTCCTTTGCACCAAAAATAAATATACATATGCACTACATGCATTCGCCAACTGATCTCTGATCACACAATGCTGCAATCAGAAGTCAATGTAAAGTATAGAGCTGATTGTACATTATTTGTTTTGTTTATTTCCATAATTTCAATATAGAAGGGAACCAACACTTTGTTCAGCTAAAGCCACCATAACCAAATGTCAGTAAGAATTTGAGCAGAATTATACCTGACCAAAAATGTATTAAATGTGTTGTCTGTGATTATATTCAATAACATTTACACACACGCACTCACTCCACTACATTCATATAACCATGTGCTGTTTAATGATGCTGCTTGAAGTTTGTGTTCATAAAGAGTTAAAGAATTGCGTTATTGATTTTGGATAGTGTTAGCTACAGATTTGTATTCATCAAAGCATTCTTCCTACACTATATGGTTGTCCATCCAAACCATCAGATGGAATTCCTGCCCACAGAAATAACATCCCCCGCATGTGTCCTTTGGATATCAAAAACCTGTTCTAGCTTTCATTTTTAAAAAAAATAATAAAGACCATCTTTGAAGAGATCTTTTTTAACCTCAATTTTAATTTTATTTTTGTGATGTCTAATTATCAAAATTACTTTTTTGTAAATTATTTTGTGAATTGCAGTTCTGATTATATCTGCTATTTCTTATATGATTTCTAAAAGGGGATTATCAGCACTGAAATGTGTTGTATAATCCATACATGTAAAAACGTCTGCAGGTTTAAATCAAAATATAAGATTGCAATGTGTAGTCATCTAGAGACTATAATGTAAATGTATTTTAACAATGAAAAAAATATATTAACAGATTTAAAAAAGTTTTATGTTACGCTGTGTTTCTCCATTTCTTTGCTTTCTTAGCAAACAAGGGTTTAACGAATACTTTTGTTGCAACGGTGAACATTGGCTATCCAGAGAATGGAAATGAAACAATGGCAGGCAAGGCTGACAAACAACGCTGACTAACAGTACCACCATTATTTTTGTGTAAAAATGAATTAACTATGGCTCTTCTCCATTTAAAGATATACTTGGGGGGTTATTCAGCGAGCACCGAAATGTCGATGACATTCCGGTACACTCTCGTTCCCTGCACTTCGGGGAATCTAAATTTTCCCACCCTATGTTGAATTCAGCATTCACCGCAGGGTCCCGAGTGCAGGGAACGGACCTGAAAATGCGCCGCAATACTGACGAAAGCCCGCTGAAAACCAGACAGAAATCCGTCGAAAAAACATATCCGATACGATCTGAAGTATCGGATCACTCGAATCACCGCAAAAAACATGCCGAACACATCTGGAAAAAGCCGACAAGATGCCAAACTCAGCGCCGACCAGCCTCTGGAAAAAGCTGACAAGTTGATGAACGGGGTAAAAAGGAAAAAAAAGTTTGAAAGTGTAAAAGATGAAATGCTGTTTGCAAAAAAACCTACTCAACGAAAATGCCTAGAATTTAAACAAAGTCCTATGAATGATAATAAATAGGTCTGTTACGGAAAGAAAAGAATGCTATTAAAAAAAAGGTTTTCCCGAAGAAAATCCCAAAAAATGCCTAATAGAGCCTAAAACATCTATAAATAAAGAGATTTTTTACTGCAGAATAAAATAATAAACTGTTTATTGGATATTGAATTAAAACAGGACTATTTTTAACATTGAAGCCTATGGGGTTCGCCTGAATGAACCTGCCAAATGAAACCACAGAACAGCAGGGCATTTTGGCAACTTTTCACTGCTGTTCGGTGTTCTCGGAATAGATTAACCATTGTTTCTCTATGGGGAATTTCACTGCCTTTGAACAGGCTGTGCTCTCTCCTTCGGTGCTCTCTCCTTGGGCGCCCTTCAACGACCTCAATTTGCTGACCCTGCAGTGAATTCAGAATTCACCGTAGGGTCCCCGAAGTGAAATAGACCACCAATACCGAATAGACCGCAGAACGCAGCCGACGACCGGCCGAACGCCGCTAAAAAAAAGCTGGAATACTTTGTGGCATTTGCGTAGTAATGGCTTTCTTGTGACTCGACCATACAGCTCATCTTTCTTCAAGTGCCTCCTTTTTGTGCATCTTGAAACAGCCACACCACATGTTTTCAGAGAGTCCTGTACTTCACCTGAAGTTGTTTGTGGGTTTTTCTTTGCATCCCGAACAATTTTTCTGGCAGTTGTGGCTGAAGTTTTAGTTGGTCTACCTGACCGTGGTTTGGTTTCAACAGAACCCCTCATTTTCCACTTCTTAATTGGAGTTTGGCATTCTCAATTCCTTGGATATCTTTTTATATCCCTTTCTTGTTTTATACAGTTCAACTACCTTTTCCCTCAGATCCTTTGACAATTCTTTTGCTTTCCTCAGGACTCAGAATCCAAAGACGTCAGTGCAGCACTGCATGAAAGATGCAAGGGTCTGTTAGGAGTCCAGAAACTCATTGACCTTTTATAAAAAGTTTCTGTGTTATCATTCATATTCTCTGAATAATGGCCAAGAAATCATAAATTCTGCCAGGGTGTGTAAACTTATGAGAACAACTGTAGCTCCGGGTCCTGTCTCCTACTGTTCTGTGTGTTTATCTTGTATGTATATTTTCTATTCTGTCTCACCCATTGTACAGCGCTACGGAATTTTTTGTGCTTTCTAAAAAATTGTAACTGTCTGTTACAGAATGAAAATCACGCCATTTGTAAAAAAATCTGAGTCAAAAATTTTGCTGAAAAAAATCCCAAAAAACTGCCTAAAAAATAAAATAAAGAGACTTTTTGCTGCAAATGAAAAGAATAAACGGTTGAATAAAAAAATTGATAATAACAGGGAATCTTTTTACAGTGAAACCTATGGGATTCACCTGTCAACGAAAACAATGAATAGCTGGGCATTTTGCAAACTTATATTGGTGCATAACAAATAAAAATAATGGTTTTAATAATTGTTGACACAATGGCAATTTTCACAACAACAATACACTGTTGGCAAATTGGCAATATTCCATAGTGGTGTTAATGTAGCATCTCATTGTGCCAGGCAAAGCTGTTACAGTAACTGACTGCTGCTCATGACAGCGCTCAGAGTTCGAGTAAAACTAGTATATTTTTATATATAAGAGGTTAGAACAATATTATTTCCTTATTTTACTGAAACTCTGAGCGCTGTTACTGTCAGTTACTGTAACAGCTGAGCCTGATATATTGTACTGAGAGATAATATAACAAGCAGCCGATCTCAGCACTCACAACCACTGGATTTAAGGACTAAAAAAAAAAGGCTCCTCTCTGTATAATGTATAGAACATCCTCCGGCATTAATTAATACCCCTCTCTGTATAATGTAGATAACATCCTAATGCATTAATTAATACCCCTCTCTGTATAATGTACAGTTGTGTTCAAAATTATTCAACCCCCACTGAAATTGAGTGTTTTGGCCAGTTTGACATTGATTTTGGTCATTCAGTCATCTTGCTTACAATTAAATCAAAGAGGCACGTGTAGGTCAGACAAATATAACATAACATTTATAATGAAATAACCACAAATGTCTTTTCTGTGCTCACATCATTATCAGTTTTATTCAACCCCCAAGTGACATTCAATCTTAGTACTTAGTACAACATCCTTTTACAGTTATAACAGCTTTTAAACGTGAAGCATAGCTTGACACAAGTGTCTTGCAGCGATCTACGGGTATCTTCGCCCATTCGTCACGGGCAAAAGCCTCCGGTTCAGTCACATTCTTAGGCTTGCGCACTGCAACTGCTTTCTTTAAGTCCCACCAGAGGTTCTCAATCGGATTTAAGTCAGGTGACTGCGATGGCCACTCCAAAATGTTCCAGCCTTTAATCTGCAACCATGCTCTAGTGGACTTGGAGGTATGCTTGGGATCATTGTTCTGTTGAAAGGTCCAACGTCTCCCATGCCTCAGGTTTGTGACGGACTGCATCACATTGTCATCCAATATCTCCTGGTACTGAAGAGAATTCATGGTACCTTGCACACGCTGAAGCTTCCCTGTACCTGCAGAAGCAAAACAGCCCCAAAGCATGATTGACCCCCCGCCATGCTTCACAGTAGGCAAGGTGTTCGTTTCTTCATAGGCCTTGTTCTTCCTCCTCCAAACATAGCGTTGATCCATGGGCCCAAACAGTTCTAATTTTGTTTCATCAGTCCACAGAACACTATCCCAAAACTTCTGTGGTTTGTCCACATGACTTTTGGCATACTGCAGTCGACTCTTCTTATTCTTTGGAGGCAGCAAGGGGGTGCGCCTGGGAGTTCTGTCATGGAGGCCTTCATTACGCAGTGTGCGCCGTATTGTCTGAGCTGAAACTTCAGTTCCCACATCTGACAAATCTTTTCTCAGTTCCTCAGCAGTCACACGGGGACTTTTCTCCACTCTACGCTTCAGGTAGCGCACAGCAGTCGAAGTCAGCATCTTCTTTCTGCCACGACCAGGTAGCGTTTCAACAGTGCCCTTTGCCTTGAATTTGCGAATGATGCTTCCTATGGTCTCTCTTGGTATGTTTAATATCTTTGCAATCTTCTTATAGCCATTGCCCTTCCTGTGAAGAGTAATCACCTCTTCTCTTGTCTTCCTGGACCATTCTCTTGACTTCACCATGTTTGTAACCACACCAGTAAATGTCTAGAAGGAGCTGAGTATCACAGTCATTTTAAAGCTGCCTAATTGGTGCTTATTATGCTTTATTGCTGCTCCGTGACATCCACAGGTGTTTTCAATACCTGATTGAAAACACTTGAATGAACCTCTGTTCTTCAGAGTGGTGGTCGTTAAGGGGTTGGATAATTGTGTCAATGAAGAATTCACAAAAGAAACATTTACTACTGTATTACAAAACCAATTGATGTCATTTTAGTTGCATATGGTTCTTTAAAAAGTCCTTGTAGGATTTCATTCTGAATCCAATTACAAATGTACACTAAATTCCCTAAAACCCTTTACAGCATTGGGGGTTGAATAATTCTGAACACAACTGTATATTGCCCCAGCAGCTCAAACATGGATATATATTTTCCCCAGTAGCTCAAACATGGATATATATTGCCCCAGTAGCTCACACATTGATATATATTGCCCCCAGTAGCTCACACATTGATATATATTGCCGCAGCTCACATATGGATATATAGTGCCCCAGCTCACACATGGATGTATATTGCCCCAGCTCACACATGGATGTATATTGCCCCTGCTCACACATAGATGTATAGTGCCCAGCTCACACATCAATGTATAGTGCCCAGCTCACACATGGATATATATTTTGCCCAGTTCACACATGGATGTATAATGCCCAGCTCACACATTGATGTATAGTGCCCAGCTCACACATGGATGTATAGTGCCCAGCTCACACATGGAAATATATTTCGCCCTGTTCACACATGGATGTATAATGCCCAGCTCACACGTGGAAGTACAGTGCCCAGCTCACACATGGATATATAATGCCCAGCTCACACATGGATGTATAATTCCCAGCTCACACATGGATGTACGCAAAAAGATGGGCTCAGGCACCAACCCCCCTGGTGGGTCAACGGAGTAGAAGTCTCTTGCTGTACAGCCTCAATACTCAGAAAAAATAAATAAATAAACTCCAGATTCCACAATATTATTTCAAGTGGATTTATTCCAACACCAAGTAACAAAAACACATGGATGTATACTGACCCCAGCAGCGGTTTTGTAAGGGACCCCGGTGGCGATGCTCCAGCGTGCCTTCCTGGACCCCACATGCACCCTGCATTGACGCCGCCCCCCACGTGATGCACACACTTCCTGTGAGGGGGCGGCATCAATGCAGGATGAACATGGGGCCCAGGAAGGCACGCTGGAGCGCCGCCGTGGTCCCTTACAAAACCGGGCCCCCACTGAACCGCGGGCCCTCGGGCAGCGCCCGAGTGCCCGATGGGTCAGTCCGCGCCTGGGGGAGGCTGAGCTCTGCAGAGGTAAGGGAGAATGCTGGGGAAGGCAGGGGGAAATCAGACTGAATCAGGCCCATCCCTTTACCATCCCACCTCAGACATTTAACCCCCTGTATTCCTGCACTAGAGTCTGCTGGGCCCAGCCTTCACATGAACCCTGAGCCATCCCTCATATCATTTAACCCCCTGCATCCTATTGCTATCTGAAGGGGCTCAGCTTTCACATAGACCCTGAAACAATCCTTCTGTGATTTAACCCCATGCATCCCTTGTTTGCTGTCTGCACTCTCTAGTGTAGGGAATACCACCCTTCAAATGAAAGAGGAGGGATAACTCAAAGAGGAAACTTTTTGAGTTCTGGCAGCAGGGCAGGAATGCAGTGGTTAAATGAAAGATGCTCAGAGTCCATTTGAAAGCTTGTGAGCCCTGGCTGCAGACAGCAGAACAGCCCTGCACCCTGCACTCTGAATGTTTACATGTTATGTTCAATAAACCCATGAAAACATATAATGTTTGTGTTGTATTATTTTAAGCAGACTGTGTTTTTCAAATTGTTGTGACTTAGATGAAAATCAGAGCACATTTTATGACCAATTCATGCAAAACTCCACGTAATCCCAAAGGGTTCACATACTTTTTCTTGCCACTGTATATTTGCCCCCAGGCTCACTCATGGATATATTTGCCCCCAGACTCACTCATGGATATATTTGCCCCAGGCTCACACATGAATATATTTGTCCCTAGGCTCACTCATGGATATATTTGTCCCCAGGCTCACTCAGGGATATATTTGCCCCCAGACTCACTCATGGATATATTTACCCCCAGGCTCACTCATGGATATATTTGCCCCCAGGCTCACTCATGGATATATTTGCCCTCAGGCTCACCTCGGCCAGGCCCCTCCGAGGGCAGATCGTGTGGCCGACGCGTTCCTTCCTTGAACGAGCGGCAGCCTGCATGAGTATCTGCCGCTCGACTGGGATCCACCTTCCAGCCCCCCGTGTTCACGTGATCTCTGTTAAATTTAAATTTTCTGTAGGATTATAAATGTTCTATAATTGAAATACGTGCCATATTTCAATATGCATTAGTGTGAAATTTCCCCCCCCCCCCTTCTTGTTCCAGTACGGTGTTTGTTCAGTTTTGTTTCCTCTCGAGGCTGGTCAGCGGGGTGATTGAAATAGATAATCCTGTGTTAACTTAGAAATCTTTGTTGCATGATGTAGAAATGTATCTGCTCTGATTGGCTGTTATATCACATTCCTATCTATGTTAGGAGTGGACAGGAAGCTCTTTTCTATAACGAACATTTCTATTGGATGTTCAAATAATAAACGGATCTGACAGACCAGGAGCTAGTCAGACGTTGATCTTCCATATCTCGGTGCGGGCATCACTGGGAGAGTCTGAGGGAGCTGCACCACGGCGTATGCGAGGGGGCCACTGGTTGTGACCGGTGGGCAACAGCAGGATAACTCCTTGTTACGTGCAGATATTCCAAAACAAAAGACGCTTGTGGTTCCGAGCATTTTGGATAAAGGATACTCCTCCACCTCTGTGCCATTTCTCTGGATAAGAAGTGGTTTTCTTTGGGTTCCCCTAAAACCCATGGGCGCTTAACCTGGAGAGGAAATGTGAGTAGAAGATCTCAAATCTACCTTGCTATAGGTCTCATAGATCTGCGCAAGGAGTGTTCTTCTCTTTTTTTGTCTTCCACTACATGAATCTGGTATCACCAGTCCAAATAAGGTGGGGGCCACCTGAGAAATTGGAAGAAAAATCACCCACACGCCTGGACCCACTTAGAGCCAGTGTTAAGGCTCTAGATTTGTAAGTGGGATACTATCTATATCAACCTATTATTTGTCATCGACGATGTTACACTATTATTGTTTATTCTCTTCTATGTATATATGAGATCCCAGGACCCCAGAAAGCATATTTGCGCCGATTCAGGTCAATTTCTATATTCTGTTATATTGGTGTAAGGGGAAACCACTACATCCTGTGATTGGCTATTTGGGGTGCCGTGGTGGTGGATACATATAGTGTGGCGCTGCACCATCTCTTATCTGTAGACGTTCATCTGCCATATCTCGGTGTGGTTGTTTCTATCATCTCCTCTGATCAGGCTCGCGCAGCTCGCGCAGCGCCTTACTTCATCTTTACTATATAGGAAGAAAATGGTCTATTGAAATTTTATATATAGTAATTATATTAGGGAATTTGTTAGTGTTTGAGTAAGATAAAAATTTAACAATTGGTCTCAGAAGTGGAATCTGACATTCAAATGTGCTACATTTGCTTGTTCCGATCCTGAATCTTAATGCCTTTTTGTTGCAAGGATGGACACTCTTTGTCTTGGTTTGTTTTGTTATTTTGTGTTTAATGTAGTAAAGGAAAAATCGTTTGAGGACCTCACGTGTGTTGTTTAAACTTGCCCGCTGCGCTGAGTGTATTGTATTGTATAGTGCTGGAAATTGAACTCAGAAAAAACAAAAAGAGATGTTTCTAGTTGTATTGCCGTTGTGGAGCTGTAACTCCGTTCTGTGTCTGTCTTGTACTTCCATTCTGGAGGTTTTTGACTCGTCCATATCTGCTTGTCATTTGAGCATTTTATTTTAAATGATTAAGATTAGATCTAATTTCTTCTCATATAACAAAATAGTTTTGACTCCCATTGAGAGCCATTCACTTTGCATTGCTGTATATTTGCGCGCTAACTAATTTTAAAGCATTTGCAAACTGTTTTTTTAGTTCAGATTTCACGTTTGTATTTTATTTTTTTATTTTGCTTCTTGCCTTTGATTACGTCTGTTTATTTCACTGTTTGTCTTTACTAATTATTAATGTATGTGTTTATCTTTGATGTTTTGTATTTTATTACACTGTACAGCTGTCTGTGTTTCTGTGTGTATAGGGACTGATTTCCTTTGGAATATGTCGCTTTGCCAGTATACAAAAAAAAGAGTTGAATGCCGTGTGTCCGTATTTCTCCCCCTAAGCAGCTGTAAAAGAAAGCAGCCCTCCCTTAATTCAGGCTTGCGATAAGTTTTTTTTTCTCTTCTCTCTCTCTGCTAAATTGTTCCCTTATCTCTTTTCCTGATCTAAATGTGAAGGTTTTTTTGGAATGCAAGTTGGATAATGGAATATGTAGTTATTTTTGTTGTACTGTTAGGATGCTATAAAGGGATAATTGGATAAGTATTTCAAATAACACATCTAATGCCTTGAATAAATATATAATAGTAATTAAATTCTGGAACTGTTACTGCTTTATAAAACTGTGGCTGTTATGGAATTGGGCGCGGCTTGAGCGCGCTCGGCGTGCGTGCGGATGTGGAATAAAATAAAGAAATTGTGGGAGCTGGATTTACTGTGAATGAATGATATGATAAAAAAACTAGTGTATCAAAGTGATGGGCGTCGTCGATCTGCCTTAATATAAGTTATAAATTTACCCAAAAGAGGCGTGGTCGGTTATTTTTTTTCCTCTGGTCTTTGTTTGAGTCCAGCACAAAGGGATTGACCACACCTTAATATACACTATATTGCCAAAAGTATTCGCTCACAACTTCATATGCGAGTCAAGGCAGGTGAGCGAATACTTTTGGCAATATATAAGGCCTGAAGCACCTAAGGCGTACGGCCCTTAAGTTGCCTCTAATGCCAGGACGCAGGGAGGATTTTTCTGGAAGGTTTTGCAGCGTGTGAGAAGATTGAACGTGAGCGGTGTTGGAGGAGTCGACAGGAGGGTACTTAAGGCGCATGTGGAGAGGCTCTGCGCGCCTTTTTCTCCTGAGGTAGAGCGGTGAAAATCTGTGCTGCGTCAGAGAAGCGGTGGTTTTTCGGCTTTTTGCCTTTTAGTATTGTTTTTGGAAATGGCGGAAGGTGGCGAGCTGGAGTCGCTACTGGAGGAAGTACGGGAGGCGGCTCGGCACCGTGGTGTGGAGTGGGCCAGAAGAAGCCGGTCAGAGGTGTTGGCAGCGGATGGGGGTTCTCGGCCTTCCAGGATTCCGAGGCCTCCAGTGCGGTTTAATCCGGGAGGCGAATCCAGTGATGTATCGGCAGAGGTTGAGATTGGAGGCTGTGAGAGGTCGTGGTCGGTTGGTCCAGCGGATGTTGGCTGGTGGTGATGCAGTTGGAAATGAGGCTGGCGTGAGCGCTTCCAGGCGTGTGGAAGGTAGGAGCTTGAGGCCGGCATCGGGGGCTAAGGATCCTTCCGGTCGGAGGGGTGGTGTGGTGAGCTCTACCAGGAGAGAAGGAGTGCGGAGTTCGAGGAGTTCCTCGGGGAGAAGGAGAGGTTGGTGGTCCTCCAGGGGTCCCAGAGGAGGAACAAGGGCTGTCTCAGGGACTGATGTTTCGGCGGTAAGACAGTTGGTGGATAGGGATGTGGACGGTGGTGAGACACAGGGTGTTGGTGTGCGGGATGAGGGCACTCAAGAGCTCGAAGTAAATTGGCGTTCAGTTGGTGGAGATGATGGGGCCCCGGATGTTGATGTGAGGGAGCAAGTTGTTGATTTTGGTACTTCGGGTTCTGGGGCTCATCGCACTATTAATTTTTCGTCCACCGTGGGTGGTTTCCAGGCTGCTGGAGTTGGTGGAGGTGGTGCAGGAGGTTTGGAGTCGGTGGCGATGGAGGTTCCAGGAAGTTTGGGCGGACCTCGTGTGGCGACAGGTAACGGAAATGGTGGTGATGTCGGTTCTTTCATGTCTTTTTTACAGGGGGCCTTTGAGGCTTGGTTGGTTTCACCAAGGGGTGTGAACCAGGTTGTGGATTTGGCTCAAGCTTGGAAGGGGGCAGGTGGGCCAGTTGTGAGAGCCGGTGGAGCTCTTGGTGGTGAAGTTATGGCTTCAAATGGGCCAAGTGATGATGTGGGTTCACTCGGTGAGTCCGTAAGAGTGGCGGATGTGGCAAGGAGGAATGCTTATGTGTCTTTCTCTGGGCCTTTGGGGTTTCATTTGAAGCAGGAGGTTAAAGAAGGCATATGGCGGGGGGAGTATGTGGAAATTTTTTCCCTGCTTCCGTTGGATGAGGTGGCTGGGGTAAAAGATGATTCGTCTAAGGACGGTTTAAAGGAAGAGGAGGAAAGGAAGGAGAGGTTTCGGAGGATTCCTAAGTCATTGGGGAATTGGCTTCGGGCTTTCTGTATTTGTGGTTAGGGAAAAGAGCCCACAGCACTGTTCAGGCCTTTTTTGTTATGTGGATGGGATTTGGGAGGCTTATCGAACGTATGGTGGTTGGGCGTGGTGGAAATATGATGAGCAGTTTAGGCAACATTTGGCAGCTCACCCAGGCATGGGGTGGGATCAATTGGACATTACGCTGTGGTTGCGTTTGATGGGGCACAAAAGGCGTTGCCCTTTCCAGGGGGAGCCGGTGGGGGAGGAGTCAGTTCGTTTGGTTTGTGATGCAGGACCAGGGGCTTTAATGGCAAAGGTGGGTATTGAGTCGGTTTTTCGGTTATTACCTATTCATCCTTCGTGTCATCATCTTCTGGGATTTTGGTTTGAAGGCAAATTTGATGTGGATTTATGTTTGCCTATGGGTTGTTCCATTTCCGGTTCCTTTTTTGAATGTTTCAGTACATTTTTAGAATGGGTGGGCCGTGAAGTGGCAGGGTCGAACAATCTGACTCATTATCTGGATGATTTTTTGTGTGTGGGAAGGAAAGAGACAGGAGAGTGTCTGCACATTCTTCGGTCTTTTCAGTGGGTGGCACACCGATTTGGTGTTCCTTTGGCCTTCGATAAAACGGAAGGTCCGGCATCGGTTATCACTTTCTTGGGAATTGAGATTGATTCAGTAAAGGGTGAGTGTCGTTTACCTATGAAAAAGTGGTGGAAGCTTTGAGACAGGTTGAAGGGGCCCGGTCGGTTAAGAAATTACTGTTGAGAGAGCTGCAATCGATGATTGGTCGTTTGAATTTTGCGTGCAGGGTCATTCCGGTGGGAAGTCTTCTTACGTGGATTGGCTTTGGCGACACAAGGTATTCGGGAAGGTCATCACTTTGTTAGGATATCCAGTACCATGAAAAAAGATTTGGAAGTGTGGCAATCCTTTTTGGTGGTGTTTAATGGGGTGGCCTTATTCCCTTCGAAAGACTTTTTGGCGAAGGAGCTGGAATTTTTTACGGACACCTCGGGCGGTGTTGGTTTTGGGGTATATTTTGGGGGATGTTGGTGTGCTTCTCGTTGGCTTAGTAGTTGGTTGGCATCTTCCTTGGTGTGGAATTTGGCCTTTTTGGAGTTGTTTCCATTAGTAGTGGCCTTGGAGCTGTGGGGAGGTGCTCTGGAGGGAAGAAGGATTCTGTTCCGTTCTGACAACATGACTGTGGTGTCGGCGGTTAATTCTTTGTTGGCTTCCTCATTGCCAGTCGTCAGATTGCTGAGGAGATTTGCGTTGATGTGTCTTAAGTTTAATGTTTTATGCAGGGCTAGGCATGTTCCGGGTCGCCTTAACTCAGTGGCGGATGCTTTGTCTCATTTTCAGTAGGAAAGGTTTCGTTCCCTGGCTCTGTTGGCAGAGGAGGTGGGCACCCCTTGTCCGGAGGGCCTTTGGCAGCTACGCTCGGAATTTCTGGAAGATGGGTGAGAGGTTCTTTGTCAGAGTCATCTTGGAAGGCCTACTCGCGAGTATGGAGGGATTGGGACACTTTGGCTGAGCAGTTCATGTACGTGGCAGTGGGTGGTTTGGATGAGGAAAGTCTGCTCAGAGCATACCTCATTCGGTTATTTGAGTCTGGGGCATCTCCTGGAGTGGTTCGGCAGTCTTTAGCCGCCTTGGCTTTCCTTTTTCAGGTATCGGGGAAAAGAGACGTCACCAAGGATTTTGTGATCAGATATGCAGTTCGGGGTTATGTGAAGGGGAGATGCAGGGAGGACGCTAGGCGTTCAGTTTCGAGACAATTGTTGGAGGGGCTTTGGGATTTTGTTGTGAGTTTTTGTTCTTCACCTTATGAGGTCCTGTTTATGAGGGCGGCTTTTTATTTAGGGTTTTTTGGGGCATTTAGAGTGGGTGAGTTGCTGTGTAATTCTAGGAGAGGAGGTGGTGGTTTAGGAGCTGATTCGGTTTGGTTGGGAGTTAATGATCTGGTTATTTGGGTTTCTAACTCCAAGACAGATCAGTTGGGTAGGGGGCATAGAGTTGGTTTATTGGTTGGTGTGGATAACTGTGTGGTTTGTCCAGTGGAGAACGTTAAGAAATTTTTGGAGGTACGGGTGGAGTCTAGTGTGGCCTTTTTATGTCACGCGGACGGGTCGGCTTTATCAAGATATCAGTTTATTTCTATTTTTAAGAAGGGTTTGGTGAGTTTAGGAAGAAATCCGAAGGAATTTGGTTCTCACTCTTTTCGTATTGGGGCTGCAACGGAAGCTTCAAGGTTGGGTTTGTCGGCAACGGAAATTCAAGAATTGGGAGGATGGAACTCAAGGGCTTTTAAGTCTTACATTTGTCCTGGTTTGGTGTCATGAATTTTGTAATCATCTGTTAAAGCTGGGAGGTAATGTGGAGCACAGTTTGCTGTATGTTTTGTTATGTTATGTTTTTCAACTTTAAAAAAAAAGTGAAATATGAAAAATATCAAACTTATACATGAAATATGAATTATACCTTTTATACGGAATATATATATTTATTCTATTTTATCTTTGTAAATTTGTTGGTTGTTAGGGGTTGAGTGTGGGTGTTTGGAGTATTTGGAGGCAAGGAGTTGGTGTTTGTTTATGATCTGTTTTTTCTTTACAGGTATGGTCATGGTTATTGGGGGGATGTGTGGTGGTTTGGTGGGGAGTTTTTCTTTTTAAAGTATTTTGTGTGGTGGAGATGTTGGTAATGTGTTTTTGTTTTTGCAGATCCTCCAAGAGTGGTGTGGATTATTGGAGACTCACTGATATTTTGGGTTAGAAGAAGGGCGTTGTACGGGTACGGTGGATCGGAATCCGTGGACTCCTGTGGGAGGAGTTTAAGCCGACTGTTTTGGGTGCCCCGAGGCACGGTGAAGTTCCCCATGTGCTGGTGGTTCACATGGAAAGAACGATTTGGGTGTGGTCCCTCTTTGTATGCTGCTGGAGCAGATGCAGGAAGATCTGCGGCAGTTGAGGGTGTGGTCACCGTGGACGGTGGTGGTGTGGTCTGAGGTGATGCCAAGGATGGCGTGGGAGCAGGCGGAGAATGAGGAGGTGGTGCGGCTGGGCCATATCAAGCTGAATCGCTGCATGGGAAGGTTCGTGAGGAGGATGGAGGGTGTGGTGGTGCGACATCTACATTTTGAAGAGGAGGAGGCGGAGTGTTATTTTATGGCGGATGGAGTTCACCTGACAGATGTGGGCAAGGATCTGTTCATCCTGGGACTCAAGGAAGGGATTGAACAAGCCCTGTTTTTTCTTGGTGGGGGGAGCTCTCCCATAAGGGGGTTATGTGAGGAGTTCGTGGCGGGAGCTTGTAGGCAGTACTGGCTAGGGGTTCCTTTTTAGTTAGGATTACTTTTGTCAGATGGTTGGGAGTTGGGAAGATTTTTGGTGGTTGGTTGGTTTGGAGGTGTGTGGGGTTGTGGGGAGTCCTCTTTCAGCACTGGGTATTGTTTTAATTTTGTTATTAGAATTGTTATGTCATTATGGTGGGTTATAGTGTGGAGTTTTTAGCTGTGGCCTATATATAATAAATATATATAGTATTCCACACTTATGTGTTTGCGTATTTTTGTGTGTTTTTTGTCTCCCGGGGTCATCAGTAGGTGACATAAGTGTAGGTTATATGTTTTGTATAAGGGACAAGCATCCCTGTGTAGTTTATTTGTTGCTGAATGAATGATAATCTCTATTAAAGATATAATTATAATAATATTTGAGTCCCCTATTGAATAATTGCCAAAATGGCTGACTGATGTCATTTACAGGTTTTGTAACCTGTATACTGGAATATATATTTACAGTCAGGTCCATAAATATTGGGACATCGACACAATTCTAACATCTTTGGCTCTATACACCACCACAATGGAGTTGGAATGAAATAAACACAATGTGCTTTAACTGCAGACTGTCAGCTTTAATTTGAGGGTATGTACATCCAACTCAGGTGAACGGTGTAGGACTTACAGCAGTTTGCAGATGTGCCTCCCACTTTTTAAGGGACCAAAAGTAATGGGACAATTGGCTTCTCAGCTGTTCCATGGCCAGGTGTGTGATATTCCCTCATTACCCCAATTACAATGTGCAGATAAAAGGCCCAGAGTTCATTTCAAGTGTGCTATTTGCAGTTGGAATCTGTTGCTGTCAACTCTCAAGATGAGATCCAAAGAATTGTCACTATCAGTGAAGCAAGCCATCATTAGGCTGAAGAAACAAAACAAACCCATCAGAGAGATAGCAAGAACATTAGGCGTGGCCAAAACAACTGTTTGGAACATTCTCATAAAGAAGGAACGCACCGGTGAGCTTAGCAACACCAAAAGACCCGGGAGACCACGGAAAACAACTGTGGTGGATGACCGAAGAATTCTTTCCCTGGTGAAGAAAACACCCTTCACAACAGTTGGCCAGATCAAGAACACTCTCGAGGAGGTAGGTGTATGTGTGTCAAAGTCAACAATCAAGAGAAGACTTCACCAGAGTGAATACAGAGGGTTCACCACAAGATGTAAACCATTGGTGAGCCTCAAAAACAGGAAGGCCAGATTCGAGTTTGCCAAACAACACCTAACAAAGCCTTCACAGTTCTGGAACAAGATCCTATGGACAGATGAGACCAAGATCAACTTGTACCAGAGTGATGGGAAGACAAGAGTATGGAGAAGGAAAGGAACTGCTCATGAACCTAAGCATACCACCTCATCAGTGAAGCATGGTGGTGGTAGTGTCATGGCGTGGGCATGTATGGCTGCCAATGGAATTGGTTCTCTTGTATTTATTGATGATGCAACTGCTGACAAAAGCAGCAGGATGATTTCTGAAGTGTTTCGGGCAATATTATCTGCTCACATTCAGCCAAATGCTGCAGAACTCATTGGACGGTGCTTCACAGTGCAGCTGGACAATGACCCAAAGCATACTGCAAAAGCAACCAAAGAGTTTTTGAAGGGACAGAAGTGGAATGTTATGCAATGTTCAAGTCAATCACCTGACCTGAAACCCTTTGAGCATGCATTTCACTTGCTGAAGACAAAACTGAAGGGAAAATGGCCCAAGAACAAGCAGCAACTGAAGACAGTTGCAGTAGAGGCCTGGCAGAGCATGACCAGGGATGAAACCCAGCATCTGGTGATGTCTATGCGTTCCGGACTTCAGGCTGTGATTGACTACAAAGGATTTGCAACCAAGTATTAAGAAGGGAAAGTTTGATTTATGATTATTATTCTGTCCCATTACTTTTGGTCCCTTAACAAGTGGGAGGCACATCTGCAAACTGCTGTAAGTCCTACACCGTTCACCTGAGATGGATGTACAGTACATACCCTCAAATTAAAGCTGACAGTCTGCAGTTAAAGCACATTGTGTTTGTTTCATTCCAACTCCATTGTGGTGGTGTATAGAGCCAAAGATGTTAGAATTGTGTTGACGTCCCAATATTTCTGGACCTGACTGTATATATGTTCATCATAATACAGTAAGCAAAGAGGTCCTGTTTAAGAGCTTACAATCTAAGAGGATAAAGTAATATTGAAGGATTTGAGTGAAAGTTTAATGGAAAGCGCCTACAGGTTTTGTAGCGCTGTACAAAGGAAATTAGGCAGATTTCAGGTGATGAGTGGAGATAGGATACTAAACTACAACCTTCCATCTCCCTGAGTATTGCATTGGTAGCCATATGTCTAGTTTTATTTTTTGCTGTCTGATGTTTTTGTCTTTTGGTGTGAAGTGCAACAACGTATGACTGTATCCCCATTGAATTTTTTTGGGGAGGGAATAAAACAGGTTGTAAAATAGCTGCACAAACACCTCACATTTGAATGTTTGGTTTTAACCAATATCCTTAATAAAGATTGTTGTTTTAAATGTTTATTAAGAATCTTTTTCTCTGAGTTTCCCCTGAGAACTTTGTGCTAGTTAACATGTTAAGTTTTAAACATGCCCTTCTATACTTTCTTTCCCAGTTTATGATATTTTTGTTATGTCTTTTTTTATTTTGATTGAAGAGCATTTTAGAAAAAAGATGGTGCCCGTTGCAAAAAGTAAAAGGAAGTTTTCACATTCTTCTCCTAGCCCCTCCATTTTGTCTCTCTCATGACCCCTCCTTTCCTCCATTTTGTCTCTCTCGTGACCACTCCTTTTTCTTTGTGTCCAAAGATGTGTTGCATTTTTTTTCTCTTTAAAGAAACCTGGAATCCATTTTAAAGTATTTTAACTATATAAATTTTAAAGTTTTTGACAGGTTAATAATACATTTTTTTCCCAAGTTTTTTTTACTTTAGGTGAATAATACCCATGCATGCCAACTTTGATCAAGCTAGATGGAAGATTATTGAAGGAAATTTACTCAAACACATTATCATTTCACATTACAATGTTACATCAACCGGATAATAAGGAATTATCAGACACCAGGCAATAAAACATTCTAATTTATCAACAACTCATCGATAAATCATGCGATTAAAGAAGATCATTGATTTGGAAATAAAACTTAAGACATGTCAGTTTCACAGACCAGTTATTTTCAAAAAGTGAAACAGAAGATAAAGAAAGAGGAAAATAATGTATTTTTTTATATGCTGATGAATTATCATTGTGTTGTCTAAGTGATAATTATTCTGTGTCTTTTTTTATTTTTTTTTTTTTTTTGGTTACAATCAATATTGTTCAAATTCCCTGACACATTTAGGATTATTGAAGATTACATCCAATTAAAATTAGAGTTTTTTAATGTATTTAGGAACATATAATTTAATGCATTTGCATAAATATGTTTCATGACATATATAGTGGTAAATGGAAAGTTTTAATTTGGTAAAACTAAAGTTGTTTTTATTTTTTGGATTTTATTTGAGGATTGGTGTGTTTTATAAACACCAGGTTTGTTTCACCGAACAAGACTGAATAGGATAGTAATTAAATATTTTTTGATATTTAAATGGGTGGAATATGTACTTCGGCTATTTCCCTTTTAAGCCAAAGTTGTGTATATATATTTTTCTCTAAATGCAATGAGTCAGACGTAGTATGATTTTTCTTTTTTTGTTGCGTGAGGCTCAAAGGCTTTGCGGGGACATTTTAAAATTTATTATCTGTGTCTCTTCTTGTGTAAATTAACATTTTTATTGTTTTGGTGCACTTGAGAGTGGCAATGAATGGATGTATATGATTAGTGGTTATACCATATTTTTTAAAATGTCTTTATTGTTGCTAAAACCGTATCACATCCCAAGAAATCTGACAGTCACAATGACTGCATATGGAACGAATCATGGACATTTTGTGTCAAGGTCAAAGGTCACAGGTAATAAGCAACCAGTGGAAAGAGACAGCTTGTTCAGGAGTCCCTATGGCGGGAGCGCTGATGACATTCAATGATTATTAGACTTGTGCACTGATTTTTTTTCGGTTCGATTCAGTTTGGTTCGGTCGGATTTTGTAAATTTTCGTTTCGGCCGATTTCCGTTTCGGTTCGGTTCGTTTTTCGTATCGACTTTTTTTGTGATTTCGGAAATTTTTGTGTTTTTCGGAACATCTGTTCTCCTTGTTTCAAAGTGTCTATTCGTTTGGATGTAAACTAATGGTTTTTTGGATCTGATATTTCTGCCGATACAATAATTCTGCCGATACAATATTTCTGCCATTGAGATTTCTCATGTTTTACAAGCGGGATACATTAAGATTTCTCATGTTTTACAAGAAGGATACATTGAGATTTCTCTGGTTTCCGGGAAAGATACCTTGAGATTTCTCATGTTTTACAAGGAGGATACATTGAGATTTCTCATGTTTTACAAGAAGGATACATTGAGATTTCTCTAGTTTCCCAGGAAGGATGCATTGAGATTTCTCATGTTTTACAAAAAGGATACATTGAGATTTCTCATGTTTCACAAGAAGGATACATTGAGATTTCTCATGTTTTACAAGAAGGATACATTGAGATTTCTCTGGTTTCCCAGGAAGGATACATTGAGATTTCTCTGGTTTCCTGGGAAGGATACATTGAGATTTCTCATGTTTTACACGAAGGATACATTGAGATTTCTCTGGTTTTACAAGAATGATACATTGAGATTTCTCTGGTTTTACAAGAAGGATACATTGAGATTTCTCTGGTTTTACAAGAAGGATACATTGAGATTTCTCATGTTTTACAAGAAGGATACATTGAGATTGCTCATGTTTTACAAGAAGGATACATTGAGATTTCTCTGGTGTCCTGGGAAGGATACATTGAGATTTCTCTGGTTTTCCAGGAAGGATACTTTTTTTTTTGAGAAAGGATTTTACCAGGAAGGATACATTGAGATTTCTCTTGTTTTCAAGTATGTCCTGGGTGGCGAGTATGTATCGTTAGGTGTCTTGCCCAAGGACACTTACTGGAGAGGTGCTCTTCGGGATTGAACCCATGACTCCACAGGCTCTCTCCACGCAGAGCAGTGATGTTACCTCTACTCCACCCAGCCGGTACATTGAAATGGGAATGATACAAAATTACAGAATCAGCGATATAACCGAAAAATTCGATGTCTGAAATTACTGAAATGGAACCGAAATCAGGAATGGAGCCGAAATCACGAATGGAACAAAAATGAATTTCAATTTTATACATTTCTAGTCCATTCGAAAATTCCGAAAAGTTTTCGTTTCGGCTCAGAAATTTGTTCGGATCTGCCATTTTCGGATCCGAAAATTTTCGGAGAATCATCCGAATCTGAATGCACGAATCAGGAAATTAAGACCAAACCTTGATCTCGCACTTTGGACTACGGTATTGGATTATGGAATATTTTTTTATTTATTTAATCCCCTAGATAAGTGTGCGAAAGGATTGGATTTGTGAAAATGAGAATGTATTTCTTGAGTGTGTGTGTGAATGCGTTTTGTGGAGTGAAGCTGAACATAGGAAACCACACAGATATAGCTCTGACTCATGTTGATTATTAGATAAATTAACTTTTTACATTCAAGTTATTATATTTTTCTTGTTCGGTGAATTATATTTTGGGAAATGGGAATAAATAGTTATTTAATGTCTAGATTAGGTATTTGGCCCAAACTCCAAGTGTGGTTCACTGGTAGAGTGAATCTTGATAGATAAGTGTATTTTATGCTCATAAAGGGCCTCCTTGGGGAATCCTTTTGTATATCATAAAAAGGTAGAGAGGTATTTTAAGAGTAATTACTAGATTTTTTCTTTTCCCTCTGAGCATCTAGAATGATCTAGAGGTATTAGGCGAGGATACTATGGTCCCAGGTATAATTAGTTTAATTGCCTAGGTTTGGTTTATCTTTTAGATGATCACAGGTGATATGTGATTAAAGGAAAGAATTGTTAGATTTTAATTTTCTGTAGGATTATAAATGTCCTATAATTGAAATACGTGCCATATTTCAATATGCATTAGTGTGAAATTCCCCCTCCTTCTTGTTCCAGTACGGTGTTTGTTCAGTTTCGTTTCCTCTCGAGGCTGGTCAGCAGGGTGATTGAAATAGATATCCTGTGTTAACTTAGAAATGCCCGCGAAATCTTTGTTACATGATGTAGAAATGTATCTGCTCTGATTGGCTGTTATATCACATTCCTATGTATGTTAGGAGTGGACAGGAAGCTCTTTTCTATAACGTACATTTCTATTGGATGTTAAAATAATAAACGGGTCTGACAGACAAGGAGCTAGTCAGATGTTGATCTTCCATATCTCGGTGTGGTTGTTTCTATCATCTCCTCTGATCAGAGTCGCGCAGCTCGCGCAGCGCCTTACTTCATCTTTGATATATGGGAAGAAAACGGTCTATTGAAATTTCATATATGGTAATTATATTAGGGAATTTGTTAGTGTTTGAGTAAGATAAAAGTTTAACAATCTCGTTCGTGGCGGCCGCAGGATCTGCCGCTGCGCCGATAAAAAAATAGTGCAGAGCGCGGCAGCGGCGCCGGTGGCTGAAATTTGCCGCCCCCAAATTTCTGCCGCCTGGCGCCGCTGCTCCGCTCTGCACCATTGTCGGGCCGGCCCTGAAAACAGGCACCGAACAGGCACCGTATGTGCAGGCAATTCGCAAGATTTGGCGAACTGCCTGCTCTCTGATAGGGATGAGCCGAACACCCCCCGAGTTCAGTTCGGAGCAGAACCCGAACTTTCCAAATGTTCGAATCCGAATCCGAACCCGAACTCGAACTCAATACAAGTCAATGGGGCTGAAAATTCGGTTTTTAGAGTGCCCACCAAGAGGGCATATATGCTAGATATTTGCCATAAAAGGTGTATGGGGGTCTGGGTAGTGCCCTGGGGGACAGGAAACAAGGAAAAAAAGTTTTTAAAAAAACGTTTTTAACCCTTTCGCTGCGGAGGATGCGCTCAGCGCGTCCACCCGCAGGTAATGTTCCTTGCGGTGGACGCGCTGAGCGCGTCCTCCCTTTGGGGCCAGCGATCGGCCAGAATCCTCGATGTCAGCCCAGCACCCGGAACCGCCACTGGCCTAATAAGGTGTCATTGCGGCGGCGCGATGACACCTAATTCAGGCGCCCCCCGCATGTGCGGAGGAGGCGCCTGAAAGGGAGGGGGGAGGTCCTTCAGACCTCTCTCCCTCCCGATCGCCGGCGTTGTGGGGGTTAATCCAGGCACTGTTTGGAAGGGCACAGCCTGCCCTTCCTAACGGTACCTGGAATTAACCCCATGGGGCTGGATCACGAATCGGCGCTGAAAAGCACCGGTTCGTGATCCTTTCCCGGAGCTGGCTGACATCTTGGATGTCAGCCAAGCTTCCGGGAATGCCCCCTGAGGCCTGGCGTCATCGTGCATAGCACGATGACGCCAGTCCTGGAGTTAACCCCTAACTGCCACCAATGGTGGCGATAGGGGGTTCCAATGAACCCCCTATCTCCAGATCCGTGGCAGTTAGGGGTTAATGTTTGATATTGTTGGATCGGCCAGAGCGTGGCCGTTCCAACAATACCAAACTTGACTATGAAAAAAGTTTTTTAAAAAAAATTAAAAAGAAAAAGAAACAAATATTTTAAAAAAAATTATTCAAAAAAATAAACAAGTTTTTTTTTCTTTGTTTTTGGTTCGTTAATGCAGCAATATTTCAATTTCAATTATAATGTGAACAATGATGCTGCACTAACGATTTTTGTATGCGGTGCGTTTGTTAAAAAATCGCGTAATTTTCCCCCAAGAAAATGTAACGAGACCCCATCTCTAATTTTTTTAACAAGCGCACCCCATACAAAATATAACCGCAATTGCTCGCATGTTAAAATGTGAAAAAAAACCACTTTACATGTTGTAAATTATTGAAAATTCATATTTTATTGCATTTTTTGTTATAATATACAGACAGGTCACGTATACATATAATAATGACATATTATGAGTCTGCCGAGTCTGACGGAAAGAACGATATATAATATGTCTGGGTCATATACTAAAATAAGCCTTCAAAACACGTTTAAACATGATGAGCAAAATCGGTAAAAATGACCTCAGCACAGAGGCGGGAAATGCCTCAGCAGCGAAAGGGTTAAAGGGACAGTGAGTTTTCCATGAAATAAGGGTTAAAAATAAAAACGAAAAATTCCTTCAAATATCGTGCCTAGGAGGTCCCCATAACCTGCCCATGAAGTGGTGGATTTCTAGGATGTATAGAAACATTTAAAAACAAAAAAATGATGTTTCAAATGACGGTAAATGCTTTTCCTTTAATCTATCCATAAACAACTGCTTGGGGCGGCAGTCTGTATGAAAAGAGGAGACATTTTCGGAGACGCAGAAAAAGTTTAGTGATTTTTTTGGCTAAATTATTGTGAAACTTATGCAGGCTTTGGATGAAAGTAACAACAGGTGCTTTAAGGCTGGGGTCAGACTAGCGCACTTTTAACGTGCATTTAGGCGCACTTAATCACGGCCGCACTAGCAGCAAATGACACGCAATGACGGCCAATATACGAAGTACGGCAGCACGAAAGTGGAAAATGAACGCATTTTTTTGAGAATGCTGAACCGCTAGTACTGACGTACAGAGTGCGCTGTGTCCGCATAGCGGCGTGTGTGCGTGATTAGGAGATGTCAGACGCTGCACATGTCTGGCCAACATAACGTCCACAGACACCCAAAGTTTCTTGGTTTGGATCCGTAAAAAAATCACGCACAAAAATGCGCATCGTATGACTGTTTAAGCACTTTCCGTGAAAAAACACCTCAATGTGTTCGGACGCACTTTTTGACGTTCGCTGCGAAAAATGCGTTCGTTTGACCCTAGCCTAAAATTGGGCCTTTAGCATCGGCAACAGTGCCGTCACACACAGGGTTATCCAAAGAGATTCGAAAAGTCACCGCACGTTCGGTGACTTTTCGTTCTCTTCAATTCGGTTCCTTTTGCCGATTGCATTTCGGTGACCCTGCGGTGTATTCAGCAAAGAGCACAGGGTCCCCGAATTGCAGGGAAAAGCTGCCGAAAACCTGACGAAAACTAACCGAATGCATGCTGAAAACAAGCAAAAACATCTGGATTAACCTTCGAAAAAACCGAACATGAGCCGAACAGGAGCCGAAAAGGAGCCGAATCACACAGAGCCGAAGCAGCTGTGACGTAGAGGAGGCAGTGAATAAATTAGAAAAACCATTTGTATGAATCTGGGAAAAAGAAACGCTGTTTGCAAAGAAACTACTGAGCGAAAATGTCTGAAATTTTCACAGGAGGTCCAGGGAATGATAATAAAGAGGGCTGTTACAAAAAAAATAAGTAAATTGGAAAAAAAAAAAAAAAAAAAATCGGACTTTTTAAAAAAAATAAAAAAAATCAGAAAAATGCTTAAAGTATCCTAAAAAATCTATAAATAAAGAGACTTTTTGCTGCAGAATTTTATAATGAACGGTTTATTAGATATTGAATTAAAACGGGAATATTTTTAACATTGAAGCCTATGGGATTCTCCTGAATAAATTTGCCGAATGAAACCACCGAATGGCAGGGCATTAGGGGAACCTTTCACTGCTGGTTTGTGTTCTCTGAATAGCCGAAGCAGTGCATTTTCATGGGGATTTCACTGCCCTCGAACAGGAACCAAACAGGCACCGTATGTTCAGGCAATTCGCCAGGATTTGGCGAATTGCCTGCTCTCTGGATAGCCGAATGGCCAGGAAAGGTAACCGAACCCTGATTTTCAGCATTCGGTTACCTTTCTCAAGCAATTCGGATCTCTTTGGATAACCCTGACAGTCTCACCCCTCTGAGAATATGAATCTGATACATGCGTCAGTGGCAGTGCAGCCAAATATTGTGCCTTTGGTGCCAGGCCAATAAAGTTTGAAAAGCACCAATAGTAAAGGTAAAATAAATATAAATAAACTGTATTAAACCATTTTAAATTAACTCTATTAAACACATTAAAATTAACTGTATTGAACAAATATAAATTAACGGAAAAAAAAATAAGAGTTGTCACGTAAGTTTCAATTTCAGACACATCAAAATTTCACTTTGCGTGCCTTATCCTTTGCAAATTTTCATCATGCGTATATATATATATATATTGCCTAGGCCAGCTCACATCATGCGTATATTTATTGCCCTGGCCAATCCCCTGGTGGAGATAGGGGGTTCATTTGAACCCCGATATCTCCAGGCATCTAGTGGGTCATGGAGGGTGTCAATCGAAAGGCCTGAGCATGGCCTTTCGAATGATACCCAACATGACCAGGTATAAAGTAAAAAAAAAAAAAAAAAAAGGATTTTTTTGTGTGTTATTTTTATTAATGCAGCAATATTGTTCACATTGCAATTATAATGTGAACGATGATGCACTAATGATTTTTTTCTATGGGGTGTGTTTGCTATAAATCACGTAATTCCCCCCACAAAATGTAACAAGTCCCTATTTCTAATTTTTGTACAAGCGCACCCCATAGAAAACATAACCGCAAACACTCATGTGCTAAAATGTGAAACAAACTAGACATGTGCATTAGTTTTAGTACTAAAATGATTTAGTCCGAATTTTGGGATAATTTAGTTTTCGTATGACTCAAGAGATACGAAACTGCTCAGTACAAAAAAACGAAAGAAACTAAAATAAAATGCACTACATTTTAGTTTCAGTCCTTTTTGTGATATTACATTGCTGAGCGAAGGAGACCAGCAATGAAGAGCGCAACATTGCAAAGCTACAGAAAAGGTTTGTATGCGTAATCCTTCCTGACCCCTACCCGAAAATCTGACAGTGATAGATCTCCAGAATACTCACTTGCAGCACAGATAGCCAGCACAGGAGAGGAAACCTTTACTTAACCATTGCATGTCTATGAGGCAGACAAGATGATAAAAGCAGCTGGAGAAGGAAAACATTCAAATAAATCACACTGAAAGCTAATGACAGAGGAGGGCTGGATAGTAAAAACCCCTGTATAACAAGCAGTGCTGGGAGATGAGAGGGACTTTATAAAACGTGTGTTATCTCCCCTCCCGCTCTGCAAAATAGGGGCTTAAGTCTGATATATTTTATATTATCCAGGACCAGGAGCACTATCCCCCCTTTCCTCATCTATAATACATGTTTTATATAAGTCCCTCTCCTCTCCCAGTGCTGCTTGTTATAAAGTTTTTTTTTACGTCTGATACATTTAGTATCCAGCTCTCACAGTTACTCTGACATTATGAGCCTTCAGTGTGATTTATTTGAATGTTTTCCCTGGATTTAAAATGCTTTATTTTATTATAAAAATAAATTTGCACCAGTCATTTCTTCTCTGAGCTTTCAGACTGATTTACATTAATATTTTCCCTCTCCCCTGCTTTCATATTCCTGTGTCTCCCCCATAAAGATACAAAGTTTAAGTAAAACTCCTGTGCTGGATAAGCATTGCACATGCCAATGCAGTAGGATGTTCTATACAGAGAGGGGCATTAATTAATGCAGGAGGATGTTCTATACATTATACAGAGAAAGGTATAAATTGAGGAGGATGTTCTATAGAGAGAGGGACATTAATAAATTCAGGAGGATGTTCTATACATTATACAGAGAGGGGTATTAATTAATGCAGGAGGATGTTCTATACATTATACAGAGAGGAGCCTTTTTTTAGCCCTTTAAATCCAGCGGCTGTGAGCGCTGAGATCGGCTGCTTGTTATATTATTTCTCAGTACAATATATGAGACTCAGCTGTTACAGTAACTGACTGTAACAGCGCTCAGAGTTTCAGTAAAACAAGGAAATAATATTGTTCTAACCTATTATATATAAAAATATTATTTACTAGTTTTACTGAAACTCTGAGCGCTGTGATGAGCAGCAGTCAGTTACTGTAACAGCTTTGCCTGACACATTGTGCTGATAGTGAGAGATACTGTAACAAGCAGCGATCTCAGCCCTCTGAGGAGCCTCTACAATAGTAATTGTATCCACTGGTTTTCGGAGGAATGAAATTAGTTTTCATACTAAAGAACTGAAAACGAATTTCTTTAGCAACTAAATAAATTGCATTTTAGGACTAATCCATTAGTTCAAAACGAAATTTTGTGCTGTGCACATGTCTAAAACAAACAACACTTTACACACTGCAGATGATTAAAAATTCAATTTTTATTGAATTTTTTTCATAATATACAGCCAGGACAGGACGTATACATATAAAAATGATATATTATGAATCTGCGGAGTCTGCCGGAAAGAACGATATCTAACATGTCGGTCATTTAACAAAATATGGCTTCAAAATCGCGTTTAAACATGATGAGCGAAAGCGGTAAAAATGAGCTGAGCACACAGCGGTGAAATACAGCATATTAGAAGTTTTAGGAGGGAAATTAACACTTCTCAAATCTCAATCAGAAGCAGACACCACCCCACCCCCTCAGTACAATGTATCAAATTGATTAGACCAGACTAAAACATCTGTTGTTGTTATGACATTTGAAAAACATAGGTCATTTAGAGTTGAGAATCTTTGCACGTACACATTAGTTTTTAATTCAATATCTAATAAACCGTTGCTTATAATATTCTGCAGTAAAGCGTCTCTTTATTTCAAGATTTTTTAGTATTTTTTAAGCATTTTCTATACTTTTTTAAAAAAAAAAAAAAAAAATTCGAACTAGAACCAAACACACCCAAAAAGTTCAAAGTTCGCAAACTTTCTAACACCCAAAGTTCGGGTCGAACTCTGAACCGTCCGAACCGAACAGCTCATCCCTACTCTCTGAATAGCCGATTGGCCAGGAAAGATAACCGTACGCTGAATTTCACTGTTCGGTTAACTTTTGGATCTCTTTGAATAACCCTGTATGTCTTGTTATGTTATGTAATTTTCTCTCTATGTCTTTACTTTGATTGCATTATGTTATGTCAGTGCATATACAGTGGCAAGAAAAAGTATGTGAACCCTTTGGGATTACGTGGAGTTTTGCATGAATGGGTCATAAAATGTGCTCTGATCTTCATCTAAGTCACAACAATTTGAAAAACACAGTCTGCTTAAAATAATACAACACAAACATTATATGTTTTCATGTGTTTATTGAACATAACATGTAAACATTCACAGTGCAGGGTGGAAAAAGTATGTGAACCCCTAGCCTAATGACTTCTCCAAGAGCTAATTGGAGCCAGGAGTGAGCCAACCTTGAGTCCAATCAGTGTGATATTATTGGATGTGTTGCTGAAAGCTGTCCTGCCCTTTAAAAACACACACCAGTTTTGTGTTTACTGGTTTCAAGAAGCACTGCCTGATGTGAACCATGACTCGCAGAAAAGAGCTCTCAGAAGACCTACGATCAAGAATTGTTGACTTGCATGAAGCTAGAAATGGTTACAAAAGTATCGCCAAAAGCCTTGATGTTCATGTGTCCACGGTAAGACAGACTGTCTACAAATGGAGAAAGTTAGGCACTGTTGCTACTCTTCCTAGTCGTGGTTGTCCTGTAAAGATAACTGCAAGAGCCCAGCGCAGAATGCTTAATGAGGTAAAGAAGAATCCTAGAGTGTCAGCTAAAGACTTACAGAAATCTCTGGCACATGCTAACATTTTTTTTGACACATCTACAATAAGGAAAACATTAAACAAGAATGGAGTACATGGGAGGACACCACAGAGGAAGCCATTGCTGTCCAAAAAGAATATTGCAGCACGTTTGAAGTTTGCAAAAGAGCACCTGGATGTTCCACAGCACTACTGGCAAAATATTCTGTGGACAGATGAAACCAAAATTGAGTTGTTTGGAAAAAACACACAACACTATGTGTGGAGAAAAAAAGGCACAGCACACCAACATCAAAACCTCATTCCCACGGTAAAACAAGGCAGAGGGAGCATCAGGGTTTGGGGCTGCTTTGCTGCCTCAGGGCCTGGATGGATTGCTGTCATTGATGGAAAAATTAATTCCAGAGTTTATCAAGACATTTCGCAGGAAAACGTAAGACCATCTGTCCGCCAACTGAAGCTCCGCAGAGGATGGGTGATGCAACAGGACAATGACCCACAGCATACAAGTAATTCAACAAAAGATTGGCTTCAACAAAACAAAATACACCTTCTGGAGTGGCCCAGTCAGAGTCCTGACCTCAACCCGATTGAAATGCTGTGGCATGACCTTAAGAGAGCGATTCACACCAGACATCCCAAGAATATTGCTTCACTGAAACAGTTTTGTGAAGAAGAGTGGTCCAAAATTACTCCAGATCGTTGTGCAGGTCTGATCTGCAGCTACAGGAAATGTTTGGTTGATGTTATTGCTGCCAAAGGAGGGTCAACCAGTTATTAAGTCCAAAGGTTCACATACTTTTTCAACCCTGCACTGTGAATGTTTACATGTTCTGTTCAATAAAAACATGAAAGCATATAATGTTTGTGTTGTATTATTTTAAGCAGACTGTGTTTTTCAAATTGTTGTGACTTAGATGAAGATCAGAGCACATTTTATGACCAATTCATGCAAAACTCCACGTAATCCCAAATGATTCACATACTTTTTCTTGCCACTGTATATAAATGTTACGGTCAATGTCTTTACCTGTGTGCACTCTAGGTCAGTCTGCACATAAATATATACCCTTCTCTTCATGTATATTCCACTTCTGTGTTGGTTTATCTATTATCTATATCGTTATTCCAATTGCTCCTAAGCTATTTTACTCAGGATTTGTTTTATTTATTTATTTTGTTTTCTCAAACCTTATTCGAATTTCTTATCTGTCCCCCTGTCCTGCCTCGCTGATTTTGAGAATTTTTGACCTCCCAACCCTTTCTGAACTCATGTGACCAAACTTTATTTTCCAGCAAACCTATTCACACTCCATCCTGAGTCCTACCAGCACCACACCCTTGATCTCAGCTGGACTTTGTTCTCACTCTGCAGTCTGTTCCTTCAAGAAGTCTCTGAAAACACATTACATAATGTAAGCCTATCGGCCCATTACATAATCCTCCCTTGTTCATTTCTTGCTCCATCTTCCCACACAGCCCCATAGGCGACTCTACAGGGGGGCAAGGGGGGGCAATTGCCCCCCCTAGGTTATTCCTTGCCCCCCCATGTGCCCCCCCCACCAAAAATCAGCATCCAGCTTCCCACACTTTTTCGAAACGCTGTATCTCCGTCCATGTGCATCGTATATAGACAATCTATGGAAAGGGCAGATTCTGGCCTTTCCAATGATACCCAACATGACCATATTCAGTTTGAAATAAAAGTCATAAAACATTAAAAAATAACAGACACTTAATCTTAAGGCTACATGCTGCATAGTATTCATTTCATGTTTTCATGTTTTCCCATGAATAATGGCATATTAGGGGTTAAGGGGGTAGCTAAATGCCACATTGTTTATTATTTTTATTGTATTTCCCTGGGTTTATGGCATTTTAGGGGTTATTATGGAAGTTAGAATCTAAAGCGTCTAATCATCTTTAGATCCTTGCTTTTCATCACATTTCGGGGGAATTCATTTAGCTAAAAATATAGTGAATTCCTATTTAGCGAATGGTCACTGTAATTTGCTAAAAGTGGAGTCGCTAAAGCAGCAATCAGACATTCAGCGAAAACTGCCGAATTGCGACAAATAAAGTATCAGGTTAGTACAATAAAAAGGCATCATTGCATCACATTACTCATTGCGTCACATTACTTATTGCATCACATTACTCTGGGGTTTTGGAACCTTATTTATATATATACTTATTTAGGGAACTATTACCTGGTTTGGGTTAACCCTTGCGTTGGCATGGTTTTGCGTTAGCGCCAGGTTAATTGAGTCTAGCACCTGACCAACAGATCGTTTGCCTCCCGCTACAAACGGGAAAAATCACTTAGCGCGTTGCTATTAGCAATTTGTACTGCGAGCCTACTGTACTTTCCGCGTCCTTTACTTAACACGGAGAGCGCTAGAGATCTCTAGCGCTTTTGCAGCTAACAGATCACTTGGTGCCAGCGCTAATTTTTTAGGGGCGCTAATTGCAACATTTTACCTACTGCTCAACCCTGGCGCTATCTCCAAAAAAACTGTAAAAACAGGTCCTCACCCAAAATTAACAGGCATTTGAAAGGAATGCAGCACAGGTGTTCTCTTGGCCCCATACACCATAGCAATGGATCTGGTCCGCATTGTCGTTGCTGTTGCAGTAGGCTCTATTATAAATGTATCCTTTATCCACATATATCCTAATATATTGCCTAATTTTAAACATTTTATGCTGGAGGTTATTCATAGTATGGAAGTGGTTGATTATTAGGGTGACCGTGTGGACCATGTTTAAAGTGACACATGGATAAGTCTTGCCCTGAAACATGTATTATTTATATGCTGCAGCAGGGAAATTTTTGTCGCTCACCTGGCCTTCCTTTTGGATCCATTAAATGCAGTGTAATGATTCTACATGCTGCTGGGTGGCATTTATCATGCAATGCCCATCAGCCTTAATATATGTGTGCATCAAAACATGGATAATACGGCCACCATGGAGGATTTTAATAATGCAGGGTGTGAGGTTATTCACTGGATGTGTTCATATTAAAGCTTGTGAGGGCAGGGGATAGGTATGGCCCGGCACTCTGCACTGGAAAGAAAAAACAGTTCTGTCCTGTATACAACTGCATTAGCGCTGGGTCTCAGCCCGGTTCTTAGAGTTTTCCTAGCGTGCGCCAAACGACCTTGTTTATGGACTACTGCAGACAAGGTGATCTGTTAGTAGGTCGTCAGGCACTAAGTTTTAGCGACTCGCGCTAAATTTTTCCTTTAGTGATGGTGTTTTAGTTCACACCAGGTGATAGGCCTCTTAGTTTTATTCAGTGGTATGATTTAGTGGTGAAAATTATTAGTGCCCCCCCAGTTTTGACTGCGGTATCTTCTGTGTCCCCCCTAAATATTGTTCCTAGAGTCGCCACTGCACAGCCCATATGCACCCTCACTACTTCTTGTACTCTATTCACCCTCACCTATTGTGCCACCCCTCTCCTCTTAGATTGTAAGCTCTCGAGCAGTGTCCTCTCTCCTACTCTTCTGTGCATGTAATGTGTATGTAGATTTGTTATTCTGTATCTCCCATTGTACAGCTCTACGGAACTTATTAACAATTTATAAATGCTTGTAATCGTAAAAGTATTTGATGTTAATAATTTTAAAACCATGTATGATTACAAATGAATTGCCGTGATGTTATATTATCCTCTTTCTTTATAATAAAGTTGTTCTTTGCCAATCATATTGTAATTTTTAGACTCCAACTGGTTTAATTCACGAAGCAAAGTGGAAATTAAACTCACTTTATATATACAGTAAATGCATTTTTACAGATTAGAATGCAAAACAAATTGGGAAACAAAAACACGTTTACATCACCATCTACTGGTACAACCACAGCTTGCTTCGCTTTATTAATAATAAGTAGAATAGCTAATGATGAAGAAGCAGTTTGCTACAGAGACTCAAAAACGGGATTCATGAATAACAACTGTTGTAAATTCCTACATTAGTGTTTTTGTTAATTTATCATTCATTGGTAGCTGTACACAGACTCTTTGTTCTCAGAGTTGTTTCCTAAAATATGAGTTATATTCCCAGACATGAGTATGGATGATTCATGATATAAACTTCTGCAAAGCCAAGAATTTATTCTACAGAATGATATCCAACAAGACTATTCGGGAGAAGAACTTTCTCGAGGAATGGAACCAAAGTCATTCTTAATTGGTAGCCCTATCATGTGAAATTTCTACGGAATCAGGAAGAGATAATGGTTTCAAAAACATATACATCATGCCAGGGGCAAATATATGTTGGGAGATATAAGATAGGTAAGGGATAACATGTGAGGAGTATGCTTAAAAGGTGAAACGGGCTGGCAAGGGGCAGTTCTTCCCACGTCCTGCCGTGTCCATGAAATCTGAGAGCCAGGAGAGTTGTATAAATTTCAGCTACATGATGGCCATGTGCTTTATTTTGGGGGTCAATCCAAGTGTAAGTAACTGCTGTTTTTTTCCAGAGCCCCCCTGAGCAGAGATTCTAGCTTTGTAAGTACATAAGATTTCTGTTTTTTTCTATTCTGTTAATTTTCCTGTTTGTGGGTGTAAATATTAATCATACCATCTTTTCATACTGTTTATGCACTGTGAATATCTTTCTTCTCATAATAAAGATTCCTTTATTAAGTTCTGCCTTTGTCTGATATAAGAATCATGTTATCCGAAGAGACATTTGTCCTAATAGCCTTGAGGCCTTGAGTTTCTAGACAATCTAAGTTGGGGTTGGTGGAGTCAGTCTACTAAACTTTGTTTTGTGGATTTAATTGAACAGGGCGTTTCAGGTCACCTTCATTTCATATTTGGCAAAGACCTATAGTGGCAGCAGAGAATTGGGATAGCGGGTTTATTTAGTCATTGTTATAAAAATTTATTTGCAAATTTAGATGTATATTCAACTTTTCATAATTAGGGTAAAGTAGCAATTTTGTATAATGATTCATAATCTGTGATAGGTAACAGAGTAAAATAATGTAATCATTTTAATATTACATACATTCATTTATCCTTTACAGAAATATTGCTTAGATTAAAGGCTCTGAACTGTATATAGTGTCCCTTATCTTTCACATTTTCAAATGGGGTCTGCTATTTTAGCATAAAGGCAGAAATAGAGCATAAGCAATAAATGTGATATAGATAATCAAATGATCAAATATGCTGCTTTTAGGTATTTATTATGATCTTAATGAGATTATTCACAATGCAGCTTCCAAAAAAATAATAGAAAATAAAAATAGTATCGGTTTGGTCATAATGCCTACATATGAAATTTACAATAATAATTATCTTTTTCATTGTAGGAATGATGCAGATTAAATTCCTATACTATGAGTGGATTGTCTGGTCTACTGTATTTCTCTTTATTTCACTAGGGAATTATTTTTTTTGTCAGAAAAAATCTAACATTTACAGAGTTATACAAAGAGAATCGAAAAGTCACCGCATGTTCGGTGACTTTTCGTTCTCCTCAATTCAGTTCGATTTGGCGATCCCATTTCGGCAACCCTGCGGTGTATTCAGCAAGCACCATAGGGTCCCTGAATTGCAGGGAAAAGTCACCGCAAACCCGCTGAAAGCTCACCGCTAAACCCGCAAAAACATCTGGATTAACCCTGCCGAACACGCCGAAGAAACCCGAGCAGGAGCTGCTCACAGCGCTGAGCAGCCGCCGGAAAAACCCGGCACCGCAGACGAATGGAGTGAAAAAAAAAAAGTTTGTTTGAATGTTTGAAAAGTGAAACGCTGTTTGCAAAGAAGCTACTGAGCGAAAGTGTCTGAAATTTACATATGAGGTCCAAGGAATAATAATAAAAAGGGCTGTTACAGAAAAAAGAACAAATGTTTAAAAAAAAAAGGCAAAAAACTATTTGGCAAAAAAATCCTGAAAAATGCTTAAATGATCCTAAAAAATCTAACAATAAAGAATCTTTTTACTGCAGAATATTATTATAAACGGTTTATTAGATATTGAATTAAAACGGGAATATTTTTAACATTGAAGCCTATGGAATTCGCCTGAATAAATCTGCCGCATGAAGCCACCGAATGGCAGGGCAATTCGGCAACTTTTCACTGCAGGTTTTTGTTCTCTGAATAGCCGAAGCTATGGGGATTTCACTGCCCTCAAACAGGCACCATATTTGCAGGCAATTCGCCAACATTTGGCGAATTGCCTGCTCTCTGGATAGCCGAATGATTTTCAGCGTTCGGTTACCTTTCGACAGCCATTCAAATCTCTTTGAATAACCTTGTTAGAAAAGGATCATTTAGGGGACTTTACTTCTGTGAAAAAATGTGGTACTTTTTTTATATTACAGAAGTTTCAAGATAGAAAACATTTCAGTTGATGACACTTAAGTCCTATAAATGAATGAAGCTTCAACCATTACGTAGATAGAACAAGTGTAAATCTTATCATATACCGTAATTAAAGTTCCATGAATACCCCTTTCTACATTTTGAAAAACGGATTATATTATTTACAGTTCTATTTAAAAATTATGTACAAGGTTATAAAACGTCACCTAAAGTTGACCTAAAGGGCTCTCTTTGTACTATAAAATGATAATCTAGGTAGGTGTCTGTGCCATTTATTAGATCGAAGTCATAAACAAACACCAGGGACACATTTTAGGCAGCCTGGAAAACGACAGACTTGTCAATCAACTATTCTACCCCTTCCCAGCAAGTAATGAGTTGGCAACATAAGGAACATTTTTATCTGGCGTAAATCTTTCAGACAATTTCCTTCTGGATATGTAACGCTATCCAGAAAATTAAGAAAAACAGCTTGAATTAATTAAAGCTGGCAAAGCAAAAACAATTGGAAACAAGGTGGAAGATTGCTATGATATTCCTTAAAAATGTGAGGTATTTCAGACATATATGCCTCTGTAAACTACAGTTTAACAGCAGTTTATAAAATCAACGTTAGTGACCAGAGCAAAGAAAGAAAAATGCAAAGTCGTTTTGGTATACTTTAGGTACTCTACAAAATGTATTTTTATAATGTTTTATAATCCTCCTTTGTGATTCTCCTAGTGGCATTGGACTGAAAAGAGAAAATGATCCTGAACAGATTGCCTACTAGGATAATTGGATTAGGGAGTTTATGTATATTGTCCACCCAAAAAAAAAAAAAGCCCCTCTCTTGCACCAACACCAACAAAAACCTTTTATTTTACCAGAAAAAATAGAATGTAGATACCAAGTTGTTTTATTTTATATACATAAAAATTCAAATGGTTATGTCCCAGTTGTAGAAAGAATTGCTTAATTTGCAGGATTTTTGTTTACTTATGCAACATTTCCATATTGTTCAATGAAGGATGGGCCACTCCGAATCGTTTTCTCGCCAACAAATTCTTATTCTTTCTTTATTTTTTCATGTCTCACCGCATATAGGGCAAAAACATACGACGTTTTGGTTGGAAGCCTTAATACAGGATTAAGGCTTCCAACCGAAACATTGTATGTTTTTTTTCCCCTGTATGTGGTGAGACATGAAAAAATAAATAAAGAATAAGAATTTGTTGGCGAGAAAATGATTCAGAGTGGCCCATCCTTCATTGAAAGGTATTATGGGAAGGCGGATCATTTGATGGTGCACCCTGATTCTAATCTGCCGAAATTTCTGGCTTTCACGGTGTAGCCACGCATCATTTTATTTCCATATTGTAAAATATGAATTGTGTACAGATTCCTTTGTTTTACATATTGATTGATGATATTATGGTAAAAAATTGCTGGCAACCGGTAGGCCTGCCACACACTGCGTGGCCGAGACAGATGCCGGATCCAGATTATGCGGCCCGGCTGTCAAGTGTGGCAGCAGCTTTGACGGGCCATGTTGCACTGAGAGGAAGAGTTCAAAACGTGACATATCACGTGCACTGCCTGCACGTGCTGGGCGGCTCATTTACTTACAAAGGGCAAGGCAGGCAACAGACAGCCACCAGCGGCAGCGCAGCAGGAGGATGAGAAGGGATTGGAAAGAGCTGTAGGCATCCCATGGTGTGCAGGGAGCACACTGTCACAGCTCCCCAGGGATCTCACCATGCCTGCACACACGCTCTCACTCACAGCAGAGAGGTGCCTGTGCTGTGACACATGCTGGCCCTTTAAGGTCCGACTGGCGGACTCTGGGCTGTGTGCGTGCGATCATGTAGAGGAGCTAGGAGGAAGGATGTGGACAAGACACTGTACAGGGGGAACCTGGACTGCAACGTGAAACAGCTTACCCTGCCTTGTACGAGTGACACCCACTGAACAAGCTTTTATAGCGAAACGCGTTTGAGGTGTTTTAACCTACTTTGTTTATATATGTATTAAACCTTTGACGGATTTATTCAACTCGAGTGTATCCTGCTGATTTAAATCCGTCCGGTATCCTGACTAAACATCTCTACGGTATTGGGATTGCTGCCCTTCGGATTACAGATAGGGGAATCGGTGCCCCTGACCTAAGAATTCACCGATCTGTGTGCGGTTTGGTGCCTATTTGATAGAATTGGCACCTTAAAATGTGAGTACCCCTTTTTTGATGTACTTATCCTAATTGTGTGTTAGATTCTGCACAAAACATTTTTCTTTTCTTCCCTTTTTTCTATCCCTACACTTTTTTCATATCCGTGGAGGACGTGAGGAGTGGGCTAGAGAGCCCCGACTGGAGTTAAAGAGAATTTTTTTTGCCAGCGCCTGACACCAGCTTGTATATCCTGAATAGGTAGGGAAATAGCAGGTTTTTCTGGAGCTTAGTTGAGCTGGTCTTATTCCTAGGAACAAGTAACAACAAGGAAGCATGGAGCAGAGGGAGTGTGGAGCCTTTATTGATCAGCCACAGGGGTGTGTCCTATGGTATGTGTGTGTTTTAACTGTTAACTGTTCCATGCACAGAATGCAGGTGCTGAGCGGAAGGGCAGCACCTTTCATGCAGCCGCCACTTACATGGAATGTTTCAGGGATGGATCCTGACAGTCTGTGGATAGGATCCTGACAGAATGAGATAAAACAGGGAGCTTAAAATCCTTCTAATCTACCCCGGTGATGTCCTTTGAATACAACCCAAACAATACAAATGAGATTTGAGTCAGTGATTGACCCATAGATGGCATTCTATGGCTATTCTATGGCTATTGCCACTTAGTGAGAACCAAGTAAGGCAGAGATACTGGGGGGGGGGAGACATGTTACAACACAAGGGATCAAAAAACAGATGCAGCCAGTGACATATAGAGTAAAATATTTTCTTACCTAAACATACATGTGCTTTGCTTTTCTCTTGTAAGATATCAGCAACATAAAATAAACACAATAAGAACATTTCACATTTTGTGGTAGTGTCCCTTTAATACCACAAAGTTATACATATGTGTTTTTTTTTAATTATATTTTCAGTGTAAAATGAGAATATACACTATAGAAGGCAGCGGTGAAGGAGTTATAGACTGAGGGCTCTATTAACTTCTTCGCGCAAACGTTAAAGCGTGTGCAAAAACGCATTAAGCAAGGGGAAAAACCCTTTGCGCAGAACGTCGTATTACAATGTCCGCGCAAAAAATGCACGTTAACGTCTACCGCTGGTGAACCTGCGCGAACCCTTTACGAGCGTAATGTACTTTGTGAGTCCTATACTTAACATTGTGAGCGCAAATGCGTTTGTGCGCTGGTATGCAGATGGTATTACAATCTATGCGTAAATTTTAACGGACAACGTTTGACAATAATTTTAACGTCTTTTAAAAGCTGGTGTTTAATGGCAAATCTGAACGTCCTGGCCCAAACCAAATACACCAGCCCCAAAAAAAAATACAACTAAGTATAGTTACACATTCTACGCATACCCAAACAATAAAATTGAGAAGTTGTGCGTGTTTTTAATATTGTTGCAACATATATACTCAGATTGATTTTGACAAGCGCATAAACTTAATGGGACACAATTGTGGGTCTTAATTCTGATTGGCTGAATCGCGTGAAAAAACAGTCCGTCCACCGATTTCTGCGCGCAGCGTTAAATCGTTTTTGCGCGTCTTTTTTACGAGCGTTATTATTTGACGGATGGAAAAATGCGCTCGGATTTTAATACCAGCGTTAATTTACGTGCGTTAACATTTAACACTGAACGCAAAAAAAATAGCACTGCACGTGCGCTTTTGCTCGAAGCAGTTAATAGAGCCCTTAGATTTTAATTTTAATTGTTCTCTATTACATAGAAAAAATTAATCACTGTACTTTTTAGTTACAATAACTGTGCATGTATGCAGTACACTTAAGGGGTTATTCAACATTTCAGTGTTCTCTCGTTCCCCGCTCTTTGGCAAATCAAATTCCCCGACCTTGCATTGAATTCAACATTCACAGCAGGGTCCCCGAAGTGCAGGGAAAATCCACAAACTGCATCAAAAAATTCAGAGCAAAATCACTGCAACGAATGGAAAAACCGCCGCAAAACCACAAAAAAAACAGCGCACGCATCCGATAAAGGCCGACCATTTGCCGCAAAACCATCAAAAAAAAACAACAAACGCTGCTGAAAAAAGCCGAAAATCTGCTGAATTAAGCACCGATCAGCCTCTGGAAAAAGCCAACAAGCCGATGATCGGGGTAAAAGAAAAAAACAAACATTGAAAGTTTCAAATTTGAAACGCTGTTTGCAAAAAAAACTACTGGACGAAGATGTCTGGAATTAACATATAAGGTCCAATGAATAGTAATAAAAAGGTCAGTTACAGAAAAAAATGCTATTGAAGTAGAATTGGAAAAAATTATTTTTCTGAGAAAATCCAGAAAAATGTTTAAAAGAATTTTTAAAAAAGAGACTTTTTGCTGCAGATTAAAAGACTAAATGGCTTAATAAATATTCAATAAAAAACAGGTATATTTTTAACGTTGAAACCTATGGGATTTGCTTTATTAAACCTGTCGAATGAAAACACCACACATCAGGGCATTTCACTGACATTTCTTTGCTGTTCGGTGTTCTCTGAATAGATTAACCATTGCTTCTCTATGGGTATTTCACTGCCACCGAACAGGCATCATATTTCGCTGGCAATGTGCCAAAATTTGGCTAATTGCCTGCTTTCTGAAGAGCCGAATGGCCACAAAATTGCACCGTACAGGGAAATTCACTGTTTGGTGCAATTTCAGGGCCAGATCGGCTATCACTGAATAACCCTGTTGATATTTAGAAAACCTTGAAACGTAAAAATGTTGTTGGTATTAAAAAACGCTAAAGTAGATAGATAGATAAGTCACATTACGTACTGTCCATCAATATATTTCGACCAGTAAAGTTCTCTTTTTAACAGTTTCAATTTACAAGAAAGTTTAAGTGCTGGGTAATAAAATGATAAATTAATTCTAAACTATTAAGATGATTGCAGAAATAACCATTGCATTTCTATATCTAGGAGGAGGAAAGCAGATTGGAAATCTTTCACAATCATTAGTCTATCTAAATATAGATGTTGGTACCATATGCTTAAAACATAAGAGTAAAAAAGTTCAACAAGAAAAGTGTGAACAAATAATAACAAAACAAAATTTCTATATCTATATAGAGAGAGACAGAGTGAGAAAACCACAATATCTAAAATAACCAGCTATAACTGGGTTTTAACTGTACATGTGTACTTTAGAATCATAAATATTGCATTGAACATAGAAACTGTTTTTGTTGTAAACCTTACATTTTCAAGAGTTTGTAAACAGCACTTTTGGATTTAACTTTAAAAACAATGTTGCCTCTTGTTGTTTCGTTGCAACAATCTAGATCAGTGTTTCCCAACGATGTCCTCAGGACTAGGGATGAGCCGAACACCCCCGTGTTCGGTTCGCATTCGAACTCGAACAATTTCAAAAGTTCGAGTTCGAACGCGAACACGAACCGAACTCAATGCAAGTCAATGGGACTCGAAAGTTCGAATTTTAGAGTGCCCTCCAAGAGGGCATATATGCAAGATATTTGCCATAAAAGGTGTATGGGGTCCGGGTAGTGCCCTGGGGGACAGGAAACAAGGAAAAAAAGTAAAAAAAAAAACGTTTTTAAAGGAACAGTGAGTTTTCCATGAAATAAAGGTTAAGAATAAAAACAAAAAATTCCTTCAAATATCGTGCCTAGGAGGTCCCCATAACTTGCTCGTGAAGTGGTGGATTTGTAGGCTGTATAGAAACATTTAAAAACAAAAAAATGACATTTCAAATGACGGTAAATGGTTTTCCTTTAATCTATTCATAAACAACTGCTTGGGGCGGCAGTCTGTACGAAAAGAGGAGACATTTTAGGACACCCAGAAAAAGTTTAGTAATTTTTTTGGCTAAATTATGGTGAAACTTATGCAGGCTTTGGATGAAAGTAACAATAGGTGCTTTAAAATTGGGCCTTTAGTGTCGTCACACCGTAATCCCTCTGTGGTATTGTGGAAGAGTGCAGGGTTGGACCCTGCGGTCCAATATTAAAATGATATGAATCTGGTATAGGCGTCAGTGGCAGTGCACCCAAATATTGTGCCTTTGGTAGCAGCAAATGCCTTCACACCGTAACCCCTCTGAGGTATTGTGGAAAAGTACAGTGGTGGAGGTTTTGGTAATGCAGAAGAGATTCCCGATCTATTCAGTTACATCAGCAGCTATAACAAAACCGGGTCAGCAATATTTAGGCACTTGTACTGCGCTACTGTATATGGTGAGAATCGGCACACACCAGTAGCAACAGGAAGCAAACAGAACAGGCAGGGAATACACAGAGAGAATAGTCAAATGCTAGGCAAAGTCGGGTCCTCAGAACAAGCAGGGTCAGTAACAAGTATACAAACTGATTCGGTAAGCTAGCGATGCGGGAATAAAAGGCTGAGACACACTGAGCATGTAGCGACGCACAGCGTAGCGAAGCGAAGAGAAGCAAACATTTTGCAGGCTTGACTTCACTCTGCTCCGCCTCGCAGCGTGTCTACACTACATTACGTTTGCTTCTCACCGCACTGGACAGGAATCCACTAACTAAATTAAAATGTACACATAAAACCGTTTTATTTTCACAAAGCACATGTTATATAAGCAAAAAAGTTTCTACTGAATAAAATACATCAAAAATTACTGTTAATTTAATAGGAATAGTATAAAAATATAAAAAAAAGGTAACCCCTGGTCATATATATTATAGGGACACGGAGCGCCGTGTATAGAGTAGGGATGCATTGATACCACACACAGACATATATGTATATATCAACACGCAGACCTATATATACGTATATATCAACACGCAGATATATACATACACCCACCCACAGACCTCAGACCATATATACACATACGCACATGGGGGTGACATGTGGACAATCTCAACTAAATGTGCCCCCCATTTGGCTTATCCCTCCAGAAGAAATGTTGAACCCGACAGAGCAGAGAATATATATATTATTCTCTGCTCTATCGGGTTCAACATTTCTTCTGGAGGGATCAACCAAATGGGGGGGGGGCAATTAGTTGCCAAAATGTGTGTGTAATGCAAGTCTGGATATATATATTTATAAGAATTATAAATCTAAATATATATATCATACCTGCCCTTACCTTCCCCTATAAATTTGCTAAAAATATACACACAAAAAAAAACCCAACTGCCTGAGACCCCGCGCAGCCCACAGGCCACCCCCTCTACCTGGCTGAATGTATCTAATATATATAATTAAATACATTCAGCCAGGTAGAGAAAGAAAAAAAAAAGGTTTTATTTTATGTTCCCGGGGACATTTAAAAATGTCCTCAGATTTTATTTTTTTTAGAAATGTGTCGCCTTACCTTAGCCTGGTGGTCAGTGGGGGCTTCCTTGATCCTGGTTGTGGGGGGTCTGCCGTGGCCGCAGGTGCAGTGGCTCCCTCCCTGCGCTGCCTGTCTCTGCCACATGCACCCGGGTGGCTAGCCCGCACAGTCACAGCTCTGTCATTGCATGCTCCTCAAGGGGATCCTTGGGAGGCCCCTGCAGGCTGCCCTCTACAGTGCCTGATTAGAGGGCCATGTCTGCCTGATGTTTTAGTAACAAGAATGTTTTATCCCATAGGCTTCAATGTTAAAAATATTCCCGTTTTAATTCAATATCTAATAAACTGTTGCTTATAATATTCTGCAGTAAAGAGTCTCTTTATTTATAGATTTTTTTGTATTTGTTAAGCATTTTTTATACTTTTTTTTTTAAAAAAAAAAAATCGAACTTTTGGCGAACGTCCCAAAAAGTTTGAAGTTCGCGAACTGTCGAACGGCTGATGTTCAATGTGAACTCCGAACAGATCGAACCAAACAGCTCATCCCTACTCAGGACCCACCAACATGCCAGATTTTACAGATCACTTTGGGAAAATATAGACTGAATACTGCAATTACTGAGCATCAACTCATATCACCTGTGCTGTGCTCCAGATATCTGGCAAACCTGGCCTGCTAGGTGTATTTGAGGATAGATTTAGGGGACACTGATCTAGATTATATTTTTTTGTATATATTACCATTGCATACATTGTTGCTGTATAGCATACTATGCTATACTTTACACTAGATAGATAGATAGATAGATAGATAGAGATACAAAATACATGGGGGGGGGGGCAGCACTCAACCTTAACTAAGCATTCAGTGTGGGTGCATCTCAAGTAAACCAATACAACAAACCAGAAGGAGAGCACACCAAATATCACATTCAAAGAGAACAACAGCAGCTTTATGCTATAGATAGATAGATATATTCGATGATTGGTGGCACCGGAGCATGCATTTAGAAGTGCGAGACACTTGCTTTGCTCTAATATATATATTAACTTATATACAACATTCACCCACCCACAACTCCCGGCATGCTGAAAACTACTGCAAACACACCAGTGAGAAACTGCAGAACCACTTACCCTCCCTGGCGGTCCAATTCTGACATATTTTATATGTCAGAATCGGTCCTATTTATTCTGGCCCCTAGCAGTATAAGTGTGGCTCGGGGGTTAACGTTCAATACTGAAAACGATTTCCCCGAGCCACACTCGGGCCAATACTTACATGTCCTGCGCTCCCTCGCTGTCTCCGCAGTCACACTGCAGCCGATCGCGATGTCACACTTCCTGGTTCACTCCTCGCAAGAAGAGATCCAGGCAGTGTGGCGTTGTGAGCGGCTGGAGGAGACTGCGGGGATCAGCGAGGGAGCGCAGGACATGTAAGTATCCAGCCCGAGTGTGGCTCGGGGATACCGCTTTCGGTACAAAAAGTTAACCCCGAGCCACACTCGGGAATACCGTCAGGGAGGTTAATTAATTTACTTTATGACAAAAAGTAAAAAATAGTTGGGCAGAAAGTACCTTTACAACAAATCCCATCAAGAGCCAAAGATATGGAAACTGAAATGGAATGTCTCTACAAAAAGGAACAACAAAGGCTCATCAACAAGAAAAAGAAGAAACTCACAGAACTCCTAGCACATTGGGACGGCAACTTTATGCACAAAGACGTCAGACACAAAAGACCCACTGATGACACCGATAATGACACTGATCAGATCACCACTACTCACACCGCGATCTCTGGTAAGATTGACATTGCTAGCACCAGCGAAACCCTCACAGACTATTCTGATATTGGTAATCTCTCCGATCATGAACTGTCCATACCCGAGAAAGCAGTCCTGTCCAAAGGACTAACTTTTTGTCCCAACACCAAACTGTGCTGCACCAAACATCCAATTATACTCAGACTTGGAGGAGTTTTTTTAGAAGACTGAGTCTTAAGGAATTTTTCTTTGACAAAAATAACAAAATTTCTCCCATGAACAACAAAAGGAAAGCTAGGAACCAAGATTTCACAGCTGCAGCAGGACGCAATGACAAATTGGACAGCTATATTGAATATTTTTCCATGAGAGTGACATCCATGGTTACTACACAGCAGCAGCAGCAGCAGCAGCAGCAGCAGCAGCAGAAAAAATACCACCGAACCTCTCACATGCAGAAAGGATGGCCCTAAACAATCTATCCAGCAACAACAACATCATCATCATCAAGCTAGCTGACAAAGGGTTATCAGTAGTTGTCATGAACATCCAAAACTACATTGCAGAAGGTGACAGACAACTGTCCAATGAAAACTATTACCAGAAATCGACTCAAGACCCAACGAAAGAATACACAACCCAACTTGGCATACTTATCAGGTCCTTCCCCAAACATCTACAGCAAGAATTGGAGAATCTGGTGCCTTCCAATCGTCGCATGGGCAATTTCTACATGCTGCCCAAAATCCACAAGCCCGGGAACCCAGGATGACCCATTATCACAGGTATGGACACTCTTACCGAACAAACTTATAGAGGGTATCCTGAAACCCTTAGTAACCAACACTGCCAGCTATATACAGGACACCACAGACTTTCTCAACAAACTCAGAGATATCCAGACACTACCGGCCGACACTATATTAGTTACTTTGGATGTAGAATCCCTATACAGTAACACCCCACATGAAGATGGAATCAATGCCTGTCTCAAATTTCTCTCCTCTCACAATACTCCGCATAAATATGATGGTGAAATAATTACCAAGCTGATTGAATTTATGCTCACACACAACCACTTCAGCTTCAACAATAAATGCTACCTAAAATTTACTGGGACTTACTGTATATGGGGAGTAAAATGTCACCACAATACGCCAATCTTTTCATGGCTGATCTAGAACAAAGGTTCCTGAACAATAACCCTCACAAACCACACAAAAATCTATGATACATTGATGACATTTTCATCATATGGGCAGAAGGAGAGGAACGCCTTCTAGACTTTCACAAGGCATTCAATATGTTCCACCGATCGATCAAACTCAAGATGGATTTTTCCAAGCACAATGTGAGCTTCCTAGACTGTATCATGTCAGCTGCCAATGGCACACTGCACACATCCGTGTACAGGAAACCCACAGACAGACCCAGCTACCTCCACAAGGCCAGCTTTCATCCCAATCACACCAAACAAGGCATCATCTACAGCCAGGCCGTCAGGTACCACTGAATCTGCTCAGACACTGAGGACAGGGATGTACACTTGAACAAGCTGTCTGTATCATTCCAGCGGAAGGGCTATAAGAAAAGAACAATCTCGAAACAAATCAAACCAGCCCTGAAAACACTGCGCGAACAGCTGTTGCGCTAACTGGTCCACAGCAAACTCACTCAGGAACAGGATGACATACAGAATGGGACCATATGCTGCAACAAGTCCCGCTGCAAACTGTGCCAACGTATATGTGACAGCAGCACTGCCCGGCACAACAACAACACATATAACATCAAGGACTCGTACCACTGCACGTCTGCCAATGTAGTGTACATGATCCAGTGCATGGCGTGTGATAAGGGCTGCTATATTGGTGAAACTAGCCTTAAACTAAATCTCAGGATGAACCTGCACAGACACTCCATCAAGAACCATCAGGAAAATAAATATTGTACCCCGGTGGGACATCACTTCAATCTAACAGGCCACTCCATCCAGAACCTCAGAAATAAAATCCTCAAAGAAAATTTTAAAGACCACTGAACGCAAAACATATGAAATTAAAATGATCACATATTTTTAACCCATTATCATAACGTCACATAACATTCAGAATTCTGGCTTCGGTTTGGTTTTCCTTCTCTTTTTTCTTCTTCTGTGCCTTTTTCAGACTTTACTGATCTGTGTTTGTTTTTGATTTTTTGTTAGTTTTTTTCCTTTCACATGGTCATGATCTTATCACTGTCGTTTCATGGGCCTAAGATCCCTCAATGGTTTTTTTTTTCTATTTTCTTTCCCCATTTTGACCATACCATTTGGATATTTACAACATCTAACACCCCCACCCGTATGCCATTAATGTCTTAACGTTTAACCCCTTCACTGCTGTGGCATTTCACCACTGTGTGCTGAGCTCATTTTTACCGCTTTCGCTCGTCATGTTTAAATGCGGTTTAAAGCCATATTTTATTAAATGGCCCAGACATATATATCGTTCTTTCCGGCAGACTCGGCAGATTCATAATATATCATTTTTATTTTCTATGGGGTGCGCTTGTACAAAAATTTGAAATGAGGACTTGTTAAATTTTTGGGGGGAATTACGTGATTTTTAGCAAATGCACCCCATAGAAAAAAATCATTAGTGCAGCATCATTGTTCACATTATAATTGAAATGTGAACAATATTGCTGCATTAATAAAAACAACACACAAAAAAAACATGTTTTTTCGTTTTTTTTAATTTATTTTTTTTACTTTGAACATGGTCATGTTGGGTATCATTCGAAAGTCCATGCCCGGGCCTTTCGAATGATACCCTCCATGACCCCCTAGCTGCCACGGTTCAAAGGAACCCCATATCTCCACCAGGGGATTTCTTTGGGAAATCCCCGGGCAGCTAGGGGTTCCCCGGCTATCTGACGTCATCACGCTATGCGCGATGATGTCGGGCAGCAAGGTGGGACCCAGGGGTGGAGCCGCCATCCAAGATGGTGGCCCCCACCGGAGCTAGGCCGCAATTCGACGATGCAAGGCACTGAAGTGCGACCCGATGCCTGAGAGGTTAAAGCCAGGCACCGCTTAAAAGGGATACTCTCCCCTTTTAAGCGGTGCCTGGCTTGTGGCGCTGCTCCTTCCTGAACGGGAGGGAGAGGGATATGAACAGAACCCCCTCCCTTCCAGGCAATCTCCCGGCATTGCCGTGGGGGTCGCCTGGAAATTATGTCATCTTGAATGGCGTGATGACGTCATTGACATCGGGAGGGGCTTAACTTCAGCGTCTGAGGACGCTGAAGTAAGACCACCGTGGGACCCCGGACAGAGAGGTGAGTATCTACACCGGGGCTCCCGCAAGCGGATGACGTTTGGGGAACGTCCTCCGCATATAGCTGGAGTCAATGAGGACGTTCCCCACACGTCATCCGCAGCAAAGGGGTCAATTATATGATTTTGGTCAGTAAAGCGTCCAGACCTGAAGAAGAGAGGAACACTCTCGAAAGTTTGTCTTTTAAGTGTAATGTTAGTCCAATAAAAAAGGTATCACTACAGACTACTATACTCGTGATATATATATATATATATATGAAAAGAAAAACCAGGGAGAGCACTAAGGTTAACACATTCAAAAACTAGCAACAGCAGCTTCATGCATGGGTACATTATACCAGATTTTACCACATGTTGAAAAATTCTTAATTTCTCAAAAAGCTTTGTTGAATAAAATGGTGGAAATTTAGTTTGCAATGAACGGCCGTGAATTGCTTAAGCCAGCCAACAATGTCAATGTAATCCACCCTCTGGCAGGTCTTACTGCAAACCTAATGACTGCCCTTCATGGGATAAACTCACTTACTAAGGAACAAGTCCTTTCCTGGAGCTCCCCGCACATCAAGGTTAAATAGAACCTGGAGGAGGAGTACCTGTGCCAGGGAGGGGTGCATACCCAAGAGATTCATATGAAATACACATGGGGGCTGCTACCCCTCATGTGTTTTTATATATATACAGTGTATATATATATAATATTTTTGTTAAAAAATATTTGTTAAAAAAACTTGGCTTTATGGGCATCTTTTGCTTTAAAAACAGACTATACTATTTATTTTTTATTTTAAACCTTCAACTTCTAATTTAAACAATTTGCACATAGCATGTAATTATAAGTATCTAATGTAGCACAAAGATAACAAGTACAGCAGTTTTCTAATTGACACATTAGCCCAACCGCTGCTCCTGAAAATTTTCATACTCTATGTACTCTATCCTATTTTATAGTATTCGTAGATGACCATAATGCGGCAGATTTCATATCGGTGTAGGTCGGCTGACATCATTGATATTGTCATGTATAGGTTAAACTGGCATCATCAATAATATCTAGTTAAGGCAATATGATTTCCCATTGGTATTGTAAACATTTTAGGGGTTGGCAGCTCACAGAATGACTTCCTATTATTTTTAATACAAAAATGCTGTCAGTCGTCATCCCTGGGAGATTTTCCGATTATACTGAGCCCTAAAGATCAACCATCTGATTGTGCAATGGCAGCCATCCATATTTCAAAACACAGAAATGAACTTGCTGTAATTATAATATTTTTTTGCTACTATTATATTAATACATGACTGTAAATGCAATTCTTCTACAAAAAATTAATCCATCTAAAATGTAGATGCAACCTACTAACAATTACTGGATAAATGTTGAAGATGCTTAGCTTATTGCTCCGAACATCAATACTTAATTGAATTAAGCATTGTGGGATCTTTTAGAAAGTTTAATATCCTGCCTTTTAAACTCAGGTGGAGTTCAGTGGTTCATCAGCACTTCACCTTGTGTTCTTCACAGCTCAATACTAATCATCAGTCCATAAAGTGGTGTATGACTGCCAGCCTCATCCTGATGATCTAGTTACATCCAATTGGCACTTGGGAGCTGTGAGGATAGGAAGCATTACTCATAGCCAAGAGTACAGATGTTTCTAATTGCTTTCCATTACCAAGAATAACAGCTGTTTACATCTATCAGCAAATAATTCACAAGAGCTCCAGACTGTTAAGATAACACACCCCACCTGGTCACCATCACAAGTTCTCTAGGCCAAGGCAATGACTGCCAGAATACCCTTCTGCATCTCTGTTCATCAAATGACAGCATGTGTCACCTTCAGATATCCTTATGTTACCCCCACAATCTCTGGCTTCACATTGGCCTGTCACATCAAAGGGACATATGGATTTTTTAAATAGCTTTCCAATAAATTATATATGCTTAGTTGGTAGCCAAAAAATAAATAATGCACAGGAGAAACATAAACACACAGCATGTATTGGAAAAATCTAATTACATTTTATGTATGATTCTTAATTTCAGGGAATGTAGATGAAATGTAAGGTTTAAGATAATAAAAATTAAATGAATTCTATGTTTAACTTTTTACAAAGTGAGAAATGTATGTCCATCTTATGAATGGTTTTTATAGCATCATCATAATCTTAGATTGTGGCTCTTTCAAGGGTTAATAGCTTTTTCAGCTACCAGGTTCACTTGTACCAAAGCTTCAAATTTGGTAATTCCTTTGTAATACCTTTACTATTTCCTTTGCAACTTTATTAGTTCCTTGGGAGTTCAGAATTACCAATTTTCCGATTGTACTCCAACACACCTTGGTATTGATTCCTTCTCTCTCTTTTTCCTAGATTATGCAACTAACTGCCTCTATTTTTCTTTCTAGTGCTTGATAAGCAATTGAATTAACCCATGTTTGTAAGTGCTTCAGGTTAATTTTGGCTCACACTAATATGGATAGATATAGATAGATAGACCGATTTATAGATATAGAGAGACAGACAAATAGATAACATATGAAGGCATTACATACAGTATTTCACAGAAGTGAGTATACCCCCTCACATTTTTGTAAATATTTTATTATATTTTTTCATGTGACAACACTGAAGAAATGACACTTTGCTACAATGTAAAGTAGTGAGTGTACAGCTTGTATAACAGGGTAAATTTGCTGTCCCCTCAAAATAACTCAACACACAGCCATTAGTGTCTAAACCGCTGGTAACAAAAACGAGTACACCCCTAAGTGAAAATGTCCAAATGGGCCAAATTAGCAATTTTTCCTCCCTGGTGTCATGTGACTCGTTAGTGTTACAAGGTTTTAGGTGTAAATGGGGAGCAGGTGTGTTAAATTCATTGTTTTCACGCTCTCATACTGGTCACTGGACGTTCAACGTAGCACCTCATGGCAAAGAACTCTCTGAAGATCTGAAAAAAAAGAATTGTTGCTCTACATAAAAATGGCCTAGGCTATAAGATGATTGCCAAGACCCTGAAACTGAGCTTGCAGCACAGTGGCCAAGACCATAAAGCGGTTTAACTGGAAAGGTTCTTGTGCATCATCTTTAGAAGAGGCTTCCTTCTGGGACGACAGCCATGCAGACCAATTTGATGCAGTGTGTGTGTGACATTTGTTGTCAGTGGTTTAGACATTAATGGCTGTGTGTGTTGAGTTATTTTGAGGGGACAGAAATTTACACTGTTCTACAAGCTGTACACTAACTACTTTACATTGTACCAAAGTGTAATTTCTTTAGTGTTGTCACATGAAAGGTATAATAAAATATTTATAAAATGTGAGGGGTGTACTCACTTCTGTGAGACACTGTACATAGATGTGTGCAAAAATTACTTTATTTGAAAAAGTAAAGCTGTATTTAGCAAAAAAAGTTGATTAGAGATTTTTGATATGTATCATTTCACATCGATGAGTATTGTGTATGTCACACACCAAGAATGCAGAAGATGCCTGAAAGTTTTGCATCGTAACTAACATCAGGATCAAACAAGGCTTAACAACAGGACTTGGAATGACATTCTAGTAATGGCCATTTATTAAAGTGCATTTTTATTTGAAAAAGGTCCCAATCTGTAATTCTTTATTTCAGCTCATTTCTATATGTTTTAAAGTTTAAGCCAATTGGTTACTGGTGATTTATTGATGTTATAGTAGGTCTAGATTGAAGCTGTGAGTTCCAGCGAGAAAATTGCAATTGTAAAAATATATTAACTGCACTGGTAAAGTATTTATGTTACATCAACAACTGAAGTTCAAATGGAAGGGCCATTGTTTGCATTACTTTGTTGAATGCACTATTCCCTAGTGAACCCTAATGTTAGCGTTCAGATGTGTAAGTCTTACTGCCAGGATGAGTGACTTTAACGTATGCCCCCCATATTATCTTCCTGACGCTAAACCTGTATGAAATCACTTGGTGCATCAGGTTTGCCCTGGCTTCCACCTGCTTACTGAACTTTGTACATCCTATACTTAACATGGGGAGAGCAATCATTAATTAGCGTTTTGTTACGTAAGGTATTACAAAGTCCTAGCGCAAATTACAATCGGGACGTGCAAGGCAAAATTTTAGCTACTCCATGTATTACTGCTCATCATCACCCTCACTGGATCTCTGCTGCGTGTTCCTACCTGGTGCTGTGAAATGCGTCCCTCACTGCCTCCTGCCATTTTCCCCGCTCCTTTCCACCTTTGGAACCATAGCAAGTTTCCAAAAACAGAAATTTTGAAGTGATTGTGGTCCCGAGCATTTTGTATACTGAACGCTCAAACTGTAGTGCAATATACTTTTCTGCCCTGATTGAAAGTATCATTATAAAAATGAAGAGCCGGTCACAACATGGTTCCAAAAATTTAGAAGCTGTTTATTTGGAGGAATGTTTCAACTCCTACAGGGGCCTTTATCAAGCCTCTTGACTAAGGTCCCTGTAAGAGCTGGAATGTTGCTCTGAATAAAACAGCTTCTCATTTTTTGGAACCATGGTGTGACCAGCTCTTCATTTTTACATTAATGTTGCTGTTTCTGGGCAGGCTGTCGGAATTGCCTGGAACCCATGGATTATCCCTTTGTGGATGGGTAAATAGAGTGTGCTATATCAAATACAAATTTTATATGAAAGAATCATTGAACTGTTTCATTGGATTTCAGGAGTAGATGGAACATGCACAATGTTCTTGATTTACAGAAGAAATTCAATAGAGAAAAATAATTAGAAGGACTGCTGTAATACAGCATAAATCTTAGGCATGTTATCTTTAAACTGCACAAGAACAAATAAAACATGGTCAGTGACTCAAACCATACACAATGTACACCTTACTGCTATTTCACTGCACGATTAAATAAATACACGAAGATACCGTTGTGAATTTCAACACATTGATAAATGTATGTAACACGTTCAAGCGGAATATAAATTCGATCTTTAGTATCCTGGCCCCATTAGACTGTTAAATAAATATTGAAAGAGCCTCTATGCTGAAGTCAAATGAAGAATGTCAGCAAAAATAAGGTCCATACATTAAGGTGGATATGTTGTTGTTCTATTAAGCAAAAGAAGAGAATGGAGAGTGTGCGCTTCAATATGGAAAAAGTATTAAATACTTATATAAACACATACTATCTTTTCCATTAGAGTGTCTTGTAAACCAACCAGGTCTGTATGAATTGATGAAAGTTTGGTTATTGAACTGAAATGCTGGTACCCATTTGATTATATACTGTAGAGGTTGTCTACAGAATATCTTAGACTTTGTACAGATGCACTACCTTGCAAATATTTCCATAGTTATTCAAATACATATCTGTGCTCTCTGCACTGTGCTGCACTTCGGCTAGTCCAAGTCGCTGACCCTGCAGTGAATTCGGCATTCACCACAGGATCCCCGAAGTGCAGTGAATCAGCTGCTGAATGCCGCAGCCAACCTGCCGCAAACCCGCTGGCTGCCGCTGCCAACGTGCTGGACAGCCACCGGATGGCCACCGCAAACCCACTGGAGAACCATCAAACGCAGCTGACGAGCCGCCGAGCACAGCACCAACCAGCTGCAGAAAAAAACCGACAAGATGCTGGCGGGGGTAAATAAAAACAAAACAAAAAAAACAATTGAAAGTGTCAAATTTGAAACGTTATTTGCAAAAAAACTACCAGATGAAAATATCAGGAATTCACATACAGGAGCATCTCAATAAATTAGAATGTCATGGAAAAGTTCATTTATTTCATTAATTCCACTTAAATTGTGCAACTTGTGAATTAAATAAATTCAATGCACGCAGACTGAAGTAGTTTAAGTTTTTGGTTCTTTTAATTGTGATGATTTGGCTCACATTTAACAAAATCCCACCAATTCACTTTCTCAACAAATTAGAATACTTCATAAGACCGATAAAAATAATTTTTAGTGAATTGTTGGCCTTCTGGAAAGTATGTTTATTTACTGTAAATGTACTCAATACTTGGTAGGGGCTCCTTTTGCTTTAATTACTGCCTTGATTCGGCGTGGCATTGAGGTGATCAGTCTGTGGCACTGCTGTGGTGTTATGGAAGCCCAGATTTCTTCGACAGTGGACTTCAGCTCATCTGCATTTTTTGGTCTCTTGTTTCTCATTTTCCTCTTGACAATACCCATAGATTTTCTATGGGGTTCAGGTCTGGTGAGTTTGTTGGCCAGTCAAGCACACCAACACCATGGTCATTTAACCAACTTTTGGTGTTTTTGGCAGTTTGGGCAGGTGCCACATCCTGCTGGACAATGAAATCAGCATCTTTAAGGCTAGGGTCAAACAAACGCATTATTCACAGCGACAGTCATACGCATTGACGTATTTTTTCACGGAATGCGCGAAAACGGTCATTTTCGTGCGTGATTTTTTTACGGATCGTCAATAAAACACCCTTTGCATCTGGACGTTATGTAGGCTGGACATTAGCAGTGTCTGACATCTCCTAATCACGCACACTCACCGCTATACCGCCGCAGCGCACTCTGTACATCAGTACTAGCAGTTCTGCGTTCTCAAAAAAATGCGTTCATTTTCCACTTGCTTTGCGCGGCCAGACTTTCGTGCGGCCGTACTTCGTATATTGGCCGTTATTGCCCGTCATTTGCTGGCACTGCGGCCGTGATTAAGTGCGCCTAAACGCACGTTAAAAATGCGTTAGTCTGACCCCAGCCTTAAATGCTGGTCAGCAGAAGGAAGCATGAAGTGCTCTACAATTTCTTGGTGAATGGGTGAAGTGACTTTGGTTTGCAAAAACCACAGGGGACCAACACCAGCAGATGACATTGCACCTCAAATCATCACAGACTGTGGGAACTTAACACTGGACATCAAGCAACTTGGGCTATGAGCTTCTTCACCCTTTCTCCAGACTCTTGGACCTTGGTTTCCAAATGAAATACAAAACTTGCTCTCATCTGAAAAGAGGAATTTGGGCCTATTGGCAAAGTCCAGTTTTTCTTCTCCTTAGCCCAGTTAAGACGCCTCTGACTTTGTCTGTGGTTCAGGAGTGGCTTAACAAGAGGAATACGACAACTGCAGCCAAATTCTTTGACACGTCTGTGTGTGGTGGCTCTTGATGCCTCGACCCCAGCCTCAGTCCATTCCTTGTGAAGTTCACTCAAATTCTTGAAATGATTTTGCTTGACAAGTCTTTCAAGGCTGCAGTTCTCTCGGTTGGTTGTGCATCTTTTTCTTGCACACTTTTTCCTTCCACTCAACTTCTGTTAACATGCTTGGAAACAGCACTCTGTGAACAGCCGGTGTTCTGCCATAATGGCGAACTTGCCATAATGGCGAACCGGATCACTTCCAGTGCACCTACGTCACTAAAAATGATCAAAAACAGCTGTGTTCAGCATCCGGAGGTACAACTCTAGAAATGCCACGTGCCAGCACCTCTCCTCCCCCTATTATACACGCTGGAACACAGACAGAACGAATTAACCATCTCAGCCTCTCCCCAACAAACCCCCCCGCCCGCTCAAGTTAATCAGCCGCCCTGTCTCAGCGCTTCTCCCTGCACCGAGCATCACTGACTCCGGGGAGGGATTGCTCTACTCTCCCCAAAGGACCCCTGGGTCTCCTGCAATGGAAGGTTCCCCCAGGGGAGAATAGAGCAATCCCTCCCCAGAGTCAGTGATGCTCGGTGCGGGAAGAAGTGCTGAGACAGAGCGGCTGATTAACTTGAGCGGGCGGGGGGGGGGTTTGTTGGGGGAGACATCTAATGTCCCCGCCAGGGTCCCGGATTGACGGGCTGACATCCAAGATGTCAGCCCGCACCGGGGGGCGCAGAAATCTGCCAGAATCCGGCGGATTGCTGCCTCCTGTGCTCGGACGCGCTCAGCGCGTCCGTAGCACAGGAGAACCACTTGGCTGGACGCACTGAGCGCGTCCATAGCAGCCAAGTGGTTAAACTACGTCAGTCTGTGTGCATTGAATTTATTTAATACACAAGTTTCACAATTTCAGTTGAATTAATGAAATAAATGAACTTTTCCACAACATTCTAATTTATTGAGATGCACCTTTATAAGGTCCTACGAATGATTATAAAATAGGTCTGTTACAGGAAAAAGAAAAAACGCTATTTTAAAAAAAAACATTAAAAGATTTTGCCAAAAAAAATCCAAAAATGCCTAAAACATCTTAAAAATAAATAGACTTTTTGCTGCAGATTAAAAGAATAAACGGTTTAACAGATATTAGATAAAAACGGGAATATTTTTAACATTGAAACCTATTGGATTCGCCTGATTAAACCTGCCAAATGAAACCAACAAACGACATCAAGGCATTTTGACTTTTTTTTCCCCTGCTGTTCGGTGTTCTCTGAATTGATTAACCATTGCTTCTCTATGTGGGATTTCACTACCATCGAACAGGCACCGTATTTGCTGGCAATTCGCCAAAATTTGGCTAACTGTCTGCTTTCTGAATAGCCGAATGGCCAAGAAAGTGCACCGTGCGTGGGAAAGTCCCTGTTTGGTGCAATATCGGGGCCAAATCGTCTCTCTCTGAATAACCCCAATAGTCTTTATTTCTAGAACGACTTAATTCACAATTATGGTCTGCAGAAAGTAGCCATTATAAAACATGCTGTGATAACAAAGTCACAATCTTTCAAATTATTGACAATAAATAATCAAACATAAAATATTATTCTTTATATTTTTTCTCAGCAATGCCTATTTAGCAGGATAAAAGAGAGATAGAGAATTTGTAACATTTACCATATGAGGTAAATAAACGGCTAAAGTTCTGTTCTTGCAAAAACACGCAAATGAGTGCAGCTATCGTGAGCAACATATATAGGAGTTCTCTTATGGAATGTTTAGATGATATTCAAGTCTGAATCTGGTCTGTGTCAGAAATATATTTATTAGACAAATTACCATTGCATGCCAGTGAACAAATGATCTACTTATGACAATATCTGTCATGTGTTTGTTTCCTCTATTAATATGAAATCTCTTGGAAGAAGCACTTAACAATTACACAACATATGTTTGTGATACATTTGATATTTTCTGTTAGAGAAACTTGGGCTATTGCCAATGTTCACTCTGAATAAATTTACTCCTACTTGTTCCTTTTTTAGCCAGCGCTATTTGTCTAGTAAGGGTTAGGGGCCAATTGTTTCAGAGAAAAAGCAAAAACAAATTTTAAAGAGCTACCTTCTTACTTTTTTTTATGTGTTCCTTATACCTTTGTTTGAGTAAATGCCCTGGAAGAGATTTAAGACCAGTGATAATGAACCTTGGCACCCCAGATGTTTTGGAACTACGTATCCCAAGATCCTTAGTCACACTCTTAGCTGGCTGAGCATCAAAGGGAAATGTAGTTCACAAACATCTGGGGTGCCAAGGTTTGCCATCACTGGTTTAGGTTGTAAATACGCACTTTGAGAGCAATAGTTTAGATGAGCTTGTGGGAAGGATGTAACTTGTTTGGATTTTGTTAAAATGTTTGATATACAGATGTAACTGCAGAAATGTAACAACACTTTCTTAACCCTACAGAAGTAATGCTTCAACATGAATTGAAAGCCAATTTCTAGCACCTTCGTGTATACTCAATCTGGCCCTGAAATTGCACCGAACAGTGAATTTCCCCAGGCGGTGCCATTTCGGGGCCATTCGTCTATTCACAGAGCAGGCAGTTCGCTAAATTTTGGCGAATTCCCAGCAAGTACAGTGACTGTTCGACGGCATTGCAAGTCTCCAAGGAGAAGCAATGGTTAACCTATTCACAGAACACTGAACAGCAGTGAAATCTCAGAGAAATGCCATGCTTTTCTGTGCTTTCATTCGGCAGGTTTATTCAGGCGAACCCCATAGGCTTTAATGTTAAAAATATTCCCGTTTTAATACAATATCTAATAAACCGTTTATTATTTTAATCTGCAGTAAAAAGTCTTTTTTTTTTTTTTTTAGGATCTTTTAGGCATTTGTAGGGATTTTCCGGGAATTTTTTTTCTCATTTTTTTAATTGTGTTTTTTCTCTTTTCTGTAACAGACCTTTCTATTATCATTCATAGGACCTTATTTATTAACCCTTTTGCTGCTGAGCCATTTCACACCTCTGTGCTGAGCTCATTTTTACCGGTTTCGCTCATCGTGTTTAAACGCGATTTGAAGTCACATTTTATTATATGACCCAGACATATTATATATTGTTCTTTCCGGCAGACTTCGCAGATTCATAAAAAAAAAATTTGTAGACCCTCCTGATCGGGAGTGAGAGGGATCCAAAAGGATCCTCCCCTCCCATTCAGGCGATCTCATGGCATTGCCGGGGTGTTGTCTGAAAATGACATCATCGCTCATGGCGCAATTATGTCATGTACGTCGGTGGGGTTATCAATTCGGCGTCTGACTTCCAGGAAGTCAGAACGCCGCGGGACCCCGGAAAGAGAGGTAAGTATCTCTCCGGGGGGCTCCCGCAAGTGGAGGACGTGTGGGGAACATCCCCCGCATATAGCAGGAGTCAATAAGGACGAACCCCACAAGCACGTCCTCTGCAGGGAAAGGGTTAAAAACACCCCCCAAAAATTGGGGGTTGTCTTATATGTACGGTATACAATGTGAACCTTTAGTTCATTTGGGCCAAGCTGGCTCAGGATGTCCCTGGTCTGTCGGCCCACTGGATGTGCGGCACTACTGTGTGTTCGGTGGCTTCGGCTACATACACTGTGCCGCACTGGGCCAGCCACGGAAGCAATGTATTCTATTGGTGAATACTAAGCCTTCTCGGATTGGCAGAGGTTGTGACATGATTAGCCCGCCAATCCGGCTTTCTATTTGGTGGAGTGCATCGCTTGCCGTGATTGGCGCAGCGTGGTGTACTATATGTGGCCGAGGCTGCTGTGCATGCAGTGACAGATTGGGGAGAGGATTTTATGTACGGTAAGATATAACCATTTTAAGTTAAATTATTTAAATCAAATTGGATGTTTATAAATGGTGTTTCCTCGGAAGGGGTGTAGTCTTATACGGCGAGTATAGCCCAAAACCTAGGTTTTAACTGGAAAATTAGGGGGTCGTTTTATACACCCGGTCACCTTATATGCGGAAAAATACGGTAAATAGACCAACAGTAAGAATAAAAGCAATGCAATACTATGATGAACAGACATATTTAAATGTATCGGAGATTACATAACAAAAACATTGCATTAACTACTAAATTACATTTGATACTTTGTTAATAATTTAAAAACTTTATTATGGTTTGAAACAATTTTAAATAAATTTATTTCCTTCATTACCAAGCGGTTTTCCATAAAAAAACTTAAGAAGCAGTTTTTTTTAAATACAATGTACATTTACTACACAGTTAAAAATCATTACACATCTGAACAATGTATTTTTAGTGTCAGTAAGCCTATTTGAAAGGCAGAGGGCACCATCAGATGGCCAAATAGAGCTACTGCAGCTGAGACTACATGAAAAATCCCCTGCGGCTCTGTGTTTCAGACAAAGACGCCAAAATAACAAAGCGAAGAAACGGAGTTAATTTCAAGTATAAGTTAATAAAAGCTGCTTTGCCAAGCACCAACTATTTTTTTTACTGTACTCCTAAATGTCTTCGTTCGTACCAGGTTTGGAATTACTGCTCTACAGGAAAATGTATTACCATTAGTGGGCAGAACATATTAATACAGACTTACACATATATACACTGAGTGGCCAGATTATTATGAGCACCCCATCAGTACATTGTTGGGCCACCTTTTGCCTTCAATACTGTGGCGATTCTTCTTGGCATTGACTCCACAAGATGTTGAAAGGTGATGCGAGGAATCTGACACCCTGCCTGAAGAATAGCACTGTCCAGTTCTGTGAGATTTGATGGTTGTGGAACCAGCTGCCTGATGACTCTTTCAACTTCGTCTCACAAATGCTCAATTGGATTGAGATCTGGTGATTGCGGGGGCCATCTAAGCAAGGTAAATTCTCCCTCATGTTCTTGAAACCACTCCTGCACAATACGAGCACCGTGGCCTGAGGGCGCATTGTCTCGTTGAAAGAAGTCGTCTCCATTGGGATACTGTGACGGAATGGGGTGTCCGCCTGCGGTCCTGCTCCTATCTGACCCCCTTGATGGCGTCCGGCCCGACTACCGAGTGGCTCGGCACTCGGCGTTTCGAGCAGCCTGATCTACCGACCTCTTTTTGGTGTGGAGGTGGCTGCTGGGCTGACTTGAGGCTCCTTTTCCTATGATAGACGTGCTGTGGGAGGCCGCTGAGTGCCATCTACGTGCAATGTGATATTCCCTGGAAGAACTCACCAGACGAAGCTGTATGACTTCAAAACAGAAACTGATTTATTAAAAGGTTTGGGCAGATCCTTTTATACACACAACACAAAGACATGTCCAGACTTGAATGCCCTCAGACATGTCCAGACTTAAATGCCCTCATACAATACAGGATACATGTTAATACATCACACTCTAATTAAAACCACACCAGTAAAACCACATCTAGACATGAAATAAAATGTCCATACACTTAGACGCACAACCGAAATATAAAAGGAAAAAATGATCTTTAAAACTGTCTGAGTTTTTAGTCACGCGGCTCGCTGGAAGGAGCGCTCAGGTCCATTCCGTGACAGATACACATCAACATGATAGGATGAACTTGATCAGCAACAATGTTTTGGTATGTTGTGCTATTCAGACGTTGTTCCACACTAATTTAAGGGCCCAAAACCATAACACTGCCCCCACCAGCTTGAAGGGTTGTACTCATGCCTGTGGGGTGCATGCTTTCATGCTGTTTCTGCCAAATTCTCACTTTGCCATCTGCATGATGCAACTGGAAACGTGATTCAACAAGACTTTTTTCCAATGCTCGACTGTCCAATCCTTGTGTTCCTGTGCGAATTGGAGACGTTTTATCTTGTTAACTGCAGACAGCAAAGGTGTTCGAACAGGCCTCGGGCCATACGATGCAGTGTACGGTGAACAGTGTGTTCAGAGATCATTTGAGAGGATCCCGGATTAAGATCTGCAGTAATTTGATGCACTGTTGCCCTTCTGTTGTCTTGTACCAGTCTTGCCACTCTTCGTTCTGCCCTAACATTGACTAGTCGCTGACGGCCACAATTCGCACGTTCAGACGCAGATTTTCATCTGACAGTCCAGTCGTCAAACACTTTAACAACAGCTGCTCTTGAACATTTAACATATTCTGCTGTTTTGCTGATACTCGCTCCATGGCTCTGCGCACCAACAATCATCCAACGTTCGAAGGCTGTCAATTTGAATTGTTTACCCATATCTTCAGAAAAAAACTAGTTTCTAGTGTCGTGGTAAACAACCTGTTTCCCTATTTATAATGGCCTGGCACTCTAGCAACTTCAGCGCCAAATTATAGCTAATTTGCCTAAAAGACTCAGGTGGTCATAATAATCTGGCCACTCAATATGCAACAAAAAAGTGAAATGCTGCTGACTTGTGTGAATAATAAGATAAAAAAAATAGGACTTCATCATATAACTTTAGATTGGAGGAAATATAATATTACTACATAAATATAAAACAAATTGTGGTGTATACAGGAAGCCCTTGTGTATTTATTGCAAATTTAGATAATCATATAGCAACACTACTTCTAGTCAATGTGTGTTCTCAGTTGTGCCCAATTTCTTTATCCTGTTCGTATATTTTTGTAACTCTCATTAGGTTCTTTTTAAATTAATTGACCAAGTAAACTTAAATATAAGAGAGCCCTCTTAAGTATAGCTTATAAGTAACAGTAATTTAATTGATGGTTCCACACCAGAGGAGACATAACTATATGCCTATCAGATGGCTATCACCTAAAAAGGGTGCCAAAAACTGAAATGTCAAGGAAGACTCTTCGGCACGAGAGATACAGTAACCGCTGACGGTCGTTTCAGCCTTGTTAGGCCTCATCAGGAGACTGATACCTTCCTAGGAAAGGCGAACAAAGAATCCTCGTCTGAATTACCCTCTAGACTCAAAATGAACAAAAAACGAATTATGAGACCACTGAGTACCTCCATTGTGCCTACGCCTTCTCTGTAATGATGCCATTGTGCTAGAAGCATATGAGATCTGAGCTTGGGGCACACCAAGGTGCAGGGCACTAATGCCACTGCCCGTTCTCAGTGCTCTTGTAACCTTGTTTTTGTTCACGAGTAACAGTAATTTTCACTAGGGTGGTACAAGCACTAGGCATTAAATGTCTAGTACTAATCCTTCTCTAATCTGACCCCATCTCTTTTATTCTGAATAAACTTTTTCTGCTAGGATGGCATCAGTAACAAGATAACAGTAGCAGCTGGTCAGGAGTAGTGACTATGTGAGTCATAAAAGTGAATAAACATTAGCGCAGTCTTAATGCATCTTTGAAAAACAGTACATGTATATCAAAATATGTGAAAATACCAATTGGAGAAATTATTATACTTAACAGACGAGACAGGCAGCACAGCAGCAACATGTAACTGTTACGTTGCCTGTCACAAATGTCAGTCACGAGCCAGATGTCAGCCAGGAGGTCCAGTAAGTCCAATCAGGGCCGGATTTAGATCTCTATGGGCCTGGAGCTGAATATTTTGGTGGGCTTTTTTGGGGAATTTAGTGAAATGAAAATATATATTTTAGGTTATTTAATATTGCAGATACGGGTATATCTAACCAGGCAGATACTGCGTGAGGTAATTTCCATTCAGATTTCAATTATTTTACAGCGTGTAAAAAATTTTTTTTACATTTTATCATCCAAACCTATGTGGTTATGTATTCTATAGGGAATTCTTGTTAAAATAATTAAATAGGAACCTGTTACTGCTTTTTTCTGAGAAAATATAAACTTTTAACCAAAAAATAAAATAGGTCCCTGGTGTTTTGGAGGATGGTGTTTTCTGAATAGTATGACTATATATAAACCACTGTCCTTGCTCCCAGCATGGGAAATGAGAAGGTGAGTAATGGCAGTGGTATTGCTCATTTTATACGTGCCAAATGGACAATGCCATTGCTTTGGAACTAAATATAAAGAAATAAAGTGTATTTTTTGTTTTCTTTTCATTTAGATTTTACATGGACACTTTTGGTATCAATGCAAACGCCAGACTCTGACCTGTCCAATGACGCCTCACTTGACATTGTGAGGTGTAAAGATTAGTGACGCAGGGTTCCAAACTCCCCCAAGTGCTCCTCACTGCTGTGTGGCGGTTTAGGATTTTGATGTAAGAATTTGTAATAACGGATCGTGCCATCACCTCTAGGGCATGGGCCTTGAGCTGTTGCTCCATCAGCACCTATGTCATTCCGGCCCTGAGTCCAATAACGTTCATGCATTGCCCACTGCCTATTACAGACCTCAGACAGACAAACAAAAGCAAGTCTCATTAATAAAATAAATTTAAAGCACACATAATGTAAATTTAGACAAAGGCCCACGAAACTGTCTTCTTCTCGACTGCTGCCTGCTTCTCCAAATGGCATCTTTCCATTTCTTCTCCAGTTTAATAGCCATGCCTCCTAGAGGTGTAACTAATCAAAGCTCATGACTAGAGGACCAACACACACATGTCTGTATTCCTGGACGTTCTGCCCATGGCAAACTATGACTTCAAAGATATATTCCTTCTTAAAAGCTTTGGCTCTTGTGACCTCCCCAAGTGGCATCCTAAGTGGACGTTCAGAGTTGATTTCCTGGAGTTTTATCCAAGATCCCCTATGCCATCCACCATCACGATCCCTAATTCCTGTGTCTCCTCTCTCCACAGGTAAGACATTATCACCCATTATCCACAGACACCCACATCTCAACTGATCCCCTGCATACTTTTGCTGGTAAGACATTATCACCCATTATCCACAGACACCCATATCTCAACTGATCCCCTGCATACTTTTGCTGGTAAGACATTATCACCCATTATCCACAGACACCCACATCTCAACTGATCCCCTGCATACTTTGCTGGTAGGACCCCCATCACCCAGTATTCGCAGGCACCCACATTGTAACGTTACCTTGGTCTTTTTCTGTTTTTTTATTTATTTTTGTTTTTCTCCACCATTTGCTTTGCTAATTAACATGTGAATCTCCTGCCCTATTGACACAGCCCATCCAGCTTCAGGTGTTTACATTTTAACTGCCTGAATGCAATCAGTCTGCCCTATATAACCACTAAGACTGGCTCCATTGAGCCTTGGCTCTTGTGACCTCCCCAAGTGGCATCCTAAGTGGACGTTCAGAGTTGATTTCCTGGAGTTTCGGGACTGGAGGAAGGAACTGCAAGGCCCACTTTTTACTCTGGGTAAACACACGTCTATATTATGCTTTCTCTCACGCTTCTACTCTTTACTTCTACCTTTCTCCTTAAATGGAACTCCTGCCCCTCTACCACCGACCCCTACACTATCTGCATCTCTCCCTCCCTCCTCTTGTCCCACATGATGGCCTCACGTGAGCTCCTTTGTTTCCTCAGAACATGGTCTCCCTCTAACTCTCGTGCTGCCAATCACTCCCACTCCCACAAATCCCATTCCCACCTTCTCTTTCTCACCCTCCTGCTGTTACTCTATTCAGGTGACATATCCCCTAACCCTGGCCCCACAACACATCCAATACTTCCCTCTCATCCTATCTCCATCGCACATAAATCACCTCCCTGCAAACCCAGCAACCTCATTCCCATAATCCCTCAGCGCCTGTCCTCTTTCTCCTGCGCCCTCTGGAACGCTCGCTCTGTGTGCAACAAACTCACAGCCATCCATGACCTCTTCCTTTCAAACTCCTTCAACCTCCTAGCTTTAACTGAAACCTGGCTAACTCCCTCTGACACGGCCTCCACTGCTGCTCTCTCACATGGCGGTCTACACTTGAGCCATACCCCCAGACCGGGTGAGAGAAATGATGGCGGGGTCGGAATCCTGCTCTCTCCCACCTGCACCTACCAGCATCTCCCTCCAACCCCATCCCTCTCCTTCTCCTCCTTCGAGACACACTGCATCCGCCTGTTCTCTCCTCTGCTCTCAGGGTGGCAGTCATCTACCGCCCACCGGGACCAACCTCCCAGTTCTTTGACCACTTTGCTACCTGGGTTTCTCACTTCCTGTCTTCTAATCTTCCATGCCTAATTCTCGGGGACTTCAACATTCCCATTGACGATCCTTCCGCCCCTGCTCCCTCCAAACTTCTTTCACTCACGTCCTCCCTTGGACTCACACAATCCTCCCTCCTCCCTACCCACCGCGATGGTCACGCTATTGACCTTGTCTTTTCCAACCTCTGCTCCATTTCTGAGTTCAAATGTCGCCCTTTCCCCATCTCTGACCACCACCTTCTCTCTTTCAACCTATCTGGACTTCCTAAACACCCTGCTCCCCCACCCCGCACACACACTCGCAGAAATCTACATGCTGTGGACCCCCATCAATTCTCCAACCTACTTCACCACCTCCCTCACACCTCATCCTTCACCTGCCCTGATGCTGCCACTAATCACTACAACACTACGCTTATCTCTGCTCTAGACACTCTTGCTCCTCTTCGACTCTGTAAGGCCCCACGCCGCCAGCTTCAGCCCTGGCACACCCTCCAGACTCGCTACCTGCAAAGATGCTCCCGCACTGCAGAGCGTGCCTGGAGGAAATCCCGCTCTGAAGCTGATTTTGTTCACTTCAAGTTTATTCTCCGGTCATACACCTCTGCCCTCCACTTAGCCAAACAATCCTTCTTCTCATCTCTTATATCTACGCTGTCCTCCAACCCTAAACGGCTCTGGTCCACCTTCAACACCCTCCTCTACCCACCTGCACCTCCCCCCACAGCTGCCTTCAGCGCGCAAGACCTGGCAGACTACTTCCTCAGAAAACTTTAACTATCAGAAGCAACATCCCAACACAAGATAGTTATCTGCCACCTCCACTCCCAGAGGTCCCCTCTGCCACCCTCTGCCGCTTCCTCCCAGCCACTGAATTCCTTATTGTCCTCCTCACATCTCACCATGTGCCCGCTCGACCCCATTCCCTCACATCTAATTCCTCCCCTCTCCTCCTCCCTCACCCCTGCTCTCACACACATCTTCAACCTATCTCTCTCCACTGGCTCCTTTCCATCCGCCTTCAAACACGCGCTAGTTACCCCTTTACTAAAGAAACCATCCCTAGATCCCAACTCTCCATCCAACTACCGCCCTGTATCCCTGCTTCCCTTCACATCAAAGCTCTTAGAAAAACTAGTCTTCAACCGCCTCTCCCTCTTCCTGTCCTCCAATTCCCTACTTGACCCCCTGCAATCTGGCTTCCGTCCCCTACACTCAACTGAAACTGCACTCACCAAAGTCACCAACGACCTCCTAACTGCTAAAAAACACAGCCACTATTCTATTCTCATCCTGCTTGACCTCTCGGCTGCTTTTGACACTGTTGACCACCCCTCCTTCTACAGACCCTTAACTCTCTGGGTCTCGGTGACACTGCACTTGCTTGGGTTGACTCCTATTTATCCAACAGGTTCTTCTGTGTGTCCTTTGCTGGTAAATCCTCCTCCTCATTGCCTCTATCTGTTGGTGTACCTCAAGGCTCTGTCCTTGGTCCTCTGCTCTTTTCCATCTACACCTCCTCCCTGGGCAAAATCATCAACAGCTTTGGCTTTAATTACCACCTCTACGCTGATGACACTCGATCTACCTCATTACCCCTGATCTCTCTCCCCCTGTCCTTTCAAAAGTCAGTGACTGTTTATCTGGCATCTCCTCCTGGATGGCCTCCCACCACCTAAAGATCAACATGTCAAAGACTGAACTCCTACTTACTCCTCCCTCCAATGCCTCCCCACCTCCTGACTTCTCTATCACGGTGGAGGGTATCACCATCTCCCCATCAAACCAAGTTCGCTGTCTTGGAGTTACACTTGACTCTGCTCTTTCCTTCATCCCCCACATCAAGTCTCTTTCCTCCTCCTGCCGATACCAACTGCGTAATATTTCCAGAATTCTGCCATTTCTTACCGCTGTCACCACAAAACAACTCATACACGCCCTGGTAATCTCCCGACTAGACTATTGCAATAATCTCTTATCTGGCCTCCCTCTGTCCCGCCTCTCCCCCCTACAATCCATCCTGAACACCTCCGCCAGGCTAATTCACCTCACCCGCCGCTCTGTCTCTGCCGCTCCCCTCTGCGAGTCCCTTCACTGGCTCCCCATCCACTGCAGAATTAAGTTCAAAATCCTTATCCTTACCTATAAAACCCTCACTAACTCAGCTCCCCACTACCTAATCACCAAATACACCCCAGCCCGCTCCCTAAGGTCAAACAGATACCTGCGCCTAGCTTCTCCCCGCATCACCTCTTCCCATGACAGACTGCAGGATTTCTCACGCGCAGCCCCCACTCTCTGGAACGCTCTCCCTCGTACTGTCAGACTTTCCCCTAACTTCTCTTCCTTCAAACGCTCCCTTAAAACGTTCCTATTTAGGGAAGCCTACCACCCAACTCACTGACGCAACCATCAATCACTGTCACCTTACAGTCCTCTCCTCCTTTTTCCAACCCCAACCCTTCCCAGATTGTGAGTTCCTACGGGAATAGGGCCCTCATCTCCTCCTGTACTGTTTGTCAAATGTTGTTCAATGTATTGTAACCCTGTCTATACTGTGCTTATTGTACAGCGCTGCGGAATATGCTGGCGCTTTATAAATAAAGAATAATAATAATAATAAAAAGGAAAACAAATGTTAAAATAAGACTGATTTAACAGGCACCCTAGAAGTTTGGAATGCTCAGTGTTGTTCGCAAAACTGATTTGTCTGGTAGCCACATTTTTTTTAATAAATAGTTTCAAATTATTGCCCTCATCAGTCCCAGGAAAAAAAGGCTGTTTCCTTTCTCCTTGTGCTACTTAAACTATTTTCTTTTTTTATTACTATTATTTTTTTTAATGGAGCCAAAAAATGGCGTGGTGCTGCCCCAAATGCCCCAATTAATGAGCCACCAATGCATCTTACTATCACGATTTATTCTTTGGAATTCCTTCTGATAGTGTTGTTTTCGTACATCAATTGCATTGGTAAATGTTGGCCCCTATTACATACCTAACAATAGCGCTCACCTGCGTGAGCACTACCGTTAGCTGCGGTATTAGCTGCCTATTACAATCCAAACGCAAACGGGTTAAAAAACCCGTTTGCGTTTGGTACCTTACGCTCCTTTGCGCAAGGTTACTGTACTTTGCTCTCCCTATACTTAACATGGGGAGCGCAAAGCATTAATCAGCACTGGATTACAATGTCCCAGCGCTGATTAACGCCTGGCTCTGGTCAACGAAAAGTTAACCAGAGCCAGGATCTGGTGTTAACGGATTCCACTTCTGCAGAATCCATTAATACCAGCTGTAAAAATAAAAAAAACAAGCCACATACTTACCCTCTGTCCCACGGCGAGGACCGCGACTCCGGTCACATCCGCCAGCCGGCGGGAGCAGGGAAAGACAGGGGGAAAAAGTCCCCCTGTCTTTCCCCAGGTGTATCACTACGCCGACCGTCCGGATCTCGCAGTGCGAGATCCGGCCGGTCACGTGACCGGCAGAGAGGAACTAAATGGAGTCCTATGGACTCCAATGAGAGGATGCGTGCGGCTGCGCTCATCCCTAACTTTAACGCTCGATAACAATGCAGGCAGCATTTTTTGCACCTGCATTGTAATCTGGTGTTAGAAAACGCAGGTGCAAGGGAGGATACTGCGGGCGCAGTATTTCCTCCCCTGCGCCTGCGTTTTAACGCCAAGAGCGTAATAGGGGCCGTTGTGTTTTAATCATTTAAATAATTATAGTACCTTCAAACTATCATGACAAATAATGGAACTGCTTGTTATTTTAATTGATTAATTAAACTGTTATGTTTAATCAGTTAATTAATTTTGGAGTACCTAGTATGACAAATTTAAATCAATTGTTACACAAAGTATCTAAAATGCTCTACTTAAATCAGAAAACATAAACATGTGTAGCGCTGGTTTAATTCTGCGTAATTACTCATTTCTGGCCACCAGGGGGAGACGAGCGCAATGTAAACCACACTGGACATTTTTGGACTACGTTTTCCAGCATGCTTTGGGGCAGGGACAGGAAGTGGGTGGAGAGAATGGGGAGACATCCGCAACCTCGAGCGAAGGAGAGCCAGTGCGCGCCAAGGGGTGAGCAGAGCAAGACGCACGTGAGACAAGGAGCGATTGTGACCAGGCCGGAGCGCAGGTGCTGCCTTGCGGACGCTGGAGATCGGTTTCAGTGACTTGCCAGAGACCTAGTAATACACAGCTGAGAGGTTTACACAGATACAGAGCTGCAGATTGGACCCCGAGTTAGGAGACCGCGATGATCTAATGGGAGTGCAGGCGGTGAACTGAGAATCTTGTGGCAGAAACGGACAAGCAAGACAAGCGGATCCGGTGGCACAGAGTCCCAGCCAAATCGAGCAGAGAGACGTCCTGGGTCGAGCAGGGTGCAGAGTATCTGGTGGATAGGTGAGAGGCCTTCCAGGCCACAGTACAGTAATAAAGCACGCTGCAGTTTTGTCTAAATCTACAGGGCCCCAACGTGACTAGTCGAAGACACACTGAATTCATTCACTGGCCAGTTGAATCTAGTACCCGGGTACCAACACATGCATACACGCACCCCTTCTTGGGACACAAACTGTACGGGACTCACACTCCGGCAACGAAGGGGTTAAAATTCCTTTTTCTTTTCCGCTGCGCATTTCTCGTATTACGAATTCCTGTAAATATATATGTATACCATGCTGCTTTATATATGCCAGTTTATTTGAGACCAGTAAACTATACAACTTATAAAATCCACAACAGTGCTGGTGTATATTCCCTACTGCGGGGAGACTGACCCGAGGTTAAATTCAGCGGCTCCTCCGGGAGTGAGCGCTACACATGTTACCAGTCTTCTTTTGCTTGTATGTGTCTTATTATTTGTTTGAGGTTTGCAAGAGTTGTACTTGCATTAGAATGGAATAGAATGTCAAACTGTAACAAGTGTTTTACTTGGAAAAGGGAATTTGGTTTGCCAAAGGACAAAATGATTAAATAACTAAGACTGAAGTATTACTGAATTATTACTACTGAATTATTACTACTGTATTAGTAGCACATCACAGATTTACATGAGGCTGTAACCCAATTTGTGTCAGATACTTTGCTGAGTCAAGCAACAACTGCACATACTTGTGAGGACCTCTAACACTTTAAGACAGGGTCAGTATCCTTGGTCCTACAGATGTTTCGAAACTATACGAAACAAGAGAAATCTCAATGTATCCTTCCTGGTAAAATACTTTATAAATAAATAAATATTGTTCTTGATACTCAGCCATCCATTAGAATAGCTGAGGCTCGTGGAAAATGCCGACCCGAAACATCTGTAGGGCCCCTGATTTGAGAGATGTGATATGTACTTTAAAACAATTAAGGGGTTATTCAGAGAGAGCTGATCTGGCTCCGAAATGTCACCGAACAGGGAATTTCCACATACAGTGAAATTTCAGGGCCATTCAGCTATTGAGGGAGCAGGCAGTTTGCCAATTTTGGCGAACTGCCAGCAAGTACGGTGCCTTTTCAAGGTAGTGAAATTCCCCATAGAGAAGCAATGGTTAAACCAGGGCTCAAAATTTCAGGTCCTGAGCTACCAGCCAGGCATTAAGAATTACTCGCCACCAGTTGCCCCACCCAATCCTTACCTTTAACTCTGCCCCTAAACACACCCTCTTAATTATTTAATTATCTCTAATAATATAACAAAGCAGTGTAAACATAAAGGAAAATACTGTGTGCCGTGTATGAGCGTATCACAGATCTCCACAGCAATAGAACTCACGCTCCTACACACTGCACATTGCTGTGATATTGCTGTGGAGCTCTGTGATACACTCATACACAGCGCACATTACTGAGTTTTATTGCTGTGGAGCTATGTGATACAGTAATGTACGCTGTGTATGAGCATATCGCAGAGCTCCACAGTAATAAAACTCACGCTCATCCACACCGTACATTACTGTGAGTTTTTTGCTGTGGTTCTCTGATACACTCATACACACTGCACCTTACTGTATCAGAGCACCACAGCTAAAAAAACTCACAGTAATGTACGGTGTGTATGAGCGTGAGCTTTAGTACTGTGGAGCTCTGCGATGCGCTCATACACAGCATACATTACTGTATCACAGAGCTCCACAACAATAAAACTCAGTAATGTGCACTGTGTATGAGCGTATCTCAGAGCTCCACAGCAATAGAACTCATAGTAAGGTGCAGTGTATATGAGTGTATCAGAGCACCACAGCAATAACTCACAATAATGTGCAGTGTGTAGGAGCATATTACAGAGCTTCACTGCCTTTTTTACACACCACCTTCATTCTTTTTACCCCTTCTTTCTTTTTACCCACCTCTTTCATTTTACCCCCTCTTTCTTATTTCACCTCCCTCTCGTTTTCTTATTTCACCTCCCTCCCGTTTTCTTATTTCACCTCCCTCTCGCTTTCTTATTAACACCCCCCCAGCAGTCACTTACCAAGTCTAAGGTGCTGCAGCGTGCCTCCCACACTCATTACAAGAGTCTGGGAATGGCACCCTGCATTGGTGTCCCCCCTTACACTGCGAGTGTCTGCGACGCATCATGTTGGCAGGTGACCCACAAACTTTAAGGGTCACGCAGGAGGGGGCAGCCCTGATCAGACAGCTCCGGATTCAGACTCCAAGAGTCCGATACCAGAGCTGAGAAGGCAGCGGTGGCCCACTGAACCAGGCCCCAGCAACCTGCGGGCCCGACAGGTTAATATGCCCACTCACCCTAAGCTCATTTCCACTCGCCAAATGCGAGCAGGCGAGTGGATATTTGGTTAAAGTATTCGGAGAACACCAAACAGCAGTGAAAAGTTGCCAAAGTGTCCTGCTGTTTGGTGGTTTGATTCAGCAGGTTTATTCAGGCGAACCCCATAGGCGTCAATGTTATAAAGAATCCCATATTTATTCAATATCTAATAGATCGTTTATTATTTTAATCTGCAGTAAAAGTCTCTTTATTATTTTTTTTTAGGATCTTTTAGCTGGTTTTCAGGATTTTATCGACAATTTTTTTTCCCTCAAAGCGTTTCTTCTTTTTTCTGTAACAGACCTTTTTATTATCATTCATAGGACCTTATATGTAAATTCCAGGCATTTTCGTTGATTAGTTTTTTTGCAAACAGCGTTTCAATTTTGACACTTTAAATCGTATTGTTTTTTGGGATTTTTTTACTGTCCGGCGGCTTGTTGGCTGCATTTGGTGGCCCTCCGGGGGGTTTGTGGCGGATGTTCGGTGGGTTTGCGGTGGATATTCGTGGGATGGCTGCAGCGAGCGTTGGGTGTGCGGTGGGCAGTGGTGTATTTAGGTTTTGTGCTGCCCTAGGCCTGACTAAACTCGTGCACCCCCTAATTTAAATTTGAGGCACCCCTTCCTGTCAAGGCCACACCTCTTCCTGGTTAATCCCCACCCTTCCTCTTTAAGCTCCACCTTTTCCTCTTAGAGCTACGCCTTTTCCTCTCTTTATATTAAAAGTGGATACCAAGTGCCTACTTGTATATTTTGTATACCATTTCAAATGTATCTATTGAGATAAATAAAATTATGAAATGTTTAAATGCAAGCATTTTTACAAAGAACAGCCACGCATGTTAAGTATACTGGATCACAGCCGCTCTAATTGGTTGAACAATAAAATCCACAGCAACGTGCACTGCATATGAGCGTATCACAGAGCTGCACAGCAATAAAACCCACAGAAATGTGCACTGTGTATGAGCATATCACAGAACTGCACAGCAATAAAACTCACAGTAATGTGCAGTGTGTATGAGTGTATCCCAGAGCTCCAAGGCAATAAAACTCACAGTACTATGCAGTGTGTATCACAGAATCCACAGCAATAAAAAACTCCCAGCAATGCAATGTTTGGTGTGTGTCAGCGTATCAGAATCCACAGCAATAAAAATTCCAGCAATGCAATGTGCAGTGTGTATGAGTGTATTAGAATCCACAGCAATAAAACTCCCAGTAATGCAATGTGCGGGTCAGCGTATTAGAATCCACAGCAATAAAACTCCCAGCAATGCAATGTGTGGTGTGTGTCAGCGTATCAGAATCCACGGCAATAAAACTCCCAGCAATGCAATGTGTGGAGTGTATGAGTGCATCAGAATCCACTGCAATAAAACTCCCAGCAAACCGAGTGTATATGAGCACACAGCAATTATTTATTCTACATTTACCGGCCTCCGTCCGCGGTAGGGCTGTGTGCAGAGTCAACAGGGACTGTGTACAGACTACGCAGGAGGTCCCTCCAGGCCATGTTAGGATCGCGGCTGTGCCTGTGCGTGGAGCCATCTTGTCAGCAGTGGGGTGCCACTGCCAGAGGGTGCACCGTGGCTTTGATTCCCTTCCTGGTGGGTGTTCAGTCCAGAATAGAGTGACAGTCCATGTTAACGAAAGGGTGGGCAGCTGCGTGCGTGTCACGTGGGTCAGCCAGTCAGGTGGTACTGAGACTCAGTACCATCTGACTGGCCGGACCAAGTGTGACCTGCACGCACGCAGCCTCACCAGGAGCCAGGCAGCTCAATGACAAATTTCTATCACTGCAGTGCTGGTTAAGGAAAGGTCCACTTTAAACAGCAGTAAGCAGACAGGGCTTCATATTCTGCTGATACCTGCCGTTTACTGTCATCTTCTATCTCTGGACACAAATCACATCCCCCTCCTAGAGCTGCTGCGGGGCAGGGGAGGAGCTATGGAGGGAAGAGAGGGGGATTTTTATTCTATTCGATTTTATTCCATATGCAAACGCCATGCTCCGCTGCTCGTTGTTTGAAAACACAGCTCAAAGCTGACACACAGTGACAGTGGCACCTCCTAGTACCCCCTAATGACACCCCAATAATCACTGGTACCTGGGGCGGCCCGCCCTCCGCCACTCCTCTAAGTACACCACTGCTCTGGTGATATGCTCACACACAAGTTTGGCGAACTGCCAGCAAGTACGGTGCTGTTTGAAGGCAGTGCAAATCCCCATAGAGAAGTAATGGTTAATCTATTCAGAGAACACCAAACAGCAGAGAAATGACAGTGAAATACCCTGATGTTCGGTGGTTTCAATCAGCAGGTTCAGGTATTCAGGCGAACCCCATAGGTTTCAATGTTAAAAATATTCCCGTTTTTATGCAATATCTAATAAACCACTTATTTTAATCTGCAGTAAAAAGTCGTTACTTATTGATTTTTTTTTTAGTACCATTTAGTATTTTTCAGAATTTTTTTGGCAAAACCCCCCCCCTTTTTTTAATGTCGGTTCTTCTTTTTCTGTAACAGAACTTTTTATTATCAATCATAGGATCTTCTATGTAAATTCCAGACATTTTCGTTCAGCAGTTCTTTTGAAAACAGCAGGCCATGGGTTTGCGGTGGCAGCATACAGCGGCCGACTCCATGCACTTTGGGGACCCTGCGGTGAATGGTGAATTTTTATTCCCCGAAGTGCAGGGAACTACTGAACACCAAAATGTTGGTGTCATTTCGGTGCTCTGTGAGTAACCCAATTAGTGGTGAGGTTTTTTGTTGCCCCCTGGAAAGTGAAAGCCTAGGCGTTGCCTACCCAGGACATACTTGAAAATTAGTGACATCTCAATGTTTCCTTCCTGGTAAAATAGTTTGCAAAAGTAAATTTTTTTTTTTTTTTTTAGGGGCGAGGCCACCTGGCGGGCCGCCGCCCCCTGGAGAGTGCTGCCCTAGGCCTAGGCCTTGTTGGCCTAGGCCAAAATACACCAGTGGCAGTGGGTCTGCAGTGGCGTCCGGCGGGTTTGCGGCGGGTTGGCGGCGGCACTCGACGGCTGATTCCCTGCACTTCTGAGACCCTTCTGTGAATGCTGAATTCACCACAGGGTGGGGGATTTTGCTTTCCCGAAGTGCAGGGAAGTGCGTGGAACGAGAGAGCACCGAAATGTCGGAGAAAAAAATTGTTAAATAATCTCCATTGATCATTCCAATTGTCTCATCTACTGACACATAGTGTACAGCAAAAGTAAAGACATCACAAGAGGCCTAACTCTAGCCTGGGTTTTAAGGCCTACAGTTTAGTGTTTTCTCCTGCTTCATAACTAACTGTGCAAAACTCTAGTTTAACTAAGGGAAACACAATATGTGAGATGCCAGTTCATCTCTGTGATTTACAATATGTCTAATGAGCAAAACGCGATGAAGAGGTTTGTTGTCTACCATAAAACCAGATGGATGTAAGCAGTGATTAGAAGCAATTAACTCTGTGCAGCACTAAATAACTTTCTTCCATTAATGTACATTTTTTTCATTAGTGGTACCAAGACAAGCATGAGGTAATCAGCAGTCAATTTGAATTTTAGATATGCATATGTTTTGTAGTCCAGAACTGAAAAAAAAATCCCAGGTTCCTAGTAAATTGCTTTGACAATAATTGAAAAAAATCTTGCATAATGAGATAAAGCAGATTAAAAAAAGGAGAATTTGTGTGTGTGAATAATAATAATTTGATTGGAGTTTGATTGTTCTGTTTTTGTGTGAGAAGCTTTATTGAGATTGTTTTGGATAATGTTCATCCAGTAAAATAAGCAATGACTGCGGCGTTCAGATGCCCAGGGTTAGAAAGTTTTAGATTTTATTGTTTGTATTTTGATGTCAAATCAACGAGGAAGGTAAGAAACATAGGGATAGTGTTAGTTACTTGTGATATGCAAGATGTTGGCTTGTTTTATTTGCAATCGTTCCCTTTGCTGTAGAGCTGGCCATTCGAGCATTACATCTTCTGAATTTTCCTTGCCTCTTTGAGAGAAGCATATTGGGGCAGAGCATGCCAGCTGTCTGTTTCCTTTGCCTTCTGCTGCCATTATCCTGAGGCACCACCCCACCTTCTGGCCCTCCTGCTCCTGTCTCTATGTGTGATCATGTGTGGGGGGAAGGGTCTTCACTCTTAAATTATCTAATTCTTTCCTCATTTGCTCCCTGACAACATTGAAATGAAGTGAATGTAAGTACTTAGGATTTTTTCACACAATGTGAAAAACTCATTTATTTTGACTACTGTATCTAAGGAGGAATACGTCAAGCTGCTGTACATTGCTAGGGTGCTATTGTGCCCCCATGCAGGACTTTGTGTTGTTTCAATGTGTTCACATCACTGATATATTTTGTCACAGTTTAATAGAGGTATGTTGGTTAAATCTTGCATAATGGCTATTTACTTTGATCACTCAAATCTCTAACTTTGTTTCTCCTCTATTGTACTTTTGTAATTATCATTAAATTATATATCATGTTTTTTCATCTTACAGTGATTGTTCACTGACTGGACAACTTCCATTCAATTTAAAATGATCATAGCACTGCTGTAGGCACTTCCAAGAAAGAATTCTAGTTGTGTGTAAACAAAGTCCTGGTGATGCACCTTGTGGTGAACTGTAATATAGCTTGCTGCTTCTCTTGCTCTTACATCAAGGCGTCTTACTTTCCAAGTGATATATGTTTAATCGAGTGCTGACCTTTGAATGACTGCCCATAGGATGGCTCTCCTGCACCCACCCACTTAAAAACATTCATCTGCATACTTGTCTCTTAATACTGTCTAAAACAGGAGTCAGGGGGGCATCGTTTGGCCTCGGAACAAAATGGCCACATGATCCCATAGCTCTTCGGTCCCCTCCGACATTACCGCACTTTCAAATTGCTAATGGGCCATGTTGCGAGGTAAGAGAGCTACTAACACCCCCTCGACTCCACGCCGAACCCCCAGACTCGTCTCCGGCCCGCTAGATGGCTTCCTTCACCTGACACAGCCTCACAATCCACCTGCGGCCTGTCTCCCCATCCCACCTAACATGGCGGCGCAACGTGCTCTACATGGCAAGGCCTCAGACCCGAGAGTGCACAGAATGGGAGAGCTTTCTGTAGACCACTGGGAGACTCCGGTGCTTCGCTGCAGAGGTCCGCCCATCCTCCAAATGCATAGGAACAAGGAAAACAGCGTGCCACACGGATGTATTTCCCACGGAAAAAGTTTTATTAGGTTGTCAGCAGAATAAAATCACAACGTTTCGGCCACCACAGGCCTTAATCATGCATATGCACGATTAAGGCCTGTGGTGGCCAAAACGTTGCGATTTTATTCTGCTGACATCCTAGTAAAACTTTTTTCCGTGGGAAATACATCCATGCGGCACTCTGTTTTCCTTGTTCCGAGGCCTCAGACCCGGCACAAGCTATGAGCTGGCTGGAAAGGATGGTGGCGGCGCTCCCCACCTGGACCGACCTTACAGCTATGGTCAAAGATTTCAGAGCCAGCTTCCAGTCGGAGCTCCGGAAGGTGCGGGTAGATGTCGCAGATCTGACCACGTGTACTGAGGCTTTAGAACGCCGGGCGAATGTGCCTCAACAACTGCCGGCCGCCCTTACGGAGGACATTTCCGATATGAAATGGCGATTGGATGACCTGGACAATCGGGGCCGCCGACACAATATTCGTATCAGGGGGCTCCCTGAATCTGTCCCTCCGGACGCTTTGATTGAACGGACAAAAAACGGTCTTATTGTGGATCCTGGATGACCCGGAGGTCCCGTTGATCTCTATGGATAGATGCCACCGTGCCCTGCGCCCAGTTCCCCCCGGTTGGGGCACCGCCCCGGGATGTGATCTACAGGATCACCAATTTTGCAATCAAGGACCGCATAATGTTCACAGCCCGCTCCCGTAAGATGTGAGAGGTGGAGGGCTTTCAGCTGGAACTTTATCAAGATTTATTCCCGCTCACGCTGGCACCGAGGAGAGCCCTGCGACTGATCACAAACCTACTGCGACAGAACCGAATTGCATATCATTGGGGTTTCCCCTTCTCACTCCAGGAACGCTTAGATGGGGTTACGACCACGATCCGGAGACCTATGGATGTCCCAGGCTTTCTGGCTCACCTAGCCCTACTGCACACATCTGTCCCTGACTGGAAAGCAGGGGGACAGATTGAACGTCTTGTTCGTATGGGAGCTCGCCCACAGCGTCCCCCTCACAGGCCTGGACCTGGACGGAATGAGCGGTCCCACTCACTGTCGTCAGTGGCTCAGGAGATTTGACCTATTTATTGGAAGCGGGATATGCGGATGAGGATGGATGGATGGCCCCGCTTATGTGGACAACCAAGTGCCCTGTGGCCCTTCTTACGGTGGACATTGACTGCGGCCATGAAAGATGCCTATACTTATTGACTAACTCGACTTGGAGGGGACTGCCACGTGGCAACGGAATGCTCCCGCTGCTATCCACATTCTTCCCCTTCGCCTCAGTGGATCTCATGCTGATAGACGGGACATTACGCATGACAGTGATGGGACTGGTATGATGGTGGCGGACCCGTCTGCCCTAAGACAGGTGTCAGACTGTAACGGTAGCTATATCGCTTCCCCAAGAGTAGCGGAGTTGAGATCCTTAAGGGCAACAATACATTCTTGATTAACACAGAAACTGCATAAAATACAGGTTGTAATTCAAGAACCAGGGGACTCAAAGGACTAGCTGAATTGCCTCTAGGCTCCGAGGGTTTCGAGACCGACAGAAAGCCTAGGACATGCTCAGAAACACCATACGTGGAACAACAGTCCATGAAGTATTCAAGGTGCAGAGCAGTCAGAGATGCTGAAACCAATCGTTCTGGTAAATACTTGAGATTAGTAGATACCTGGTGACTCTCGGAAGGTACTGGCTTGCATACAGGATTGTTATTGCTAATATGTACAGAGATGCGATTAGAAATAACATTAAACAGGAATAAACAATCGTTTGTTATTGTGGTCTTTGCAAAAACATTAACATGAGTAGTAGCCTGGGTAAAGGGGCCCCGGAGGGTTACAAACAATACCCCTAAACGTGATGGGACAGGACCCAAACAGCGAGCGATCAACCCAGCAACCAGCATGGGGTTAAATCACTAAAACACGCAAACAGCGTAATATACACGATTGAGAGAGAGAGTCGTCAAAGCCAAGCCAGGTCAAATAACAGGAGCAGTAATCTCATACAAAGCAGGGTCGTCAACAGTAAATACAAACAGATTCAGGAAGTAGCAGTGCGTGAAGTAAACTCCACAACAGGGCAACGAGGCAACTCCTCGAGCCCTGTTTTAAAGCCTGCGGCTCCTGGTAACCATACCTGACCCCACCCCCTCAGATGCTGAGGGAGCATAAAGTGCTAGCACCCAGCCAGCCAGCGGTCCCCCTTCTTGCCAAGACCCCCCAGGGGGCACAGTGGGGGCTGAGGATGTAACACAGACACCATGGCCCTCTGGATGCTTTGGATCTACTTTCCCATATAACAATGGTACGTAACTGGTGGCGCGATGATGGTCGCTGAATGGTAGGTGGTGGTTCCCTTAGTTCGTATGAAGCATATGAAAAAGAGTAATACAATATATAGTGCAGATGATTCTAACACAATAATATATATGTGCCAATGTGGGATATTCCACTCACAAATTAAAGAGCCCGGACACTGGCTCTAAGTGGGTCGCAGCTTTTGGGTGTTTTTGCTTCTCCGTTCCTTAAGGTGACCCACGCCTTAATAGGATGGAAAATGGCTCATACACATGGACATGGAAGAAAAACAGAAACAGCTTCCTTGTGCAGATCTTCTAAAATTCAGATAGTGTGAATAGACAAAAGCCGTTAAACTCACATTTGCAGGAGCTTATAGACCAAGCTCGTGGTTTGTGCGCTTCAAGGCTCGCATAGGGTGGAGCCCAAACCCGTCTTTAAATCCAGAATACCAAGGGGACGATAAATAAAAAGGTTTAAAAATTTATTAATGCATAAATAAAACAAATAAAATACTGGCTCAACCAGGAGACCAGAACGCGTTTCGCCAGACGTGCTGGCTTCTTCAGCTGGTTTACAGGCTAGTTCGTGTGAATGTCTTAAATAGTTTAATACTAAACAGTCAATAAAAAGTCCCCATGTGTTCCGGATGAAGAAATTAGCGTAATTGGCGCAAGTCCCCTGTCTCAAAACACCTGAGGGGGAGATCGCCATCTTGCGCATGCGCTCTGTCGTTCTATGCGTTCCATTCTGCGTTTCAAAGGAGATCCAGGAAGTGCCGTGCGTTCCACTTCAAACGTCTCTACGGATCTCCGGACGCACTGATAGACTGGAAATGACATCCCTCGGGTCTGAATGGGGCCACCCTCAGTAAATTTTCAGACGAGCAAGGACCAGAAAAAAGACATATAAATGCAAGATATATAGCAAAATATAATAGGACCTTCTCCAACTCCATTCCATAAAGATAATGTCATATTTGATGCGAATATAATTTTCAAAATGTGCTTTATTCATATAAAATCACGATGAAGATGAGATAATCCAAATGATTGAAACATTATAAAAATATATATATATGTACCTATAGAGGTGGTAAACATGTCCCTAAAACGTGTAGTAATAAATAAAAGTGCCGCTGCAAATACTAGTGTTTAGTTGATATACTTCTATGAACCAAAAATGAGGCATAGTGCCTATTAATATATAAAAGTGCTAAAGTGGCTATTTACATAATTTTAATCTAGTTGCTAATATTAAAGTGCTGATGCCAATAGTCTTATAATTATAAGATGCAAGTGCCTCCTATATTAATCAAACAACTTGTGAATACTTAACGCTACATTTTCCCATGTGGCAATATATGACATAGATAATGTCAAAGTGGCAATGCAGATATAAAGTGCTAGTCTAAAGTTATATAACTATTAGTTCGTGTATGGCTATTGACTAATAGATACATGAAAAGTGCTGTTAGATTATATTATAAACTTTCTCTAAATCTTCATAAAGTGACATATAGTATATTATTGATATACAATACCATATCTAATAATTATAGTGCCTTGTATAATAGATAATTATCGAATAGAATGTAAATACTTAAAACCTTGATGTTATGTGCCGGTGCATATGTACTATTAGTGAACAAATAAGAATCAATAAATATACGTTAAATATATATAGCTTTGTGGATAGATGGACACCATCCTATCAACGACAACAATCCAAATATGAATAGAGTGGAAGAAGGTATTTTAGAGGAAGTGTACAATTTCAAAATCATCATTGAGGCCATTGGGGACCAATGTACCATTATCAAAAATCGATCTCATCTCTTCTTTCCCCAATTTACTAATAACATCCTCCTCAATATCCATCTTTTTAATTTGTTTAATAACCAAAATTTGAGACCTACAGGGGAGCTATTATGATAATTCTTAAAATGCAAGGATACTGAGTGTTTTTCAAATTTGTTTCTGATATTTCTAACGTGCTCATTAATTCTCACATTAAGCGCTCGCTTTGTTCGACCTATATACCTCAGATGACAGGGACATTCCAACATATAGATTACGTTCTTGGAGCAGCAATTCAAAATACCCTTTATTTCTACTGTTTTATTACATTTATAATTGGTATATGAACCTACAAACTTTTTCTTATTATCTGTCGATCTGCAGGCCAGACACGATCCACACTGGTAGAAACCTTCCTTGAGTCCAAAGAAGCTTTTTTTAGAAGAGTCTTTCGTATTAGTTCTGCTATGTACCAACCTAGATTTTACATTTTTAGTACCTCTAAAAACTATTTTGGGTTTTGCTCCCAGATACTGTTTCAAATCACCATCATTCAGCAGAACATGCCAGTGTTTCCTAAAGATTTTCTTGATGTTTTCGGCTTTATCATTGAAATCGCAGATAAATCGGACTTCATCGACCTGTGTCTGGATTTTTGGTTTATACCTTAATAAATCACTACGATCTTTTGATAGAATATCCGAGATGGTGTTCTCCAAGTCGTTTTCTTTATAACCCTTTTCTATAAAGTCTTCCTTCATATTGTTTGCCTGTTCTTCAAAGATTGCTGTATCAGTACAATTGCGTCTCAGGCGAGTGAATTGGCCTTTGGGAACACCTCTGAGCCACGTAGAATGGTGGCAACTGGTATAATCAATGTATGTGTTGACATCAACATCCTTGAAAAAAGTTTTTGACTTGATACAGCCCTCCTCCACATAAATTTCCAAATCCAGGAAACTAATATTCTGTGTACTTAGATTATTGTCTAATTTGATGCCCCACTCTACCTGATTAAGACTGTCTAGAAATTTTCTCAGATCCTCCTCCTCGCCTCTCCAAATAAAAAAGATATCATCAATGAACCTCTTGTAGGTCTGGATGGTTCCTTCCGCCCAGCTACGCGAACCGTAGACAAACATGGTTTCCCATGCTGCCATATAGAGGTTGGCGTAGCTGGGCGCAAACTTAGTACCCATCGCAGTACCCACTAACTGGATGAAGAAGTCCTCTTCGAATTTAAAATAATTATTTTTCAATATAAACCTGACGCTGTCCAAAACAAAGGATATCTGGTCCTTGCCTAATAAGTTGGACTTAGTGATTTCTTCCTCCAATTTGATCAGACCCAGCTCATGAGGTATGTTGCTATAGAGTGAATTGACGTCACACGTCACCATGATATCACCTTCTTGCCAGACTAAACTTTTCAGTGTCTGTAGCATGCTTAGAGTGTCCTTTAAATGGGAAGGGATGGTACATACTATGGGTTGAAGAATTGTGTCTACATATTCTGATAAATGGCTGGTTATAGAATCTATGCCAGCTACTATTGGTCTACCGGGCGGTTTAACTGGATTTTTATGCATTTTCGGGAGAACATAAAAATGCGGTGTCCTAGTAAATTTCATAGATAAGTATTCAAACTCAGCCATATTTAAAATACCCTTATCAAGGCCTTCCTGGAGTAGAGGTTCCATTTTATGTCTGATGTCTTTAACTGGATCTAACTTCAGTTTACCATATGTATGATCATCATTTAAAATACGCATGACTTCTTCTTGATATAGTTCTTTAGATAGAATAACTATTCCCCGCCTTTGTCGGCAGGTTTTATGACTATGCTGGATCTTTTTGAAGATTTTTGAGGGCTAAGTTTTCTTCTTTAGTTAGGTTATGGTGGTTGATTTTTGTAGACATTCTCTCTATGTCTCCCATGACTAATTTTTCAAACACCTTTATCTCATCAGAGATCATATGGCGTGGGAAGAATTTTGACTTATTTTTTAAGTTAGTATGCACCATAGGAGTGCAATTTTGCAGAATACCCCTTTCTGCTGGTTGCTTGAGAAAATATTTTTTCAAGCTGAGTTTACGCTTAAAACGTTGCAAATCAATATACATTCCAAACTTATCGACAGAGTTGGTGGGAGCAAATTTGAGACCTTTGTTGAGAACGCTAATTTCTATTTTTGTTAGATTTTTTTTACTTAAATTGAAAATTCCTCTTAGGGGGATTGTCTCCTCTCTCTTTTCCCTCTTCCGTAGCTGTTTTCCTGCTCTCTTACCCCTTCTGATTTTTCCCAATGGTCTTTTCTGTACCATCCCTTCCCATTTAAAGGACACTCTAAGCATGCTACAGACACTGAAAAGTTTAGTCTGGCAAGAAGGTGATATCATGGTGACGTGTGACGTCAATTCACTCTATAGCAACATACCTCATGAGCTGGGTCTGATCAAATTGGAGGAAGAAATCACTAAGTCCAACTTATTAGGCAAGGACCAGATATCCTTTGTTTTGGACAGCGTCAGGTTTATATTGAAAAATAATTATTTTAAATTCGAAGAGGACTTCTTCATCCAGTTAGTGGGTACTGCGATGGGTACTAAGTTTGCGCCCAGCTACGCCAACCTCTATATGGCAGCATGGGAACCATGTTTGTCTACGGTTCGCGTAGCTGGGCGGAAGGAACCATCCAGACCTACAAGAGGTTCATTGATGATATCTTTTTTATTTGGAGAGGCGAGGAGGAGGATCTGAGAAAATTTCTAGACAGTCTTAATCAGGTAGAGTGGGGCATCAAATTAGACAATAATCTAAGTACACAGAATATTAGTTTCCTGGATTTGGAAATTTATGTGGAGGAGGGCTGTATCAAGTCAAAAACTTTTTTCAAGGATGTTGATGTCAACACATACATTGATTATACCAGTTGCCACCATTCTACGTGGCTCAGAGGTGTTCCCAAAGGCCAATTCACTCGCCTGAGACGCAATTGTACTGATACAGCAATCTTTGAAGAACAGGCAAACAATATGAAGGAAGACTTTATAGAAAAGGGTTATAAAGAAAACGACTTGGAGAACACCATCTCGGATATTCTATCAAAAGATCGTAGTGATTTATTAAGGTATAAACCAAAAATCCAGACACAGGTCGATGAAGTCCGATTTATCTGCGATTTCAATGATAAAGCCGAAAACATCAAGAAAATCTTTAGGAAACACTGGCATGTTCTGCTGAATGATGGTGATTTGAAACAGTATCTGGGAGCAAAACCCAAAATAGTTTTTAGAGGTACTAAAAATGTAAAATCTAGGTTGGTACATAGCAGAACTAATACGAAAGACTCTTCTAAAAAAAAGCTTCTTTGGACTCAAGGAAGGTTTCTACCAGTGTGGATCGTGTCTGGCCTGCAGATCGACAGATAATAAGAAAAAGTTTGTAGGTTCATATACCAATTATAAATGTAATAAAACAGTAGAAATAAAGGGTATTTTGAATTGCTGCTCCAAGAACGTAATCTATATGTTGGAATGTCCCTGTCATCTGAGGTATATAGGTCGAACAAAGCGAGCGCTTAATGTGAGAATTAATGAGCACGTTAGAAATATCAGAAACAAATTTGAAAAACACTCAGTATCCTTGCATTTTAAGAATTATCATAATAGCTCCCCTGTAGGTCTCAAATTTTGGGTTATTAAACAAATTAAAAAGATGGATATTGAGGAGGATGTTATTAGTAAATTGGGGAAAGAAGAGATGAGATCGATTTTTGATAATGGTACATTGGTCCCCAATGGCCTCAATGATGATTTTGAAATTGTACACTTCCTCTAAAATACCTTCTTCCACTCTATTCATATTTGGATTGTTGTCGTTGATAGGATGGTGTCCATCTATCCACAAAGCTATATATTTAACGTATATTTATTGATTCTTATTTGTTCACTAATAGTACATATGCACCGGCACATAACATCAAGGTTTTAAGTATTTACATTCTATTCGATAAATATCTATTATACAAGGCACTATAATTATTAGATATGGTATTGTATATCAATAATATACTATATGTCACTTTATGAAGATTTAGAGAAAGTTTATAATATAATCTAACAGCACTTTTCATGTATCTATTAGTCAATAGCCATACACGAACTAATAGTTATATAACTTTAGACTAGCACTTTATATCTGCATTGCCACTTTGACATTATCTATGTCATATATTGCCACATGGGAAATGTAGCGTTAAGTATTCACAAGTTGTTTGATTAATATAGGAGGCACTTGCATCTTATAATTATAAGACTATTGGCATCAGCACTTTAATATTAGCAACTAGATTAAAATTATGTAAATAGCCACTTTAGCACTTTTAATATATTAATAGGCACTATGCCTCATTTTTGGTTCATAGAAGTATATCAACTAAACACTAGTATTTGCAGCGGCACTCTTATTTATTACTACACGTTTTAGGGACATGTTTACCACCTCTATAGGTACATATATATATATTTTTATAATGTTTCAATCATTTGGATTATCTCATCTTCATCGTGATTTTATATGAATAAAGCACATTTTGAAAATTATATTCGCATCAAATATGACATTATCTTTATGGAATGGAGTTGGAGAAGGTCCTATTATATTTTGCTATATATCTTGCATTTATATGTCTTTTTTCTGGTCCTTGCTCGTCTGAAAATTTACTGAGGGTGGCCCCATTCAGACCCGAGGGATGTCATTTCCAGTCTATCAGTGCGTCCGGAGATCCGTAGAGACGTTTGAAGTGGAACGCACGGCACTTCCTGGATCTCCTTTGAAACGCAGAATGGAACGCATAGAACGACAGAGCGCATGCGCAAGATGGCGATCTCCCCTCAGGTGTTTTGAGACAGGGGACTTGCGCCAATTACGCTAATTTCTTCATCCGGAACACATGGGGACTTTTTATTGACTGTTTAGTATTAAACTATTTAAGACATTCACACGAACTAGCCTGTAAACCAGCTGAAGAAGCCAGCACGTCTGGCGAAACGCGTTCTGGTCTCCTGGTTGAGCCAGTATTTTATTTGTTTTATTTATGCATTAATAAATTTTTAAACCTTTTTATTTATCGTCCCCTTGGTATTCTGGATTTAAAGACGGGTTTGGGCTCCACCCTATGCGAGCCTTGAAGCGCACAAACCACGAGCTTGGTCTATAAGCTCCTGCAAATGTGAGTTTAACGGCTTTTGTCTATTAACACTATCTGAATTTTAGAAGATCTGCACAAGGAAGCTGTTTCTGTTTTTCTTCCATGTCCATGTGTATGAGCCATTTTCCATCCTATTAAGGCGTGGGTCACCTTAAGGAACGGAGAAGCAAAAACACCCAAAAGCTGCGACCCACTTAGAGCCAGTGTCCGGGCTCTTTAATTTGTGAGTGGAATATCCCACATTGGCACATATATATTATTGTGTTAGAATCATCTGCACTATATATTGTATTACTCTTTTTCATATGCTTCATACGAACTAAGGGAACCACCACCTACCATTCAGCGACCATCATCGCGCCACCAGTTACGTACCATTGTTCTTTGTATTTCACTGGTTTGGGGGAAACCACTATATTCTGGTTGGCGTTGGTTTGTTGGTGGCGGTACAAGTTGTGGGCGCCTGTCAACTTTTTGTGTACTACTTTCCCATATGTCTTCACTATCCCATTGAGTTGCTGAGCATCATGAGACAACTGGAGGACCATGGTTGCTTACTAGAGGTGTGCATTTGTTTCATAAGGAATCTTAATTCATTTGAATATTCGTTAATTCGGATTTCGAATGTACTTCCGAAATAACGAATTGAATTCATCCGAATTGATACAAAAATGAACCGTATATAACAAAATTGATTTGTTGTACTGTTTCACAAGAGAACCATTGATTAAATGATTCCTGAGCAGGATTTGATTCATTGGGGTTTTATTTAGTGATCCGTAATTCGACTCGATATCAACTATCAAATCAATCCCAACTTACAATACATACAAGTAATAAAGCATACGACATTATGACATTAATCAGATTTGTTTGACTGTTTCACAAAGCACACTGTCCCTTTAAATTGACCTGTGGTGCTGAAACTGTTATCAGCACCACAGGCCAATGGACAGCTCAACATTTAACCCTAGCTTGCCTTTTAACAGCAGGATTTGATTTTTTTGGGTTTTTATTAATGATCCGAAATTTTACTCGATCAACTATCGAATCAATTTTACAATGGAGCTTTTAGTGATCCGATATACCAAATGAAAAGAAACGAAATTACTAAATGAAATAACAACTAAACTATTTTGAAACGAAACAAAACTAATTTTCCAGTCGTGCACACCTCTATTGATTACTGATTTACGACAACAATCTCACAGGTGAGGGGGAAACAGCATAAATATTGAGATATTAAAGAGATCTACATAATAATTTGTCTTCAGACAAGTTTAGACAGAATTTAAATCTCTACTCATTGTAAAAATTGGATCTGATTCGGTCAGGTTCACAGAGCAAGAATGAGCAATCTGCATAACCTTTCAGCCAGTCTGAGATTTGGCGATGATTCTTATTAACTCTCTTCAAGTCTCTTCAAGAATAGAGAGTGAGACCAAACTACCAATACATAGCCGGAATTTATCATACTATTAAAACTCATCTGTTTGCTTTATTTTACTATGATATATGGGTAAAAGTTAAGTTTTATTTTGCATTCATCTGTGCTCTAACCAGGGTTGTACATAATCTGTGTGTACAAGTGATTCTTATTGAATCTTACCTTTATTCCAATCTCCAGCTCCTCCAGAGAATTTGTGACTAGATGCATGTATTGAGACAAGGGTCTGTTTTCCAACCCTGTTATAACCTTAACCAGAGCTGTTGTACACTTTCCACACCCAATATAGTCTATGGAGTTGGTAGGTTTATAACAGCTCTTGTTAATTTTACACTAGGATTGGAATGTAATACAACCCAAGATTGTTTATGCATTTTGCCCATTTTTACACAATTCCAATAGTACACATTATTACCATGAAATTGTTGGGGGGGGGGGGCTCATCATTTTTTTTTCAGGACTCTTGACTTATTGTTGGAATTACTTAAAATGTGTTCTTTACAGCATATCGATCTTGGAATTGTAGGTAAAATACTGTATTTACTGCAGTCGACAACAACTAATAATTGTTATAATATTTATTATCATCATCACCATTTATAAAGAATCATAGAGAGCCCTAGTCAGACAAATTTACAATCTAGAAGTATTGGGATAGAAGAGAACAAGAGATATTGCCATCTTAACAGTGGTAAGGTTTGCTAATTCTAGAATTTGTATCACAAAGGGTGATATGATAGCAATTTTAGCTATGGAAACTTAAATGATGTGAGAAGGGTAGGTGAGGAGAGGGATTAGTCACGGATGTGATATATTTTTTTGTGTGATTTGCTGTAGGACTGATCAACTTAGTAGAGATCAAGTTAAATGCAGCATTATCATAGTCACAGAATAGATTTTATCATTTTGAGCAATTTTATTTTCGTGACTTTGACAACTTACTTGAGGAATCCTCATCCCCCAACCCAGTTTCCCAGTCTCTCCTCGTGTTCATTGCAGTCAAGGTGTCTCAGAGTTAAGTCCAGTACAGTAATACCTTGGATTGCAAGCATAATTCGTTCTGGAAACGAGCTTGTACCCCAAACCACTCTTATATCAAAGCGAATTTCCCCATAAGAAATAATGGAAACTATAACGATTCATTCCACAACCATTTATTCCTATGAAAATGATTTCAGTAATACAAAATACTGTACATTATAAAGTAAAAATAAAACAAATTAACCTGCACTTTACCTTTGAGAAGAATCATGGCTGGTGGGAGGAGGAGGAGGAGGGTTATTGTGCAGGACGTTTATCAATAACGGGATCACTACTATCTGTTGGGAGGGTGTCAGCACATCCGGTGTAATGTGCGATGCTACTACACACGTTACACCATGTGGCCCTATCCATCGAGCTGTCAGAAAGCTGGTATAGACGCAGGGAGGAAAGGTCACACGGACGCACTCCGTGTGCACACGTGACCGCTTCCTCAGTTGTGACGTGATGCTCGGCAAACAAAGCGTACGTACTGCTCGTATTACAAGACCTTGCTCATTTATCAAGTTAAAATTTAGAAAAATAAATTTTGCTCTTCTTGCAAAACGCTCTCAAACCAAGTTACTCTCAATCCAAGGTTTTATATGGGTTTATGGATATGTAAGTTAAATATAAAAATGATGTAAAACTGTGCATGGATGTGTTTGTATGTGTATGTGAGTGCATAGGTGGGTGTGTGACACTGTGTGTGGATATGGGTTATGCAGATGTGTGACACTGTGGATATATGGGGGATGTGTGACACTGTGTGGATGTGTGTTTGGATGTGTGGCACTGTGTGTAGATTCATGTGGATGTGCCAGATGCAGATGTATCACTGTGGATGGCTAGGTATGTGGATGTGTGACACTGGATGTATTTGAATGTGTGCGCATGTGGATGTATGTGTTTGTGTGTAGGTATGTGGATGTTTGACACTGTGTTCTGGCATGTACTAGCCATGGGGACTACAGGGAGATTCCAGGTGGGCCGATGGCTCAGTGGGGCAGTGTGAATGCTGGTTCAACACTCGGATCGCACTGCCCTTAAAGGGTGAGGTAAGAACTTCCTCACTGTCTTTAAAACAGATGCAGTCTGCCGCTGTCTCATATTGGGGCCAACGTGCCTGTAAGACCCGCAGCACACAAAACTCACCTTAAGACATGGTGCGCGCTCAACCTCAATGCTCCTGCATTGCTTTACCCAATCTCTCTACAGCAACTCCGGTATCTGCAGAGCGATTGGTTGAGCGATTCGGTCGGTTTATATACAGGGGCGGACTGACCCATCGGGCACTCGAGCACCGCCTGAGGGCCCGCGGGTGGTAGGGGCCCGGTCAGTGGGCCCCGTGGCTGCCGGGTTCTTGCTCCCCCTGCTCCGGTATTGGAGCTCTTTAATTGTGCAGCAGGACAGCCGGGCCAGACTGCCCAGCGGCACACTGCGCGCATACCGCTCAGCCTCCCTCAGTCCCACCTGTCAATTGCGAATGCAGCGTGCCTCCTACATTGAAACAATGAGGCATGCTGCGTTGGCACCTCCCTTTTGCGTCACGTGATACGCAGGGACCGCTGGTGAAGGAAAGGAGAGAAGGAGGCAAAGGGTGCACGGTGCGAGCCTACAGAGGTCCAGCCAAACCAACTAGCCTGCTTGCCTGCTTGCATGCTTGCATCTGGAGCTGGAGGACAGTCTCCAGAGAGGCCGTGAGTTTTTTTTATGGGGGGGAATAAAGTTACAGTTGCAAGATGAGCAGGGGGGTTAAATAAAGTGAGGCGGGGAGAAAAAAGTGAGGAGGAGGTGAAAAAAGTGAGGAGGGTGATAAAGTGAGGAGGGGAAGAGAAAGAGAGGGGGAATAAAGTGAAGGGGTGGAATAAAGTGAGTGGGGGAGGAATAAAGTGAGGGGGCCCGCTGGGGGGGAAGGCTGTGGAGCTCTGTGATACACTCATACACACCGTACATTATTGTGAGTTTTATTGCTGTGGAGCTCTGTGATACGCTCACACACACTGCTGCACATTACTGTGGAGCTCTGGGATACGGTCATACACATCGCACATTAATGTGAGTTTTATTGCTGTGGAGCTCTGATACGCTCATACACACCACACATTACTGTTAGTTTTATTGCTGTGGAGCTCTGTGATATGCTCACACACACTGCTGCACATTACTGTGGAGCTCTGGGATACGGTCATACACATCGCACATTAATGTGAGTTTTATTGCTGTGGAGCTCTGATACGCTCATACACACCACACATTACTGTTAGTTTTATTGCTGTGGAGCTCTGTGATATGCTCATACACACTGCACATTACCGTGAGTTTTATTGCTGTGGCGCTCTGTGATACACTCATACACAGTGCACATTACTGCAGGTTTTATTGCTGTGGAGCTCTGTAATGTGCAGTGTATCATTAATTTACAGAATCGTTTGGCGTGATCGGCAGTTTCCCACATTCGCTACAGGGACATTCTGTGCCGCAGCACCGCCTTAGCTGCAATGAGTGGGTGATGGCTGCTGCAGCAGAGCAGCCGCCATCTGATAGTCTGAAGGGGGCACAGTGGATTCCCCAATTCGCTGCTGGGTCCAAGTGGATTTTCTTCTCACAATTTTTAAAATGATGATTTTAATGAGTTAAGAAATAAATTCTTCAGCACAACAATGTACATGTGGATGTTGCGTTGTAGGGGGTGGGGTTTTGTATGGGTGTGGCCTCATGTGGGTGTGAAACAAGGGGGCCGCATGGTCTCCTATTGCCCGGGGGCCCCATTGGTTGTCAGTCCGCCCTTGTTTATATACTATGTTTGTGCATGTGTGCATAATTCAAGTGGGCTGGTCTGGATGAAGTCCAGGGCTGACTTTTTGTCCCAGTCCAGCCCTGGATGTGTGTGCATATGCATGTGGGACTGTGAGAGGGGTATATGGATGTGTCACTGTATGTGGGGGGTTTATGGAGGGCATATAGATGTGCCACTGTGTGGGGGGATATAAGGATTTGTGACTGTGTGGGTTCTCTAACACACTCCTACACAGTATACATCACTGAGTTTTATTGCTGTGGAGCTCTGTGATACAGTAATGTGCAGTGTGTATGAGTGAGTCTTTATTGCTGCAGAGCTCTGTGATACTCATACACAATGCACATTTCTGAGTTTTATTGCCTTTGAGCTCTGTGATACGTAGGTATGTTACGGTGGGTGTGGGGTTTTTGGGGGGAGCAGCATTCCATCCTTGGACACAGGCAGCACAATGTCTTGGGCTGGCCCTGTCGCCGCCCGACCCTCTAACCAAGAAAGCACTTTGGCAATTAAAATATTTATGTTAACAAAACACGCTTGACGGTTTTCATTTTATTTCTATGAAAAGGTCCACCAAAATCCTCAGCACCGGGCCCGTGGTTCTCTTAATCTGGCCCTGTCTGCAGTGAATGCTGAATTCACAACAGGGTCGGTGAATTTGATTCCCCGAAGTCCGGGGAACGAGAGACTAACTCTGAATAACCCCTATATTTGCTGATATGGCCTGTTTTTCATGGACCTGCATGTTTGTCTGCACTTTTCAATTTTTGTGTTTGCTTGCAGATGTGCTAGAGAATACAAAAAGAAAGTGGCTCGATCCTCATTTTCCTACAGAGCACCACAATTATGGAATAACCTCCCAGACGCCATCAAATCTTCCCCCAGTCTTAAGTCACTCAAGAGCTCCCTATTAAAATACCTCAATAGGGAATGCACCTGTGAACATGTTACATAGTGACTATATTACTTACATATTTATTTTCTGTGTTAAGCTGTATATTTTTTGTTTTGTTTTTAATATCTTGCATTTATTATTTTGTATTTCTGTATTGACTGTAAAATTTCAATGTTCTTGAAACCAGGACATACTTGAAAACGAGAGAAATCTCGTTGTATCCTTCAGGTAAAATACTTTGCAAATAAATGTTTTATCTGAGCTTTATTTGCTTTTTTTTCAACCTCACTAGGCTAATTTAATTTTTGGAATTTGACTGCAATTTACCATCGTCATCTATACAGAGTCCTGTACTGAGCTGCTGCTGGTATCCATCAGAAACTCCTTTAAATCATGAGTCAGGCCACTCAC